>OX608074.1:124422410-125134966 GCA_951509635.1 Eupeodes luniger
CGCGTACAATATAAAAAAAAAAAAAAATATCTCTCTAAAAATCTTTTAATTATAATTCTAGTGACCTTGAAACTTCGAGAAATGTCAACATTTTAAATTCGACAAATCGGACCGATTACAATAACTTCCTATTGGAAGTTAAAACAAATCTAGAAGTGTAAAATAACATAATCTCGGCGGTTGTTTGTGATGTCCTCTTTAAAGTGCCTTGCACATGAGCAACGAACTGCGAACTGCGAATGGACGAACAAACGTGATTTTACACATTTCAAAAAGTCAATTCCACACAAAAACACATTTAAATAATAAGAAACCAATTGACACTAATATTAGGATAATAAAATTTGTATTTTGTCCTCTAAAACAAGAGAATTTTGTAATAACAGTTTGGTAGTAACGAATCGCAGTGTGGTTGCTGCGAACTGTCAAACTCTATTCGCGTTCCACATACCATCCACACTGCAACGAATAAATTGTTTGCGCTCAACTTAACCTCAAAATTATACCACTCTTGTTTTGTTTTTGTGTGAAAGATGATGGCTGAGGAAAATATGGAGAAAAGGGTTGACAATTCGTCGCTACCTGCGAATAGAAATAAAAGCTCATGTGAAAGAAAAGTCAAAATATGCGAACATCTACAGTTCGCAGTTCGTTGCTCATGTGCAAGATGCTTAAGAAATAACTAGGCCATTAAGCTTATCTTGCAACTTTGTTGATTGTGTCGAACGTTAACCTGTGTTATTGAAAATCAAAATCGTCCATATCATTATGTTCCAATTAACATCTGTTAACCGAACTGTAAAAGCCTTAAGAACTATTTTTTAATGAAAAATATTATGTTATGTATGTCGTAAATGGGATGCCAAATACCAAAGATCGATGAGGAATTCACAAAAATGGATTTTCCTGAACACTTTAGTCTATACGACTACAGAAGCAATATTAACACACGGTTTCGATTTTTCACTTCATTAACTAATCTTCACAAGTCAAATTTTTGCACCAGTTTCAATATTATCGAGAACGTGCATTACGACATTTTTAAAGTGCTTTATTTATGCAAACTGTGACTTCAAAACTTTCGATTTTTTTGTAATGAATGTTTATTTACCTATTATTAATTTAACAATTAAAATGTTGTGTTAAAAAATCACAAAAACTGACAGCTTCAAAAGTGACAATCATCTTTATTGGAAAATTCGTTATTCTGTTAAACGTCCATTTGAAAATCTGTATTGTAATATCCGCTGGATTGCTCCATAATTCCAAAGACCTTCATATTAAAGCTAATTTAACAGGTATTCAATTTTGTTTACAATTTTAAAAATAGAATATTGATAAAGTTTAACATTTAGAAGATAAAAAAAAAAATAATAGAATGATAAATATCAGGCAAATTAAATGCAAAATTCACGTGAATCGAAAGATACGATCGAATCAGATAACAGAATATAACTTAAAGACTTATAACTTACTAACATGGACTTGTAAATAGGAAATACCACAACATATAAGAATATAAGAACCTAGATTTCACTTATCTACCTATAACTTAACTTCCTGAACATAATTTATTATTTTCTTTATGTTTACCTAAACAAATACTAGAAGCTTTAACCCAACGAAACTTAGATAGTTGTTATATGCAGGTTTATTGATAAAGTTAAAGAAACTTAAACCACCTGTTTATAAATTATTTGGTTTTCTTTATAATGGTTCAAATACGACTATAGACAGGTACACAAGTTTGTCCTCTTTCTTTGAATATCTATAGAACTTAATACACATTTATAAAGGCAAAAAGCTATCATCAGTGCCTTCAGGATAATATGGGGTGGTTGCAAGGAATTTCGATATTTGTGTCTGATGGTTGATTGATTAAAATGACCTACTTATTTAGACATCCCATAAACATTGGGTAATCCTTTTGTCGGGTTGCTTATAAAGTAAAAGTTTATTTCGGATTAGTTTAAAGGTAGAAACTTCATTTAACTTACCTTTATAGAAGTTCCTGATGCAATCAATAGTATGTATAACATAGAGTATTTTAGTTATTTAGGAAACCAAAACATAAAACGCTTGTTTCATAATTATTCATTTCAAACTTTTGTGATCGTATATATTAATAAATGGAATATCCACAGTATTTACTGTTGGCTTTTGAATTTTTCCAATTTTACAAAAGAAAATCTAAATTTCATCTTTAAGTTTAAGAATTAAAACGTTCTAAATATTAAAAATAATACACTCATTGCGTTTTAATTAAATAAAACAATTCGTACTTCATAAATTCATAAATTTGTTGGGACCACAACCAGATTATCCATTATTTTGACAGCTATATGTCACTGGTAACTTTGACAGTTGCTGAAACATTACAATTGAAAATAAGAGCCAGGGATTCCTGATTGCCTCTTAAGAAATTTCAATATTTGAGACGTTAACCACTTTAGTAGTATTTTTGTGTAGGACTTAAATTTTCTTGAAAGAGAACTGTCAATTGAATTTAGTATATAACGTTGATAACTTTACGGATTCCATTCTTAAGGTTTTCAATTCCTTTACTTGGACCTAAAGAAAAAAGTCTAGAGGTACTCGTATTAAGATCTCGAGATTTAAGTGCCTAATTGTGATCACGTCATCGAGAAACAACAGGATCAGAAAACATTTCCAACCAAGTAGAGAAAGTTTCATTGCTTGTGTGGCACGTATCGCCATTTTTATAGTGATTTTTATCAATTTCAATGCTTTCTTCCAGCGTGAATCTTTCCGTTTATAATAAAAACATAGGGTAAGTTCATTAATGTAAAAATGCAGCAGTAATGCAAGATTTGCGTTCATAAATGTAAATACACTGCATTACTGTAGTCGGTAACTCTGTTCAAAAAAACAGTCTGACAGCTGAAATGCGATCAAACCTGCAGTCATTTTATTTCTGTTGCCGCTCTGCAGGAAAATGTTAGAACAAGATGAGTAGGTGAAATAATTGAATATTTATTAAATTTTTGGCAAAAAATAAAATGATTTGTTATTAATAAGTTGAAATATAATATTTATAATTTATAGAAATGAATGAATGAATGAATTTGTTCCATTCGAAACATTTAAAATAAGTCCTAATAAAACATTTTTATTGGATATTTTGAAAGAATTTTGTTAAGACACTAAAAAACTAAAACCCGCGTAACTCAAAGAAAAAACTTAATTATTTCTGTCATACTTTTTTATAGGCGCCTAATTTGATGACATTTATGAACTGGTTTTTATATTGTATATCTGCCGCATTCTTGCAGTAGTTTTTCTGTTCATAAATGCATTACAAGAATTTTGTCGGCATGGCTTGTGCAACTAGTTGCATTTTTGAACTCAGCCATAGTTATTACTTTTCAAATGTCAAAATATGACAGCTCCAAAAGCGACACCTGTCCAAACAGCGGGATATTCGAAATGAAGACTTATATTTTTTATGAGATGATATAGATTTATAGTCAATGGCACAAAATTTTAAACTTTAAATTTTAAGGGTTTAACAATTTACTAGTTAGCTATTTAGCAATTTACTTAGGGAGTCCAAAAATTTCAAACCTTTCTTTTCGTTTTGCTAACTAGTAAATTGCTAATTGGCTTCTATTAAAAAAATAGCATCCAAACATGTCTAAAGACTGACAGTTCGTGAAAATAAACAAAGCAAATACGCTTAAACGGACCTGTTAATTGGAATTCCCAACTGGTGACTGTTCTTATAAGAATAACTGTGCAGATGTCAAATGGATTTAGCAAATCGCTTAAATTTAAAGTAGCCATTACGTGATTTTAACTTTAGCAAATTGTTAAATAAAATTAGGTTAATCTACTTTTAAACTTAGTAAAGTATTAGAAATGGCCAAATAAAATTTTGTGGCAATATCTTTCTAAGTAACCGTTCAATCCCTACCTGTGCCACCTAAAGTTTTTTTCACGGTTACTGAGGAATTAACAAATCTTCCAAGATAAATTCTTATCATAAAAAGTTCTTTCTTAAGTAACGAAGTTCGGATTTAGCATACAAAATGTAGAAATGTTTGAGAATTGAACTTCACTAGGCCCTGGTTCTCTACGAGCTTTTGTGCCGCCTAATTTATTTATTCATTTTTTATCTTTCTCTGTTCAGGAAATACTTGAGTCGAAAATCAATATTATTTTTTGTAGGTGTTCAATTTTTTCGTAAAATTACTGCCAATCCTATCTTTCTAAAAAAATTACCAGGTGTTAAAAATCATCAAACAAATATCAATTTTTGTTTGTAAAATATTCGAACGTACAATTTTGTTTTTGATTTTAAAAAAGATGTGTTTTCAATTTTTTTAAAAATAAATAACAATCATGTATGACGTCCAGATTTTTAAAATACAATTACCTAAACTGAATTCAATAGCATTTCTTGAGGTATTTTGGGTACTTTAAAGTTTCCATTTTTTCAAATTGATAAATTTCGTGTCAAATATGGATAGAGACAAGCTTTTTTCATTTTTATTGGTCGATATTTCTCAAACCCTTAGGTTTTTTTTTGCAAAAATGTGGAATGATTGTGGTATGTATTAAGTTTATATTGCATTTTTGGATTAAGTTGATAAATACAAGTTTTATGACGGGTTTTCCAAAGAAGGTCATAAAAAGTACCTGTTTTTTTATGTCACATGGATAAAGACAAGATCTAAATTTACCTGAAAGACCCTTTAAAGTAAATAAAATAACAACAAATCTTATGATTAAGGTAAATACTGGTTTTATTAAATATTAACTTGTGGTCTATGGTTTCATAGAGTGCTGTCAAATAATTAAGCGAAATTTGGGCCCAGGACCGTTTTATGGCTTCAATAATCTCTTCTGTTTTTTGGTATACTGCTTTCCTCCTTTGTAGACTTTTTTTGAAAGCCATCCCCACACTTTCCCATGATGTTCAGTTCAGGAGAATATTGGGGTATACAGGACCGGATTTACAGGTCCAGAGGCCTCGGGCAATAAAGGAGCGGAGCCCCCTCAGTCCAAATTATTTTCAAAATACATAAAGTAAACCATTTTTTTTCACTCGAGTTTTTCAATAAATGATTTTTTGTGAAACCAAGTAGATTCCTTTAGTATTGAACAAACACATACACATAAAAATAAACGGAAAAAGAAATTATCTGAAATTAAATTTTAGGGTTATCTAACGAACGGAACCTTTCGAGCTTTTTTCACCGAAAAATCGTTGATGATTTCGTTGAAATCCAGTTCTCGGAGTAAATCGCTTTCAATGCCCAGGAGAGAAAGCTTCGATAGACGGTTTTGTAACATCGTGGTTTGATTACAAGCCTATTTTTTATAATTTTCATTTTTGAAATTGAGCGCTCTCCAGTGCAATTTGTTACCAAATACATTCTCAATGCAATTTCGAGGTTTGGGAATGTAGCTCTGAAATTTTGATTTTCGAGCTTGTCACGATGAGGTGGATTTTGTATGACAATCGAAATCGATATTTTTCAATAATTATACAATTATAAATTACTATTGACCGACTATGATATTTTTCAATTTCTTGCATGCAGTAAAATTCGTGAATAATTGATGGCATTTAATTGTGTCACAATAATAATTATTTGATTATCAAACTGCATACCTGATAAAGAAATATGAAACAAATTACCAATTAGTCAATAATAATTGATTTTTCCAAGAATTGAAGAACACTGATTCTTCATATACAGTAATTAATTTAAATGTACATATAAGAAAAAAAATTGTCGAGACACGGGATCGAATACCCAACCTAAGAGGTTGCGGGCAAGAACCAGCCCCACTCAGCCATTAAGCGATTGGGGTACTCCCTCAAGATGGGTAGTGAATTGGAAGCGCTTCTTATCAGGGCCATTTGATTTCACTGATTTCCTGATTGGAGTGAACAAATATAGATCAATGATTTCTGTTATTTAAGATTAATATAATTAAATAATCATGTATGTACAAAATACTGTAGGCTGTAGGTAAAGGTAAAAGAGCAAAAAAATACATATCAAAGGAAAAGTTGTTTACTAGTGTTTACTAGTATAAATTTAAAACAAAAATTTTCCGAAGTGTCTATTGTGGGGGCCCCCGTTTGTGGAGGACCCGGGCTTCCGCCCCGGTAAATCCCTAAATCCGGCCCTGGGGGTATATAATATGGTAATAGGTACACATTTTGCCCCTGAATTCAGGCTTTTGTTGTAAAATACTTGTATTTATTAACTTGATACCTCTTTCATTCCACATTTGGGTTTGGACCCAGCGTCCTAAAATAACTTCCAATGGAAAGTCAAAAACGAAACCTCGTTTTTTTTGTTGATATTCGATAAAAATCTTTCGAATATGTAATTTTCACTCACTATCTTCGTGTATTAGAAAATATCTTTCTTTATAAATACATAAATAATTAGGGTTTCATATGCATTCGAACAATTTCCTGCTTTTAGTTATTTTCAGCGCTATTAAGCCAATTACTATTTTCTGTCATTGCTATATTATAGCGTTGCAGTTTCAAACGTTAAAGCTTCCTCGTGTTCATAGTGTTTTTAGTGCATCTAACCGAAACAGTAGTTGTGCAAAATGTGCACTTGACATGCACTGTTGATGGGAAGCTATTCTTTAATCGTGTTCTACAATATTTGTCGTTTTTCACAAAACTGCCTTCATCTTATTCAGTACAAAGGTTCAGAGAAGTACCTCTCTGTCTTAAAACTGAAATGATGTTAATTTTCCGAGTCAAATTAACATAGTTTTATCTGTGAACTTTATCAACACGGAAACATTTATTAAACAAAAACGTTCCAGTTCCAGTGTTACACATTCATGCCACCATAAGATGATATAAGAACAAAAATTATGTAAACATCACAAAATTGATTAATAATTTCCAGATAAGGGTAGATTTTTATTAAATAGAGGATGCGGATCTGTATATATTGTTATACGCATTTTTGATGGGTCATTTTAGTTGGCGGAATCATTCAAGGAGCTTTGTAATTAAAAACTTAAACAAGGGTGCTTATAGCTCACGCTCTCGATAAAACGGGTCATTCTATTTTTATGAAATCATAAATTCTTAACTGAGTATACTGAGTCATAAATAAGTACATAACGTGTTTTTGTAAACAAAACTTGTCAACTTGCCGACAGAATATTTTTATGTACCTATTTATAATTCGTTGGGACTCTTGATTGATATATTTATTTAGATTTTAACTTGTTGATAATTGCTTAGCATTCCATACGAAACAATTAAATGCTTAGAATGATGTTAGACAAATTAAAGATAGTTGTATCTTGTTGGTTGTTGCTTTTTTTTTTTTTTTAATATTTGTTGTCTTTTTAATAAGAAGCGTGATGCTAATTTAAAAATGAATAATGAAACATTTTTATTATCATACTATAAATACATTTTGTGTTATGTACTGTATATTCATGTTTGAATAAATTTTTAAATATGGGTGCAGTGTTTTTATTTTTTGTTTAACTTTATTCTGTTTAATTTGATTAAAGTGTTTTATTAAATAGGTACTATGGGAAATAAACCCACTTTCTATCAACTTATAACGTATAGTATGTTGTAATCTTGTCTGGATTACATCATTTTTATAGGAAAACAGACTGTGTTATGTAAAAAGTATAGAACGCCTGATGTGATAAGAAAACAGTCAATAATTCGTTCTATCTCTGTTTTTTTTTTGTTTAAAGGGTGTTCTTTAAATTTGATTTCATAAAATCGTACCCGCAATTCATTACTAAGTCAGTAAGGGAAGCAAAGAAGTGAAATATTTCACAAATAAGACCATTTTATCCATGCATCCATTTTCTTAAAAAGTATCCAATCCATTTAGATAAATTTTATAATGTTTGAAACCCTTAGGCCCCTTTCACACCAAACGAATCCGAATCAATCAGAATCACTCCGAATCAAGTTGAATCTGATTCGTCATCTCCACTCTTTCACACCAGCTGAATCAACCTGAATCTATAAAAATCCTTTCATCTCTCGTATGGTTGTTGATTCAAGACTGACCGGACGAGGAATCTGACAGGTTGAATCAAGTGCGACCTCGAATCAAACCTGATTGAACCAGATTCGTCCGGTCTGAAGGCGGGAAAAGAATCCCTTCACATTTAAACGAAGCGCTCGAAGCCGAATCTTGGTCAATCAGATTCAACTTGATTCGGAGTGATTCTGATTGATTCGGATTCGTTTGGTGTGAAAGGGGCCTTATAAGCACGTCTTAGTGTTGCCTCTGCAAAAATTATTCACTAATTCGTTTGCACGGGAAAAAGAACCATTCATGAAAGAAAATAGTCCTTTTTATGTATTTCACAGATATTTCTATTTAATTTGCATTAACAGACAAGAATTGTATCTATGTAAATACAAACAATAAATGATTGGGATAAAAAGTCCTTTTAAAAAAAATGTTTCTTCAATCCCCTCAAACAAATTTTAAAAAGAACGGGTTTTTAAACAACCTAAAATAGATCTTGAAAGACCCTTAAGTAAAGGTAATAGTTTTAAACAAAATTGAAGTATCCAGATCAACCAAACTAATGCGACCGATAAAAATTGTATGGTGTTGATTAAATCGTAAAAATTTTGAATTTTCAAATTTGTATCAAAATTAAAAAATAAATTGATTTCTTTTACTGAAGAAAACCTCATTAGAGATTTTCAATTAATGTTTTGGTTCAGCGTTTCTAGTTCTTATTAAAGTTTTCTCTGAAATTTGTATGATCACTCACAATTTATTCATACATTCAAGAAAATGTCACTTATTTGCCAGAACAATCAGCGTAATACTACGTTTCCACCAACAAATAATCCGAGATTTAAGGCAAGTGATTTAAAATAAATCATGAGGTGTTTCCACGAAAGAAAAGGAGATTAATTTGACGTTTGGTTAATGTCATAACAACCAAACGTCAAATTATTCTCCTTTCGAAAAGAAAAAAATATGAAATTAAAAAAATATACATAAATTACATACATACATAAATTTATTAATTCAAAATAGCATGTTTGTTATCACAATACAATCAAAAAACATCACAAATAAGTGTTAAATTCATCCCAAGAAACTCCTCTGGCTTGAAAGTGCAACATCTTGTTGAAGAGATTCGCAAGATTTTGCAATTCTTTTCAATATTGCGTTTCTTTTCTCCTCAATCAAAATCAATTTTTCATCAGTTTCTCTTATTAGTTTGATTATTATTATTTTTGTATACCCACTTACATTTTATTTCGTCTGTGATTTCTTGAAAGTTGTTTATTGTTTTGAATTTGAATCATATGGAAGTGAGACAGATAGTTTTTGTTGACATTTCCATCTGTCAATAAACGAAATTGGCGTTTAAATGGGTCGGTTCAACAATTATTCTCCGAAAAAAAAGTTTGTTTGATTTGACAAACTAATGTTTCCAAGTAGATTTCAATGAGTTTTATTTGAAATCTTCATTTGAGGAGATTAAAATTTGTATGGTAAATCTTCGAGATTTCAAGGAGATTTGTGACAAATCTAGCTAAATCTCGGTTTAGTGCCCGGTGGAAACGTAGTATAAACATTTGTTGTGGCCAAATTTTGGGCTCTGAGTATTCGAAAACCGTCCGTCCACTTTACATAAATCTTTAAACCTCCGAACACACTGAACAAAATAAGGAATTTTGTATTTGTTATGCTATTCCTTACACTCAGTTTTTGACGAAATAAAATCAAGCAGTGTGTTTTTACTTTGATCGTTTTTAATTCTATTAAAGTTCAAACTGGAATTTTGAGTGATCGAAAATTGAGATCATATTATTATGTTCAATAGTTATGTTACGGCGTTTTCAAGAATTGGGCATCGCTCAGACAACATTATAGCATATTTTGAGTGAAGATCTTGCGTTTGCACCCATACAAGAACAAGCTGCCTCAAGAATTGATGCTTATAATTTACCATTTGAAGCGAAGAAGTATACGTTCTCATAATGGGCAAGTTATTTAACAAGTATTTCAAATCTATTTTAGGTAAAAATATTAATGCAAGCGCGACTTATTCCAAAAATATAGGTAGTTATAAACTGGAATGTATTTATTTCCTGTACGATGACCTAAACTTTTCAAAAAATAACAAAATGTCGTCGTTGTGAAATAAAAAAACATTATTTGCTTGAGAAATAGTTTTATTCAGAATGCCAAATTCTTAATTTTCATCGAATTGAAAATATCCTACGTCATCGTGGATTTCTTTGTCTACATTTGGAGTCCATTTTTGATTTTGTGGTCGTTTATCTTTCAAACCCAAACAAAAGTCATTGCATACTTCTATGATGTTGACAGCTGTCAGATAATTGGAAAGATGGAGTACAGTGGTGGTCCAGTATAACGAACGATATAATGTCCAGAGTCAATTCGTTATATCGAAAATTCGTTGTACCGAAACATTTTTTTCATACAAATCTTTAGGTTAATAGAAAGTACATTTGTATTTTTCATTAATTTATTTAAAACTTCATAAAAAAAAATAATTACATACTTCACTTAATAGAATAAAAAAACATAGGTACCTATATAACTTCATTTACATATAACGAAACATTTAAGGAATATACTTGTATTAGTTTTGTTCAAATTATGTATATATAAATAGTACATACAAATATTTGTACTCATATGTATTTAAGAAAAAAATCGTTAATATTTGTTTTTGGGCGTTGAATGTTATTATTGAATGCCTCTGCCTGTAAACTTCTTAGAACTAAGACTTAAGAGTTTTCAATTCCATTTTGTTCTGCCCAATCGATGCAATTGTCAAAATTTCGGACAGCTTCGTGATGACTCATTCTTTGAACTTCAGTTTCTGAGCTAGCATTTTGTTGTAACAAAATTGGGACTAAAAATCCGTTACAGTTTTGTGCATAGCAAACAACAGAGCAACTGTTTACATACACGAAGACGAATACGTAGGACATAACTAAGCAAGCGAAAATAAGCACTCGTGTAATGGGAAATTGCGTATGTATCTTCCAATATTACCATAAACATACATGTTAGTAGATATTAAAACATTTACAGTAATTTTTTTTTACTATCTGAAATTCGTTATTTTGTTCGTTATATAGAATAACTAATGGACTTGAAAAAAGTGTTCGTAATATCGATCATTCGTTATATCGGCATTCGTTATACTGGACCACCACTGTATTACTTTTAATCGATACCTAAAACTCAAGAAAATCGACATGACATGTTGTGACTTTTTCTTTTTCATTTCCAAAAACAAAACGCTTTCTCAAGTAAAGTATTAACAATTTTAATCTTAAAAGGAGACAACTAAAAAATTAAGTTGTGCTTTTACCGTTGTTTTTATGAATTTTGACTCGTCCCTTGTTCTTGCTTCTTCTATCTGTATCTTTGTTTCTTTTGTTTTCGTTGCATGTTTTATTTTTCGGTAAGATTAAGGCGCGTTCAGAAGTGAATGTATCCAGCGAAGAATCTTGTATCTGGTGGTGGTTTGTTGCAACAACATGTACACAATTTAAACAGCATTAAATATCGATTAAAATAAATTTGTATATCCATATTATGTGAAGAAGATTCATCACTTTTACTTTGACAGATTGTATTTTGTCCGAAATATTATGCAAAATTAATGTTTGAGAACACTTGCAATGAAAGTATTCCTACAATAAAATTTTATAAAATAGTTCAATATTACTTAAAAAATAAAGTATTTCCAACATAACGTCTGCCTAAAAAGAAATATTAATTGTCGCAAATAAACGTCAATGGCAACAATTAGCCAAGCCGAAAGCTTAGTGCTAGGGATCAGTGCAAGAAAAAGGGGGAGGCACTACATGTTAAGCTCAACGCGAATGTACATACGTCCCACCAAAAAAATTTAAACTCAACTAGCTAATTATGAAGTGAAATGTCAAAGAACTAACTGTGGTTTATTTTGGAACGAAAACTTTTGTTTTTTTTTGTATGTATGTTCCATAAAGAAAATCCTTCGCACACGCGAAAACGTTTTTTTCGATGAAAAATGTCACCCCAGTGTTCTCCAACAAAAAAATAATTTTTGAGCAAAATAAGTAGAAAATTAAAACAAAATATCAATCCAATAATTTTATAATTCTTCTTAAATTGTATTTTTATTATTGCTCCAATTTTACTCGCGCCAATTTCATTTGTTTTCTATTTTTTAACATCTGACGTATGACATTTTTGCTTGACAGTTTCATAAACTTCACTACTTACTTTTCTACACTGACAATTTTCTAGTTGAACAAACCTAAGGAGTCCAAATCAACAAATTGATTTAGTTTTCTTATTTTTCTGTTGCTGTTAATTATGTGGGTAGGTTAGGTTAGGTTAAAGTGGCTGTCCGTGATGGAGAAGGAGGCAAGTTTAATGGCCCATTGTGATACCACATGAGCCTTAAGGCTTTTTTTTAGCTCAATGAAACCAGTTTGAGTCCTGATTATGTTAATATGATTAAATTCGTTCCTATCGTTATAGAAGAATTCTCCTAGGCAATTCTTGCGTTATTGAGCTAGAGTCGGGCATGTGCAAAGAAGGTGAAGAACTATTTCCTTCTCTTCCTTATCCATACAGCATCTGCAAAAGTCATTTGAGAATACGCCTAGCCACGTGGTATGCTTTCCTACTCGTATTAAACAGTGCCCGGCAGGGTTCAAACCTCACTTCGATCGAAGCAAATCTCTACTCCAGTTTTGAGGGAGAAAACAAATCTACTTCGCCACTCCACTTTTTTCAGATCTGCTCCTTTTTTCCACACTAAAAAATTGTTAAGCCAAACCAAATGAAATTAAATGACAGCACTGTGTATTCTCCAAACAACTCTGCTCTGACTCTCTGTCTCTGAATGGAATCATAATTTTTCTTACTTAATATAAGCAACATAGATCAGCAAGATTTAGTTAGCTTTTGGTACTCATTAAAAACAACCACTAATAAAATGGAAGAACTTATGTTCCAAAACTTATCTGACTTTATGTTAACTCTAGCCGTTTGCATGTCAATTCAGTTGAAAATTTAATGTTTTCACGATCATTAATGGCAGATCGAAAACAAATTTTTGAATCACCGCTTGAATTGATTAAATTTATAAGAGAATTTAAATTTGTCCAAGGCAAATACATTCTAAAATAAAATACAAAAATATTTATAGTATGTATTAAGAATAGTTTTTAGTTTCTGAAGTCTAAAACTTAAAAATGTTAAAAATATAGTTTTTGAAAACTATAGTTTTTTTGTTTTCAACTCTTATTATTAAGTTTAAGGTATTCAAGTCTGAATGAATTTATGTGATTTTTTTGTTAAAAATACCTATTTATTTCCGTTAAATAAATTTTTGTTAAAAATACAGTTTTTTGAAAACTTGAGTTTTTCTTTCATTTTAAAATCTACTTCGGAAATTTTTGATTTACATCACTTTTGCTGCAAATCTGCTCCGAAATTTTGTTACTGAGGTTCGAACCCTGGTGCCCAGTTATGACACCACCGTTTATCGAGCTTATATGCGACCTTGAGCTATTTAAATCTAGTGTAGACCAGATGTTTTTCGTGACATGACATGCGGTGATGTTATTCCATCTGATGTTTGCCTTTTTTATAGCGTCTTGCATTAGCAATAGTTGACAGGTAGCGATTGGTATACCAGCATTAGCCAAATGTGGAAGAATCGGTTGTACTGTACCATTTCTGGCGAGTTTATCTGTCTTACAGTTTTCTGGAATGTCAAAGGTGAATATTAAACTGTTGTGCCATCTCCATTAGAGATGATCGACAGTTATTGACTCTCATAAAGTTTGTAGATACAGAGTCCAGAGATTTGATAGTGGACTGACTATCTGAGAAAATACGGATATGAGATGTTGATATCACGTTTCCTTTTAGCCATTCCAAGACTTCTTTTATCGCTTAACTTTCCGCCTGGAACACGCTACAAAGATTGGTAAGGCGGAATGAGATTCTTAAACTCAGTCGTTCACAGTATTCACCTTCACGAACCCCTCCATTTGTTTTTAATTCATCTGTGTAAAAGTGGATTGACTCATCTTCTAGGAATGCCCTATTCTCCCAGAAAGATCTGGAAGGTATAGAAATTTGGAAGTTTCTGTCGAAATGCAGTTGGCGGATGGTGCAGTCTATGTACATACTTTGGAATTGATTTTAAATACTTAGGAATTGCGGAGTGGCCAATGTTGTTGTTTACCCACTGCGATGAAAGTTTGAGGGAAATAGCAGATATTTGTTTGCTAATTAGGTATATCAAGAGGTGTTAGGTAGAGTACTGTATCCAGTGCCGCAGATGGGGTAGTATATAAGCTCATACCTAGGCAAGCTGAACGTTAGACTTTGTTTATTTTGACGCGTTTAATTATGATTCCTGGAATTGAAAACTCAGTTTAATATTATATATTTAAGTAAATAACAATGTAGTCATTTTCTTTTTTAATTTATGTATGTACATATGTACATATGTATTTTGCATTTAAATCAAATTTTGAATAAAATTGACTTGATCCTTTTTTTAGCGAGAGTATAAGTAGGTAGAACAATGCATATAATAATTTCAAGTTAAGAACAATGAAAAATAATCACATACATACCTACCTAATTTAATTCCCTCCTAAACAATAGGTATTATGTACATACATAAACATACATACATACATACATAACTAAATCCTATTACGCTTAGTTTGCAAATTTAAAAATGAAAAAATAAAAAAATATGATCAGAAAAAAGTATAAGTGAAAGAAAATTCCAATTGCATTCCCTAATATAAGCTCAAACACATATCCAACGACATTGAATAATGATCTCTGTTAATTCACCGCCTGTCGTCGACGGTCGTCACCGCCGGTTAATCTACCGCCACCACACAATACTCCATAGACTGCCACACAGGTGCATTCAATTTCCATATTTCTTAGGAAAAACATTTACATGACATTATGTCCGCTAATATTATGTATTACTTTACAATATTTCAATATTGAATTTCCATTATTGTTTATTCAAATGTCAAGAAAAAATAAAATTTAAAAAAGGGCAAACTACGGTGGATATTGTAACTATAGTAAAATTACTGACTATTTGTTATTCTGGGCACATATCCACATCATTTCAATATATGTACATACATATGTACTTCTATAGCTTAGCTTGGAATGGGAGTATAATTTTTCTTCTTCTATTTTTTTCTTTTTTAATATCTCTCGGATTGCTTTTGTAAATCTCCAAATTACTATGTAATCATATTATCATGATGAGAAATACTCGTAATATATATAAATAAGTAATTCTTTCTCATTTTGGTCTATGGTCATCTTTTGCTTCCTTCTTGGCATTGGCATAGCATAAAGCACGTGCCGGGTCAGTTTTTTTGTTGTTGTTGTTGTTGTATCCTAAGTCCTAATGCATATACTTATAAGATTATATTACAGTCTGGTTCATTTGGTTAGAATTAATTTTGCTTGTGTTTATATAGGGTCATTCATTTTTCGGTTTTGAATGTAAAGTTAAAAAATGGGCTGGGATGCGAGACAAACTTTCAAATAGTTTTTTTTTTGTGTTTGTTGTCTATCAATCTTATAAGAGCAGTGGATGGATTGGTCCAGTCAACAGTTGGAAACAAAGACACTCCATATAAAGACCGGAATCTTTCGTACTTTCCACGCTCCAACACCCATTTGTTTACATTGTTGTATTTGTAATTTTGACATTAGGTCCATGAATAATGGAAATCCAACAACAGTCCGATGTTGTGTATTTACTTGTTTTGACAGAAGTTGTTGTTTTTTTTACTAAATGGCTGCGGTGAGAATTTTAGGTTTGATGTTATGTGGGGTTTTTTCTTAATTAAGGTGATGTCACACTTTTATGTGTTTTTTTAGTTTTAACTAACTAAAACTTAATTATAGTGAAATTGTTAAAACTTGTTCAGTTTTTTGTAATTATCAAAATACTTTTATGAAATAGTCATCGTTTTTAAATTTAAAAAAAAAAAGAATTATTAGAACATTCAAAAAAGATAATTTTTAGAACGTATAATTTTACCTGGATCAGAACTCTTTACATTACATTTAAAATTAAAAAAAAAACAATGTTTTACATTTTTGCTAATATTTGTTCATGTTTTCTTTACATAATACAGAAAATGTCTTGTTCAGACAATTATAACTTTTTATTGAATTGGAAAGTGTATTATACTCAGTACACACTTTTAAATGTAGTGAATTTACAAATTATCAATGTTTTGCTACTTTCAATCAGAAAGACCTCTATCAAAAAAAATGTAATAGCTAATGTCGCCGTAGCCACTAGGTGCATGCCGCCCCCTTAAGAATCACGAAAATAGTACTATAGGTTTTATATCCAAAGATTCCAAATACTAAAGTATGTATGTTTGGTTTAGTGGAACAAATTTTATATAATTTTAAAACACCATCTCTTGTTTCTTAGTCCCAACAAGCATTTTTGTTTCAAAAAGAAGTGTACTTGTAAGGTTATTTTACGCTAAAACTGTATTTTTTGAAACCGTATGGGAGAGTGTCCGAAATAATTCGCCAATATTACTTCATTCTTCTTTTTACATATAAATAAATAGAGTGTCTTTGGTTGAGAATTCTAATTAATAGGTCCGTTTGAGTTTGTTTTCTTTATTTACTTTCACAAACTGTCACTCTTTAGACATGTTTAGATGCCCGTATTTTGATTAAAGGGAAACAAAACTATATTTTTTGTACACAAACATGCAAATAAACAGACCATAACGCATTATCTGTAAAACCAACTCCTCCACACAAGTTTTTCTTCACAAATTTCCGATCCCCGACCGGAATCGAGCAAATCAAGCTCATTTCAACTCGATTCAGGTATATAAAGAATTTAGGCGAGCTTCAAGCTCGCTTCAACACCACATGTTAATGTAGTAGTCTACGAACAAACCCCCTTCTTGAAGTTTTTATTTGATGTCAAATTGTTTGGTTAAAACTTTTAAATCGACTTTCACATTACACAGACGTATTTTCTTGATTTTGATAGTCAACTATCAAAAATCAGCTTACACGATTTCACCCCTGGTCTGAATTTCGTTTTTTTTTGTGGAATTTTTTGATAAATTATTTTGGCAAATATTCAGTTGTATCAACTTTCAAATATAAAAACCGGACCACTGCGGATCGTTTTGTTGGGAATTTCTCACTTCACTATATATGGAATGCGAACAAAACGCACATAATTTCAGTTTAATTTTTGTAAATTTAATTTTTCATATGACAAAATCTGTTGGATTTAAATACCTTTTTTTGTTTAATTTATTCGAAAATGAATTTTTACAAATATTTAGAAGTCGTTTGTTTTTGGTTTTTATTTTTGTAAAAAATTGTCAATTAGACATACAGACAGATAGAACAGGGAAACCCCCTTTTATGACTCCTCTACTGTGTAATGTTTTTGATTAAAATCTCGAGGTCGAAATATTTTACGAATGAATACATGCCTAATAGTTCCTATAGGCCGCAATTGAAATTTCTAGATGTCAAAAATGTTTTTCATCGATGCATAAATTATTTATAAAAATAAATACAATACAATAAAAATAAAACAATAAAAAAAAATATTTTAGGGGCAGTATCATTTTTTGAAAATGAGAAAATATCTCAAAAACTGAAAATTATTTGGTTCTTGAGATATTTGTGGTCAACCAATTTTTTCACTTTGATTTTAAAATTGCTAAGAAAAAAAAGCAACCCACAACAAACTCTGCTAGTTTTCAAGATATGGCCGGCAAAAAAAGGTATTCTGAAAATACCGACGCACGTATGTATGTATGTATGTATGTATGTATGTATATGGACGCTTCTAAAAACCTATGATTCAAGGGACCTTTTTCATTTACCATTTGGCTAATGAACTGTCAAAATTCGTGTGGGAAATAATTAAGACAAATTAAATAAAATTCCCAAACGATTTAGCTTGGGAAATTATTTAAATTAAATCGACTGTTAACATAAACTTCTTATGATGTTTTCAATTAATAAATGTTTTTACTCTAAAATAATCTTTGACGTTTATTCTATAACATTTTACGAATAGCTAATTGAAATACTCAACATTACATCGTTCATAAAAGCTTTTGTTTAAACTTACCATTTTTTATAACTTTTTTACTTACAACGTTGCATGAATACCCTTATTATAAAATTGGTACTTTTCCATAAAGAGTGAAAATAATATAATTCAAATGGCCGCCTTCGGAAGATTTATTTGATTGTTTTGATATTGTTCTTATAATCACCTTTTTTCCCATTTATTGGGCGGTATCTCGCTTAAAACTTTAGTTATTTTGGTTTAAATTGATATTCGCTTAAGCACGGTATTTCATTATCGTAAATGGCAAACATTCAACTAATATTACGACATTTGAAATAACAGCTGGGTTTGACAGATGTGAAATGCCAGAGCTGTCAACTTAAAATCAGTGCTGTTAACTTGAAATCAGGAACTGTATGACCCATTATAAACTTTTGTTAGATGTCATAAATCGCTTAGAGGATTAAAAGAGAAACGAAAGTGACTATATCCAAAAATTGTTGTTTGTATGTTAAATGCCGTTGAAATTGTGTACAAGCTGATCCTGAAATAAAATCTCATAAAATATAAAAGAGAATTATCAACAAGACCGAGGTGTTTCTTAATGCTTTACGAATTACAAACAAAAAATGGAGCAAAACGAACTCACACAAAAGGTCTAGGTTGCTTTCCTCTATACGTACAACTTCGACTATAACCGAAACCGAGTGGGCCGGATGACTGTTTCTTTTTGTATTTATATTATTTTGGATTGCAAATCTACGTACATATAAAAGAGGCAAATTGACATATTGGTCCAAATTCGAATTGTCAATAATAAATCGATGTTTTACCCGGTCATTATTTATTATTCATCTTATAAATGTATGTATGCCACCGTCATATTGTTGAGTATTGTTTGATAGAAAAATAAGGAGAGATCTCACGTTATCAACGCACGTTAAAAATACATCAAAATTTACCTACACTTAAAAAAAAAATGTGTTTATTATTAGCACTTCCATTTAATTTCCAAAGTAAACCAAGTCATGCTTTGGGGGATAATTTTGCACGTGACATCTATGTATGAACGTATATTTATAAGTACGCATCCAACAAAATTAATTGGTATAGGCATTTATACTACGTTTACGTTATTTTATAGCGAGGGTGACGGTATTTCTGAATTTAATTTTTAATTTTTTGAAAAGCTGTGTTATTTTTGGAAACAATATCATTACGTTGTGTATATTGTTAAAAGAAAAAACTTATTAGTCGCTAGAACTTCTGAAAATTAAGTTAAATCAAGGTCCATCGAACTTAAAAAGGCTTTAAAAGATTTAAATCCCACTAGAAATGAAATGAAACTAAGTCCTATAAAATTTACAACGGAAGTCAGTTCCTAGTTTGGAAACTTATTCATTTGTGATTTAGTTTGTAAGGGATTAAATTCTCCTGACAAAATAACCATGAAAAAGTGGGAATAAGTTAATTTTCTTTCTATCGACGCGAAGACGTAGCGACGCGACGTAGGCATTGAATTGAAAAAGTTAAAGAAGTAATTAGTTTTAAGCAAACGAAAAAGAATGACATAAAATCGACTTTCATGGACCATACGTCTAGGCAAATGGACATAAGACCCACATAGGCTTGAACAATATTAATTGACTTAATGCCATAAAGATGAAATGACACAAAATTTAACAGTTGGTACCACCATGTTTGTTTGTTAATGATTCTTCTTTCGAACGTAACCAAGCTCGTTATAGGTGGCGCTGTTGCGATTTAAAATCCTTTCGGTTTCCGAGGCCCTCCCTTTTTAACCTATTAACTAATTTACTAGTGATTTGTATACTTCGGGAGTTTGTAGGCCCTAAAAGTAAACCTAGATGTTACTCTTAATATACAAAAATTAAGTAACATTAACCAAAGTTTTTGACAAAAAATGCCAAGAGGTGGCTTTCTGCCCTACCTGAAATCATCTTATCATGAACCGTATACAATTTACAATAAAACAGATCACTTAGTCGTATTATCAATGAGGAAATGACTCCGATTGTTCTTTATTTTTAATGAGCAGAAGTTGCATAGACTATAGGGCACTCGAAGGCATGAAATGTGACCTAAATAGGTAGGGAGATATGTTGAAGGAAGCCAAGATCAATAAGTCTGGTCTTATATTCACAATCACAGGTTATCACCGAAGATTGCGTCACAGTAACAATGATTGTGGCCAAAGTTATCAGAATATACTTCTTATAAAACTATGACGGGGCTTGACTAATCAAACTCGATCCCAAAATAGACTATATCTTCAATTCAAATTGATTATCTACAGCAAAGTTTTTGGTAAGTTGCTTGTAAATAACTATACCTTCTTATGGAATTTCTGAGAATGCCCGATCATTTTACTCGCAAGTATAGATACGATTTTATCTTAATGTGATCTTAAAGCCTTTATTATTAAACACATTAAAAATAGTTTTTACGTAAAAGAAGAATAAAAACTCCCCTTAATCATTACTATAGTTATTTAAATTCAGGGGGTTTTTCATCATGTGTAAATCTTATCAACACTTTATTCTCAATGCCATATAGAAAAAGCAATATGTGTACATATGTACATTAAAATTGTTGGTAAGCATCACATTTTTTATTTTAACCCAAAAAGATGGTCAAATAATCTCTTCAAAAGAGAAAAATACACAAAAGCTACTGCTTCGCTGCTAAAGCGGTGTTCAATTACCTGTTTTTAGTCAAAAATTCACAAGCTAATTCACATGAACTGCTTTTATTCTTCAAGTCTTTAAACTTTATTTCCTCGAGACAGATTGTTTCTCATATACAGGGTGTTACAGTTTATGAAAACAATTTTAAAATGAAAAATATGTTTCTCGTTAAATTTATTTGTTTTGCCAGTTCTGATATTTCAGAGACAATTCCGCATTCTCAACAATATAAACAAGACTTTTCATTCGAATTTTAAACGTCAAAAATTTTGGAATTGAGTTTTTTAAATTCGATTTTTCAGAAGAAATAGACCGCTCATTTATTTTATTCTCCTTGATAAGAACATTTTCCGAAATAAAATGTATTTAATGATGAAATGTTGTATTATTAAAAAAATGCATACGTTTGACATTATCATTTGACATAACCAAAGTGGCCTCAACAAATATGATTTTTCAATTGTTCATTTAGAACTTAAACAAGAGATTAATTTGTTTGACCCAAATGAAAGAAGATTCAAGATTGATTTCGTTTGATATTATGTTGCTGTGAAATATTTATTCAAATTTGTTTTCATTTTATGAATCCTGAAAAAAGAAAAATTTGAGCTTTTATTAACTTAATAATTAATTTCAAAAGTTTAAATCAAACTGACAGATGAATCTGCAGATCAAAAAAATTAATTTATTTTGCCCAATGAAACACTTAAAGTCTGTTCAGTGACGCTGTGCTGGACTGTTCTAGACAGAAAAGTACAGCTTTTTGCTGTTCATTGAGGTTTTTTCTGTGCTGAGCTGTTCTACTTTCCTGTTCATTGACAAAACCTAGAACACTTTAGAACAGGATTTTCTGTTCTTGCTTTTGAGTCAGATCAGGTTAGAACAGAATCTTGAGAAATGTCAAAATCGAAGTTGTCATTTTTTTTGTTTACGTTTTGATTTGGCTGTGCTTTGTGTTTTTTTTCTCGTGATTTAAAAAAATTAAAATAAATTTATTTTGCCAATTTGTTTAATTTGTTTAATAAAATAATTATAAAATACATTTTTTTACATTTAACATAAATAAATCTTTTACCTTTCATCAAAGAAAAGGTAATAACATTCGTCACACTTTCATTCCGACGAAAAATCACTATCGGTGTCTGAACCACTAACATTTTCATTTAGTATTATCTTAGCAATCACTTGATTTTCCATTTCAATAATTTTTAATAATATTTTTCACAGTAAAAACACAAAAAATGAAAAAAAAAATAAGCGAGAAACGAAAAATTCACACAATTTGCAATTTGTTTTGTTTTTTTTTTTTGACAACTGACGTTTAACTGACTGTTCTAACTTGATCTGACGTTTCTCACGAAACTGTGCTGTCCTGTGCTGTTCTGATCTAGAAAAATCCTCACTGAACAGACTTTAAATTAGAATTTAGACAGATTTCAATGAATTCTAATTCTTTTTTTTTTTAAATTAGTTAAATACTTTTCATTTGGTTCAGCAATTCATAATTAGTAATAACGGAATTAGTGGAATTTTCCGTCAAATTTTAATCCTCTTTGTGTTAAATGACATTTAATTTTCGATTAAAATAACGAAAAGCAGTGGTAGGTAATGGTGATGAATTTAATTATTTGTTTTCATCTCAAAATTCTCTCAAATGTAATCATCCAAAATAAAGGTATAATAATTGCAACTTAATTTCCAGTCTTTTATCTTTAATAATCTCTAAGATGAATTAATTAGTTTTTTGGAAAATTTTGATGGTGGAAGGAAAATAAATAGGCATTCATTATTGAGTTTTGTTTTACTGTAGTATAAAGAAACTTGATTTGCTAATTAAAAATATGTATCTTCTACCCTTCCTTTTTGTCGAAGTTTAAATATATTAAAGTCTTTTTATATCTGTGAATATTGTCAATGAAATTTTAAGCTAATATTTATAATTTATTCATATAAATTAGATAATTACTGGAACACCCACATTACCTGGAAACGCTGTGACAGTTCTTAAGGTGAAATGTTGTATAGCTTATACCTCTACCAGCGCCGCTATACTCGTACAGCTACCAGACAGAGAAGTAGACGAAGTAGCTAAAATGTAAATTTATTCATGTAAGGTACTACTTAAATGATGATGATTGGACAGAGCCGAGTCGAAGTCTAAGTCGAACCGGTGCGGTGGTGGTGCGGTGACGCGAACGATATTTATATACCCAATGTGAAATAATGTCGTCTCACTGGTTATTGACTCAACAAGAAAAAAATACTGGCTAGTGGCTAACTGGCTGACTCGATGGCTGGCTTGCTGAGCTAATGTTATACTTTAAACTTTGCAAAAATCAAAACAGATAACGATAAATAACAAAAATCACCAACCGAACGGATATTTTATACAAAAAAGATGACACAACGAACGAAATAATCCAACAAAACGAACCAACGAACGAACGGATCAAAATAAAAGGTCGATCCGGTCAGGTTTTTGAGTTCGTTCGATGAATTTTCGAACTTTGTGAACCTATAATTTCTCAGCACCAAAGTGTCTGGCTTTGATCTTTTATTGGCACCTCCTGTCATTAGTTTGAATTTATGCATGTGGTGTATCTGTATAGTATGGTTTTTGAAGGTAGATAGGTAGAGAGATGGGAAATTTATTTTTAGGATACAAATAATTTGATACCTTAATAATAATTAGTGACTTTGCTCTTTTAGAGGTTTACTATATAGAAGTTAGGTATTAGATATAGGAACAAAAAAGCAGACCATGCGTACACCTAGTAGACAGGCTGAAATCTCATTAAGCAATGAGTTAATTTATACTCATTTCATTAGACTTCCTTTCTTTGTGGACCTTGAGTATTATCGTTTATAGTGTGCCATATATCACTTACTTATTTTGAAGAGTTCCTTGTTTATACCTGATTTACGAAACTCGTATTTTGGAAATGTGGTGTGGTAGTTTTGTGAATAAAGGTTTAGGTAGATATGTACCTATAGTTCTCATTAGTTTGAAGATATATTTATAACGACGACGACGACGTAAAGGTTGTTATACCTAAGCATTTGCAATTAAAGGAGCTGAAGATGAGACTCTTTTTTGTTGTTGTTAGGAAAGTGAGAGGAGCAGCAGACTTTTAAGTCTTGTAAAATTAAGGTATTGACTTGTATGACCTTTCAGTAGTATAGGTTCAATGAACCTTTACCTTTATCTATTTATATAGGGTCTTCATTTTTGTTGATATATTAGAAGAAAGAAAATAAGCGATAGCAATTAACTTAAGTCATAGTCTTCTTATCATTTGTTCTTTGTAAAAGACTAATTATACTATACATCTTTAGGGTAAGAGAAGGTGTATTATCACAACGATAACTGATGAGTCTCGAACTGTGTTTATTTCACTTTCAATTTGACTTGACAATCTGATGAGAAGAATGATTTATGGTTGACGTAAGGGATCTCTAAGATTGTTAAAGATTTGAATTTACCGCCACTTCTGTTGAAAAATGTTGACAACCCTATTATTATACAAAAATATCTACATATGAAAATTTTGGATAAAAGATGAAAAGAACTTGTTCATGTTTCATAAAGAACGAAAGCTTGGCAACTATTATAGAAGTCTGACTTATCCTAAACTTCAAGTTATTTAAGTGTGCTACTTTTTCCTGTTTTTAATAGAATTGAAAAAAATCACACAAATGACAGCTAATTCATATCGTTCACACAAAAAATCACACAAATGACAGCTAATTCATATCGTTCAAATTTTTTGTGACACTTTTTATAGCTACAGCAGCATTTTTTTATAAGGATTTGACAAGTTTGAGTTTTCGTACTTTCGTAGTGAACGCACCCCAAAACTAATTACGAAACTGTCATTGTCAATGTATTCAATAAAAAGAGCATGATTTAAATTTATTAGAGCTTGTAAGAGTATAATTCGAGATCTAAGTGCAGGATTAGGCGTCAAATGTTGAAACGATGAGATAGATGTAATGTTCTTTTTGCACAAGCTTACAGCCGGTAGCGTGCTTCGTTTTGGCCAAAACTTCTTTTCAAAAAATGTCCTGTTTTGATTACACAACATTTACCCTGGGAATAATTTTTTAATTTCCCAACGTTGTTCAAGCGTAAACATTATGCTTAGTTATGTCAAAATCTTGATAGGGAAAGAGCTGTCAGTGTCAAAAATGACAGCTATTTAAAATGATTTAAAATTTTTTTTTAATTTCCCAACGTTGTTCAAACGTAAACATTATGCTTAGTTATGTCAAAATCTTGATAGGGAAAGAGCTGTCAGTGTCAAAAAAATCGTTGCTATGCACGAAAAATGATCAAAACAAGAATTATTAACGTCTGCTAATTTTAAGTTAACAACTTTAAAAATTCACCCACAGTGATACGTACGTTTGCATTTCTTCCGAAAATTTGATTTCTTTCAACAAGAAATGTAATTTATTTACAATAACAAAATGTTAATATCTTTTGTTTATCAAGAATAACTCCCAATTATTTTGACATGTTCAAGTTCATCGCTGTTTATTCGAAAAAAAAAAACTAAACAAAAAATCCATTAAACATTATAATATATGCGGTGTTAATTTATCGGTTTATGTTATTTCAAATTCATTACATGCCATAATATTTAAATCTCATAAATATGAATTTGACATCACATGTTAAAAATGACATGATCCATAAATCATTTCAATAAAATGAAATATGTATTTTAGACTTGATGTTTACAAGACATAATATGTAAAACACTCTGAATTATTGTTAGATAAAAATAACAAAGGATAATGTGACATTTGCTTTTTTTTAATATACACAAAATCTAATGTAATAATTTGTCTTCGCTTACGAGAAAATTTCTATCTAAAATTAACAGATATACGATAAACAATATGCCTAAATTTGACATGCTTTCATTTGTTATGACAAATGAACGGCCTCTACAGAAATGTACGTTCTGTTTTTAATCAAGAAAAAATAATTCTGTTTATCAGGAGATTATAAATTTTTGTTTCACATTTTTGTGAAGACATTCAATTAATTAAGGAAGAAAAGGCTTTCCATTGGAACCTTTACAAATTCAATAAAATCATGTTTATTATAATGAGCTAATCTGTCATTTAAGAAACTTTGAAAAGTATGCAATCAAAAATTTAACACTATGCTGTTTTTCGTCCAGATACTCGAAATGAAGTTTTGGTGTAGGATTTTAATTTTTTTAGACAAAATTATTGATTAAGTATTTCCGGAAATTCTATTAAAAGTTAAAAACAATATTTTGCATGAAATAAAATAAATTTGAGCTTAATAGCCTTTATTTTCTGTCAAAATGTTAAAGTCGAAAATCAATTTGTAGTAGAATTTATGTTCCTAAATAAATTGACAGTTCTAAATTTTTTAGCAAGTGTCAAGAATTTCATACTTCGTTCGTAAAATATTGTAACCAACAAAAATAGTTAAAGTAAAGTTGTTATAGCAAGCGTCAATTTACGATCAGAGGCTCAAAATAAGTGAATGTGTTAGTTGTTAGTAAGCCAAATAATACAATTAGCCCAACACACGCCCAAAATTAGGAGACATAATTAATATGAAAAGATGAAGTTAAAAAATAATAAAACAAACATACCTTAACGAAGACGTTTACGATAGTTGATTACTGAATGATTTTAATCCCACTTACCTAGATTTAAGTCGATAGAGCTTCATTCTTTCCATAGTTAGTTTTATGGAAGTCAAATGTACGCAGGTGATGGCTTCGCTTCGGTAATTCAAATGAATACAACATAATTAAACACCATTAATGAGATGATGAGGAAATATTAAGTCATTATTAACACGCCTTTGGTGTTGGTTGGATGTTCAGGCAGATCATAAGGATCATCCAAAAAAGAAGCAAAGATGTTGAATTGATTTAATACGATTTTTACAAATTTCGTAAAATGGAGTCCATACTTTGCAAACATATTCAAGGTGAGGACGAACATGGCAATTGTATAAAAGAAGAGTAAGAAAGGGATCATCGAACTAATTTGCCCAGGGTTTTATAAAACCAAGCATAGAACTTTCTTTATCTACGTTTACACTTCTACACTATCTACACTAATATTATTAAGAGGAAAGATTTGTATTTTTGTATGTAACTCAAAAAGTACTGGACCGATTTTAATAATTCTTTTTTTCATTAGAAAGCTACATTATCACTGAGTAACATAGGCTATATTTATTACTAGATTACTATAGAAGTCTTTACAAATTGCTATTAAAACCAACCGAAGGTGTAAAAAAATTAGCCATAAAATGTCTTTTATCGCATACGCTGCGAAGAGTATTAATGATATGACAAAAAATGTTTTCTAATTGAGTGATTCATGGTCGTTTTAATTAGCATGCTTATAACTTAATTATCTGTACCTATTTATGTCTACCCGTGTGAAGCCGGGATGGGCCGCTAGTTGACAGTAAAATTTGCTACGTAATACAATAATCAAATAGGTACACTTCCGATTCGTTATTTTAGTAAACGTTATCGTCTGGAATTGTAAAGGGTTGAGGGAAATGCTATTTTTCCCATACCAAAATGAAAAACTATCGACGTCGGCTTGAAAAAGAATACTTTATTATTTTAAAAATCTTCATCTTAAAAATGAAAACAACACTTGAGCGCAGACATAACGTTACGTCGCGTCGTTAACAGACAGGATAAACAGAAAAGGTCCAAGATGACTTCCCTGGGGAACACCAGATTGAGCAACAAAAGGTTCTGAAAGACAATTTATAAATTTAACTTGATAGCATCTATATAGATTTAATCCAAGCTACAAAAAAGGGTTTAAAACCTTTAAGTTTGAATAAAATAATTGTGTGGCTAACTAGATCAAAAGCTTTAGAAAAGTCAGTGTATTCGCAGTCAACTGGTTAACTTTGTTCTAAAGCGTTTGAACATTTATTTAAGAATGTGAGAAGATTTGTAGCAAATGAGCGTTTTCTCACGAATTCGTTTTGCTGTTTGCAAATGACATTTTTACTTAAAAAATACTACACTCCCACAAGCAACTAGCTCAAAAAGTTTAGGAATGCAAGAACGTTTTGTAATGGGCCTGTAATTTGGTATTTCTGTTTTGTCATATTTCTTGAATATTTGCGCAAGAAATGATTTCTTCCATGTACCGGAAAATTTTCCTGTTCTTAGGGAAATTTTTTATATGAAAGTAAGGGTTTCAACTTGAGTATTTCTACACTTTTATAATATTATCCGGGGAATATCAACACAGAAAGAAAATCTAGGACCGTACTCTATAGCACATTGATATGACTACAGCTGGTTTGCGAAAGAAGTGTAAGTTATGAAAATATACTTCATCAACTACTACTTCAAGACTTTTAACGAATGAATCCCGAAAATTGATCGCAAAAGCGTTACAAATATCGACAATTTTTTTTTTTTAAGTTGTCAAGTTTCCAAAATTGTTAAAGATTACCCGTGCTTTTTTGGCATTCTATAAATAGTGTAGTAGAATTTTCCCAAAAAAAACCCCTCGGCAGTAGCCAGATTTTTGTACTTAAAAATTGGTCCAACTGAAAGAAGACCCGTCAGAATAATATGTGCGTTTTGTTCGCATTCCATATATAGTAAAGTGAGAAATTCCCAACAAAACAATCCGCAGTGGTCCGGTTTTTATATTTAAAAGTTGATACAACTGAATATTTGCCAAAATAATTTATCAAAAAATTCCACAAAAAAATAGCGAAATTCAGACCAGGGGTGAAATCGTGTAAGCTGATTTTTGATAGTTGACTATCAAAATCAAGAAAATACGTCTGTGTAATGTGAAAGTCGATTTTAAAGTTTTAACCAAACAATTAGACATCAAATAAAAACTTCAAGAAGGGGGTTTGTTCGTAGACTACTACATTAACATGTGGTGTTGAAGCGAGCTTGAAGCTCGCCTCAATTCTTTATATACCTGAATCGAGTTGAAATGAGCTTGATTTGCTCGATTCCGGTCGGGGATCGGAAATTTGTGAAGAAAAACTTGTGTGGAGGAGTTGGTTTTACAGATAATGCGTTATGGTCTGTTTATTTGCATGTTTGTGTACAAAAAATATAGTTTTGTTTTAATCAAATTTAAAAAAAAATTGCACATGGAGTAGGTAGCATATTCCTATATGGTGCTGAACTATTCAGTTTTTCATTGTTTAACACGAATCAAACTATATCACTTTCATTTCATAAGAAACATCGAAACACCATTTGCATTTTAGAAAGTGCAGTCAAACTTAATCATTTTTAAATCTTCTTGTGCGGTGGAAACACCAAAAAGATTTATTTAATCTAAACTGATATAAACCTTTGGTGGAAACATAGCAAAACTTAATTATCTTTTCTATTGTTTTCTCTTGCAAAATAAGCCCAGTTAGTCCATTTTCACTAACAAAACTTAATAATATCAACAGTAATAGATTGATTTTTTCCCCAATGGAAAACACACATGATTCCAAATGCACAACTACTCAACCAACACAGCCATCGAGATACAAATGCAATATCAATCGTACCAACATTTGATAACGAAATCACATAAGATGCATTCGAGACTCGTATAAATGTCAAAAACCCATCCGTAGTAAGATTCTACTTTAACTTTTATCGGTAGTATTCATACTGCGGATATTGTTTTTGTTATTCGTGTAAAATCCTACTATACTATTGATAGATTTTTCAACAAAACATGGGTATTATCTTTTAAAGGGGTGCATCAGTAAAAGAATATAAAGAGAATACAAAAAGAAAAGTCTTAAATGCATTTAATAGTTCAATATAATAAGATATAATAAGAGAAGGAGTTAAAACTAAGTTTTTTTGAGGTAAGATGTCCTTTCCTTATTTTTTTGTTACTCAGTGAAAGTAGTTTTTTCTTTTACCAAAGGTTGGTTAAAGTTTGTATTTTTAATTTCCTTAAAAGAGTTTCATAAAATTTGAAACTGCTTTGTCAATATTGTGAATGTAGGTATTGTACACTATTTATATGGAGGGCCATCTAGTGGTTGTTTTTTTTTTTAATTATAGATACATTTTGACACTGACAGCTGTTTCCCACTCGAAACCTTAACAGAAAGTCAGTATCATACCTCCTCCAGAAGATATTGTGTAGTGTTATGCTTAAAAAACTTTGAGAAATATTGAAAATTGAGTCCATGGAAAATTATGCACAAAGATATTAAATAATTCGCTTACAATGTCAAATTGAATCAGCAATTAAAGGAGGCAGCCATAATATATGGGAATGTTTGCCATAATATATGCACAAAATTTAATTTTGTTCATTTTATTGCTTTCATAGTAGAAACTTATATTAAACCCTCCCTTTATATGCTCTTAGGACACAAATAGGTGTGAATAATTTGCTTAAATAGTTCAACTTTTTTTTTGTTTTCGAGTAGCACAAACTTGAAAAATTCACATAACTATAATCTCATCTTCTATAATTTCCAAACAATAAAAGAGACAAACCATTGAAATGCCAAAGTACAGCAGACAGACTGGAATGATAATGCTCCTCCCAAAAACAAGATAAGAAGAAAAGAAAAATTCCTTGACTTGTAAGAATAAATAAGATTTGTTTTCTTTCATAGAAAATGCAACCAAACAGTTGGGGGTCGCTCTTAAGCCATTGTTTACACTATGATTTAAACTTAAGCTTATCATATGCAAAAGTTTTAATCCTCGAGTAACAGTTTACAATTTATTTTCAAGAAGGTACCTTATAACATTTCGAAATAATGTTTTTTTTTCGTAATTTTTGAAACATATTTTACTTCTGCGTTTTCAAGGTTTCTGTTGTTTTTCTTATTGTTTGTGTTTTTTGTTGTTTTGTTTATAAAACACTTGTGATATTTTTGCGTATAGGTACCTACTTCTGTGTTTAAATTGGCGACACAATGATAATATTTAAAGTAACTCTAATTAACATAAAATAATTTCACTATATATGTATATAGTAAAAGATCTATGCGGAGATATAATAATGTGATAACTTATTTTGAAAGCTGTTTTGCTCAGACGTTCATATTTATATAGAATAATGAACTCTCTTCATATTTAAATTTAAATACGAATATTTCAAAACAAAAATATTCCATGGAATATAACAAAAATAATATTCCCTTATAAGTATATCAACATTCATAAATCTGACACGCATTGTTTTCTTTTTTGTTGTTTTTTTGGAATAGTAAAAATATCATCTATAACATAGGCTGAGAGTAAATGCGCCTGGAATAAATTGTTTGTCATAAAAAAAACTGTTTACATACAATGAGTAGTGAGTACATATTAAAGAATATTGTTGTTTTTAGAAGAAAATTGTATATGTTTTTTTTTGGTTTCAATGAACTAGATGTTTTCTATGGCAAATAAACCTCTTATTAGGAAAACTGCAGGATCAAGCGATATTTTTAGAATATAAATGTTCATATTTAATACTTAAATAAGTTATGTAAATGAAATACATAATCATAATAATCACATTGAAAGTATAAATTTTCAAACTGTTTCAACAACAGAGAAGACAATTTTTTACTCAAATAAGAACCGACCTTTGTGTGGGCTCCTTAATGACCTCTCAAGCAGTCAAAGGCTAATATCTAAAATCTAATACAATCTATAGGGTATAACTACAAAAGGTGTCATTTTGACATTAAGAAAATGAGTTTTTCATTAACTAACGATATCAGCGAAATGGTTCCAACAGCTTCGATAACTTCATGAATTCAATGTTTAAGTTCTTAAATTGATCATTGGCATAAACCTTATTTTTAAAATGGTAACTATAAGTAGAAAGTCAAAAGGCGTTAAATAACACGGTGAGTAAAGTTTTCTTGCAAGTAAAGAGGTTATGCGATCACCCAGTAGCTCAGTGAATGAGTTCAGCTCTTCACCTTCGAACCCATTCCAGTCAAGACTTTCTGGAAAATCATGTGGAATTCCTCGCATTACAGAGTACCTACACCCGCTCGATTTCGGTTGAGGAAAAACTACTTATGTCGTGTTGAAGAAAGTCGGTAAATAAAACAAGCCTATAATTAAAATAAAAGTTATTAAAATATTCTTGGAGTGATTTTCTATCGTTAATACTTTATGATGGGCCCTCAGCCATACTAAGTTAAAGTTGGCGTGACTTTCCTACACGCATTGTTGGGCATGGGTATCGTCTTCATGCCTTTGACGATATTATTAGGCCAATATGTGGACCAACCGTCGCACAGTTCGTTGGTGTGGAATCCTTTCGCACACTTTGGTAAAACCTGTTAAATTTGCTTTCCCAAAATGCTAGAAGAGCAGGTCAATGGCTGATGGTCCAGTTTCCTAATAAATTCTTCCAGAATTTTGGGGCCGCAGTAAGAATTCGTTAAGGGTGGTTAGCAAAAAGTGAGGTGAAACTTGTAGTGGTAAAATTTACAGCAACAATTTGATGGTCAAAAATGTCAAATTTTTCTTTTTGGATTTAAACAAAAAATACTTAATTTTTTTCTTCTTCTTCGATATCTCAAAAACGGGTCAGTATAAAAATAAAAAAAAGAGACTGGGATGCGACCCACACTGATAACTTCCCATCCCGTCTATCGATTTGTCTTGCTTAAAAGTTTGTCTAAATGTATCAATTCTTACCAAATTTCCATTCTATTTTTTGGAGATTTTATTTTTTTATGAAAAAAGGGACTGTTGTATTTTTATAAAAAAATTACTGAATATCAAAAACAATATTTTCTGTGAAATAAAATAAGTTTGAAGCCAATATTTTTAATTTTTGAAAAGCTATTTGAGTCGAAAGTAAATTTTTACCAAGTTTTAGTATTGTTTTTTTTAGGTTTTTATTTTTTGTAAAAAAAAACTGTCAATCCAACATTTCTCAAAATTTTACCGAATGTTGAAAACAATATTTCTTATAAGCTTAAATTAGTTGGAAGCCATAATCTCAAAGTTTTGAAAAGATATTTGAGTCGAAAATCAATTTTTACCAACTTTTATTAATTTTTTTGTTTAGGTTTTTATTTTTTGTAAAAAAACTGTCAATTCGATTTTTTTTCAAAATTTTTTTTTAATGTTGAAAACAATATTTCTTATAAGATAAAATTAGTTAAAAGCGATAATCTCAAATTTTTGAAAAGATATTTGAGTCGAAAACCAATTTTTACCAACTTTTGTTAAATTTTGTTTTCAGTTTTTAATTTTTTGTAAAAAAAACTGTCAATGCGATTTTTCTCAAAATTTTACTGAATGTTGAAAACAATATTTTTTTAAAGATAAAAGTAGTTTAAAGCCAATATCTCAAAGTCTTGAAAAGATATTTGAGTCGAAAATCAATTTTTACCAACTTTTGTTAATTTTTTTTTCAGTTTTTAATTTTTTGTAAAAAAACTGTCAATTCGATTTTTCTCAAAATTTTATCAGATGTCAAAAACATTATTCTTCGTTGCACAAAATTGTTTTGGAGATGAAATCATATTTAGTCGTAAAATTTTCGAAGTGACAAATTTTTTTTTTCAGTTTTTTTGATTTATAAAAAAAACCGTTATTTGGATTTTTTCCAAAAATATAATTGTTTTGTACCACGTTACAATATGTAATATAAAATTTTATTCAAGTCTCTAACGTCATTGGTTCATGAGATATTTAGGGTTAACCAAAATGTTCACCTTTTTTTTAAACTGCTATGGTAAAAAAACCACCCACGCAATTTTCTTGAGAGCCCTTTCTGCATCTTTCTGCCCTATTATCTGTATAACAAAATTTATTTGAAGTCGATATCTCTTCCGGTTCTTGAGCTATGGACGACGAAAAAAACGTCGCGAACGTACGGACGTACGGACGGACGTATGTACGTACACACGCACGCACAGACATCTTTCTAAAAATCTTTTATTTCGACTCTATGGACCTTGAAACGTCGAGAAATGTCAAAATTTTCAATTTGACAAATCGGACCCATTACAATAACTTCCTATGGGAAGTTAAAAAAAGCTTAGCTACCAGACTAAACATTATAAAGCCTTTAGAATATAAAAACAGATTAGTTCACATCAACTTGCTTATAAGTAGGGTTGGGATTTTGTTGACCTAAAAAATTAAAAAAAGGCAAAACAAAACACTTAAAAAGGCAAAGAAAAGGCATTTATTAAAAAATACTAGGAAAACAAACAAAAATACATTAAATTATAGTAGCATTGGACTGCCAAGAGTTTTTTTTAAAGTTCTCAGGTAGCAATCTTCTTCGGTTGTCTCCCTTAGAAGGGCTTTGAAGGAGCTAAATGATCTCTCAACTTCAGCTGAAACGAGTGGAGCCCACCTAAAATTTTCAACATTATTCACTTCAATGTTTCCCGGAAGTTTGGAATCCACGTCGCCGTTTATTACAGAATTTATCTGCTCAATCGTTTTTAGCCCTGTGTTTCCATTGAAAACGGCAGTAAACTTCTTCAAGACTTCCTCTGCAATGGGCTCTTTTGCTTTTTTTTTTAAATTTTCTTCAATGTCTTTCAAAATAGGCAGCAATTCGCCAATTGATGTTCCTTGATGAGAATATTGTTAGCTTAAATTATAAGTAGGTACAGACTCTCAAATTATACCTGTTTTTTTTTGTAGGTCTTTGAAAATATGTTTTTTCGGATCGACTAAAACCCAAAATTGACTTTAATGTTTTACGCAGGCGAGGAAGAAGTACCAAGAATTTTTGCCCAGATAAACATTAATACATGCATAAATTCGAACATTTTCCATCATTTTTGTGTGCTTGAAACTGTACAAGATTTTTAACTAAAGATTCTCAACGGTATCAGAAAATGTTCGCATTTTTTTTAATGCTAAACCAATTATTAGATATTTCTTAACAAAATTTAATAAAAAAGCAATGAAAGGCAGAAAAAGGCAATAATGGCGAAGAAAAGCAATTATGGTATAAAAAGGCAAAATAAAATACATATATGTGCAATCACCAGGGCTTGAAACATGTTTGTCGAAAGTCGATTTTATCTTCCGTTTAACCACAAAAAAAGGCAAAGTTAGAAAAATCCTATCCCTGCTTATAAGTATAATCAAATCAACCATACTTGCAAAAGTCGATTATGGAATGAGTATTTATGGAAAGTGTTCAAAGTCTTCACTGAATATAATTAAACCCCAGTCAGGGTTCGAACCTCAGTAACAAAATTTCGGAGCAGATTTGCAGCAAAAGTGAAGTAAATCAAAAATTTCCGAAGTAGATTTTAAAATGAAAGAAAAACTCAAGTTTTCAAAAACTGTATTTTTAACAAAAATTTATCTAACGGAAATAAATAGGTATTTTTAACACAAAAAATCACATAAATTCATTCAGACTTGAATACCTTAAACTTAATATCTTATACACTAAATTAAATAAGAAATTAGAGTTAAAAAAAAAAAATTGTAGTTTTCAAAAACTATATTTTTAACAAAAATATTAATTTTTTTAAACAAAAAATGAATAACAAACGGTTTTAGACTTCAGAAACTAAAAACTATTCATAATACATATGTACTATAAATATTTTTGGTTTTTATTGATTTTATTTTAGAATGTATTTGCTTTGGACAAATTTAAATTCTCTTATAAATTTAATTAATTCAAGCGGTGATTCAAAAATTTGTTTTCAATCTGCTATTAATGATCATGAAAACATTAAATTTTCAACTGTATTGACATGCAAACGATTTCTTATTTTAGTTTTCAATAAATTCATTTCGGAAAACTTTCTCTGAGCTGCGGCGCTGCTGTGTGGTAAAACGGCTAGAGTTAACATATAGTCAGATAAGTTTTGGAACATAAGTTCTTCCATTTTATTAGTGGTTGTTTTTTATGAGTACCAAAAGCTAACTAAAGCATCTTGCACATGAGCTACGAACTGCGAACTGTGGATGTTCGCATATTTTGACTTTTCTTTCACATGAGCTTTATTTCCATTCACAGACAGCGGCGAACTGTCAATTTATAACTACCCCTTTCTCCATATTTTCCTCAACCATGCTCTTTCACACAAAAACAAAACAAGAGTGGTATAATTTTGAGGTTAAGTTGAGCGCGAACAATTTATTCGTTGCAGTGTGGATAGTATGTGGAACAAGAATAGAGTTTGACAGTTCGTAGCAACCACACTCCAATTCGTTACTAACAAATTGTTTACTAAATTGTCTTGTTTTAGAGAACAAAATGCAAATTTTATTATCCTAACATTAGTGTCGATTGGTTTCTTATAATTTAAATGTGTTTTGGTTTGAAATTGACTTTTTGAAATGTGTAAAATCACGTTTGTTCGTCCATTCGTTCATTCGTTGTTCGCTCTCATGTGCAAGGCTCTTAAATCTTGCTGATCTATGTTGCTTATATTGGGCGTTTTTCTTTTTTAGTTCAGAGCTGAGCACTGAGCAGAGTCAGAGCGAACAGAGTAGAGTAGAGTAGAGTTCTGAGCAGAGTATGTTCAGAGCTCTCTGATTTAATTATGAAACAACTTGAGCACTAAACTGTCATGATTTGAAATGTCGTCTGTTTGAAGGCGTTCAAAATTTTCTTTAATCAAATGAATTAAAAAAACAGTCATAGCGTTGGTCCATTTGAAGCCTGAAATAAATTTGATTCATAAAAATGCTATCTGCAATTAGTTTTTTCTAAATTATCTTTCCTTCTGCACCAGAGCAACCAGCCTCTTCCGCCATTTTTATTGTTTTGATGATGATTTTTTTTAATTTCCCGGCTTTCAGATATCAAATTGTTTGTGCTCAGCATTTTACTCCGTTTACTCTGTTATTTTATTCTGAGCTCACAGAGCGCGCTCTGAACATGTTCAGAGCTAAAAAAGAAACACGAATTTAAAGCTCTGAACGTTCAGAGCTCAAAAAGAAACACAATTATTTTTTTGACAGTTCGAGCTCTGCTCTGAACTAAAAAAGAAAAACACCCATTAAGTAAGAAAAATTATGATTCCGTTCAGAGACAGAGAGTCAGAGCAGAGTTGTTTGGAGAATACACAGTGCTGTCATTTAATTTCATTTGGTTTGGCCTTTGTATATGAAAACTATAGTACTCTCATGGGAAGAATTTTTTTGGTGAGGCGGATGCCGTCGGTGGCGCTAGAATCGAATTTTGGAGAGACCTCGGGGGAGCGAGAGAAAAATATTATTTCCATTCCCATAAGCAGCCAGCAGAATAAGGAGCTCAGTTAATTTAGCAGCCAAAAAGTCGACACAATTTCCTCCAATATATTTGAGTCTATCCTTGTATATGTTTCCATATACTAAGCTTCCATATGAAGGTCGATGAATTTGTTTTTGTAATTTCTTTATATCAATGCATTTTTATATGAAAAGCGTCAATGGCTCAACATTGTGTCTTGTCTAATAAGGTGATGAATGAAGTTTTTGTATACTTACATCAGCTGTTCAGTATTTTGTACTGATTTTTGTTTTTATGTACATTCACAAGTCTGTTTCCTTGCGTACGATCTTTGTATATGAAAAATGGTTTGTATTATGTATACAAAGCTACGATGAGATTTTTGTCGTGCAGATCTTTGTGAAGAAGAAGAATATGAAGGTAGTTATACGTTTGGTTATAGTTATGTATATTTTGGCTGGTGGGTAGGTATTTTGCTTTTATTTGGCATTAAGTTTTTCTTCAATAGTTGAAGATTAGATTTGTTTGAGCTTTAAAGATTTGTTTTGGTAGATAGGTATCAATTGGTAGGTGATTTTTTTTTCAGGTTGTATATGTGGGTTTGATTTTAAATTCAAATTTTAAATAGGTATAAAAGGTATTGGTAGGTAGGCAGGTATTTCATGAAATACCATAGGGAATTCATGCTAGTATCAGGACACTGATAATATCCGTACACTTTGCAATTTGTTTGAGATTAGTTGATAGGTATGTAAGTACAGTACCTATTTATAAATATGTACCTACATAGTTTTAAATAAAAAGAAAAATGCATTCTTTATGTTGGTCCAGATAATTTAAATATATAGTTTGATAATTGAAATTTGTGTCTTTTATTTATGTTCCAATCCTACTTTTATTGTATCACTTATAATAAATAAGTGTTAACTATACACCTTAGCGGGCACATTACAGGACATACAAATGTAGTTTATATTTAGGTAGGTAGGTACCTACATATGTACCTATATACCTATGTTGTTTGTTGTTGTAGGTACCTTTAATACAATTTTGTCAGCTCGTCTATTTTAAGATGTGTGACTTTTAGGAAAATCTAATTGAAAGTTTTTTTAACTTATTAACTATTAGCACAGATAAGAAACTATATAAACTAAACTACAGTTTCTTATCTGTGCTATTAGTAAGTATAGTTTCGTAAATGTAGTGTCGAAGTAGGTATTTTTTGTATTGATTTGAAATTTTCTTTTATACGATTTCGAAGTTTTTTGTGCCACTCACCAACCAATAATTTTTTAACATTAAACGCAAAATTATGCCAATGATTATTACTCATGTTATTTCACAACCTTGGTGTTATAACCTTGTTAAGATGAAGGATTCTTCAGACATTTAAAGTCAATTTAAGACTTAATTTCACAATTTACAAAATCATGGGTCTGAATTTAATTTTTTTACTTGCGTCATTTATGTAGGTAGGCAAGTTTAGCATTCGTAAAAAATTTCGAACTCAAGATTTTAATCAAAAATGACATTTCGATGTTAGAGAAGTGGAAGTGGGTCCCCTGATTCCGTCCTGGCCCGTACCTTCACTCCAAGGCATTAGGTTGATTGACCTAAAAATTTTTAATTGATTTTTGACTTAAATATCTTTTTAAAACTTTGAGATATTGGGGCATATTCATAGATGTTTGCTAAACTCTTGCTAACTTGTTATTAAGCAAGTCCAGAGTTTAGGCTATTTATAAATAAATTTAAACCTAAGTTTAGGGCTAAACCTGTGGTCTAACTATAAACATAGGAAATGCTGTGTTTAAGTATTTATTATCACAGCCAAATGTCATATTTGACATTGGTATAAATTTACTTTCGACTCAAACATCTTTTCAAAAATTAAAAAGAGGCTGGGATGCAACCCACACTTTTTTCAAAATTCGATATATCCAGAACGAGTCATCAGTTTTTTACGAAACTGTATATTAATTAGTTCAAAATAACTGCATACAAAAAATATATATTTTAGGTAACTAAAATTGAAAAATTGTATGTGTACAAAATTAATTTAAAAAGTAAACTGCTCTAAAGATTTTAAAATAAGAATTTTGAAACATTAAGGTTTTTTGAGAAATCAAATTTTGGAAACAAGTTTTTTTAACAGGTACCTACATTTTTAAATTTGAAAGTAGGTACAGGAAATATTTTAAATATAGGTAGTCTTGGTTTGTCAATTGAACTGATTCATTCTAAAATTGCCTCTACCTCCTACACGAAGAGACATAAACCCCCATTTCGGTAGTCAAAAGTGCACGTACGTATATTTTAAAACAGTAGTACAACGTTATGTTTATTTCAAATTTATAGAAAAATTACTCCTAAGTTAAAAACTTTGCTCTGGCATACAAAAATTGGATTTGCTAGAATTTAGATATCTTAAGACTGAGACAAAGGCATCAAATTTATGTAAGTACAATTACAAAGATCCAAATAAAGTCTTTTAACTTATTAAAAGTAAACATTTGCTTATACCCTTGATCATTCAAAATTGTTGATATGAAGGTCCTTCTTTTAATAAATACCTACATACCTATATCATAAGAACTTACATGCAAAAGTATGTATGTTTCAAAATTTGTCTTTGAAACAGTTTTTTGACCGGAAGTTATAACTATCTACTTTATAAACTGAAAGATAGGTAGGTATGTGCTTATTTTTAAAACAAAACAAATTTAAAGTTCCTCATACCTACCATTTAAAAAATTCACTACATTAAAAAACGTCCAAAAATTAAATATCCATCTTTTCATTATACCTACCTACCTATGTTTTCAACAATTTTGTAACCAGCTTTAAAATAATTGTATTAGGTATCAATTAACAAATTTATTTATTTAAAAAAAATCATCTTTCTAAGACTTTGAAAATTTAAACTTCTTTATGCTCGATATGAAAACAAATTGTAAGAAAGGTTTAGGTGATCAAATTTTTTAAATTTATTTAGCTAGCTATCTATTATTGGATAAGAATACAATACCTACATATTTACTTGCCTATAATAGTTCAAGTTATAATTCCCTAATACAATCCTCAAATCATCAAAAATATAAAATCTCAACCAAGAATATAAAATTCCTACACGAAATCGCAATTCACCTGCTTTTGTCTTATCATCTTTGTATAGAAAGACTACCGTTTTAACCTTTGTATATGAAAAAGTTTTCATATACAAAGATGTAACCAAAAAATATAACCACACCAAAATACAAACACAAAGAAACAAATGTGTTTTCCTCCTCACTCAGCCTTTCGTTAATTCTCTATAGTCTTTCTCTATTTCAAATTATAACATTTTTAAGTCTCCCAAGTCTCCCGACTGCAAATTTATTTCTACATGAATGTCTTGACTAGACCTTCCACAAAAAATATGTAGATGCCGCCCTATTCGACTTCCACCATGAGACTACTATAGTTTTCATATACAAAGGTTTGGCTTAACAATTTTTTAGTGTGGAATTATTTTAGCCAAAGCCGGTCTTCCTTCTATAGTGCAAAGACATTTATCACATTTCTTCTTATCGAAAAGGTTAAGTGCATCCGAAAGTTGCCTTGTTTTAATCGATGCTAAGCAATGCTTAAGCCGTAAAAGAGTACCTAAAACCCCGTCTACACTTTACAACGTCATACAGTTCGCAAAAGAAATGGATATCCCAATTTTGCTTAATGTCAATCGACCTGCCTGAAAGATTGTGTAGATCTAGATACCCAACTCAAGTGCTTACCAAAAAATAACAACCTCGAACGAATAGTTTAAGCAAAACTTGAATTTCATCTTCATACTGATGGATCTAAGAATGATCTTGGCACAGCTTTTGCTGTTTCTACCCAGGAAGGTATTATTATGTCAATAGGTCTTCTCAGACATTCTGCTTCCGTCTTCTCAGCCGAAGCTATGACTGTTTTAAAGGCAATCAAAATTTTAGGTTCGAAAAAACTATTATCTGCTCTGACAGCCTCTTTTTACTAGAAGAAGTGCATAATGTGGACATCAGTACATTTTTGACGGAGATCGTTCACAACAAACAAATTGGTAGTGGGAAAAACATTAAAATTGTGTGGATTCCTGGCCTAGTTGGTATAAAAGGTAACGAAACCGCAGACTAAGCCGCTACATGTGAGCCATTATCTTCTTTTTATTTCCCAACGATCAAAGACACCGGAAAAGTAATTAATCATTTTTGGGACTTGAAACTATTGGACGATTGGATGCACTAAAGACAACATTACTCCTATTTTAATCCAAACGCCGAAAGGATCACTTATCGAATACAATGCTCTGGTAAAAAGATCAAAATATACCTTCGACTTCGATTGGCACTGATCCTCCAAACTGCCATCTGTGCAACCCGAATGAAACAATCACCATCAAACACCTTGTCTACGACTGTCCCAAAGTCAAAGATGTTGCAGAAATAATACTTCCAAATTCACCCTTACCAAAGTTACTAAAATACATTTCAGCTGAGAGGCCCAATTTGCAGCAATTGGGGACGTATATCAGCAATAACACACCGATTTTTCTCTTCCAACTTGTCAATCGTTTCGAGCTTATCTGCGTAGACAAGTGACTTTACACAGCCCCACAAAAAAGGCCACGCCACAGTCCCACTTTAGGACGCGAAATAATCCGTTGACCCAAAGTTTCCTTCAACAAATTGATTGTTTTAATGAGTCTTTGCGAACCAAGTAATTATTTTGGTAATAAATTTCCAAGATTTGCAAACTTTGTTCAGAAGTAGGTTTATTCATTATGTGCCCGATTACAAGAGATGTTTTTTCGGTTGTTTCCTCTTTCGTCTTTTTGACAGATCGGGTGAGGGGTGTAGAAACGTAGGGGGAAAGAAGTCGTGAAAAGAGTCCTGAAAATGTATGGACTTTTTTTGGTTGAACTTTGACGTTTATGTTTGACAACCAATAAAAAAAAACAAAATGCATAATTTACAGCTATAAGTTCAGTTTTCCAGAGTACGGTGTAGTAAAGGCAAATATAAACGTGAAATAATGTAAATTTAATTATTTATTTAAACGATTTAAGAAATGTGGACAAAAACTCAAACGGAAGTATTATTAACGCTGTTTCAAAGTTGGCCCAATTTGTATAACAAGCTGAACAAAAATTATAAAAATAGAAATAAAAGAATTGAGGCACTTGAAATTATTCGAAAAGAGCTTTTAAAAATCAAACCGGGTGTTACAATTTCGGATATAAAAAGTAAAATAAAAACAATTCGGTCACAAACGTCAAAAAGAGGAATAACGAAAGGAACGAAAAAAGGAAAGGTGTAATCACGAGGGTAGGTACCTGTCAAAAAGACGAAAGACGAAAACGAACGAAAAAACATCCCGTGTAATCAGGGTCTATAATAGCAAACCAAAATAAGCTGTCAAAAATACCAACTCCGAAAAAAAGTATTGCCAGATTGAAAACCAAACGTCTGAACAAAAAATGTCCCCCTTAGAATGCTCTTGTAATTATGAGTTTAAAAATTTGAAGGTCTACATAAGTAAGTTCATCGTCTCCAAAATACTCGTAGACCCTCAAATTTTGATCTCTTGCCCTTCCTCATAGAACTATCAAAGTAACCATATTTCAAAACAATTTTTGAAGCAATTTTGTTCAATTTGATTCAACCCAATTTATTATATGTATGTACTTGAAAATAAGAAATGATTAAAAAGAAACAATTTGCCTCCATTATTTTGATAACTAATCGTTTCTTCTTTTTTTTTTTTCCTTAAGCCTAGTACATACTTCCTCGTGAAGTGAACGTTCGCCAGTGGAGAAAGTGAACTTTTGACATTGCTCACTGGTACACACTTGTGAATACACACAACGCGCAAAGCAGCCACAAACTTTAAATGCGGAAACCAAATGTCAAAGCTTCACCAACAGTTCCCGTACATTTTGCACGTGAATTGCCGGTGAACGAAAACTCTCCACTTTGTTCTCCACTCAGCTTCACGAACACGTTCACAGGTGAACGAAAAACCGAAATTTATATGGGTTCACGAGATGATTCACAAGTATGTACTAGGCTTTACACTTAAAGCGGTCCAATTCATATCAATTTGCTACTTGGAAGCGGCAAAAGTTTAACTTAGTTCATGTTGAACTCTTAAATTGACCCCTAATCTAAATCAATTCGCTTTTTTATCGTGTATGATGATTTGTAAACACATATTTTTTGAATAGAATGCTTTTGAATTGCCGAGGAATTTCCATCTGTCTATTGATTTGTATTTTGAAAAAAAGTCAAGTGACTATTTTCATTGATTACATTTTTTCCTTAATTCGGCGAGTAAGTTGGAGCGGTGGTGGTGTGGCGAATTTTGTCTGGATGTGGATTATTGAGAGACAATATAAATAATTGTAACACATTTCTATATAACTGATGTCGATTTCATAATTAGCTTCAAGTTCATGGAAAATCAAGTACAATAAATTAAGAGTGATTTTTTTTTCCAATTTAGTTACGATTAATTACAATTATAATCGAAATACACAAAATGTCTCTCTGTATAATGAAATAATTATTTTTCTGGAATTTATTCAAAAAGTAAATTGGTGTTTGTCTCACAATTCTAAAAGAAAAATCTTAATCTGTTTCTCTAAGAAAATAATTCGATACAAAAATCTGGTGGAACATTAAATGGACGTCGCGACGAGCTCTGGAAACATTTTTCTAGAAATTAACTTTGAAAGTAAAAGTTGTTTTTTTTCTATAGGGTTTTGTTAAGATTTTTTTAATTACCTGGTATTCTAAGAATAGTATAATGCTTTTTAAATGTTAAGGGATTGTGGAGAAGTCAATTTAAGGTGATGATTTTTGAATCGATGTATTCGTTATAGATCCTTGGAATTGTGCTTTTGAAAATAAATCCAAAATGTATATGTATGTACATATTTTTTTAAAAACATAATTTGAGATTATTTTGATACCTATTAAATTAAATAAATTGTGAATAGAGCTTGACGTCAACCATGTGTCCATTACGGTATGTTTTAAAAACTGTTGATTCGTTTATCCAAGCCTCTACGAATCTTTACCAAGCACTTTAACAAAACTGGTCACTATATAATATAAAGTAGCTTTTTGTCCCTAACACACTTCCCAGATTGGGCTAATTTCCTTAAATTGAGATATTTTTTTTGAAAATTCAAAATAAGTTGACAACAAATTCAGTGTGACAACCCAATCATAATTACAAATTAAATTACAAAATGACAGAACTATTGCGTTTATTGAATTGAAGTTTCAAAATAAGTTGATACTTAGACCTACTCGTACTGTGTAATTTGTGTCACTTTTATGTTAAAAGTTTTAATGTCTTTAAAACAATTGATCGAAGAACAATGACGTTAAAACATCCCTTTTAATCCCCGTTGACTATAATCTAACTGTCATTTTCACTAACGAAAAAACAAATGGCCGATGACACATCCTTATCAATTTCTATTGACAATTATCTGACGTCCATTTTGTTTAACAAAAATAAAAATGGCCGATGACACAGCGATTATAAAAACCAAACTTAAGATATTCGGATCATCATTGAAAATATCTCTTTTAAGTTCTTTAACTTATTTCGGTAATTTTGATTCATTGATTTCAACATTCTTCATTCGTGATCGTAACCATATTGAAAATGTAGTTTTTACTGAATGTTTTCACATTGACAGTTGGTTTAAGGCTGTATTCACAATAAAGCTTTTAAGTTGTCAATTTTCAAATGAAAAACACATTTTAATATATATATTTTACTAATTGTGAAACATGATACTTATGTATGATATAGTTGAGTTCAATAATAAAAGTAAACAAACAAAAAAAGCAGAGAGAAGTGCCAGGCGAGGCCTGCTAGTTCGAATTTATATTTTTATTTTTAGATTAATTGATTTTCGACAAAATAAATAATAATATTTAAAGATCTTATGTAAGCTAACTTCTTTCATTGACTTCTGTTTGGAAATTTCAAATTCAAAAATAAATTTGCATTTAAAATTGACTCAAGTGCAAGTCAAAAGTTTAAGTTTCATTTACCTAGTGTATATATGTTGGTTCATAAGTACTAAATCTTGATCATTTAAGTTTGCTTTATGTCGTTTTTGTGTATGAAAATATTTAGACAGGTGTCACTTTTTTTTTTGATTAAATATTAAATTATTTTGGGTTTTTCTTTAAACTGAATGAAGAGAATTTTTATTGAAAAAAAGTCAACATTTTTTTGTTGGGGTTTAAATAATGTTCAAATTTTTAAGAACTCCAAAATCAAAAAAAATTAATGGAGCTTCTTCTTAAATATTTTATATAGGTATTTGTTGATTTATTATTCAACGGTTTTAATTGGAGGTAAAAGCTGGCAAATTTGTTTTGTTTTGTTTGAGAAAATCATAAGGTGACTGATCTTAATAAACAAGATGGATATCCTAATTTGAGCAACTGTCAATGTCCCAAATGAGGCAGCTTCAAAATACATAAATAATGGGTGATTTTTTTGAGGTTAGGATTTTCATGCATTAGTATTTGACAGATCACGCGGGATTTCAGACATGGTGTCAAAGAGAAAGATGCTCAGTATGCTTTGACATTTCATCATGAATAGACTTACTAACGAGCAACGCTTGCAAATCATTGAATTTTATTACCAAAATCAGTGTTCGGTTCGAAATGTGTTTATCGACAAATTTTGTTTAGCGATGAGGCTCATTTCTGGTTGAATGGCTACGTAAATAAGCAAAATTGCCGCATTTGGAGTGAAGAGCAACCAGAAGCCGTTCAAGAACTGCCCATGCATCCCGAAAAATGCACTGTTTGGTGTGGTTTGTACGCTGGTGGAATCATTGGACCGTATTTTTTCAAAGATGCTGTTGGACGCAACGTTACGGTGAATGGCGATCGCTATCGTTCAATGCTAACAAACTTTTCGTTGCCAAAAATGGAAGAACTGAACTTGGTTGACATGTGGTTTCAACAAGATGGCGCTACATGCCACACAGCTCGCGATTCTATGGCCATTTTGAGGGAAAACTTCGGAGAACAATTCATCTCAAGGAATGGACCGGTAAGTTGGCCACCAAGATCATGCGATTTGACGCCTTTAGACTATTTTTTGTGGGGCTACGTCAAGTCTAAAGTTTACACAAATAAGCCAGAAACTATTCCAGCTTTGGAAGACAACATTTCCGAAGAAATTCGGGCTATTCCGGCCGAAATGCTCGAAAAAGTTACCCAAAATTGGACTTTCCGAATGGACCACCTAAGACGCAGCCGCGGTCAACATTTAAATGCAGTGACGTGCCGTGGTGATTTCAGTAAGGTGTTCACTATAATTATTTGTACAAATAATTTGCCTATTTTTAGTTTTAATCCAGGATCACGACGGGGACGTAATAGACAAGATCCCATTTTTTTATTTTTTTTTAATATTTTTTTTTGCTTTTTTTTAAGTATTTATTTTAATAGTAGAATAAGTCATATTTATTTAGTAGTATAATATGACTATATATTGTAGATATGTAGATATTTACTTGTAGATAAGTTCGATTCGACGGGATTTCTTCAAAAAAACTTGTAGAACGTCATCATAAAAAATATTTTTTGCTTTTATTTCCTTAAGAAATGATTTTTCAATTGAAATAATTGCCAGTTCGGACAACCTGTTCTCCAGCATTTTATTTCTGGCATATGATTTTATGCGTTTAAGTGCAGAAAAAGATCGCTCGACAGAGCTACTTGACACTGGAATAGTCAAAATTAGTGAGCTTAATTTAAAAATTTCAGAAAAAGTGTCCTTAAGTTCCATATTATCGAGGAGTTTTGGAATATCCTTAACGGAAATATTTTTGAATTGTGACTGTGCAAATTTAAAAAACACATTAAGTTCATTCTTAAGCTTCACAAAATCAAAAAACGGACCATATGAACTTTTAAGGCATTCGAAGGCTTCAGTTGGAAATTTTTTTCATTTTCAGCAAATTTTTTTACAGAAAGTAATTCTAAAAATTTAAATTTTTTTAATGACTCGAACCTGCTTTCCATTTGTAACGACAATGTGTCGATTATTTCAAAAAATAATTGCCGATACCTAAGTTTAAATGTATCCAGACTTTCGCCACGTTTTAGAACAGGGTCAATTATATTTTCGGCAATTTCAAAAATGTTTTGAAATTTTGTTCGTAATGTATTGATTTCTATCTTAACTGATTCAATTTGCTCACAACAATAATTTATGTCGAATATTTTGTTTTGTAAGACATTAAACAAAATATCCGTGTGGGAAAATACATCGTTAAAAGTATTTAGCATAAAAACTGTATTAAAGCTTTTTAAAAATTGAAGAAAACCTCTCGCTTGGATTGCGTCCGCCCCCCAAGTATCTGGATCATCAATCATTTCATCAAATAAAATGACCAAGTCATTAAAATGTGTTTGAACAGCATTTACCAAGCGAGATGAATAATTCCATCTAGTTGGGGCAACGGTGGGTAGTCTTCTTTTAATTATTTGGTCCAAAAAATAAGTCCTTTTTGTGGACTGGGAGAAAAAAGCGGACAGACCGGACAAACTTAAAAAGAAAATTTTCACTTCCCGAAGAAAGTTCACAGATTGTGATAAAACTAAATTCAGAACATGAGCATTGCAATGAATAAATATAGCATGCTGAAACTCATTTCTTACTTGAGCTTGGGTTCCATTTAGCTCACCAGACATAACAGCGGCACCATCATATGTCTGAGCCACCAATTTGGCACCCCAATTTTCAGATTTTATCAAATCAATTATTTTTTTCGATATTGCATTGGCTGTACGATCTTCACTGACGTCCCAAAATTGGTAAAATCGTTCTTTTGGGGCACCATTTGAGTCTACATATCGGAAAACCACAGATAATTGACACTTTTTTGTGATATCTGTGGTTTCATCCAACATAACAGAAAGAAAATTTGCAGCATCAATCTCTTTTTTGATATTATCAATGATTGTGTTTGATATTGCATTGATCAAATCATTTTGAATGTTGTTGGATGTTCCTTTAAAAACCGTTGCCGATTTTAAATGATTTTCTAGTTTAGAGTCATATTTGGCTATTAGATTTAAAAGCTCAACATAGTTTCCCTTGTTATCCGACTCTTCGCGTTCATCATTACCCCTGAACGCTAGCTCTTGAGAGCCCAAAAAGCACACCGCATCAATAAGTCGCTCCAAAACTTGCCGGTTTTCGGACACTTGTTCGTTATGACGAAATACCGATATATTTTTTTGTGCATCAAGCAACAAGTCTATACGGGTGTTGCCAAAAGTTTTCAACGCTACACTAGAATTTATATGGGTTTTAGAAATTATATGTTTGTTTGCTGCTACGGTCAAATGATTTAGATCGGAGTAACCCGTAGACCACACACCCCTTTCTTGGTTACTTGCAAAAAGCAAGCAAGGCCAGCAAAACAATTTATTTAAAGTGGGGCAACCACACAACCATAACTTGGACTCGTACTGTTTTACCTGGAAGTATCTATTAAATGTTTTATTTTTTGTTGCATTTATGGAAATTAAATTTGGAAGAGGTGGTATTGGCCTTCCAACATTTATCTCCTCTGTTTTTTCCATGGGCGTTAGCTGCGAAAATGGCTTTTCCATTAATTTTTCAATGATGCACCTGCAATTCATTAAATTATCATTCATTTTGACCTCGAGAAACGATCTTTTCATTCTAAAGTCCAGAATGAGAATGAGTATGAGTAATGAGAATAAAATAATAAATTTGAATTCAGATTCAGAGAGATGCAACACTGAAAACATAAACTCTAACTCTTCCCCTAGTGTGTCTGTGTGGTAGTGGTAGACTTTTATGCTCTTTCTTAAGTGTTATCTTCGTTCAGAGTTCACTCTCTCTCTCTCTCTCGGTGCCATATTGAAATAGAGAATGGTGCGCTCATAGAAGTTGAACACCAAATGACCAAACTAATTTATTTCCTTTTCTGTTCATTCGAATGAAGGACTGTGCGCCGTGTGCGGTTGCGGTGGTGCACTCGATGAAGGTGAACACCTAGCCATATAGAAACTATCTACACATTTTGTCTCTTCTTTGCATTTTTTGTGTGGACGTGTATTTGCTTTACCCTGTTTTCGCTGATCGGTCGGTGCGTTGACATGAGGAGAACACCCTGGAGTATTTATTTTGTTGTTTTGTTTGAGAAAATTTCTGTTCAATCGAAGGAGGGATGATGCTGTGGTGCGCTCGATGAAGGTGAACACCAAGCCATATAGAAACTATCTACACATTTTGTCCCTTCTTTGCATTTTTTCTGTGGATGTGGATTTGCTTTACCTTAGCTTTGGTGGTCGGGTCGGTGCGTTGGCATGAGGAGAACACGCTAGAGTATTATATTTGTTTGAGAATGAATGAATGGTATGAATTGCCGTGGTGCGCTTGATGAAGGAGAACACCAAGATTTAAAAAATCAAATAAATGGAATGTGACGATTTTGGTAGGGTGTGCGGTGAACACCTGCGTACCTTCGAATAAACGTCACTGTTTAAATGAAATTATCTTCAAAAAGTAAATGTCATGGACCAATCTAACGTTTCAAATAAAGAATCGATGAGATTTTGCAAATTTTATGCGTTTTTTTTGTTTTTTAAAGTTCTCAAGCTCTTAAAAAATCACCCGATACATTTGGGGACGCTACAACTTGTAAGGAAACATAAACTAGTGACTTACAACTCTCAGTAATTAGTATGTGCGAGTAATGTCAGGCATGAAGGTGACTTGAAGTTTTTATGGCGAAGCCAAACGGCTAATTTAAGAAGCACTTTTCTTGACAAGAGTTATTCTTGGGAATTTCTCAATTCCTGATAAGAGGCAGTAAGTTATGAAAAACTTTTAAGTAGCACACGTCTGGATTTAATTCAGACTTTTGGTATGACAGTCCTTCACACCGCCTATTTAGCCAGGGATATGTACTACAACGAAACTTACAAACTGGTATAATTTGTAGAACCTTTGGTAAAACAATTTAGGCGATGAATTATAGTATGTCAAATCTTTCAACACAACTAACCTCAAACTGACAGCTGTCAAATTGATTTTTTTAAATGGTTGCCAACTCTTAACAACACAATTGGGAGTAAATTTAAAGCTTACATACGTTTAAGGACACCCTTTGGAAAAGTAAAATATCACTTTTTGACCTTATTCACTGTTTCCAAAAATATATCTTACCTTTCACAACTTAAATTCATTAAATTGGTATTTATCTAGATACTGCCTAGATAGGTAATACAATAAAACACCAAACTGATATAATTTGTAGAACATTTATTAAAAAAGTGTAGGCAGTGAATTATAAAATGTCAAATCTTTCAAAGAAACAAATGTCAGTGACAGTGCTGTCAAATTGATTTATTAAAAGGTTGCCAACTCTTAACTACACAAATGGGAGTAAATTTAAAGTTTACATTTTGTAACAACCTTTAAAACAAAGCAATTCACTTTGTGACTTTATTCCATTATTTCCAAAAAAAATATCTCACCTTCCTTGAAATAAATTCATGAAATTTTTCTTAGTACTCTTCTAGGTACTACCTGACAGAAAAAAGGGTATGAACCTACTTAATACCTATAAAAAAAAGAAAATGTAAATGTAAGTAAGTCCATGTCCTAACAAACATAATACACATGAATATATATGCATAATGAACTTTTCACATCCCAAAAAATTTGTATTTGATGCTCCTCGCCCTCTGCTGCCTCACCGTAGATACATCATCATAAAGCGAATGTTACATTTTACACCTTTTCATACGAACAGTACAGTACATATTCTATTCATGCCATCACAAAAATATAATGTATGCATAAGCAACCCCATCGTCGTACATATCGCAGAGCGGGGCGTCGTCGCTCGGCAGAACAGAGGGTTATGCTTGTTTTAAAGAATTTAAAATTCTATCAAACCAACGAGCGACGCTAGCGACGCACGACAACGGAACGACAACAACGACGACAACATGCCAAGCTAAAAAGTGATGAAGTGAGTAGTACACTGCTCATCCGTTCAATCACCGTTGTTGGCGCTCAGCGATAGGGATTTAAGACCACATAATACAAAGCACAGCCCACAACAAAAGCATTATTACCTTACCTTATAACAGGCAGCGTATAGCTAAGCGAGTCAAATCTGTCCGAGATCTTGAATGTTTATTGAAAGCATGTATATGGTATAATATTCATCTATTATTATCGCTTGCTCTGCTTTATACCGTAAAAGCATGACTGACGTACGGCAAAACAAAAATGACAAATGGGTGAATGGGAGCATCACACTGATGTTATCTGTCAAATTTTGTTTTCCTGTTATTTTGTTGTTCTCTTATATACATAGACGTTCGCCGTCGTTCAGCAATAATTTCAGTAGTTCTAGAACAACAACAATTTTACAACTATAACGACAAACGAAAGTAATTAAGTTCTAATCATCTAGTGATGCATTACCACACAACACCACACACCCGCTGCTTAGATATTCCTTTTTATGTCTCTATTCGTATATCGCCTACCTACTCATCTCATCATCAAAGAAAAAAGTTCCCTAAAAATGTAACGGTGGGTTGTGTTTTTGACATTGTCACTTTGCCAGAGTTTTCAGTGCCAATGTCAATAACAATCTGTCACATTAAAATATTTAAGTGATATATTTTATATGTACAGTACTTTAAAACGTTACTATAGCGCCGAGTGATAATGTTTGGGTGGTGACTGGTGACAGACGCGATTGAAGAGAGAAAATTAACATGACTGCATGTTCCTCCACTGCTGTCAGTGTCACATATTTAACCCTTATAACAAAAAGAAGCTAAAACAAAAACATCGTTATGGAAATGCAGGGCCAGGGAGAAATTTATGAGCGCCTTTTGTGCGAAATTTGAATCATTTTAATTTTCGATGGCATTTTTGGAATTGTTTGTAAACTGAAGGGAACCTATGTAACTATGAGAAAAACAATAGCGTGGTGATAGGATTGTCACGGAAAGTTGTTTTTGGGTGTAAGAAATGTCAAAAACACATGTCTCTGTTTACAAGTCATGGCAACCACATGTAAACAGAGACTACGGACTTTATGAAACTCTGGTGAAAATAATTGAATTGGACCAATTTTATTTGAAAGTAAGGTCTCATTTATTTTGAGGTTCTAAGTTGGCAGATCTGATATTTGGCCTGTCTTACTTAGCTGTCATTTGGAGTGTCATAATTTAAATTTCATATTTGCCATTTACGATAATGGATCGCCTGACGATCGAATAACGCTTTAAATTAGTGCAACTAACTACGAAAGCAACATTGCTTCGTATTTCTTCGAGGATGCCAATTGGCACTGTTTTTTCTGTGGGGCGAGAACATTCTCCGAACTCTAAAGCCATTAAATACCAATTGCTTCAACGCGCGGGAACTACCGCAACCAAATTTTGGTTCAAAAGCAGTTATATGTCTCAAACTTTTTGTAGTTAGACTGAATTGGTCTTGCCTTCTCTAAAGTGTGAAGACCGTTTTAAATTTTTGGTCGTTTTTGCTATTCCACCTTCCTAAAAACTACTATCTCGACGGTAACGACCGTCCGCCGCCCGCGTGCCACTGACTTAGATTGTGTTCGGAGTAGATTCAGTGGCGTGGTTGGAGGTGCGCAGGTGGCGTGATTGGCAGCAAGATGGTGCGGTTGAAGGTTTGTTTTATATCCCAGGTAATTTTTTACCCAGGTTACTTTATAACCCATGCTATTTTTGAAACGTGGTATTTTTTTTTAAACAGGTTTACAGGTATACCTACATACGTTATTTTATAACTCAGGTTATGTCGAAACCCAGGTTATTTTATAACGCAGGTTATATTTAAAAGCAGGTTTCTTATATCCCAGGCTATCTTTAAAACGAGGTTATTTTTTTATCCTTGCTATTTGATAACCCAGGTTATTTTATAAACCAGGTTATTTCTTAACCCTTATTACTCTTTAACCTTATTTACTTCATAACTCAAGTTATATTTTTACCCAGGTTATTTTATAATCACATGCTGTGAATCCTTTTTAGACCATTTAAATGAGTGTTTTTCACACTTAAAGTCATAATTTGTATACAAAATTTGGTACCTACTGGGAAATAAGTTCAAATTTCAAGAATTGGCCTTATTTCACTTTTGAAAAGTGTAATAAAGCCAATTTCTAATTGTTGGTCTTATGCCACTTAAACAAAGTGAAATTAAACCAATTGTTTACATTCAACCTCGCACCTAGCTCAAATTCTATAGTGTGCCCAAGCAGGGTGTGTTCCCCCTTTACATACCTTACCGTAACAATAAGCTGGTTTTATTTCTCAAAACAATTTGGCCTCATTTCATTTTGTCAAAGTGCAATATGACCAACTGCTTAAAATTGGACTTATTTCACTTTTGAAAAGTGCAATATGGCCAATTTTTGAAAGTTGGTATCCCTGTGTGTGTTTTATTTAGCTTTACTTCCTAAACCAAAATATGAATGACCCTGTATTATACGTTTGGCTATGGCTGATATGTCGTATATTTTCTTCATATCACACTAATTTACATCTGGATACTCAAACTAATCCACGTGTGACTAATGACATGTGTAATTAAAAAAATTGACAGCTGCCAAAACATAAGACCGTGTTCTTGCCTTAAATAACTGTCAAGTGAGAGCGAGGTGAAACTTGAAAATGTCAAAATGAGCCTTATCAAACATAATACCGTGTTCTTGCCTTAAATAACTGTCGAGTGGGAGCGAGGTGAAACTTGCAAATGTCAAAATGAGCCTTATCAAATAAATTCAACACGGTCTTAGTATGGGAAAAGAAACAAATATCGCTGAATATAAATCAACCTGTCAGATAGTCAGAACTTATAATCATTTGACATTTGGAACATAGGGTGGGCGCCTGTTTGCATTGCATACTTTTCACATTCGAACAATACAACCCTGGTAAATTAGGTTGTTTAAGACAATATGGGTGACACTGATGCTAATGCAACTTATATGAAAAATAATTCTTCATTCTTAGAATATTGTTAGGCTTCATTAGTATCTCATAAGTAATTAGCTTGAGAACTTCACACAATCTTGGGTAAGGTAATGTGCTTAATGAATTTTACTTCTAATTTTTGTTTTGTTTTTATTACAGTTGTCTGCCTTTAAAAGTGAATGCGAATAAGTGAGTCTTTTGTGCGAGGAACTTGTAAATTTTTGTTAATATTTAAATTGTATTATGAAAATTCTTATAATGTAGGTACTCGTATATATGTATGTTTGGCAAATTTGTATTTCATATTCTCAAAGTTTTGAGTGCAAAAATGACATCAAAGTCAAAGTATGTAGGTATGAGAATTTTGTTTTATTTACCTTGGGCTTATTGTGGAGGAATAAGTACCTCCAATAAGAGGGTAGGTGGATATCTTTTTATGGTCTTTCAAAATTGATATATTATACAAAAATCTGAATTTACAAGTATAATTTTAACACGTGTAAATTGTCATTTGTATGACTTTATCTTGAGAAATAAATTGAATATTTACATAATTTACTCTCAGATATACATCACACAAAACAGAGAAAAATGTATATAAGGATAAAAATGAACAACGAACCTACACTTTATTGGTATGGAAAATATTGTTATGTTTTTATTTTGTAAAGGTTTTTTTACTTTTTATTCCCGTCATCAGGTTTTAATTTAACTTGACTTAATCACATCTAAATTCATACATACATATTTACAGTACATCTGTACAAATAAAATATATCGTTAATCAAATAAGACGCATATATATGTACATACATATGGCATTTGAAGATTGAATTAGAAAAGCGAATGGAATGATCATTTGCCTTAAGGATTCTTTTGAATGAAGCTTAATTCGTGTAATATGTTTGTATTATGTTGAGTTGATTCGTTCCACGAAATCGTATAAATGAATTATAAATAAATCAATTTATAGGCTTTTGCTGTCCTTTTGGGACTGTCACATGAGCTGTGGTCTTCGTCAACTGTGTATGTGCTGTATGGACTTTTATATCCTTTTGAATGGGGTCGCTTTGGGAGTAATGTTTTTTTTTACGTAACAGGAATCTGTATGAGTTCTGAAAAATAAAACTTTGAAATGGCAAATTAAAGGAAAGCAGCTTGTGTCCGTGCGTCGATTTGTTGCAAATGCTTCTACATTTATAAGTAAGGGAAGAAGTCGGGTATAAATTTTGGAATATAAAAATTGCAAATTTTGATTACCGAGGGTGTTGTGTTACATTGAACCAAACAAGTGTGCTAAACCGGACTTAACCCCATTTTGATCTAAAGTTGCCAGATCAGAAACCAAATAAGAACATACAAATTTGTGTAAAAATGTCAACTTCACCAAAGTGAAAAATTTAAAATTTATCTCTAAAAATAATTTCAGAAATTATGTGCATTTTTATTTTTTGAACATCTTTTTCAGCAGAATCACATTTAAAAGTAAAAAGTGGGCATTGCCAGATATAATGGGTGATTTTTTTGAGGTTAGAATTTTCATGCATTAGTATTTGACAGATCACGCGGGATTTCAGACATGGTGTCAAAGAAAAAGATGCTCAGTATGCTTTGACATTTCATCATGAATAGACTTACTAACGAGCAACGCTTGCAAATCATTGAATTTTATTACCAAAATCAGTGTTCGGTTCGAAATGTGTTTCGCGCTTTACGTCCGATTTATGGTCTACATAATCGACCAAGTGGGCAAACAATTAATGTGATTGTGACCAAGTTTCGCACTCAGTTTACTTTATTGGACATTAAACCAACCACACGAATGCGTACAGTGCGTACAGAAGAGAATATTGCGTCTGTTTCTGAGAGTGTTGCTGAAGACCGTGAAATGTCGATTCGTCGCCGTTCGCAGCAATTGGGTTTGTGTTATTCGACCACATGGAAGATTTTACGCAAAGATCTTGGTGTAAAACCGTATAAAATACAGCTCGTGCAAGAACTGAAGCCGAACGATCTGCCACAACGTCGAATTTTCAGTGAATGGGCCCTAGAAAAGTTGGCAGAAAATCCGCTTTTTTATCGACAAATTTTGTTCAGCGATGAGGCTCATTTCTGGTTGAATGGCTACGTAAATAAGCAAAATTGCCGCATTTGAAGTGAAGAGCAACCAGAAGCCGTTCAAGAACTGCCCATATGCATCCCGAAAAATGCACTGTTTGGTGTGGTTTGTACTCTGGTGGAATCATTGGACCGTATTTTTTCAAAGATGCTGTTGGACGCAACGTTACGGTGAATGGCGATCGCTATCGTTCAATGCTAACAAACTTTTTGTTGCCAAAAATGGAAGAACTGAACTTGGTTGACATGTGGTTTCAACAAGATGGCGCTACATGCCACACAGCTCGCGATTCTATGGCCATTTTGAGGGAAAACTTCGGAGAACAATTCATCTCAAGGAATGGACCGGTAAGTTGGCCACCAAGATCATGCGATTTGACGCCTTTAGACTATTTTTTGTGGAGCTACGTCAAGTCTAAAGTCTACACAAAGAAGCCAGCAACTATTCCAGCTTTGGAAGACAACATTTCCGAAGAAATTCGGGCTATTCCGACCGAAATGCTCGAAAAAGTTACCCAAAATTGGACTTTCCGAATGGACCACCTAAGACGCAGCCGCGGTCAACATTTAAATGAAATTATCTTCAAAAAGTAAATGTCATGGACCAATCTAACGTTTCAAATAAAGAATCGATGAGATTTTGCAAATTTTATGCGTTTTTTTTTTTTTTTTAAAGTTCTCAAGCTCTTAAAAAATCACCCGATACATATAATGAACCATTAATTATCAAATAAACGTCATTCGTTTGAAGAAAAGCAATTGTCAAATTTAGGATGCGTTCAGATTAAATATTACGATACAGAAATGGAAAATATGGTGTTTATGTATGCCTAATAATTGTTTGTTATGATTTATTTAAGGACCACCTACATATTATTATGTTTTAAATGTTTCAATTGATTTTTTTGTTTGATTTTTATAAGACACCGAGTAGCTGTCATCTTGGGGGCATATGTTAAAAATGACAAGATCTCAAGACAAAAAATGACATGCGTTTTAGGGATATCTGTCTTTGTTATATTTATTGCGATAAGTAAATAGAAACAGTAACGAATCAGTTATTAAAAATTTGACGATTAAAAATAAATTCTTTTTATTTATAATTTAAGTGTAATCAGACGCACGAGAAAAAAGGCGAGAGTATTAAAAACAATATGTATGTAATTGTCCAAAAACTTCCGCGTAAACCTAGTCTTGTTTACTTATTTATAATTGCCTAGATAGTTTATATATTCCATGTTAATAAACAGATAATGATTTGTTAAATTAAAAACAAAAATAATAATAAACTATTTAAATTAGATTAAGAAATCACATATAAAGTGATAAGGGTGGAGCACTTGAATATAAAATTGGTTAACTTTTGTTTGTGATATAAATAACAAATCTTAGGAATTAATGACAGGTTTTGAATTCTTAAAAAAAAATGGATAGAGCTTGGAATTATTTAAAAGAAATTCAAAACAGAATAGAAAAAAAAATTGGTCCAACGATGAACTCCTGTGGAACAACATACAGGCTACTAAAGACGTAACAACCTGTGGGTTGCAAAATTGATTTCTTAAATCTAAACTTATCCACAGATTCGACATTTAAAATGATTGTATTTTTTTGCATTCACAATAACAAGTTATGTAATTGAAATTGTAGTGACCGTGGCTTGATGGTTAGTGCGTCATGCCAAAGGTCTTGGATTCAATCCTTGCCTGTGCAATATGTTGAATTGACAAATCCTCCAAAAGTAATTCTTCTCATGAAAAGTGATTTCTCAAATTAGAAGTTCGAGTTCGGCTTAAAACTGTAAGTTCCCTTTATCGAAGAGAACATTACTCGCATGGTAATGTTTAGAGTTGTAAGTCACTAGGTCTTGTTCTCAACGGACTATTGCGCCCCCTTATTTTTATTAAGGGAAATTAGAAAGAAGTCGAAAAACTTCGTCCCCGATTCCGTCCGTCTGTCCGTCTGTCTGTCTTTTTTTCTGTTTGTCTGTCCCCTGCAGTCCAAAGAGTCGATTGACTTTAAATTTGGAAATTAAGTTTTAGATTTCATTCAAATAACAGTAGTCCCCACTCCCCATACATTTTTGTTGGTCAAACATTTTAATACTTGCAAAAATTAAAACACTCTTTATTTTATAAAATACTTTATATTTATTCGTTAGTTATCTTTATAAAACAGGAAAGAATATATCAAAAGGAATAATAGAACTTTACTTATCGACTTTTACTTTAAGAGTGCGTCAGTCGTTATTTTATTTTTACTCAAATCAAATACAACGAGCTATCCTATTGGGCGATAGAACGAGTGCTCTCATTGGTTGAATAGTTCGGGTTCTTTTTGACAGCTCGAAACGATCGCCCGAAATAATAGGACGTTTACATTTTGCATTTTACATGAGTCAATTTTCATATCATATTAATTTATTAGGGTATTACAAAATCGAAAATTCGAATTTTCTCAAAACCAAACCGATAGATTTTTTTTAAAACTTTCGCTTAAATTTGTTTTCTTAATTTGGATTCTTTCAATATAAGAAAATATCTTTGTATTGTTCCAGAAGGGTACCCCCTTAGAACAGTTATTTTATTTTTATGTTTTCTCAAGAACTAATCAACCGATTTCAATAATTTTTCTGTACAAGCTCTTATATTGTCTCAATATTACTTAAAGATCAAAAATGTCATTCTTTTCAGTTTTGTTTTTTTAAAAAACTTGACATTTTTTTTTTTCAAACTCGATATCTTCAAAATGTGTCATAATTTGTTTACGAAATTAAAATGTGAAATGTAACTGCATACTAAATATTTTTAAACTAAAATTGAAATATTTTGTATATAAAAAATAATTACAAATAAACGGCCTAATGATTTTGAAATACAAATTTTGAAAATTAAGATTTTTTTGAGAAATAAAATGGCGTTTAAATTTTTTTAAACAAACAAACAAACAGGAAATATTTATAAACAGACTATTTGGATACATGAGCAAGTTCGTACGACTCACTCGTGCATATTAATGTTTCTACCTTAAGAGATCTAAAGTAATAATAATTAAATGAAACAGAGTAGAATTTCCTGTTAAATAATTCTAAATTACATGAAAAATAATTACATTTTGCTTCTAAAATGTTCTTTATTTCACTTCAATTCATTTCAAAGTGAATGAAATAACTTGAATGCCTTGCAGAATCCTTTTGACACCACCTGCACCGTTTAAATGCAATTTCAGGTTTAATTTGCCCTATACCTCTTTTCATTATATACGAATGAATGCTCCAGACTTTACTCCTTCTTCCTTGTTTTTTTTAATACTTTTAGCAATTTTGTTTTATTTTTTATTTTAATTTTCTGGTACAAATCAAAAAAGAGGTGAAATGGCAAAGTGGTTTAAACGTTGACATCCTTAACGGAGTAATTGAAGTGAATTTTATTTACTTCATAAATGTCAAAGTAGAATTTCCGCCATTTATAAAAATGTTGGAATCTTCCGCCGATAGGGTGATGACTTTTGCACCATAAATAAAGTTTGATTACTCAAGAGAACGGAAATTTGTATGATAACCCATATAACATCACAACATAAGGCAATATTCCAAATCCTGAGGAAATTAACTTCTCTTTGACTTTATTTCGAGGGAGAAAATATTTTTATTAAATAAAGAAATATACCCATTGGGACAAACACATGTGTCCATGCCCTCAGGTCAAAAGTTGCATAATTTATTTTGTAACTTTTTTGACACCTTTTCTCCAGGGTGACTTGTCTGTTCCACTTGTTATAATTGATCCTTTTTTCTCCAAGTCAATTTGGTTGTCATCGTCTTATTTGGTGAGACAGAAAAACTGTCAGATTAAAGTGTAATATGGGACTCTTTTGAAGCATCTTATTTTGACGTTTCATTATTGTATCTCCTTCCCACTTGAAAGTTAAAAAGAGAAATGAAATTGAAGGACACAATTTTAATTAAAAAACCAATGGTAGTGAGATAAAATGATGAAGTGTCAAAATTGAGTAGTCTCAAAAGAGTTAAATGTAAACACCTTATATCAAAAATGTGTTATTTATTTTAAATTGCAATTAATGAAATTATAACTCTATAAGTCAATTACAACCCCACCCAGACACATCAATGTAAATAAAGAACCAAGGCAATCAAAGATTCATTAAAGTTATTATTATTATAGGTTTATATTTTCTGTGGAATATCCTTTTTTTTTTTTCTACTATAAAATAAAAACACTTAAACGAAAATTCAATTATCAGTGATTTTGTTATTTTCTTCAGGATTTATTTTCCAATTATTTTTTATAAAATAACCCAAGGGCTGTTAGTGTTGTTTTTTTGTAAGCAAATTGAGTTATATTCTTAGGGCCTCCATGCGTCGTCGTCGTCGTTGAAGCTCGTCTGTCCCACAGCAGCTTCCATAGCAACTTATAACCCATTGACCCGCAGGAGTTATTTTACTCTTGACTTAAATTTTTATGATTTTTCTTCTCTTTTATTAACAAGGGTGGATGATTTCGGGATAGAGGTCTTGATTATGGTGAGTACTCGTATATGGATAGGTTAGGTAGGTACTATAGAATTTCATTTATAGAACTCCTTTGAGGTTATCTACCCGTAATTAGTATAAATAATTCCAGGATTTCAAATTAAACAACAAGATACTGTATTTGAGAAGTCAGAAATGATAATAAAAATAATAGCTTGGGTATTTACCTACTTGTTTTTGAAATGGAATTGAATTGATGTTTTGTTTTTTGAAGTGCTTAAAGATATCTATAATGAAATGCGAATAATTGAGACAAACAAAAAAATTAATGTTGAAAGATTTTTAGAAGAAACAAAGCAGTGGGTACATAAGCGGGAAAGCGGGTTTTTTTTTTAAGGTTTATAAATAATTCATTTAATGTATTTACTCATTTCACAGAGATCCTGTAAATAAATTAACTTAAATAAAAGATTTCAATTGATTGAATTAAATTGAATCGGCCATTTATGTGGTTCGTAATTTTTGAGTCCTTGTTTAATTTTATTTAAGGTATGGGTCTAAAACATATGTATTACAAAATCTTTAAGGATTCGAAAACAATTTAGGTTTATCATGTACATACAATCAAAAAAGTTTGAAATAACAAAAATTGAATAAAGACCAAATAAAAATTTTATGTTTTTGAGATAAAGAGTTTTCAGGATTTTAGATTTTAGATATTTGGGTTTTTTTGATTTTTAATTTTGAAATTCTGTCCGTTCTTCTGTATTAACTCACACCCACAAAATTAAGTGAATAACCAAGAATTACAAAATTTTTAGCGAGGGTAGAAAAGATTTGTCAAGTTCGAGTTTCTAGTTTGAGATCTTTTGCAAAAATGAGTGTAGATTGCTCTACGCGATCTTTAACTTCCCATTCGGCATTTCCATAGATTACACTAGTCGAAAAAATTACATTTTTTATGTGGTGAACAAACAAAACAATACTTTTTTTTAAAGGATTAAGTTGTCCTAAATTCGATTGTCAACATTAAATTTTTCTACCATATAGCATGTTTTTAAAATATGCCATTTCAAAAGTGCTTAATAAAACACAACATATCCCTTAATAATATATTGATGATATTGTATGATTTTGCAAATTAAAATTTTTTTATTTTCTAGATACATCCTAAATCATTTCATTATACCCATTTTCAACATAATTTTTATACTTTTTTCAATATTTTCCAAAAACTCTAAATACGAATTCGTAATAAGATCAAATATTTCTTTTATATCGTTTGGCGTTATTCTGTTACGAACCGTTTTAGCATTGATGCTTCAGCGTTCTTTGAAGATTAAGGTACATATGTATGTATGTATGTCAGGTGACGACTTAAACTTATAAAGATTTCATGAAAAACTGTCGTAATATGTGAACGTTTATAGCCCATCGTCAAAAATCTGATAAATCCTTATCAGTAGGGCAACCAAAAATATGTCCTAAAAAACTAGTTTTAAGCGCTTATAATATACCCTTAAAAATCAAATATATGCCCTCAAAATATGCTCAATAAATGTAAAAGATGTTTATAAGAAGCGTTATTTGCTTAAGGAAATTAATTAATAAGAACAATACCAATCAAAAAAAGAAAAATCAAAACTCTTCTTCACTCCAACTTTTTGAAGATTAATAAAACATCAAAACTTGTTTAATGGCGAATAGTTCAACTTCGCACACATATATTATTTAAGAAAGAAAAAAAAAACAAAGTTAACAAAGCAGATTCATTTTTGAATAAAAGAATTTTCTTTAATGTCAGGGATCAGTAAGAAAATTTATTGCAAATTTTTGTTGCAGTAAATAACTAACATTTCACTCAAATTTTTGAAAATTGAACTTTGTCTGTTTGATCGAAAAACACTTTTATAAATGGAAAAGCTCCGTTCAACGTCAGCAGAAGTGATCGTAGAGTTTTTCAAGTTTTGAAATTGATGTTACTTGAAACCCATAGCTTGATGCTAAAAATATTAAGTCGGCTTTGAATTCTGTTTTTTTAAGAAGATCTTTAAAAATGTTTACTGATGCAGCTTCCTCGTTGTCTAAAGCATCAAAAATCTAAACAATCTTTTTGAATTGCTTGGCGTAGTAGTCCCCCATCGCGTTATGATTGGTTGTGTAGGATGTTCCAGTCCAGGTTCTACTTTAAGCAAAAATCCAAAAATATGCATTTTCAGTGAAATATGCAAAAATATGCCCCAACAGATGACGTTTAAAAGACGAAGATTTCAATGAAACGCATTTCTATCACAGTCTCGTGTTAATAGTGATGTTAACAAAAAATATGTTCGAACATATTTTTGGTTGCCCTACTTATCAGTGTGGTTTTAGACCAGGAAAATCTATAGTCGATCAAAGAACATCAAATCGACACCCACCACTTCTTTTTGCATGCCCGTCAAACTCATCCGTTTATGCATGATGCGCTAATTGTGTACAGTTTTTATTATTGGTGATTTCAACTTATCCGATAAAAATTGGTCATATTCCTTAAGTGAAAATATGCTTATCCCATGTAATTTAAAAAAAGATTCTGAATTAACTTTTATTGATCATTTATTTGCTTTAAACTTATATCAAATTAATAGTATTGTTAATAATTTAGGTAAAATTCTTGATTTAGTTTTTTCATCCCATGATGAATTGAAAATTTCAATCACAGATACTGTTCCGTATAGTTTGTTAAACATTTCAATCCACCATATGGAATTATATATTGAAATCCAATTATATAGATATTTAGAACTTAACTGTAACAATCCAAAATCATTACTTCTTAAAATGAAACTTCATTGAACTCGATAATTATCTTGGAACTGTAGACTGGAATACTGAATTTTTAAACCTAAACTTGAAGAATATGCTTAACCGTTTCACGGGTATCTTAAATACATCTTTTAACTTATTTGTACCTTATATTACGAAAAAGAATATCTCAAAACCTCCGTGGTATAACAAAAGGCTGACTCATTTTAAAAATTTAAAAAATAAATCATTTGCCAAGTATAAAATTTCAAACACCTTAGATGACAAATACATATTTTGTAAACTTCGTACAGAATTCATGGTTCTCAGCAAATTCTTGCACAGGAATTATATTTCGAATATTGAGCTTAATTTGAAAAGTGATCCGAAACGATTCTGGAGTTTTATTAATTCTAAAAGGAAATCAATTGGCATTCCAACTACAATGAATTTTAGAGGAAATAATTCTACTGACATTAATAAAACTCTTGATCTTTTTGCTCATTTTTTTGAATCAGTTTACTCAACTTCACAAGGAAACTTGGTTTTTCTTTCAGATATTACCTCTAAGGTAGATATTGGCTCAATACACTTAGAATTCTCTGATGTATTAAATGGTCTTAAGGATCTTAAACCCAATCACATTCCAGATGTCGATGGTATTCCTGCTCTTGTCTTAAAAAAATGCTCTAGTTCTGTATGCTTTCCATTGCAAATTATATTCAACTTATCTTTATCGTCCGGAATATTTTTGGACGAATGGAAATCTTCTTTTCTGATCCCAATTTATAAGTCTGGTTCGAAAAATAATAATGTTGAAAATTACAGTTGCATGTGTAAGCTGTCCACAATTCCTAAATTGCTCGAAAGTTTAGTAAAGACCAAACTGGATTTTTTCGCATGTTTTTTGTCTTTCGTTATTAATTGTATAGAAAGTCAAAGTCAAGAAGACGCTATCTACACGGATTTTAGTAAGGAATTTGATTCTGTATGTCACAACATACTGCTTCGTAAGCTTCATAACTTTGGGATTCACTCTAATCTCCTTCAGTGGATTTCATCTTTTTTAACTGATAGGGTACCACTTTTATTTATAATCTTTATCGATGATATTTGCAAAAACATAAAGTTCAGCCAATGTTTTATATATATGCTGATGATCTTAAATTATTTTTAAAAGCGAATTCCATATATGATTGCTTTAATCTCCAAATAGATCTCGATCATTTATCAAACTGGTGTTTAGTTAACTGTCTTAAACTTAATGTCATGAAACGCTTCGCTATCTCTGTCTCTAGGAAACTCACAACTTATGAGTTTGCGTATTCTCTTGATCGTATCCCTCTTCAGAGAACTGCTACTGTAAAGGATTTGGGTGTCCCCTTTGATTCCAAGTTTACATTTGTTCCGCACATGGATGCTATTGTCGCTAAAGCCAACTCTATGATTGGTTTCATTAAAAGAAACTCAACTGGCTTTTCGGATCTCTATACGCTTACATCTTTATATAACTCATTAGTTAGATCATCACTTGAGTATGCTGATGTCATATGGAATCCTTTCCAACAAACGTTTTCGGATAGAATTGAGAAAGTTCAGAATCGTTTCACAAAATATGTGTTTTGTAAAATGCGCTGGAATTTTTGTCCAGATTCTCAAGCTCGACGTAATCTTCTGGGTCTGAAATCTCTCAAATCTCGAAGAACTATTCATGATACAGTATTTGTGGGAGATATTTTATGTTACCATATAAAGTGTCCTAACCTTTTATTGTTAATTTGTATTTATGTCCCGATTAAACCATTGAGAGAAAGATACCTTCTTTTTCAGCCCAAAACATCGGATAAATTATGGTATGAATTAACCAGTATCAAGGTCAATTAGGGAGTTCAACGAAGTAATTAGTCATATTGACATAGAATGGCCTAGAAACAAATTCAAAAATGATTTGTATTATTTATTTTTTAAGAAATTAATCATGAACTGTAAATTAGTTATTTTTGTATACACCTATGTATTTATTCTTTTTCGAATCTGTTGAGCCTGTAGCTCGTAGATTTAATAAGAAAGTAATTGAGTAGTTAAGCCCTCTCTCGAGCGACCAAAATTTCGCTAAATAGGACCCTCATCATCCCCATCCTGCTATAAGGTGCGGAAGCATAGGCTATGACAAAAGCGGATGAAAGCACCTGCGGTCGTTTCTAGAGACTTAGCCAGAAGGATAAAAGTCCAACGACTGAGATGGCTGGGTCACGTAAAGCGCAGGGAAACCAATCCCGGACAGTCTTCGAATCCACATCCACAGGATACCGCAGTAGAGAAAGACCGCGGGTTAGGTGGCGCGCACAAGTGGAAAGTGACCTTACCCAACTTGGAGTGCGTAACTGAAAACATCTAGCTAGGGACCGAACTAGATGGAGAAGTTTGTTAAGAGAGGCCCTAGTGTTATAAATCGATTGTTTTTGTAGAAATGTCTGTGTGTGCGTTTGCACATTCGTCCGGACGTTCTGTATGCCTTTTTTCGTTCAAGAACAAGCAGAGATATCCACTTCAAAATAATTTTAATTTACAGATAATAATATTTAAATGTGACAAATTGATTTTCTAAGAACTTTTTAAAGAACTAAGATAAATTAACAAAATTTAACTGAAAGTTTTTTTATAAATTAAAAAAAAAAGAAAATAATATTATTTCTTCGAAATAATCTCTTGCCACAAAGAATGACGTTCTTAAAATATTGGTTAAATAAAAAACTTACAAAAATGTTCAAATTAAATATTTCCAAAAGAAATTTATATCAGATTTTTTTAATTTCTTACAAAATACTGTTTATAATATTTCGTATTTTTTTAAATATCCTTCATAGAATTGTTTTATTTTATAATTTTTGATGTTTTCAATTGACAATTATTATTTGTTTATCATTAAAAAGCATAAATAAAACGATACTAAATACTTATTAGCCTCTTAAATGGTTTTTCATCTAACTCCAAAGATTTGACTGTTGTTTTTTAATGAAGCCATGAGTTTCAGGCCTAATAGCTGTTTATTCAGCATTAATTGCCTTTTTTCATAATTCTCTGTACGATGATTTTCGAAGTACATACATTATGTACATATGTATGTATATGAAGATTTTGAAGCAAACAATTCAGTTATTAAAAAACAATTATGTACGTATTTTCGTATACCAACAAATATAAGTCTGTTTGTTTTCCAAGAAATGTATTCATAATATTGACCTTAATGGGAGCTTTAACTTGAGACAATCTTATTAGTTTGACATATTGTTGAAAGGACATAATAATGTAAGTACTTAGCACATTATGTTTCATTATCTTGTACACATTATTGTGAAGAAAGTAAATTTTTCCTCATTTGACTTCTCATTATGTTGCTTCCCTTCGTCCTTTTGGTATTTGGAATTATTTGTCTTTTTTTTCTATTGTGTCTTGATTCCTGTTAACTTTTCGTTTTTAATATAAAAGTAAAAAAATTTGATGATGGATTTTAAAATGGAATATTTGTTTGACATTTTTACAAAACAATTCAAAGTGTGCTACATAAACGCCCCTATTGCTCTTGTCAACTTTAAATTGTTAGTTGATAAAAATATCAAAGTGCAACATAAGAATTTAGATTATTAAAAATTTTCCAAGCTATTGTGAATTACAAAAAAAAATAGTAGTTATCAATCAAAAGTTGCTTAATGTTATAATGATTGATGTTTCAAAAATCTTAATTTTTACATTTATCAACTATCAATTGATAGTTGACACTCGCAATATGATTAAAATTAACTTATGATTCTAATCCAACGCAGTTTAAGCTTAAAAACTAAAAAAAACATAAATATGAATTTAAAACTTTATTATGTGCCTGTCACATTTTAAAAAGTCACTCCACTATAAAACCCTATTTATTTCTCATAGCGCAGATAGGTTGCACATTTGCATTATATGTAGGTACTTTTTCCATCCACTTCTTTTTCCATCCGTAGAATTATAATTTTCCACTTCAGTTCAAATTGACATTTTAAATGATTATCTGCAGTGTCACTTGAAAGCAAGTGTTTTTGCCATAATTCTGTATTATTATTATTATGGTATATTTAAATGTGCTATACGAGTAGACAATGACTTTGTTTAATGTATTAAAAATGTAATTCATACAAAAATTATAACAAATTTTTGTTTACGATTCATGTATAAACATTTACATAATAATTCCCTTTCTATTTGCTGCTAATGTAAAACAATACCTACATAAGTCTTACAAGATTCTTTATAACAAAAAGTGTCTTTTTATATGTTTTTTGATTGTTTTATATTTAATGCTGAAATAAATCTCTTTTTCTTTCATGATGACGATAATATCATTGTTACGCAATTTTAAAGAGATGTTTGTAAATAATGAAAACCAAACGTCATAACGTAAGTCACCATAAAAAAAGTCTTTTGCAAATCAGTGCACTCTTCAAAAGAGTGAAGTACTTAACGTTTTATGACCTTTTTGTTTTCCTTGTTTATGGGAGGTTGGGGGTAGGTTTTATGTGTTGAATTTTCAATAATTGTATAAATGTAAATCTATGTATATAATGTATTTTCAATGGATGGATTTAATTTAAAAGTTAAAAATGTACACAACTCGCAGGCAGTTAAAAAAATGCAATATATTAGCCATAAAAAATGATAAACTTCACGTAATAAAAATGGAGTCTCGGAGTCTCTTCTAGGTTATGATCTCAAGATGTAAGAGGTTGAATGACAACAACTCTAGGAATAATTAAGTGTTCATTTAACACTTTACAGATAACTAGAAGAGTTTAAAGAAAGACACGCCTCGCTTCATGCCTCATTTACAGTATAAAGAATATAAAATTACATTTTATAACAATAACTAGTTGGTTTTATAATTTAACTTTATGGGAAACAAAGTGTCATAAAATGGCGGCAACGTTTTGTGATCTGTCACATTACATCGCATGAAATCGCGTTATTTTAGGATGTTTTGAGGCAGTTTCGAATTTAATTTCAAAATGTATTAATTTGAATAATTTGTCTGTTGAATTATTTACCAGATTTTCAATAAAGTATAAGCATTGGAAAACAGAAGAAACACTCTTGAAAATGTAATTTTACAATTTACTTTCCTTTAAGAATGTAGCACCCATTTTAACATAATTAGGATAAAAAGAATTATTGTCCGTTTACAATTTTATAGTGTAAAATTTTGCCGTTAGCCCATTTTGGTAATCCAAGGATGTCAAACCAAACTCAAAGTTAAGATATGGTGAGACTTGAAACCTAAAAGATTCAGGACTGTAAAGAAAAAATCTCAATTTAAACAAACAAAATCCTGAAATTTTCATTTCTTAGAATGGTAAAACCGAAAAGATTTAAGGACCTGATAAGATTTTAAGAAATTTTGCTAAGAGTGCTTTTTATGTTTCTTTCTCGTGCTTTCGTTTTAAAATATTTGTATTTTGTTCTCAACAAAGTTGAGTAAGTTGATGCGTTAAGGAAAGTTCAAGAAAATAACATTTAATTGTGAATGTTTTCACCTCAGACAAAAAAAAAGAGTTTTTTTTAAACTTTTAATGAATTAAAAAAATTAAAAACACTTAAAGGGGCCGTACCAGTGCAGAGTTTTCAAAAAATTATTTTTACTTGCGACATTTAGGAACTAAATATATGGGAAGATTTGCATTCGTTTAAAATTTCGAACTTGAGATATTAATCAAGCTTGACATTACGATAATAGAGATGTCAAAAAAGTGGGTCTCTCGATTCCGTCCGTCTGTCTGTCTGTCCTGGCCCCTACAGCCCAATAGATAGACTTATAACTTCGAAATTAAGGTTTTTAGCCGATTCGTGTTACGCGTTTTCATTTTTTTACACTTTTTTTGGATCGAAAGTTCTAATTTTCTCAAAACAAAAAAACCGATACATTTTTTAAAATTATATTGGAATTTCTTTTTCTTAATTTGACTTTTTTCAATATAAAAATAATATTTTTGGATTGCTCCAGACGTTAACCCCCATATAACCGTTATTTTATTTTAAGTTTTCTGAAGAATTAATTTTCAAATATTTTTAAACTCAAATTAAAAAATTTATTTATAAAAAAACGCTCTAACGATTTTCAATTAATAATTTTGAAAATTCATGTTTTTGTGAGAAATCAAATGGCATTTGAATTTTTGAAAACAAACTTTTTTGCAGGTACATTTTTAAATCTTAAATTTTTATAAACAGACTCTTTGGATACACGAGCAAGTTCCTACGACCCAGTCGTTCATTTTATTTAATTTTAACTCAAAGACTCTAAGATGGCGTAACTCAAAAACTAAAATGACTTTACTCAAAGACTGTCAGATGACGTAGGATATTTTGAAGTGGATGAAAATTGAAGATTTGCCATGATCACTTTAAAAACAATAAACAGATTTTTGTTCATAAGGACCCCTTGTTGTTAGATATTGATATTTTTCGAAAATCTTTGGTCCTTGTACAGGAAATACTTTGCAGTTTGATAACATTCCTTTTTTGTGGGTTTTCACTGACACGGCGAAATCACGTATAAAGGACGCCAAGTTGAAGTTAACGCTATTAAAGTTGTTGTCACGGAGTCTAAATTTTGTATAATTTGCAAACGTTGATCATTCGTGAATGAAAATGTTGAGTTTACTGAATAAATTGACAGCGACCGTTTGATGATCAGTAAATGGGTACATTCAAAAATTAAATTCAAAGCTGTCAATTCACTATTAGAAAACCAAATACATTTGTTGTGGAAAGAAAAACAACTCTAAAAAATTGTGCTTCAATTTAAAAAAAAGTAGTTACTAACAATGTAGTGCTAACCTGACACTGTGTGTTCAAAACTGTTTGGATTTTCTTTTATTCCACAACTAATTTAAAATTACAATATCACAAAGGGTAATTCTAACTTGATAACAACCTAGCACTTCACACCTTTTTTGTTATAGAAAGTTCCATGACTGTCAAGTTGAGTCCTGAAATATTTTATAAAATTAACGTAGGAATTAAAATTGAACAGATAAAATATACATATATAATGAAAACCCATAGCTTTTTTAGCCGTGCTTTTTTGTTATTCTATATACAGTAAGAAATTGCCAAAAAAAACGATCCGCAGTAGTCCGGTTTTTATATTTGAAAGTTGATACAATTGAATATTTGTCAGAATAATTTATCAAAAAATTCCAAAAAAAAAAATAGCGAAATTCAGACCAGGGATGAAATCGTGTAAGCTGATTTTTGATAGTTGACTATCAAAATCAATTAAATACGTCTGTGTAATGTGATAGTCGATTTCAAAGTTTTAACCAAACAATTTAATATAAAATAAAAACTTCAAGAAGGGGGTTTGCTCGTAGACTACTTCATTAACATGTGGTGTTGAAGCGGGCTGGAAGCTCGCCTAAATTCTTTATATACCTGAGGGCCGATTCCAGAAAGCGCGGCGGATCGCATTGAAAGCGAAAATTCAATTTCGACCGTCTTCGCTTTGAGTTAATTTCAAAAGCGAACATGGAAGAAAGCGATCCTTCCATTTTTCCAGCTTAAATGTCAAATATTTCCAATCCATTTCCATGATATTTTCCAATTTTCCATTTATTTGTCAGTTGTTTCCAAAAATATGACATTTCCTTCCACTGAAACTAATTGTTTTTCTCTGAAAAAAGGATCTTATGTTTGTAGTTATATTTCAATATTATTGTTCGTTTCAAGTCAACAAAACTAGTTTTCAATGGACTCCATAAGTGTTTTTTTAAATGCAGAAAGAGAAGAAGCAAGAAAAGAAGCTAATTATTTAAATATTGAAAGAAAACTATTAAGAAGTGGGTCTTCGCCTCTTGATGTTCCCCCCAAAGAGTGTGTATTTAATTATCTTTTTCCAAATTGAATTTTTTTTAATGATTTTTGTTCAATAAGGTTTATAAAATTGTTTCGACTATCGCGAGAAGCATTTATGTACGTGTTTGAAGAAATCAAAGATGATTTCAAACGAGAAAACACTACCTCTTTGCCTTCAATACTCAAGCTTGCCGCTACATTGCGATTTTTAGCGGAAGGTTCGTACCAAAAGAGCGTTGGGCAGGACTACCGAATCGCTATGGCTCAACCAACGGTATCGAAGGTTTTGAGTGAAACTCTGGACATACTGGAGAAGAAACTTTGCCCAAAACACATAACGTTTGAAATGACAGAGGAGGAAAAATTGAAGGCAAAAACTTATTTCTTCCAAAAAAGTGGGTTTCCTGGTGTTATAATGTGTGTCGATGGGACTCATATAAGCATAGTCCGTCCTTCAAAGAATGAACATCATTTCTATAATAGAAAAGGATACCATAGCTTGAACGTAATGATGGTAGGTTACATGCTTAAAAAATCTTACACAACCTTACATCTATAATAAAAAAAAAACAACAGGCTTGTGACCATACCCTTAGGATTACTTGCGTTAATGCTAGCTATGGTGGGAGCTCCCACGACTCTGCTGTATGGACCATCAGTTCCGAAAGAGCTTTTATGGAAAAAAAGTTCAAGGAAGGAGATAGCAGCAAAATTCTTGGTAACAAAATTATGCTTTTCTTATATGCTTATTCACAAGTACCTACCCCAACACTTAAACTGGATGCAACATTGAATTAAAGGTGATGCCGGTTATATCCTTGAACCATGGTTGATGATTCCCTACAAATCACCTCTACCCAACAGTCGTGAAGCTAAATTCAACACGGTTCTTTCAAAATGTAGAGGCATAATAGAAAGATGTTTTGGAGTTTTGAAAGGAAGGTTTAGATGCCTGCTGCACTCAAGGGAACTTCATTACCGGCCGGAAAAGGCAGCATTGATTACAAATGTGTGTGCAATGTTACACAATGTATGTATTAAGTGCAAAGTTGATTTTGACCATCAGCTTTTAGCTCCTGAAGATAGTGATGATGATGTCGTAATTGCAGCTCCTCAAAATGCTGGTAACTTCAAAAACATTGCAAAGCAAATACGAGATAGTATAAAAGATTCTTTTTAAATAGTATTAAATGTTTTGTTTTTATTATTATTTTATAAATAAATAAATACTTATATTGATTACATTCGCATCTTTTTAGTTTTCAAAACATAATATGTCATAAATAAGTATGTATCTATACCTATAAAAAAAAAATAGCACTTCATTACGCATCATAAATAAATACTTATATCTAAACGTTTAAAAAAAAATAGCACTTCATTTCACAGGAACTTAATATTTCAGGTTAACTTCTTTCAGTTATTTGTAAGATATGTATGTCTTCTATGTTTTCATTTTCAGTTCAAACTCTTTTAAGTCGAGTTTCCTTTTTTTTATTTCCAACTCTCTTAGTTTTAGTTTTGTGTTTTCCTTGCTTTCGTTTTCCATAAATTCGTTTTTTCTTTTTAAAATCTTTAGTTTTTGTTCCTTCAGTCTTCGAATTTTTTTCATCTCTTCCGTTTGCAATTTAAGTTCTTTATTTTTTCTTTCCAATAAGTTATTCTGCTCTTCTAGGAGATGTAACGATTTTTCCTGGTACATCTTTTGTTGGTTCACTTGGAGCTCCAACAATTTTTTTGATGTTGCCGCGGAAGTTCTAGTGTGGCGAGTTGGTGTCTTTTGTGCATGCTCTTCCATTTCTTTGTCGAATTCTCCTTCTTCCGGTTGTTCAGTTATTTCTTCTGACAATAAAATTTCAGATTCCTCCAATAGTTGACAGGTTTCTGGTGAAAGATTTTGACGTATTTCTACGTTTTTTTCTTTTAAAGGTTCTCTGGTTGGAAAAGCATCTGCTGTTCCAAATTTCCTTACTTTGAGGCCACACACCTGGGTGTTTAAGTCCAGCAAAGCAATAATTTCTTCTTCTAAGACCGAGAACACATGCTGTTTGTTCGGTCCACCTCCTGTCCCATGCATGGATTTTTTGTTTTCCCGCAATTTATCCTTTATGTGATACTTAAAATCTTTCCATACCTTCAATGCAAATAGAATTTGTTTTCATTATGAACACGAAACTGAGAGAAAGCTTCGACCTACCTTCTTCCAACCATCCGACGTTTTTACTGGAGGTCCAAGACTATTAAGCACAACCGTGATTTCATCCCAAAGCTCCCTGGTTTTGGCCTTATATTCGGGAGCATTTAGAATTCCCTTTGCTATTCCGCTATTCTCTTTTAGGAATTCTACGAGGGTCGCAAATTGCTTCGTGGAGGTATGTTTGTTACTCCTTAATCAAAAAAAAATTATTTCGTTAAATATTCAACAAAAATAAGTAATTGATATCTTTAATTTAATATATTTAAAAAAAAAACACAAATAAAACTTATTTTTGTTTACATTTTGTTGCAATCCGCCACTATCACGCCTGTCGCTTTCAAAACCCACTAGAAGAATGACATTTTGTTGGAAAGAACTTTCGCTTTCCAAATGGAAAGCGAATCGCTTTTGGGAATATAAAAACACAAATCCGCCATTAAAAGCGATACGCCGCGCTTTCTGGAATCGGCCCTCTGAATCGAGTTGAAATGAGCTTGATTCAACTCGCTTCCGGTCGGGGATCGGAGTCGAGTCAAAATTTGTGAAGAAAAACCTGTGTGGAGGTAGCATATTCTTATACGGTGCTGAACTATTCAGTTTTTCATTGTTTAACACGAATCAAACTATCTCACTTACACTTCATAAGAAACATCGAAATAACATTTGCATTTTAGAAAGTGCTGTCAAATTGTGCGGTGGAAACACCAACAAGATTTATTTAATCTAAACTGAGATAAACCTTTGGTGAAAACATACCAAAACATAAATATCTTTTCTATTGTTTTCTCTTGCAAAATAAGGCAAGTTAGTCCATTTTCACTAACAAAACTAAATAATATCAACAGTAATAGATTGATGTTTTTCCCCAATGGAAAACACATGATTCCAAATGCACAACTACTCAACGAACACAGCCATCGATATACAAATGCAATATCAATCGTACCAACATTTGAGAACGAAATCACATAAGATCCATTCGAGACTCGTATAAATGTCAAAAACCCATCCGTAGTAAGATTCTACTTTAAATTTTATCGGTAGTATATACTGCGGATATTGTTTTTGTTATTCGTGTTATATCCTACTATACTATTGATAGATTTTCCAACAAAACACGGGTATTTCCATATTCAAAAATATAAAATATAAATAAACCCATTGGAATTATAAACTTTTATTTTGGGAGTTGTATAGAATGTATGTACTTCCATGGAATTGCACCGTATTATCATACCTATATGGTTTTTAACTCGTTCGGTGGCGCCACCATTACAATTTTATTTAAAAAGATGATTGAGTAGTTGCCAAAATACATTTCTTAAAAAAGAAAATACCATCCACCTACATAAAAGTTCAGGGCATTTGCATTCTCTGAAGTCAAACTTACCTCATTTATTGGGGTAAAAGTTGAAATAACTTTTCGATTGAGATCTAAAAATAAATAAATCATTATAAAAAAAGTGCACAGAAATAATTCATCATAAATATTCATCTGATGTAATGCATTCACAATAACAATTTATTTTCCTATAAATAAGTTGAATGAATACAAATGATAAGAATAAATATTACAAAACAAATTATAATTTTACGGTTTACATTGTCATTAATTATCTAATCGTTTTTTTTTTGTAGGCAGTAAAATCCCGAATTTATTTTACGACGAAATTTAACTTGGAAAATTTAAATTAAATAGAAAAATTTAATGGAAACCAAAAACTCTTATTTCCACCTAAAAAATAACCTGTGTGAATTATTTTATTTCAAAAGTTATCTCTGTGGGATAGCACTTCATCATGACACCTACCATTTTTACCTCGTTCGGCGAGTGGTGGCGCCACCGTTTCATTTAAAAGATTATTTTTCAAATAGTATCATCCTCCTACATACATAGTTCACATCAATTTGCAGTCTGTCATGTCAAACTATTTACACATGTAAATGTACAAAGTTTGAAATAACTTTCCGACTCAAATCTAAAAATAACTCAATCAATAAAAACCAAAGAGTGCATACGATTGATCATTTTATAAACCTAAGAAATTTATTTACATAATGAAGTTGGATGTTGAATAAAAACTGACAACTTTAAAATACGAACAAAACAAATTTATTAACACTTATCCTATATCACTTGAATTGATTGACACTAAACGTATTTTATTTTCTTTATTTTTGCAGAATTGTCATCTGAAGTAATGGAAACAGTTTTATAAAAACACCAAGCAACAACATCAAAAAGATTCATCCAAATGAAATCAGTTGAATCTGCAATGCAATCAGAGTGAAATACAACAGAAAAACACATCCATTGGACATCAAATAAAGAAGAAAACAGTCCTTCTCCTCGTCACTTCGTCAGACAACCGCCAACCGACAACGTCGACTACGACGACAGTAATCTGTCTTTTTTTTTATTTTAAATTGAATTTATACTCGGAAGATTTTCAATCATCCACCCAAGCCCAAGCCGAAGCCCAAGCGCAATCCCAAAACCCAAACCAAAGCCAAGAGTCGCTCGTGTCGTGACATCCTCGGTCGTTGTTGCTTTCAATTTTTTCAATTTACACCACCTCGGTTTCAGGTCTCACGGTAGATTACCTCTTCCTATATTGTAGGTAGGTAGTCTCGAATGATCTTGGATGATGATAATGATAATGATGACGAAGAATGACTAATAGACGAGTAATTGAAGTTTACTGGAAATCTATCCGCCGCCATTGAAATGAAACAAATATCAAACCAAATTATGCGACAAATTGAATCAAATTCATTAAGAGGAACCGACATCGAAGGAGCCATTTCTATTTCTACTGACAAAGACGATAATATCATCCACGTCGTTGACATAATGACAAATTTCATTTTAAATTACCGTTGTTGGTGGTGGATTTTATAAGCGGACATTTTGTGTCAAAATGAATGGCCCCTCAAAAGAATCACGACAACAACGACATCGCCATTCTTCTTTTCGTAAGATAGCTCAAGCTCAAATAAACAAGGATTCAAATAATAATCTTTTAGTAGTAGGAGTTGTTGGCTCCTGCTATTCCTCTGGCTCCTTTTTTCAAAGAAATAAAAACAGAAATCGTAAAAGAAATAGAAACAAAAATAAAAATAAAAACAAATTCAAAACGAAACAATTTACCATCAGCATTTGACAATCAGATAGAGGGCAGAATATTCCTTCATATTCCGTTACATTCAAAGATAGAGAAGCCATAAAAAGTTAAATATACTTGGATGCAGGTCTATTCACATAAATATTAAAGCCCCAAATATCCAGAGTAAACTACATATACATACATATACGACGTGGACCAACGACTAAAAAACAAACTCATATTCTATATAAATTAAATATTTAAAGAAATCAGAAACACATCATACAATTTTTATCAGTAGGCCAAACGTCAAACGTCAAAATAAAAATCCATTTTACATTTACATCCGGATTTGGAAACCAAACGACGAGCGACGTATGTAACACAACGCAACGCAAAGCAACGCACGACGGACGGTAAACCCGTAACCAGGAGATATACCAAGAATATTTAAATATTTTACAAAATGGCCGAGGTGAGTTATAATCATTTTTGTTGTTGTTTTCTATACTTTAGCCTCACTGACTTGACGTTTATACTCAGTGATTTTGTGTGTAGTTTAGCGCCCTCTTGAGAACACTACTTGTAAAAAAGTACTTGGAATATTTGAAATATGTATATTAAAGTTTAGTGAAAGTGAAAGTAAGAGTGAGACTGCAGGGAATGGGTATGGGTGGAGTATCCTAGTCGAGTGCGGTTCGAGAGTCTAAGCTGGAAAATTTATTCCACTCTATAACCGTAAAAGGTTTGTTTATGTGCAAATTGGATTTGCGGTTGATATAGAAAAAAGGATTGCTTTCAAATGTAAATAAGGTGTATGTACAAGAAAACTTGTGTCCGAGTTTTTGTTGTGCGAAATTTTATGCCAAAATGTACAATATTACACACAGAATACCTTTAACCATACGAGTATAATAGAAGAAGTTTTGTGGGTTTATGCGGCGGGCGAGTATAATGGTATCGAAAATTTACCAAGTAATTTACATTTTCTATCAGTTAAGGGGTTGATTAGATTGAAATGTGGTATTTTAAAAATGTATAAGATTTGCTTTGTTTTACTTCATTTGAGGGAAAATAAGTCAAATCTCAAACGACCCATTGTTCGAAGTAAAGTTTTGTTCGTAGTTGAAAGGATATGTATATAGGTTAACCAAAGTATTTATATACCTACTTATATGGTTTGTGTGTGAAGGGTTTTCATGGTTTTAATCCAATTTCTAAGAAAAAACTAATGTATACAATTTATAATACTAAGAGTGAGTTTTTTTGTTCAAGTTTATAGCAAGTCTTAGTTAAACAATTCCATTCTAAACTTAAGGGAAAACATTTGAATTAAGAGTAGGTACCTATTCAAAGTTTTGAGACTTTACGGAGTCCAAAAATTTGGTTTTCTATTGACATTTGGAAAGCATTCATACAATTACCTTAATTGTTTTCATTTTTAGTAATATAGCTTTTATATGTTAAATGTCAATACTGCCCAAATAGCGGTCAACTCAAAATTAAACCTCTTATTGAAAAACCATATAAAGGGTGGTTAAATTTTGAGAGCCGGTGTTGATTTTATCTTTATTATTCTCACTCTTATAAATACCCGATGGTCAGGACTTGAAGCATTTGGATATCTTTCTGCATACTTCCTTGCTGCTGCTCTTCACATTCGCCATAAATAAAATGCATCATAGCATATTCACGTGACGTGTAAGACATTTTTAGTTATTTTCTTAAATTATTTCTTCTTTATGAAATAAATGAAGTACCGCACTATTATAGCTTAACAACTTCGTTGGTTTTAAAACGGCGATAATATACAAACAGCCATATTATTTCTGGTTAAAATAATAAAAGCGTTAGTACTAGACGTAGTAGTAGTCGTTAAGAAGCGCTGCTTGGTAAGGAAAAAGATCGCCATTGCTTCTTTTACTCACATGATGAATTTAATTCAATGAATTGGAAACAAAATGTCTCTGGTGATGTTATACAAAATTCTAACAGAAACACATTTATTTCTTTTTATATTTGTTTTTTTAAATCGTGACTTATTAAATTGAAATGCTTATAACTTTTGAACCAAAGCTAGTTTTGTGATGTTTTATACTTTTTTGAAAAGCTAAAAAATCAAGCAAGTTTTTAAAAACGATAACCAGTATTGTGTAATATGATTTTTTTAATAAAACTGTTTTAAATTTCGATGTAAAAAATAAGTTTGATAAGAATATGATTTTAACTATTAATATTTTGCGAAATAGTGCCGAAATTTTTTAAATGCAAAAATATTGAATGTTTATTAAAAATTGTAAAATATTAACATAAAGTAAAAACAAAAATAATTTGTGGACAGGGTGATTGAAAAACCGTATAAAAGTAGGTGTTTTTTAAAAAATTCATTAAAACAACCGTTACTCGAAAACCGTTGGGTTGCGGTATAGACAAGTTACCAAATTCTGGTAGGTCATGACTTATTACTTATACTTAAGTATACTACTTATGGGACACCCTGTATATAAAACAAAATATTGCCAAACACCTCCATCCGACGGTCCAAATTTTCTTTAAAGCTGAGGAATAATTGAGGTTTTATCCCGTAAACGTTCACATATTATTAGCTAGTGCAGTAATGGAAAGTAAGTGCAGTAATGGAAAGTGTGAATAAAACATATGTTCACTATTATATGCACTTTTATTTTAAATCTTCAAGTTGGTATCTGTGCAATCATACTTATGTCAAGATCAGCTGTTGAAAATACGTACTCAAGGGATGTGTTGAAAAACTATTATTGTTTTTATGTAAAGTTGAATAAGAGTTCAAGTTAATGTGTACATGCAGGTCCAGTCAGAATAAAGTTGAGTATGAATTGAAAGATTGAAATGACATAAGAGTGCCTATCCACATTTAATTTTTAATGTTAGATGCAAGCAGTGAGACAGGTAGATTATGTGAGTGAAAAAGAGAGAGATGGGTAGATTACAGCCCAAATGCGAACAATATTCTTGGATTCAACATGAAAGATTTTGTATTGTATGAGTGAAAGATAGATAGATTTCAAGGGTGTGAGATAGGGATGTTCAGATTGATTTTCTCTTCATCGTATGGACACAACGAACATAATAAAACCCATCATTAAAAATCCAATGTAGACAGGCACTAAAAGCCAAAAGAAGGGTGTGAGGGGAGATTTTGTCCTTCCCCTTAAGCCCGTCTTGCCTACAAGCTCCCAGTTGCTGGCAACTCAGTTTTCCTGGGTGAAAGGGGATAAATCAACGCGAAACATTCAGCGCCACAATTAAACTTTCTCTTCTCAAAATAAACTTACACTGCGATAACTGACGCGAAGTGAATCAGGGCGAATCATTTACAATGATAACAAAAATGGCAAATAAACAATGCCGCGTCGGCGAATGTGCTACTTTCGCGTTGGTTTGGGAGAGCCTTTAGACCCGACTAATGACGAAAGTTTTGTTTTCGCATCAAATGTTTCGCTTTGGTTTTAGGCGAGTCCTAACACACATCACACGTCAATAAATTTAGAGGTAGCACTGTGATTATTGATGATTTTTGGGTGATGTTAAGTAGTCAACGCCTTGAATATTTACGTTGACAGTCTAATCGTAGATTAATATTTCAAACCAATTTGTTTTTATTCTAGTGAAAGCAGAGCACAAGAAAAATACGAACGCATCCCCAAATAATAAAATCCTGCCAACCTTTAAGTAAAAAATATTTCTGGAACTGGATGAAGTGTCATTCTATTCCAAGCATTCCAAAACTTTATCTGAACTATTTATATGCACTATTTTTGCTGCCTTATTTATCCGCACTATTTCCTTGTTGTTGTTTAGTGTGTAAGATTTTGCTGCGCTGCGTTTAAATTTACCAATAAAAAACGCCTTATCTACATATTTCATATTTATTAATTCATATTTCACATTAAGATAACAATCTTATTATTTGTAAATTATGTAAGAGAGTACAATTTTAAAATTATAGTTTACAATATTTATTTTTTTTTTTTTACATTATAACCCTAAGTATCATTGGTCAGAAGCGTTAAAAGACGATATTTGAATGCGTTTGTGTTAATTATTCTTCTAATTGTAATAGGAAGTGAGTTCTATAATTGGTTGGCATGGGCAAAAAATGTACGTTCAGATTGCAGGAAAGCAAATCTTGGTTGGATCAGTACAACAGTTCTTAGCGAATTTGAAAAAATTAATCGGTTGTGCAAATAATCTTGTTGACGAGACTGTATAATACTGTGCAGCTGAATGAGAGTTCTAAATTTAATAAGGTTATGAAAAGTCAGACGCGTTATTTGTTTAGAATAACATGAAATATGGTCGTAATATCTTATATTGAAGATGTATCTGGCAAAGTTGTTGTATATAACATTAAGTCTTCGCCTTGTATTTGAGTCAACGTTAAAGCATACTTCACATCCATACAGCAGAATAGGTAATAGAAGAGATCTTGCAAGCAACATCTTACTTCTGACAGGAACAAACATTTGGGATGTCCACAAGAGACCCAAAGCACTATATAACTTGCCAATTGTAGTAGCTGCATGGTGATTCCAAGTTAAAGTCTCGCCCTCACTGTTGTATAACTACTAGATCTTCATTCATCCAAGTATAATTGGACGTCATCAGCAAAAATAAGCACTTTACAAGATTTAACCAGTCGAGGAAGCTCGTTAACGTAAAGTGAAAATAATAGAGGTCCAAGAATAGAACCCTGAGGGACCCCTGCTGGGACTGTCAGAAATGAAGATGTCTGATTTCATACTGCAAAGCATTGTTGTCGATTAAAATCCACCCTTTACGTACGTATAAATAGACAAATTTTATCTATAGCCTTGCTTATCAAATAAAATAAAATTTACGTCTAGGTCACAATAACTTCCTTCTATGTTCAAAGAGTCTGTTCGAAAATAATACCTACATATATTTTATTATTTAAAATTTAATTAAAATAAAGTTGCTATTTAATTTCTCAAAATGAACAATTTTTCAATTTTTGTTTAGAAAATTTTTTGGTATGCAGTTATTTAGTGCTTATAAATACGTTTACATTTGAATGTAGACGTGTTGTTTTCGAACTGGTAAACATTCGTTGGGAATTGGTCTTTAGTGGACACATTATCTTGCGTCATTGTGGGCCTGTGTCTTTGCTTTCCAGATTTTGCGATTTAAGACCGCTGGACTATTTTTTTTGTGGTTACGTAAAGTCGCTTGTCTACGTAGATAAGCCCGAGACTATTGACGTCTTGAAAAAGAGTAGTCAGCGCCGCCGTTTTTACCAATATATTGCCCCAATTGCTGTAAAATTGGCAAAAATTGGGCTTCTTGAAAGGAATTTATTCTAGATAAAGGGAAACCCTTATAATGGGTGATTTTTTTGAGGTTAGGATTTTCATGCATTAGTATTTGACAGATCACGCGGGATTTCAGACATGGTGTCAAAGAGAAAGATGCTCAGTATGCTTTGACATTTCATCATTAATAGACTTACTAACGAGCAACGCTTGCAAATCATTGAATTTTATTACCAAAATCAGTGTTCGGTTCGAAATGTGAAATCCGCTTTTTTATCGACAAATTTTGTTCAGCGATGAGGCTCATTTCTGGTTGAATGGCTACGTAAATAAGCAAAATTGCCGCATTTGGAGTGAAGAGCAACCAGAAGCCGTTCAAGAACTGCCCATGCATCCCGAAAAATGCACTGTTTGGTGTGGTTTGTACGCTGGTGGAATCATTGGACCGTATTTTTTCAGAGATGCTGTTGGACGCAACGTTACGGTGAATGGCGATCGCTATCGTTCAATGCTAACAAACTTTTTGTTGCCAAAAATGGAAGAACTGAACTTGGTTGACATGTGGTTTCAACAAGATGGCGCTACATGCCACACAGCTTGCGATTCTATGGCCATTTTGAGGGAAAACTTCGGAGAACAATTCATCTCAAGGAATGGACCGGTAAGTTGGCCACCAAGATCATGCGATTTGACGCCTTTAGACTATTTTTTGTGGGGCTACGTCAAGTCTAAAGTCTACAAAAATAAGCCAGCAACTTTGGAAGACAACATTTCCGAAGAAATTCGGGCTATTCCGGCCGAAATGCTCGAAAAAGTTACCCAAAATTGGACTTTCCGAATGGACCACCTAAGACGCAGCCGCGGTCAACATTTAAATGAAATTATCTTCAAAAAGTAAATGTCATGGACCAATCTAACGTTTCAAATAAAGAATCGATGAGATTTTGCAAATTTTATGCGTTTTTTTTTTTAAAAAAAGTTCTCAGGCTCTTAAAAAATCACCCGTTATTTATAATAAAGCTAAATTCTTGGTCACAAAACATCCAATTGTGTGCGTTTTATTTTTTCTTCGAAAACGCACGTTTAAAAACAAAAACACCCTTCAGTTAAAAAATATTGACCTGATTTTGAGATATCGATTTTTGAAAAAATATGTTTTTTTGACATTCCTTCATATTAGTGTCAGGTTTTATTAAAATTTCGACTTGAACATTTTTTACAAACGCGATTGCTATAATCAAAATAATATCTATTTACATATAAATTGAATTCGTTTGAACTAGTAAAAGAAACGAGTCTAGAAATTCTAGAAACCTTAATAGGTTGAAAGTTAAACAATATCGAGGAAATGACCTAAGGAACCAAATGTTTACTTTTGTGAAGGTGACTGTAAACTGTCTGTAAATATAATGTTTTCCTTGGTTCAAACAGGGGAAAAGTGACTGCCACATCTTTGACAGTCAAATGTAATGACCAAGCTTTCCGTCTCTTCATGGACATTTATCACCAATCAACACAGTTGATTGCCCTCTAAATGTTTGTCTTTCAAGACTTGTTCACTGCCAGATCTAGAATTGCCATTGTTTTATTTTGTTTGGATTTTAAGTACTTTTATTGAGTTACCCTCACAGCTAATGAAAGCTCATTTTCTGAAACGATACTAAATTACGTAAGTCCAAACAAAACATAAGAACTTATGTGAACATATTATGTACTCAGGAAATGTCGAAATTAAATATTAATATTTGGTATCAGAAAATGGCTCTGAATGAAAAAAAGAAGATAACCTTTTCTTCATACGTATAGTTGTAATTGCTTGCATTTTGTCCCTCTCCAAGAATTCCTAATTATTATGTGATGCTTAAGTTATTGTTCTAGTACCTGTCCTTGAATACGGCTATATGTAAATGTACACACATCGCACTTTATACGTGACGACCTTCACCTCACTAATAAATTACACACTTTTATTCTACCACAGTAACTTAATTCAAATGTAGCTTGTGAGGACACTTGTGGAAAACAAATTATTGTTCGTTTAGTAAGATAAATTCCTACATTTTCTGCGTTTTTCACAATGATATACCTGCCTCAAATAATATCATATTCCAACCAAGAAAAACAAAACTTTGTGAATGTTACTAATTTGAAAACACAGTATTTTTCCAATAATAGTAATTTTATTGAAGCACACTTGTTCATGGGTACTTAAAGCTGATAAATTTGTTTTATTTATCTTACCCTTACATTATGTAAAGCAAATCATATTGAGCTAGAATGTTTGATCAAAAAAATCCTTAGAATTGATTGTTTTCCTTTCCAATACACTGAATTTCATACACGTGCTCCATAACTTCAGTATTTTGTCAAACAAACTCAAATATCCTCTACAAAGAATCACTTTAAGACTTCGGAGGAAAAAACAAACTAAAACAATCAGATAAGAAATCGATTAGAATTGGGAAAATCCCAATAATTTCAAGAAGTTTATGTATATCATTCCAATGCACTCAATCTTAAATTCACTCCTACTTCAGAACAAGAGTGGAAGGTATAGTACACACTTCATAAATTGATTGACAGCACTGGTGTCTATAGTGTAAGTGACCCTTTTGTGATCTTAAGAAATGGTTTCCAACTTTTTGGATTATTATCTTTATTTAACTACTTTAAGCCCGCAATATTCAAAACCCATGAAACAAAACAAAAATAAAATCAAAAACTCTTATCAACTCTGGAATTCAATTGGAATCCAATTTAAATTTCTTTCGACACTCTCTTCTGTCATTCGCATCCCCTAGAAGTATACAACTACTTGAAAAGAAAAAGAAGGAGCAATTGACAGTTTGATTGAATGTGAGGTGACAGATTGACATAGTGCAAACAATATTATGTACAAACGTATAGAAAAGCTTTTATTATATTTTACCGCACAGAAACATCATAGTAACCGAATCCAAACAATTAATTATTATTATTGGAAATGTTGAATTTGATTCTATTGCGTGACTGCCTTCAATTATAATGTCTATAGATTTATTTTATTGCGAAATATATATGATGTACCATCAACATGATACTAAGTAAAGTTTATTTTTGTTTTGTTAGATAGGTAAGTATTTAAGCTTCTATACAAATAAGAATTTCGTTACCTACCGCAGATTAATGAAAAATGTATTGAATTTTCTTTTGGTAGGATGGATCAATTTATAGTTGGTTTAAATCTGTTAAAGCACAGATTTTCGATCAACTTTTTTGTGTTTCATTGGGTGGAACAAATTGATTTGTTTTTGATTTAAAATTAAATTTTTAGGATGAAGTTTTTGAAGGGCATACCAGCGTCAATATAATTTTCCTCTTAATTGTGCTTTGTGATAGTTTTGTTGTAAAAGGGTTTAAATTTCAAGCAAAATACAAACTTAAATGAAATTTTGACAGCTAAGCTAATTAAAGTGTCGGCTTTAAAATAAATGCATATTTCGCATTGTTAAATATTCAAATGTCAGAATGCTTAAAAAAACGTCAGGACTAAAATATCACACAAATTTGATTAGCAGATCAAAATTTTAGCCGTCAGATTTCTAAAATAAAGAAATACATATATGAGATGTCTTTAACAATGACATTTGATAATTTTATTTGATTATTCTGGCAATTTTGTCACAAGTACAAAATATTTTTACGAATTCCTCGAAATCTAATACCAAATTCAACTGCGCCCCCAGTTAATTACGTTAAACTTTCAATTATTTTAAGTATTCAGGATCAAAATACTACTTAAATAAGTCATTTTGGTTTTTGTTTTTAACTCACATATTATAATCAAGACAGACTTAATGTTGTGAGTTGATGGTGAATCAAAATCAAAAACTATTATATTAACTACTCGAATTTATTTTAAATTTATTTTTGGCCATAAAACTTTTGCCTTGAAAATATTTTCTGTAAGTGACAGAAAGGATAAGATGTTAAAATTTATTATGTATGTATTTGTGCATATATATATATATCTACTCTACATACACATGCACATAACTTTTCTATATGGAAAATGTTTGACGTTGATTTTTTGACAAAGAAAACTAAATTTCTTATGTAACAAAAGTTTTAGTTTTCAAGAACAAGGAAGTTGTACATAATGATGATGACGACGATAATGATGATGATGGTATATATATTGTTATTTGGGTTTTAAATAGAGATTGCATACATATATAACGTTATTTTTGTTTTGATTCTAAAATAGAAATTATGATTTTGAATCAAAAAATGGGTTGTTTTGATACCAAAATCACAAGAAATAAAGTGTTGATAACGACATAGCTGTAGAATTTTTTTAATTGAAAATATTTAAAACAAAAGATACATCTATAGTGGAAAATGCTTCTTACACCCTAAATGAAGTAGTGCTCTATTAAAGAATGTTTCCAAACAACTCCAATCTAGTAAAAGAATACAATAATTTGTGAATGCAATCGTTTAAGCATTCAATTTAAAAATTGCTTTAGACTTCAAGTTTTATTATCAGGAAGCGTTTGAAATAAAAAAAATGTTAAGTAATTTTGATTTTCTTTTTAAATTCAAAAGAATGCATCGATTCTGAAAAAATAAGAATAATTGAGAGAATTTAACGACCCAGTATCAAAAAGAGTTCATTTTAAGTTAAATTTATTCCTGATATATAAAAGATTACATTCTCGATAGACTGCATTTTTTACATTTTGTTAAAGAAAAATGTACAAAGAAAATCTTATATTTTTATATTTTGGAAATAATTCTCTTAAGCATTTAACTATTTTGTGCCCGTGGCATAAAAGTTAAGGCGTTGGACTGTCATGCTAGAGGTTTTGGGTTCAATCCCTGCCTGTGCCATCTAATGTCCTCTTGCGAGTAAAGGACAAATTCTCCAAGAGTAATTCTTGTCCTAAAAAGTACTTTCTCAAATTAACCATTCGAATTCGGCTTAAAACTGTAGGTCCCTTCCATTCCTGACAACATTTCTCGCACACAGAAATGGTTGAGAGTCGTAAGTCACTAGGCCCTAAATCTCAACGGACTGTTGCACCACCTAATTTATTTTTTTTTATTTTAACTAATTTGTCGAAACTATTCATAATAATGACAAATATTTGCCTTTATATGTTTACGTTGTGTTCTTAATTTGACTTTTTTACTACAAAATCATTTAGATTTATATGTTTTTTTTTTTTGAAAAAGTGGGCGATTGACACGCCTCTTAATCGGAAACAGCAAGTTTTTTGATTATTTCGACTTACTTGAGGTAATTTAAAGATCACATCCGAGAGCCAAGATTTTTGACCACTTTTTGCAGAAATTGTTGCCAGGCTAACATCACATAACCTAACAAAATAAAGTGCACGACTGGGTCGCACGAACTTGCTCCTGTATGCAAAGAGTCTGTTTAAAAAAGTATCTATATAATATTTAAAAATATACCTGAAAAATAAGTTTGTCTTCAAAGATATATATGCCGTTTGATTTGTCGAAAAAACCTCCATTTTTCAATTTTTTGGGAGGGGGTTACATTTTTAATACAGTTAAAATAATTTAAAAAAAACTAATTTAAGATTCAAAATTTTACCTGAAAAATAAGTTTGTCTTCAAAAATTTAAATGCCATTTTATAAATAAAAAAACCCTTGATTTTTCAAATTTTTTTTTTGAAAATCGTTAGAGCGGTTTTTTTTTAAATTAATTTTTTATACATTAAATTTTTCAATTTTGTTCTAAAAATATTTTTGGCCAGTTGTTTAGTGATTGTAAATATACGCTCTATATTTCAATTTCGTCAAAAAATGTTCACCCGTTTTTGAGATATAGAATTTTGAAAAAAAAATTTCAATATTTTTTTAAAAATCCAAACAATAAAAAATTCCACTTTTGATAATCAAATATTGTTAAGGCAATATAAGAGCTCGTTCAGAAAAAAAAATTATTGAAATCGGTTCAAAAGTTGCTGAGAAAATTAAAAAACAAAAAAACGGTTCTATGAGCGGTACCTTTCCTGAGCAATACAAAAATATGTTTTTCTTATTAAAAGAAACCAGGTTAAAAAATAAAATTTTAGAGAAAATTTAAAAAAAATCTATCGGTTTGTTTTCGAATTTTCGTTTTTTGACCAAAAAAATTGTATGGGGGCCACTGTTAGTTTTGATCTTAAAAAAAATGAAAAAAACGCCTAACGCAAATCTGCTCAAAACCTTAACTTCCAAGTTTGAACTCAATCGACCCAATGGTTTAGGCTGTAGGAGCGTGGACAGACAGACAAAATTGACCGGACGGAATCGCGGAACCCACTTTTTTCGACTTCTCTACCATCGTAATATCATGTTTGATTAAAATCTCGAGTTCGAAATTTTGCACGAATGCAAAACTTGCCATATAGTTCCTATATGTCGCAAGTAAAAATTTCCAGTGTTGTTAAATTGCACGTGGGCCACAGGCCAACGACGACTCGAGGCAATGCGCTCACTAAAAGTTACCTTCAATAATTTGGTTGTTTAGTTGTATCGCGTGGACGGAACTATTATTTTGGTAATTAATTTGCAAAATTTGCAGTCGTTGTTCAGAAGTAAATCTATTTACTATAAAATGGCAAATAATCAAAAGCTGTCAAAAATACTAACTCCAAAAAAGGCATTGCCAGATTGAAAATCACACGTCTAAAAAGAAACGCCCATTGCAACTGTTTAAAGTTATTCAATTTGATTGGTTTGTTTTTTAAAAAAGTAGGTGGATTCCACGCCTCCTCAATACGAAACAGCAATTTTTCAAATTATTTTGATTTACCTCGGTCAATAGTGGTTTTTGCGATTTTTGAAGTGCTTTTGTTCAAGAAACACTTGTGCTATAGAATGGCAATGAGGTAAAGTGAATGTCCTTTACTAGCTAAGTAAATATTGGGAATTTGAACTATCTTACTTTATTATGCTTAACTCAGCACTACCGTGACTCCTCGCTATGTGAAATAAAATGCACGAACTTGCTCATGTATCCAAAGAGTCTGTTTAAAAATATTTCCTTTATTTTAAGATTTAAAAATTTAACTGTTTTTAAACATTTAAATGTCATTTCATTTCTCAAAAAAAGCTAAATTTTACAAAATTTTCAATTGATAGATAGATAGATAGATAGATACTTTATTTTTCATAGATAAGGCTTTACAAAAATTTGCGTAGTACGCAGCTTGCACAGAGATTTGATATTTGAAATATATCTTACAACTGAAAAATGTTATGAAAGTTAATAAATACATTTGAATTAAGAAAAACTACATTTGAAGGAAAACTATGATAAAAAACCTTCATTCGATATATTTTATAATAAAAAAAAAAAAAAAAAATGACTAGATTAAACTTACAAACTAAAGGAACTGCCAAGTTGGTATATAGGTATTTTATTATTGAATAATATGTACAATAATAATATTTAGAAAAAATGGTCAAACAAAAACAAGTTAACTAGTTATTATATTTGATATTAAATTAATAAATAAATAAAGAAATAAATAAGTAAATAAATAAATAAATAAGTAAATAAATAAATAAATAAATAAATAAATAAATAAATAAATAAATAAATAAATGAATAAATAAATAAACAAACAAATAAATAAATAAATAGATAAATAAATAAATAAATAAATAAGTAAATAAATTAATAAATAAATAAATAAATAAATAAATAAATAAATAAATAAATAAATAAATAAATAAATAAATAAATAAACAAATAAATAAAAGAATGAGTACATAGATAAATAAATAAACAAATAAATAATTATGGTTTCGATTTTACAAACATTGATATTACTGACTTACTAAATTTTTTATTAACATATTATTTGAATCACTACATCTTAGATAAAATCTTTGGTTGAGAGCTTCAATTTTTCTTGCAACTAGACGAACTCCAGTTTGATAGTGTAAAAGTTGGGTGGAATAATGCCAAGGTAAATTTGCCATCATTTTTAATGTTTTGTTCTGGGAAACTTGTAACTTTTTTAAGTGCGTTTTTGCACAAGTTCCCCATACTGGACATGCATAAACAATAATTGCTTGGAAAATGACTTTACATATAATAATCTTATTGAACTTACTCAGGGGTGATTTTCTACATATAAGTGGGTATAGCATTTTAGTGGCAATACTTATTTTGCTAAGGGTATTTGTAATATGGTCCCGAAAAGTTAATGTCTTGTCTAAATATACACCAAGATATTTGACAGAATCAACCCACGGGATATCACAGTTATTTATCTTTAGCTGATTTAGTGGTAAAGCACAGGCTTTTCTTTTCCTGGTGAAAAAGATTGCCTGTGTATTTTCAGCATTTAGACTGACTTTCCATGTTATGAAATAATCATGAATTTTATTTAGGGCATGTTGCAAGTCGTTTTCGATTTGATACCCAATTTTACTTGAACTGTAAATGGCGGTATCATCGGCAAACATTGCTATTTCACAGTTCCATATTTCTGGGAAATCAGCAACATATGTAATGTATAATAATGGACCTAATACTGACCCTTGAGGTACTCCCGATGTTATATTTTTAACGGAAGAGTGTATTCTATTTAGATTAACTTGGAATTGCCTGTTTCTAAGGAAGCTTTGTATTAGTTTTATTAAATATAAAGGACAACCGAATAATTTTAGTTTTCAATTGAAAATCGTTATATCGTTTTTTTTTTAATAAATTTTGTATGTATACAATTTTTTAATTTGAGCTTAAAAATATTTTTTGTATGCAATTACTTAAAGCTTATCAATATACGTTTTATATTTGAATTTTGTAAAAAGGTGTTGACCCATTTTTGAGATATCGAATTTCGAAAAAAAATGTTAAATATATTTTTAAAAATCAAAACTAAAAACAATTTTTGACCATCAAACATTACACAGTATTAGAGCTTGTGTAGGAAAAGTTAATTGAAATCGGTCAAAAAGTTCCTGAGAAAACTTACAAACAAGAGAAAGCTTTTACAGGGTATGCCCTTCCGAAACAATACTTTTCAATGAAAGAAGCCAAATTAAGAAAAAAATTCTAGGTTCGTTTTTGAGAAAATTCAAATTTTCGATTTTTCACCAAAATACTTGTACTATTATTTTTAGTGTTAAAAAAGTGTGTAACGCGAATTGGCTTAAGACCTTAATTTCCAAGTTTGAGCTCAATCAACCCCATGGTTTGGGCTGTAGGGGCGAGGACAGACAGACAGAGGGACGGAATCGGGGGACCTACATTTTTCGACTTCTCTACCATCGTAATGTCATGTTTGATTAAAATCTCGAGTTCGAAATTTTGTACGAATGTAATACTTGGCATATACATACATATGTAGTTCCTATATGTCACAAGTAAAAATTTGTAATTCACATCTAAATTACAACTTAAAGAATATAAAATATCCAAAGACAATATACTCATCTTTCCCTATTCGATGTTTTATAAAGTTAATATAGTTTCCTTAATGGACTAGTGCATAAGAATATCCTATATCCTTTTATATTATCCTGTTTAACTATTTAAAGGCTTTAAAAAAAAACACGAAGAAGATCTGAATTTTTCCACTAGATTTGTAAATCCTTTCAAGTATCAATGAATTGTATTTTCTTTGGATGTGACAAATCAAATGGTTACATTTACTTTTTACCTTTTTTAACAAGCCCTTAGAATGAAGGTAAACCTCCATATACATTATACATATATAACCATTTTGAAAGTTCTTGAAAGAGATTTGTCCTTTTACAATAAAATGTTACTTAAAAGAGCATAACAAAAGACTCAAAAAAAGCTGAACAAATCACAGAGAAGCTAAGTTGACACAAATTCAAACTCGGTCAATTAAACAAAATAAAAAAAAGAAACAAATATTTTATTTCAGTCAGTCAGTCAGTCAGTCAGTCAAAAGTTTCAACTCACGCTCTATTAACTTGAAACAAGAAAATGTAAAAATAAAAGAAATATGAACTAAATAATATGAACGTCTCTCATTTTTGTTTTCCTTGTCCTTGTGCTTGATTATTTCTTTTTCCTACTAAAAATAGAAAAGTATAAAAGACATCAACATCAGACACAAACAATTTATTTATTAGGCGAAGAAAGTAAATTTATATTCAATATTCATTCCCTTGATGTTTAATTTTTTGTGTAACGATATTGAAATTTAAAAATGTTTTGAATTATTAAAGAAATAAAACGCAATCGATTTCTCTAATTAATCGTTCAAGTGGATTTATTATTTGAGGGATAAAAATATGAATAAATTTATACAAATACAAATTTAAATGAATAAATTAAGGATGAATAAATGAAGAGAATTTTATGAAATTTTAAAATCACTTTGTCAATAAGTCAATAACTTTATTCGTTTAATTGATTACAAATCAATATTGTAGTCTCTTAGAAAATGACAAAATCAATAATGGGAGTAATCAAGATAAAATTGTTTTATATAAACAATATTAGTGAAAGGATAAAATATATATACATATAGGTTTTTCCAATAAGAGGTTTTATATTGATTCGATATTCATAAGAACGAGTGTTTTTAAGAATAAGAATTTTCCATGACTAATTCGAACATCTTTTAAGTCTTGAAATTATTACGTGGAATATAAGCATAAAACTCATCTTTTACGTGGCCCAAAGAAAAAAAGTCTAAAGGTATTTAATCACAAGATTTTGCAGGCCAATTTTTGATACTTCTTCGAGAAATAACACGGTCGGAAAACTTATCTTGCAAAACTGCAAACTGTGACTGTTATGGCTGAAACATAAACACGCTTCAGCATCGGCTTCGCCTGACGTTTACGAGCTCAGCCATAGGAATTCAATGCATGCTATCACAATGAAGCTTTGACCTCACGTTTCGTTTGAAAATCGTAAGGAAAAGAACGTAATGTTACGTAATGTGACTCCAAACGGAAGATCTAGTTCAAATTTGCTGAACATTTGCTTTGTCTGACAGCTGTAAGAAAAGTCAACAAACAAAATACATTTGCTTTTGGAGGGATTCCCATTGGTTATTAAAGGCTGTGTAAGCTACTTCCGCGATAAATTTAATTTTATCGATTTCAAATTTCATATTTTTTACAGCACGAAAAATCAAAACAAACTTTTGAGAAAAAATATCAGCTGCTAATGACAGAAGTGCCATTTTAGAAATGTCATATTAGAAATGACATTCAAAGCAACGTCGAAGCAGGCCCATCGTAACGCAGACGAAGCCGAAGCTGAAGCGTGTTTGTGTTTCAGCCATTATATTTTCACCATTTTTGTATTGAATTTTAGTCATTTTAATTCGTGTATAGTTCCATTTTTAGTTCTGACGTAGTTTATAGTTTATACTTGTCAAATGTCAAAAAATGACATCTGCCCAAATAGTAGGGTATTCAAAGTAAAACCTCTTAACTTAAGACTTTTAATACTGGAATACCTCAAAAAATGTTTTAAAATAAGTTTTATATTTTTAATTATTAAACAAAATTTAATGGACGCTTAACCTAAGGTTAAAGTGACTATCCGGGATGGATTAGGACACACTTAGGCCAGTTTGAGCCCCTTACAAAACGTGAAAGACTGATTATGTTAATATGATTGAGATCGTGTAGATCATTATAGAAAAATTCTCCTAGCTAATTCTTGTCTTTCTGAGCTAGAGCAGGGCATGCACAGACTAAGTGAAGAACTGTTTCCTTCTCTTCCTCATCCATACAGCTTCTGAAAAAGTCATTTGAAAATACTCCTTGCTGCGTGGCGTGCATTTTTATTAAGCAGTGTGCGGTTATGACACCAATTATTAAGCTTATATGCAATCTGCTTAGGGATATCAAACACCTTGAGTGCTTTAAATATAGGGTAGGCCAGATGTTTTTAGTGACCTGACACGTGGTGATGATATTCCACCTGATTTTCGCATTCTTCATAGCGTCTTGCATTAGCAATAGTTTATGAGTAGCGATTGGTATCCCAGCATTGGCTAAACGTGGTAGAATGGGTTGAACTGTACTATTTCTGCAAGTTCATCTGCCCTACAGTTTCCTGGAATCTATGGCTGGCACTCAACAAAGGTGAATATTTAACTGTTGTGCCATCTCCATTAGAGATGATCGAAAGTTATTGTTTACCTACTGCGATGAAGCCATGAAACGAATAGCAGAGCTTGCAGCTATTTCTTTGCTAAGTATATCAAGAGGTGTTAGGTAAGAGTAGGGTGTATGTACCGTGCCGCAGATGGGGTCGTGGGAAGCGATCCGCTTATACATAGGCAAGCAGAACGTTGGGCTTTATTTAGTTTGTAGCGGTTTACAGCTTTTTCTAAAGCAATCCACCATATTGCCACACCGTACATTAAAATCGGTCTGATTACCGATGTGTTGTATAGCCAATGCGTGATTCAGGGTTGTTAGCTCCATTTATTACCAAATACTTTTTTGCAAGAAAATAGAGCTACAGTAGCTTTTTTGACTCTTTCTTGTATATTGCGTGTTGAGACATAGACAGAAGTCTTGTATCAATACTTGCCCTTAAATGGAAATCAATCAATCTTTCTAAGGTCTTAAAAAGGAATGATGATAGACTTATAGGTCGTAGATCTTTAGGGTTGACTTGTGAGCATTTATCTGCTTTGGGTATAAAATCAACTTTAACTTCTCTAAATACCGAGGGAATATGGACCATAATAGACAGCTGCTAAAAATTGCCTCAAGGATTGGTGCAATTATGTCTGAAGCTTTTTGTAGTTCGGCTGTAATTATAAGATCTAGTCCTGTAGATTTAAATGGTTCGAAGCTGTTGAGAGCCCATTGTAGCTTGTCCCTTGTGATGAGACCTTGTGGATATGTTATGTTGAAACTTGAACGAATAAGATTTTTGCAAGTTGCGGTTAGAGAACTACCAGGAAAGTGAGTATCCAATAGTAAGTTCAGCGATTTTTCACTTGAATTTGTCCAGGAGCTATCTGCATTTTTCAGACAGCTTGGCATCGCTGGATTAGTTGAAAGAATTTTCCGTATTCTGGAAGTTGATTCTATCGTGCCACAGAAGGATCGCCAGGAAGATCGCTTGGATTTCCTTAAAACCTTCTTATAACTTCTTAAGGATTCTTTGTAAAAATCCCAGTTAGAAGCTATAGTCTTGTGGCTTTGGCTCGGTTAAAGAGTTTCCTACATTTTCTTCTGAGCGATTCGAGCTCTGAGGCCCACCATTTCCTCTTTCATCTTATGAGTATAAGTGGACAAGCAATTTCTAACGATCTATTCATGGCTTTGCTGAGCTTATTAACTTTATTGTCAAGTTAACTAGAGTTAGAGGAAGGACTAAATAGACTTTGTAGTATGTTTCGGTATGTAGACCAGTCAGTTTTTTCCAATAATTTCGAAATGGATTAGAGTTTTCATCCACATTGATATTGAATTGGATATATCTATGATCAGAGAACATGACGTGTTCTTTGGATACTTCCCAGTTCAAGATCATATGTCGAATAGTATCGGAGGCAAAAGTTATGTCAAGGACTTCTTGTCGCGTTTTAGTAATAACGCTTTCATTTCCTTGCTTTTGAAGTCAACTTAAGTGGAATTAAGACCGATAAATTTGTGTCCCATGCGTCTGGGATCTTAGGACATACACTTTTTAATGGTGTTTATAATTCTAAGGTTTTTAATGTTTTTTTTTTAAATATGTATCACCAAATGCCACCCCTGAAAGTATGCAAGTTCTGGTGTTTACGATTTTTTGACTTTTCGGTTTATCTGATTCAATATTTATCTTTTTTTTAAAGAAACTTACTTAAAATTGAATAAAATTGTACATGATGATTGAAAAACTGACTTTCACAGAGTGTGTTTTATAAAATTTCATTAAAACAGCTGTTACTCGAAAAAAAAAAAAAATTCTGAAAGATCATAATCTTTCCTATCACTCTTTGCTTCATAATTTTTGAATCGAATTATAATATTGCTTGAACCCTTTTAAAGCGACATGACTTTTCACAGATTCAGTTAGATATTATCAAGATTGCTATAGTTTATAAAATGCATAATCAATAATGAAGGGTAACGACTTTGCCTTTTTGTATCCAATATATAGAATAAAAGCTTTGTTAAAAAGGTTCAAAATTCAACTTAAATAAATAATAAATGTACTATTTATGGTTTTATGAATATTTTAACTTACAAGAAACTGGCTTTATAATTTTTGAGTAGCATTATCAATTGTTTGAAGCTAAAAGGTTCAATTTTAAAATATTAATATTCATCCAAGGGCGGATCCAGACTTTTCATCAGGGGGGGTCACACTTTTAGATGAGTTTTTACTCACCGCTTAAAAATGTTCTTTAATGTTTTGTAAAGAAGGCTAACAAAATTTAAATAACATAATGTGTACGAGTATATTAACCTAACCTTTACACATTTCAATTGCTAAAATGACAACTTTAGTTATCAAATTATTTTAGAACACTGTTGTCCAGCAAGGTATGGTCTAACTGGGTCTATGAAATAACTCCCACGAAATAAGTCCAACTTTTGAAAACGAAATAAGTCCCACCAAAATGAAATGATTTAAAAATTTACTTGAAATGAAATAACTCCCACTCAAAATGAAATAACTCCCCCTTGAATAATATATTACTTGCGAAATAAACCCAAATTGAAAATTTGGCCTTGTTTCAATTTGGCATTGTTTCGATTTAAAATTTTGCAGAATTAGGAAAAAACATAAAGTAAAATTATCTTTTGTTTTCTCTCTATGCTAAAACAAGTTTTTTTGAATTGATAGCACGGCGGCGTACTAACAGCTAGGTATGTAAGCAACCCCCCTGCTTGGGATCACTATAGGATTTGGGGTGGGTGCGAGTTTGGGTATATGCAAAGAACTTTTGCATTTGAGCACTAAAATCAAAGAAATTCCCAACAAAAAAAAAGCAAGAATGGCTCACAGTTGTGAAAGAATCACAACGCATTCGTGTTCTTTGCATATACCTAAATTCGCACCCACCCCAAATCCTATAGTGATCCCAAGCAGGGGGGTTGCAGGGGGGCAGCATGCCTCCCTTACATACCTAGCTGTTAGTACGCCGCGCCGCCGTGCTATCAATTCAAAAAAACTATTTAGCAATTGTAGCTATTCTAGACAATAAATCAACCATTTTTGCGTGTTTTTTTTAAAAAGCAACAAAAAGAACATTATGAAATTCAATGAGAAACAACGTGAAGAGCAACAAATAACGGCAAAAATTATTAAGCATTCACTTAAAATGCAAAATTATGAAAATGAAATAAGTCCCACTTAAAACGAAATAAATCCTACCAAAATATAAATTTAGGGGTATGAAATAACTCCCACTTTACAAAACGAATTTATTCCCACTCAAAACGAAATAAGTCCCACTTAAAATAAAAACGCGTAACGAAATAAGTCCCACCAATTGACGAAATAAGTCCCACTTTTAAAAACGAAATAACTCCCACTTTCAAAATAGCAATTTTTGGTGGGACTTATTTCGTTTTTAAAAGTGGGACTTATTTCGTGGGAGTTATTTCATAGACCCGTCTAACTATTTAATTTGGATGACTCCCTACACATGAAAGCATTCCTAGATTCCAAAAGTTTTCTAAATATGCCATATTTAAGAGCTAAAACACAATAGTTTAGAGGGTTTTTGCTGCAATTCACGCAGAAATGTAAGAAATTGTTTTGAAACGTACCTTTTTTCCAAAAATAAAATATACTTTTCTTGTATCCATTTCTATTTATGCTAAGAACGCTAAAAAAATTCAAAAATCCAGAAAATGAGAGTGGATCTGATATGAAGAAATTTCGGGCTTTTTTTGATGAAGTTTTTTCGAACTCAGTTTTCGGGAGTCTATTATTACTATCGCTATCAGTCTGCTTACTCGTATTTTGATCTTAAAGGAGTCAACAAAACTTTAAAATTTAAAAGAGAGAAAAATGTTTGGTTCTTGAATTTAAGGAAATAGGTACATAATTTCTCTAAAAAATTAAATTAAAACAAATTAAGGTAAACAAATAAATTGGAAAGAAACGTTTGTGTGGCACTTACAAATTACACGTTTCAGAATCCCCTTTCACTTCAAATCTCAAAAGATTCAAAGCTTGTATATCAATAGATATGACCCGTTTATTATGTTTTTCAATTAGCCATTAGTTTAACAAAAGTGTCGTGTTTAAATATTAGTTCTAGAGCATCCAAAGCAAATTCATTTCAAAAGTAGATTCATTTAATTTTTTAGAATCTTTTAATATCTTTTGTATTCAACAGAAAACCAATTTTGAAATAAATAAAATGCACGACTAAGTCGCTAGAACTTGCTAATTTCTTCCAAATAGTCTGTTTAAAAATATTTCCTATATTTTAAGATTTAAAAATGTACCTGCAAAGTAAGTTTTTCTCACAAATTTAAACGCCATTTTATTTGTCCAAAAATCTAGATTAACTAATTTTTTTTCGAAAATCATTTTAAACTTGAAATTTTGTTTTAAAAATATTTTTGGTAAGCACTAAATAAAGAGATTATAAATATATGTACATTTTACATTTAAATTTCGTAAACAAATGTTGACCCCTTTCTGAGATATCGAGTTTTGTAAACAAAATAAATATTTTTAAAAATAAAAAAAAATAAAATGTTTGATCATAAAAAATCACCATCAATTTAAAAAAAAAAAAAAAAAATGTTTGGTCTTAAAAAATCATCATCAATTTGATCATTTGATCATCAAAAAGAGCTTGCACAGAAAGAGAAGATTATTGAAATCGGTCCAGTAATTCTTGAGAAAACTTAAAAACAAAATAAAGGTTTTTGAGCGTTACCCTTCTGGAGCAATACCAAAATATGTTTATCTTGTAGAAAGAAGCGATGTTAAGAACACAAAATTTAGAGAAAGTTTAAGAAAAATCACATGTTTTAACCAACAAATTTGTATGGGGACTGCTGTTATTTTTCGTATTAATAAAATGAAAAAAAAACGCCTTACGCCAATCGGCTGAAAACCTTAATTTCAATCAACACAATTGTTTGGACTGCAGAGGCCAGGAAAGACAGACAGACGGACGGAATACCCACTTTTTTCGACTTCTCTACCGTCGTAATGTCATATTTGATTAAAAGCTCTAGTTCGAAATTGTTTACTAAAGCAAAACTTGCCATATAGTTCCTATATGTTGCCAGTAAAAATCACTTCAATGTTCACTATTTATGTGTGTCAAAAAAATTGAATAATAAAATTGAAGGCTAGTTTAAGGAATTTAAAGGCAACTTAATATAAAATTGACGATCTCTTTTTCAAGGTTTCTTCTTAAGAACCTGAATATTTGCTCTTTTTCTTAGAAAACTTAAACTGTATAAGCTTTATGGCTCATATGACCCCCCCCTGGATCGTCAGTTGGTCAAAAGTTGATGAATTTGTGCTGCGTGTTTGGAATAGGCTGAATTTCCGATTCATATTATGTTCTTGGTCCAGTCCCCAGTTTAAAGTAGTACTTTTAGCAACAAAGTTTAAGGAAGTAAAATACAAATGTTGTTTTCATATACAAAAAATAAATAATTCAAAATGTAATGGGGGTCATATCCATTAACGCAATACGATTAGTATTTAATTGAAGGGAATTCCTACGAAAAAGCAAACAAATTATCTCCCAGGGGGGGGTCATGACCCCTACGACCCCCCCCCCTGGATCCGCCGTTGTATTCATCAGGTGAGTGAATATATGTTTCATTTTTAAAAGATACCTTAAGCTTCACGTCTTAAGGATTAAGTTTTCCATATACTCCACATGTATTCCCTGTGAGATGATTTCATTTTATAATGCTCATAAATGTATAAATATATAAAAAGGACTTTAAGCGTTATTGCGGCAGTTAAAATATAGCCATGATATTAAAGTACAATAAACAGTACAGGAGCATAACATAACCATACAAGAAGTTCTCATATACTTACAATAGTTTGAAAAACAATTTAAAAAATAAGAATAAAAACACACATTTCTGGGCGTGGTAGTTATGTATTTTCTTGGACTAGACGCTAGACAGATTTCAAGCTGCTATAAAAACTTCAGTAGTTTGTTTTTATGTATTTTCATCAGAAAATTTCATAAAATGAATCCAAAATCTCAAACTAATGTGAAATTACGCTCTTTTTTGGAAAATGGTTTGTCCTTTCAATTAGCTGATTATCTCTGCATGCACATACATAATACAGGACAAATAACGCAGTTATAAGGTTCATTGAAAATCACACTATAGTCTTTTGAATTTTTTTTTAAATTCTTTTCAAGGATAAGCTATCTTTCCCATACTCCATTCATTACTAGGACATACAAGCTGATGTATGGCTATGTCTTTTTATATGCATAGAGTTTGCATTTAGTTTGGTTCAAGTTCAACAAGATTGTTCTTTATAATTTATACAACTTAAGCAGACTATACAGACATCTAAGAAATAAAATTAAAAAGAAAAAAAAAAAACAAAAACAACGACAACAATCAAGTAGGATAATATACGAGAGACAAAGCACAAAGGACACACAAGAATGTGCTCTTTATTATTTTTTTTTCGTCCTTGAGCTTGAATTTACATTTTATTGTTTGCTTTTTATCGTAATAAAAATATACACTACATATGTACCTTTGTGCCATTTGTATGCCTATATACATATATTTTTCAATAAATCCATAAAAATAACAACGTTTGTCATCGGCGGCGTCGCAAAAACATATTGTCGCCCTTTTAAAAATCCATTTAGAAATTTTGTAAAAAATAAAAACACTATAGTGTTTTCAATATTATTCTTGTTGTCAGTTTATTAAATTTCTTTAGGTTTATTTATTGAAAAAGTTTCTACATTCTCACCGTTTATCGAGTTATGTGCTGGTTTTTGTGTCATATTTTTATTTTTCATCATCCCGGTTTGGATGCTAGAGGTATAAAAAGATTCTCTTTTATTCAATGTAAATTTCAACAGTAAAAGTTTCAGCGAGGATATGAGGTTATAAACGAGAAGTATATGAGGAGGAGTATAGGTAACTTATTTAGCTGACGTGTACTTTATATACTCTCGTATACCTTCATCAGGATTAATGGAAGGCACCACACCACTGCACCGCACCGTGCGTGCGTCGCCTCGTGTAGCTTCAATGCTGAACGAGTTCAAAAACAATTTAAAAATATCGAAGGAATGCACTGCTGTGCTCTGAGTTTAAGGATTAAGCGGGACACGAACTGAAGGCGCCCCATTTTGACTTGAATGCGAGGTCAAATTTTTTACAAATTGAAGATGAATCATTTTAACACTTGATTAAGTGTTATAAAAAAAATGTTAACCCATGTTTGAATTCCTTAAGGGAACATTCGTCACGATAAATTCATGTATAAGGTCAAATTACACAATTATTACGTAAGTTTTCGCCAACTTTTTCTCACTCTATGAGATAAAAATGAAAATTGTACACTAAGGCGTATGCGTACTTTTGTGTGTGAATATAATTAAAAAATTAAAGCATTCAAATAACCTACATGGAAAACTTCTTTATTTAAAAAACATGTATGAGAGAGTTTGTGCTTCAGGGAGCGCCTTAAGCGGTTGATATAATATTTGAATACTGAATGAATATCTATGGCGTTTTTTCTGAAGCCTTTGCAATGTGGTTTGCTTTTAATTGAAAATAGGCAACTGACTAATGATGATTCAAATTGGTGACTTAAGCATAATTAATAGTTTGTAAAATGTTGTAACTAAATTAAATAGGCCCAAAAGACCCTTTTGTATGAATCTAAAGACGGCCCTGAACTGATGGTGATGGTTTAAGAAGAATATCACGTAAAAGGATAATGTCATGCTTAATTAAAACAAATAAATTGCAATGAAGATTGAAATTGCAAATAACCAATGTACATGAAGTGATTGTTATAGACCCGGCTAATAACGTTGCATTTTTATAAATCAAAAAACTGAACAAAAAAATTTGTCACCTCGAAAATTTTACGAACAAAAAATGGTTTTTATTTTCAAAACAATTTTGTATGACGAAGTTTTTTTTATAAAAAATAAAAACCTAAAAAAACATTACTCAAAATTACATTTTGACTCAAATATCTTTTCAAAAATTTGAGATTGTGGCTTTCAATTTATTTTATCTTATAAAAAATATTGTTTTCAACATTCCGTAAAATGTTGAGAAAAATCGAATTGACAGTTTTTTAACAAAAAATAAATACCTAAAAAAAATTAATATAAGTTCGTAAAAATTGATTTTTGACTCAAATATCTTTTCAAAAATTTAAGATATAGGCTTCAAATTAATTTTATTTCATAAAAAATATTGTTTTCAACATTCAGTTTCTTATAAAAATTTAACAGTCAGTTTTTTGATAAAAAATTAAAATCTACAAAAAATAGTACGAAAAATTGGTAAAAATTGATGTTCGGTTCTCGATATCTCGTAAACAATAGAAGATATTGACTTCAATTTAATTTCATTCATCCAATTTATTCGTTTATTTAAGAAATACAAATTTTTAAGAAATGCTACTAAAATTGGTAAAAATTGGTTTCTGACTAAAAATCTCGTTAGCAAAAATAGATTTTGAAATCAAACTATTTCATTATGTGCAAAATATTATTGGTAGTTTTTAAATTTTTAAGAATAATTCAACTGAGAACTTTTTTAACAAAACACGAAAACCTACAAACCTTTTAAGCAAGACAAATCGACAAACGGGATGGGAAGTTATCAGTGTGGGTCGCATCCCAGCCTCTTTTTTCTTTAATGTCTTGAATCGGTTGTAGAACATTTAGCATGGTTTTATCTTTCACTTGACCTAAATGATAAAAGTCTAAGGGTGTTAAATCATGAATCAAGCCAATTGTGATTTTCGCTTTGAGATTTAAAACTTTTAATACTTAACTGCAACTGCTGCGTTATTTGTGAGACACGAAGTATTCCATATTGTTGAAAATGAACATCGTTCACAAAAATATCTTCCATTTTCAGCCAAAATATGGTTTCTTTAACACTACATCGACAATCTTCTGAGTTGTTCTTTAGCTGACGATTCACATCATAAACTTTACCACCAATTTCACTACTGACGGTTGAGAATGCGCTTCACGATTAACCAAAGTTCTTCTATTGTTGCGAATAGTGTCTTTTTCTTTTTCACCAGTTTTGTACGGGTGATTCTTACTTTTGTAAATAATAATTATTAACTGTTCACAAGATAAAAAGTGTATTCTTTCTGTTAATTGATATATAGTCAATGTTAATTGATACTACCCAAACGCAAAATAGTTGGACTACCTATGATACAAATCAAACATCTGCTGATTCTTAAATTCCATCGAAAAAATACTCATAATTTTGTATGTTTATAAAAATTTATTAATTTTGAATATAAAAAAAGCAATGAAAACAAATTTAATTCAGTTAAATAACAAAAAGCAATAACAAAGTACGTATTGATACACTTTTTTTTAAGCAAAATAGTTGGCCTACGAGGTTTTTTTAATTTCACCATGGTGTTACGTCACCTTTGGCCTTTTTAACGGCTTCTAAGCGTCGTGGCATTGTGTCAACTAGTTTTTGACATTCTTCGGCACCAAAAGATTCCCAAATGTTTGTGATTTGGGTTCGTAGGTCTTGAAGATTCCGACAGGGCACTTTTCAGTTGTTGCTTCATTTTATGCCACACCGTTTCAATCGGTGAAAGGTCAGGGCTGCTGGAAGGCCATTCCAATAAAGGAATTTCTTCAGCAGATAACCACGTCATTGTAGACCTAGCCGTATGGCAAGAAGCACCATCTTGTTGAAAAATGAAGTCACCGTTAGTTGATTGAAGTCGTGGTATTGATGGGATAAGTTCATTTTCAAGGATATCTCGGTACTTCACTGCATTCACAATTCCATTTACAAAATGTAAATTGCCCAAACCCCGTCCAGACATGCACCCCCATATCATCAAAGACCCTGGAAACTTGAGAGTTTTCTTGAGGCAGTCCTTGTGAAAAGCTTCTTTGGCTGTTCTTATCACTCGTTTTCCTTCAACTCCCACACAAACTTCAAATCGGGACTTGTTTCGCCCATTCGAGTCGCCTTTTCTTCTGTTTAGGTGTTAACAGAGGCTTTTCTTTGGCCTATGGTTTTAACTAATTATGCAGCTCTAATTTAAATTAAACTTAAACAAACCTTATAAAACTTGTATCCACATTTATTCATTGCCCGCTTACAAGTGTCGACCGAAACACTATTTTGGATTCTTTCCCTCCATTCCACAGTTATTGCAGCGGCAGTTTGGCGTCGATTTTCTTTAATTATTTTTTTTTAAAACCCGACAATCTCGAGGCGTTTTAATCGGTGGGCGTCCAGTTTTTTACCAATTTCAAAATTTCCACTATTTTTGAATTTTGATAAAATGTTCCGAACAGATGAACGAGGTAAATTAAAATTTGTTGCTATTTTATAGCTTGATAGTACCGTTTTGAAGGTATCAACGATTGATTGCCTCAGATCGCTTGATAAAGCAACACCACGCGCCATGGTTGACTCTAAACTGTTACTGCCTTGCATCAAACAAGAGTTTAATAGATAACAAATCAATTGCATGTCATTGTTTTAATAACGGTTAAGTACAACTCTCTTTAATAGTCATAGTCCAACTATTTTGCATTCAAAAGAGAGATAGTCCAAGTATTATGCTCTCATCTTTGTTTGAAAAGGAGGCAAACTGGAGCTATGCTCTATTTAAAATTAAGTTCTGTTGGGTCTTATTAAATTACTAAATGAATATTATTACATGGTCAAAAAAAAAAATTAATGAAACAGCTTGGGCTCGAAAAATTAGTTACAGAAATAGAATGAATGTGTTAATTGATGAGTAGGCCAACTATTTTGCGTTTGGGTAGTATTTAGTCTGTCTTCCTGTCCTCGCCCCTTCAGCTAAGCCATTTGGTCGACTGAATTCAAACTTGGTTTGAAGCAGATTCGCGCTAGACGTTTTTTAAGACTAAAAATAAGGTCAACATTTTTTTAACGAATTTCAAATGTAAAACGTAACCACAAATTAATTGCATACTAAAAACGGGAGCGTATCGGAATCCCGCTTTTTAAAATCCCGTTTTTAAAAAATCCCAAAAAAAAAGTTTTATAATCCCGTCTTCTAAAATACCGATTTTTTGAAATCCCGTTTTTTAAAATCGCGCTTATTCAAAATCCCGATCAATTACAATCCCGCTTTTTAAAATCCCGTCAAATCCCGACAATCCCGTTTTTTTTTTTACAAAATACGTGCATTAAACTGAGTAACAATAGGAGTCAAAGGTTTGAATGTTAAATTACTTGAAAATATATATAAATTACAAACAAAACTAATATATAATAATATCGTAATTTGTTTTGTTTTTACTGTACATAAACAATAATTTGTTCACAAAATTAATTCTTGCACAAACAAAATGCATCTTACAGCAAATCTACCTCTCGATAACGGTCTTACCACTATCGTTGACTTTGTTAATTTTTAATTTGAGTTTGTTGTTTTGTTTTAAAAGAATACTACTTTACTTACTATTTTTATTTTTTGGTGTGTAAAATTTGTTACAGGTTACAATAAAATGAATCAAGAAAAGTACCTCATTTTTTCATTTGTTTTAATTTTTGTATAATTTCGATTTTGCAATCAAAACTAGTTGTTTAATTTTAAAAAATCGCCCGATTTTTTAAAAATTAAACAACTAGTTTTGATTGCAAAATCGGGATGATAAAAAACGGGATTATGAAAAATGGGATTATAAGAAACGGGATTACAAAAAGCGGGATTATAAAAAATCGGGATTATAAAAAGCAGGATTATAAAAGGCGGGATTTTAAAATCGGGATTTTAAGAAACGGGAATATAAAAACCGGGATATCGAACCCAACCCACTAAAAACTTTTCTAATAAAAATCAAATAAAATAACATTTAAATTTTTGAATACAAATTTATTTTGGAGGTACATTTTTCAATCTTAAAATGAAGGCACTATTTTTGAACAGACTATTTGTAATAAGGATCGAGCTCGTGTGACCAATTCGTGAATTTCTTTGGTAAAAGTGTAACTATTTTCTTAAATTTCAAAATATGACAACTTAACAAGTATCAGAAACCTCTTCTTCGAAAACCTTTATTTTACACTTAAGTAATTCTACCTTACATTTTCAGATATGCCAAAAAATTAACCTTTCAATTTCATAAGTGTTAAGTACTGATATTCTTTTTTTGGTCGCACAATAAGAATGTTGAAAGCTTTACCCAAACCATAAAGAAAAAGAAGACATTTCTAACGTACAAATATAACTCTTTTGTCAATGTTAACAGTTTTTAAGAAAGTTTTTTTTATTTTTATTAGGTTTTGAAAAAACTTGGTTCATTGAGCTATTTTTCGAAACACAAAATGTAAGGTATAATTAAAATTTAAAAGATGTTGGCATTGCAACAAGAACTTAAAAAAACTGCCCTATCTAGAGGTTCCCAAAATATTTAAAAAAAAAGTAATTGAGCCGACTTCCACTGATATTCTAATAGATCGAAAGTTCTAAATTGGATAATTTCAATTTCAAGACAAGTTTTAACTTCCCATAGGAAGTTATTGTAATCGGTCCAATTTGTCGAATTGAAAATTTTGACATTTCTCGACGTTTCAAGGTCCTTAGAGTCGAAATAAATGATTTTTAGAGTCTGTGCGTGCGTGTGTACGTACGTTCGTACGTCCGTACGTTCGCGAGGTTTTTTTCTCGCTCCAGAACCAGTAGAGATATCGATTTCAAATAAATTTTGTTATAATGATAATAATGCAGAAAGGACTCTCAAAAAATTTTTTGGGGGTGGTTTTTTTACCATAGCAGTTTAAAAAAAAGTAAAAATTTTGGTTAACCCAAAATATCTAACGTACCAATAACGCTAGAGATTTGAATTGAATTTTTTGTTATACGAGTATATTGTAACGTGATACCAAACAAATATGTTTTTGGAAAAAAATCCAACTAACGGTTTTTTATATAAATCAAAAAAACTGAAAAAAAAATTGTCAGCTCGAAATTTTACGATTAAAAGATGATTTTATCTTTAAAACAATTTTGTGCAACGCAAAATAACGTTTTTAACATCTGGTACAATTTAGAAAAAAATCGAATTGACAGTTTTTTTTATAAAAAATAAAACCTAAAAAAAAAACAAAACTCAAAGATGGTAAAAATTGTATTTCGACTCAAATATCTTTTTAAAAATTTGAGATTATGGCTTCCAACTAATTTTAACTTATAAGAAATATTTTTTTCAACATTCGGAAAATGTTTGAGAAAAATCAAATTGACAGTTTTTTGTATTAAAAATAAAAACCTAAAAAAAATTAATAAAAGTTGGTAAAAATAGAATTTCGACTCAAATATATCTTCAAAACTTAGAGATATTGGCTTTAAACTGATTTTGTGTTTTAAAAAATATTGTTTTTAACATTCGGTTAAATTTTAAGAAAAATCTTATTAACAGTTTTCTTACAAAAAATTAAAAACCTAAAAAAAAATTAACAAAAGTTAGTCAACATTGATTTTCGACTCAAATATCTTCTCAAAACTTTGAGATTATTTCTTCCAACTAATTTTTAACTTATAAGAAATATTGTTTTGTTTTCAACATTCGGTAAAATTTTGAAAAAAAATGGAGTTGACAATTTTCTTACAAAAAATAAAACCCTAAAAAAAACAATACTAAAACTTGATAAATATTTACTTTCGACTCAAATATCATATTAAAATTAAAAATATTGGTTTCAAACTTATTTTATCTCACAGAAAATATTGTTTTAGACATTCAATACATTTTTTTTAAAAATCCAACAGTCCGTTTTTTCATAAAAAAATAAAATCTACAAAAAATAGTACCCAAATTTGGTAAAAATTCATGTTCGGTTCTCGATATCTCGTTAACAATAGAATTTATTGACTTATTAATTTCAAATTAATTTCATTCATCCAATTTGTATTTGTTTATATAAGAAATACAAATTTTTAAGAAATGCTACTAAAATTGGTAAAAATTCGTTTCGACTAAAATTCTCGTTACCTAACAAAAATAGATTTCGAAATCAAATTATTTTATTATATGCAAAATATTGTTGGTAATTTTAAATTTTTAAGACTAATTTATTCAACTGACAAATTTTTTAACAAAACACGTAAACCTACAAACCTTTAAGGCTAGACAAATCGACAGACGGGATGGGAAGTTATCAGTGCGGGTCGCATCCTAGCCCAGTTGCGTACTCGAAGTTGGGCTAGGTCACTTTGCACTTGTGCGCACCACCTGATCCGCGGCCTTCCTCTGCTGCACTTACCTGTGGACTTGAAGAATTTGCGGTCCGAAACATTGGTTTCCATGCACTCTACGTGACGAAGTCATTTTAGTCGTATGGATTTTTATCCTTAAAGCTAAGCCTAGGTCGCTCTACAGCTCGTCGTTTCGTCGTTCTATCTTCTCCTCCACCCACCTTTTATGCCTACGGGACCGTAAATCATACAAAAACTTTTTCCTCTAAACGACCCAAGTTGCTTTCATTCGCTTTTGTCATAGTTCATCTTCATACTTTTGCACCGTATATTAGGACGGGGATGATGAGGGTCTTATATAGCTACACTAAGGATGCTGCTCGGGAGGAGGCTTTACTTGCTTTGCTTGCGTTCTTATCCCAAAGTAGCAGTGGCTTCGTGACGACAGCAAGTACTTTGTTATGCACTCATTAACCGCTAAACCCATTTTTGTCGCCTCTGAAAAAGATCAGTGTGTTTTAAATTAAGTTTCGAAACGAATTTATTTAAATCAAAAAGTTGACAAGAAAATAGCTTAATGCAAATTTTTTGATCAGCAGATCAATGGTTTTGCGTATTCTCTTGTAATTTTGAACTCTTGTTCAACAAGATTGATATTCTATAGATAGCAAAAGTTCTAAAAGGAATCGACCTGAAATAGTGAGGTTTTCGTCATGGGTCCTTCAAAATGTCAGGGTTCAATTTTTTGCTTAAATTGTGAACTTAAGTATGTTTTAAAAATAACAAGAAGTTCATGTAGGTAGAATAATTTTAAGTATCTTGTAAATATTTCTTATGAAAGAGAACACACCTAATTTCTTAGGACTAGCTTAAATTTAATTTCGACAAATCTGCATATTTTTGTATGTTGACAACACATTTGTTTTTCAAATACAACAATCTTTCCTGGTCTATTACGAATTTCAAATCCTTTACATAAAGCCATGTATTTACTGAGTAAGAGTATGATATGACGTTATTCCTTCCATTAGTCTGGAATAAAACTTTTCAGTTCTTACAATAAAAACAAATTCTACAGATACTACATCTGGGTATATGTAACCTATACGAGTTAAATTTCATTACCGTTAAAAGTGTATTTCAATTTCGTATAACGTGCATATATCACCATCGAGTATACGAAAGTTAGACTGCTGTAAAGTTTGAAAATTAATTTGCATCGTAAAAATTTTTAGTGAGAATGAAGAGAAGATTGATTTCATTGTTAGATAGCATTCAAAAAACTAGAAGGACCAACTTAATCTTGGTACATAGACATTTAATGATTTATTATAAATGATATAGAACAAGAGAAGTCAATTAAATTTATTGTTACACTTCTTATTTTCTATTTAAAGTTTTTGTTTTTTTTTTTGCTCCCAGTTTTGGAAAAGATTTGCTTCCTGATTCTAAAACTGATGATAACAAAAATAAAAAAACTTCGGAAATGAAGAATTTTCGGCCATGACCATGACCAATAAGCTGTTTATAGAGCATGAATGTTAATCAATCATGGACGATGAGAAGACGGACGAGATACAACACTTTTGTAAGGTCATCTTTCTATTTAACGTCTATATACGAGTATTGTACTCTGTCAGTTTCGGTCTTCAGGAACAAATTTCTGTGTGAATTCCTTACACTTTATTTAGTGATTTTCTGGTTCATTTTCTAGCTATGAGTGTTAAGTTGAGTATCATCATCTACTCGTATATATAGTTTGACAAATTTGATTGAGTTAGTTGAAAGGAAACAAATTGATTCAAGGAATAAAGTTAAGTTTTTTTAGTTCTTCTTCGTTGTTGGTTGTTTTTTTTTTTTGTATTTGATGAATTGTTTGGAACTTGTATTGTTGTGTTTGAATAAAGATACTTTTTTTTTTATTGAGGAAAAAGTTTCTCTTATATACTTTGGAGATAAATTTAATTTTCTAACTTTAAATTTTTATTTGTGTTGATGAAAAATATTTAAACTTTTCAACAAAAAATAAGAGTCACAGTGGAATAATAATTAGATCAGTAAAAAAACTCTTTAGAATTTGGTCTTGGAAATCATTGAATAAGATTCTTTCTTGCTGCAATGAAAATGTTATAATATTATAGGGAAATGTTTCCCTTACAATTTTATGGTTATTTCTTAATTTTTGTATTGTTCTTAGCGTAAAATTATAACAGCTATTTGTAGTTCAAGTAGATGTTAAGGCAGGCTTCGCAAAAGCGTATTTTGTCACTCCAAACCTCTAGGGCCTTGATGGTTTCGCGTTGTAGCTGATGCATAGATACTAAGATGATATTGGTCTTAGTGCTTGAATTATTTTCGGATTGTTGGCATAATATCAGCCCTTCATGGTTTCCCACGAAAAAAAGGATGAAAGGGTTGAAATTGCAATTTCTTACCTGCTAATTTTAATCGCCAATACCACAAAATTATCCAAATCAAAGTTTTTAATTTCTGTAAAAAATTAAGCTGGGATGCAATTCACACTTATATCTTTCCAATCGTAGCCGTCTGTCGATATATATGTATATCTTAAAGCTTTGCAAAACAATAATAACTGCATTTTGTGTGTTTTACACAATATGTGAATATCTTTCTTTGTTCTCAAGATATTTAAGTTGAAATCTAAAATTTTATAAACAAAATAGGAAGAATGATGAAATAAGTTTTTTTAACGTTCCTAACATCATCCTTAATACAACACCTTGTTTTTTTTTTTAATTAACGGGCACTCAAGGGGTTAATAATACCCTTAACATGTTTAAAGTTTAAACACAGTGCGAGCTTTAGGAAAATAGGGAAGGATTAAAGAGGAGATACCGATGCACATTGGTCTTAAAGTTTTGAATATAAAAATGATAGGGAAAAACCGAGCTGGGTAAAGCATTCCACATTCTCGATGTGCGGTTGAAAAAAGAATCTCTATATCTTGCATTACTAGAAGTACGAGTATTACGGCTGAATTGTTTGAGGGGGGGAATGCAACTGGATAATTCGACAGAACACTGTTTATAAAAATATCGGTAGAACAACGACATGAAACATTGCGGCGGTGTTCGAGTGACGTAATTGTTAGTTCTATCGCCTATCATTTTCAAAGCTCTTTTTTGGATCCTGTCCAAAATACTTTAACTTGTTTTAGGGGCACCTGCCCAAATATGCGAGTTATATTCAAGTTTTGGACGAATGAAGGCTTTGTAAATTACAACCAGATCAGAAGGGGTGAAACATTTCTTGCACCGTCGGAGAAATCCTAAGGTCCTAGCAGCATTTTTGGCAATATCGAATATGTGATCATTCCATAAGAGGTGATCTGTGATACACATACCGAGTACTGAAAGTTGATTAGCTTCCTGGATGCAAGTGCTGCTCATGGATAGCGGTATCGGGGGTGGGTTTTGCTTTAACGACAGGAGACAGCATTGAGTTTTCGAAGCATTAAATTCTACACTGTTTTTGATTCCCCATTGTACAATGCTGTCGAGATCAGAATTTAAGGAGCTTATCATACGCTGCCGTTGAAGTTCCACATCCGAAGGACAAGGATGTGAATCTAGAAACGAATATGAAAAGCTGAAGGTACTATCGTCAGCGAAACAGCTAAATGGATTAGAGGTGGCAGACAAGAGATCGTTTATGAATATGAGGAAGAGAGTCGGAGACAAAACGGAGCCCTGGGAAACACCAGCATTTATGTTATGAATTTCAGACTTGAAACCATCCAATACAACTTGTATAGTACGGTTAGAAAGGTAATTTCTAATCTTACGGTGAAGGCCAATACCAAAAGCACACATTTTCGATAAGAGAGCTTGGTGCCAAACTCTATCAAATGCCTTTGAAATATCAAGTGCAGTAATATTACTTTCTCCAAAATGATGTAAATATTTGTTCTACTGTTCGTTGAGATAAACTATGAGATCAACAGTGGACTATTGCTACGAAAGCCATACTGCCGGTCATTAAGAAGCTTCCGTTCTTCGAGATATTTCTTGAGCTGATAATTAATCAGCGTTTCCATGACCTTGGAAAGAAGGGACGTGAGTGCTATTGGACGATAGTTAGAAGGGGAGGATGATTCGCCTTTTTTAGGGACAGGCTGTACAAATGATGTTTTCCATCCGCTCGGAAAAAGACCGATGGAAAAAAATAGATGGAAAAGCTAACGCAGTGGTTTTGCCAGCGTTAAAGAACACCTCTTCAGAACAATAGGAGGAATACTATCCGGGCCAGCTGATTTGTGTATGTCAAGGTGTTTCAGTACTCTTGCAACTGTACGAGTGCGAAAGAAGATTTGTCCCATAAAATTGTTAACGCTCTCAAGACATTAAATAAGTACCCCTGGCGTTATGGTTAGTGCGTAGGACTGTTATGCCCGATTTTGGGTTCAATCCCTGCCTATGCCATCTTAAGTCTATTTCACGGACAGTGCCTCTTGCGAGGAATTGACAAATCCTCCAAGAGTAATTCTTGTCATGAAAAGTGCTTTCTTAAATTAGCCCTTCGGATTCGGCTTAAAACTGTAGGTCCCTTCCATCTACGACAACATTACTCGCACAGAGGAATGGTTGAGAGTTGTAAGGGACTGTTGCAGCACCTAATCTATGTATTTATTTAATCATTAAAATGAATCATATAAGAAACAAAATTTGTTTGTTATAAGAAAAAATTAAGTTGAAGCAAATTTCGTAAATTATTAACAATTTTTTACCAAATTTAAAAAGAATTGTTTCAGGTTTTTATTTTTCGTTAAAAAACTGTCACTTGGATTTTTCTAAAACTTCTACCCAGATGTAAGACACGTTAATTGTTATACTTACAATTTTTAAATGATATTGTAAAAACTACTGGATAGATTTGAATGAACGCCCTCTCAGCTAATTTTGATATTATTATCTATAAAACAAAACTTATTTGAAGTCCATTTTGTTCCTAGTTTTTGACATATGAAGGATGAAAAAAGATATTCCGTACGAACGTAGAGATGTACAAACGTACAGACGTATGTACGAACGTACGCACGCACACTCAGAAATCTCTCTAAAAAGCTTTGATTTAGATTCTAGAGGCCTTGAAAAGTCGAGAAATGCCAAAGTTTTCAATTCGCAAATGGGACTGATTACAATAGCTTCCGATGTGAAGTTACAAATAATCGGATTAACATGGTTCTGTAACTTCCACCGCTGACCAAAACAAACCTACAATTCACACAGAACTGTCAAATTTCCGGGGATTGTATTGGCTTCTCGACAAATTGAATAACGTGCGGGATTTTTCAGTCCAAAGGCTGCAATTTAGTAACGAAGTCGCTCGCCGTGATTTTTAGCCCACTTCTGTTGTCCAATTTGTGTTGCTCTAAGTCCTGAACTGCGAATACACAACGAATTGAGAAGCCAATTCGATCTCGTCAGCAAATATTTAGAGAACGAAAAACTTTGTGCACTATTCTCCCAAGCCTAGTGAATGGAATTAGAATACCAGTTAACTCTTTTGCACAGACTTGCTTATAGCAGTCCCGAACGATGCTTCATTTCGGTCAACATTTCTTTAAAAAGAAAAACACACTGTTTAATCTGTAAAAAACTTGTTTTGGAAATAAGTTTTCAATATTTCCCAAAGTTTTTCATGCCTAAGGCGACTCATTTCCCTCCACCGAGTTATCAAAATAATCAAACTGACTTTCTGTCTAAACGTCGAACAAGGGCCAACTGTCAGTGTCAAAATAAAAAAGAAAAATAAATTAGGTGGCGTAACAGTTCCTTGAGAATAACTCTTAACCATTCCTGTGTGTGAGTAATGTTGTCAGAGATGGAGGGGACCTACAGTTTTAAAGTCAAATCCAAATGGCTGATTTTAGAAAACACTTTTCATGACAAAAATTACTATTGGAGGATTTGTTAATTCCTCGCAAAAGGCAGTACCTGTGAAAAAAAAATCTTAAGATGGCACAGGATTGAACCCAAGATCTCTGGCATGACAGACATGACGCACTTTTTTTTTTACTCATTTTTATTAATTCATTCTTAAAGCTAGACAAAAATTCATGAAACTAGCCTAATTAACCATAACTTACAACTAACTTACTTTACTGGTCCCATACGGACACTCTAAGTTAAACAATAATACTTAATTCTAATGCCTTTCTCTATGCCTCGATCTATTTTACTGTAATTCCATTTTATTTTTTTTTTATTTACTAGAAAATTAAAAAAAAAATAATTTCAATATCTTTTTTTATTTTTACTTAAAAACTACTTAAAATAAGGTCTTTCATATAAAACTTAAAACTAACTTAAACTACCTATTCTACCAATAAACTACTTAAAACTAGAACAACCACAGCAACAAATCTGTAATATTCGGCTTGGTCCGACAGTTAAAACTTATTCAGACTTCGTAAATAAAAACAAAAATTCGCTTTATTCAAATTACTCACAAAAATTCTTTATTCACCACTTTCAATTATTACTTTTCGAACACAGTGTTTCCTTTCAATTATTACTCTTCATACACAGTCTTTACTCATCGCAGTTCACAATCAATAATCCACCGCTTCGCTTCCGAGCGCCTACTTATATACCTCAAATCGGTTAGAAAAACTACTAGATTCTTTTAGGCGCTGAATGTTCTCGATGCTTAACGAAGCGAGTTCTCCTCTTAATCACTAGATGTTGCCCCTTTCGAGGTTCTTGTATGCGCTTATAGAAGCGAGTTCTCCTCTTAGCCACTAGATGTTGCCCCTTATTTTAAACGTTTTATTCTACTATAACACGATATTAAAAGAGATAAAGAGTGAATACACATTACATATCTAACATTTTTTGTTTTCCTTTTTTTTTTTGTTTTTCCTTATTACATGTTTTTTTTTTTTTTAATTTATGTATTATTTTTTTTGTAATTATTTTTTTTTTGTGCCACCATGCCTATTCTACTTTAAACTAAACCCTAAAACTATAAAACAAGGATGTACGCCGGCCAAGGCTTAGAACCCCATCCCGACTTCCCACTATCAAGTGCCGATTAAAGCCACCAAAACTGGTTCTCCTGCTTCACCCTATCAGTTCGGTCCCGTTCGAACACAGCCCTACTGAACCGAAGGAGCTCTGCTCCGTCTTGTGCCATGAATGACGTCCCGATTGTACAGGAGTCGCCTATCCACGGTTCGTCGTCTGACGTATTAGATTAGCGGAACTGCCAATCAGTCCTACGCACTAACCATCACGCCCCGGGTACTACTCATTGTCAAAATAACCTGCAATTTAAAAAGAAATACATAAATAGGTTGCTAACCCATAATATTGTGGTGACAATAATTAAGTTTTATCTGCTATTTCAGACTGTAATTTGGATTCTGCTATTTCAAGCTACAACTTGGTCATTTATATTATTTGGTGACGTTTGCGTAAATTATTTCATTTAATGGATTCTGCTATTACTGTAATTAAGTTTTGTCAACTATCTCACACTGTAATCTACTGGAATCATGCCGCCAATATCAGTCTGTAATTTTGTGGCATTGAATGTCTCTCGCCGCAATTAAGAATTTCTGTATCGTAAAATGTAATTTTTTTAACAGAGATGTGCTGTTTCATATTGTTGTAACCTAAAAGATTCTTATATCTCCTTAAGATCTACTTACAACCATATTTTTTACTTTTTCATTCTTACCCTTAATAATGTGAGTCTAAGTCGATTATTCCTTTAAAATTTATACTGAATGTTCACAATATTCTAAGTTCTTACTCAAAAGAATTTAATCTTTTAAACACAAGCAAATCTTGCCCTACAGCACCTATCAAAGTTACCATATGAGATTCATGTGAAGTGGCTTTTTACAAACAAAGCTACACAAATCAGATTAGAAGGAAAATCACGTTTAAGCTACAAATTTTTTGATTTTATTGGAAAAAGCTGCCAAAGATCTTTTTAGGGTTGCCAATTTTTTTTATGGTATTTTCATTGCCAATGGCAATATGATGGAATTTCTATCATTGTGATTGCACACAGACAGTATGCACATTGCACACTTCAAATCTTCGACTGCAATAAAAAAAATAAAAATGACAAAAGAAGAAAAGAAAAACCGAAACTATTCTCACTGAATTTCAATTGAAGAAATCAAAAGAATCGGTGGTTTACGAGATTTCTTCCATCGTCGTAAATGCGATTGGATAAAAAAAAAAAGAAATATTAAATCAGAAAAGACACAAAAAGAAAACGAATAAAGGTAGAAAATTCTTTAATAATAAACAAAGAAAGAAGAAAAATTTTCAATTCCTTTGAGTTTTAAATTTTTACATTTACATTTTTTTTGACAGATATTTGTCTTCTTTTTACGTAAAAATTACTTTACTGACATACAAACCGGATATGACAGCTTTATTCTTGAAAAATACGTTGAAAAAAAAAGGAAATTGATTTTCACTTTAAAACTGTTTACAAACTCTCAATTCTCTTCCTTCCATTTTTTTCTCCCTTCGGTCATATTTTGCGGTGTAGTTTATTCGTTTTTTTATTTCTACCCTCAGTGAATAATGGAAGTTTGTCGTTTTGTTTCAAGACTGACGCGACAACTACGACACGGTGGTATGGCAGTGTTTGATATTATGCTACGGGGGGATTGTCTCACTCTTTAAAATAAACACCCAAAACACCCTCAAACCTGCTAAAGCTATAAAGGTACGAGTATCACTGCATAAGGGCGTTGTCCAATATTTTTCAGTATAAAAGAAGGATATATGCGCCCTTCAAGTGCGACGATTAAAGGTATCATTTTCTTATACACGTTGGGTACACGACCATAATATTTTTTTATTCCGGTTATATACTACGTACGTAGGTACTATATAACCTGAATGCGTTCCTCGACCCAATAACCTCAAAGTCGCCAGCTATTATATTATACCTACCACAACCCTTATAGTGCTGGCGCCATTTGGAAAATTTCTTATAAGTTGCTTTTCCGTCTACCATTACCATCATCGGTGGATAGAAGGATTTTTAAACAGAGTTGTTATATTCCAAAAAAAAATATTTTTGTTTCTTTTAAAACCTTTTTCCAAATGTGAAAATTAGCTCTTAAACACAGTTATATGTTGGTTTTAAATGTTTTGAATCAATCCACAAGTTGATTTTATTTTGAAGACATATGGACATTTTTAATTGTGCTACAGGCGGCTGCCCTTTCTATCCAGTTAAGAAAAGAACAACAAAAAAGGGCCAAACGTGGTGTTTTTAGCATGATAGTCAATGCCTAGGCCATTTTCGAGCCAAGGGTCTGAGACCAATGACAGCCTGTGCCTTGGACACTGTATTTCATAAAGAATTACCAACTAATATAAAAAAAATGCTTGTAAAATTTATCATCCTAAAGGCTTTTTTTTAAGAAACACATAGAGCCTTGAATTGCTGTACATACGTTTAGGTATCGTCGGGTTAAATTTTTGATTGCAATATCTACTACATTTGCTTTCAAATGGACATCATTGAAGTAAAATTAATATTTCAACTTGTCATCATAATCAACAACGTATCTTCCATAAAATCAAGAGCGAACATTTCAGCAATTTCATAACCTTAGAAGCTTCCTCAGGTGGTTTTCCACCACCAGTCTCCCTTTAAGATTATATTGGTTAAAATTGGTTCGTGCCTTCTGCTTGAAGCAGCTTTACCTTTCCAATCCAATGTTTAGCAATTTTAGTAGTATTTGGTACCTATTGGATTATTCTCAAAACATTATATTACGTTAGCAATAAAACCTTCATATATTGTCAAGATATTCAAATGGAACATCAGTTTTTACCTGTTTTCAAAAACGCAATTCTTTGGTACATACGTTTATTCTGAATGTTAAATCATTTCTTGTCATTTCTTCTCAATTTTTTAAAAAGTATTTTCTGCATCTTTTGTGTTATTATCTGTAAAACAGAATTAATTTTAAGTCGATATCTCTGACGGTTCTTGAGACATTACCTACGAAAAAACGAACGTACGTACACAAGCACACATTTATCTAAAAAGCTTTTATTTAGGTTCTAGAAACCTTGACCTAGCCAAATTGGATTGATTAGAATACCTTTTTATTTAACCCCTTTCTTTTGTATACAATACCCGTGTTTTCTTGGAAAATCTATCAATAGTATAGTAGGATTTTACACGAATAACAAAAACAATATCCGCAGTATGAATACTACCGATAAAAGTTAAAGTAGAATCTTACTACGGATGGGTTTTTTTAAATTCATACGAGTCTCGAATGTATCTTATGTGATTTCGTTCTCAAATGTAAAGTAGAATCTTACTACGGATGGGTTTTTGACATTTATACGAGTCTCGAATGGATCTTATGTGATTTTGTTCTCAAATGTTGGTACGATTGATATTGCATTTGTATATCGATGGCTGTGTTCGTTGAATAGTTGTGCATTTGGAATCATGTGTTTTCCATTGGGGAAAAAAAAATCAATCTGTTACTGTTGATATTATTTAGTTTTGTTAATTAAAATGGACTTACTGGGCAAGAGAAAACAATAGAAAAGATAATTAGCTTTGCTATGTTTCCACCAAAGGTTTATCTCAATTTAGATTAAATCAATCTTTTTGGTGTTTCCACCGCACAAGAAGATTTAAAAATGATTAAGTTTGACAGCAATTTCTAAAATGCAAATGGTGTTTCGATGTTTCTTATGAAGTGCAAGTGAGATAGTTTGATTCGTGTTAAACAATGAAGAACTGAATAGTTCAGCACCATATAAGAATATGCTACCTACTCCATGTGCATTTTTTTTTAAATTTTATTAAAACAAAACTATATTTTTTGTACACAAACATGCAAATTAACAGACCATAATGCATTATCTGTAAAACCAACTCCTCCACACAAGTTTTTCTTCACAAATTTTGACTCGACTCCGATCCCCGACCGGAATCGAGTCGAATCAAGCTCATTTCAACTCGATTCAGGTATATAAAGAATTGAAGCGAGCTTCAAGCTCGCTTCAACACCACATGTTAATGTAGTAGTCTACGAACAAACCCCCTTCTTGAAGTTTTTGTTTTATGTCAAATTGTTTGGTTTTGGTTAAAACTTTGAAATCGACCGCCATTATTATATTATTATTATTAGTTTTGGTTAGTTTTTTTTGCTGAAGTTAATTTTAACTTTTGATTTTCACAAAACTTTTTTCTATTTGTGTTGTTTTTTAATATTATTCTGACAGGTCTCCTTTCAGTTGTACCAATTTTTTAATATAAAAATCTGGCTACTGCCGATGGGTTTTCTTGGGAATTTTCTACTATACTATTTATAGAATGCCAAAAATACACGGGTAATATTGCTAACAATTTTAATAGTCTTTCATTCACAACAAATTTTAACACTTTTCTTTTTGTTGAAACGTTAAAATGACATTCCAATTACCGTGTGGCGAAAAACTTTGGTGCAAGAAAGTAGATCCTGGACTTTAGTATTTGACAGCTGTCAAATGCCAGCGCTACCAATTTGAACCCTTAAATCATTATATAGATATTTCTATACTGATATTGAACAATATTTAGGATGGCACCATTTTTTTTTGGAAACTAATTAAAACAAGTGTAATTATCTCTTTTCTTTAGAGTAACATATTAAGCTAAATTGTGGTTAAATCTTAAGAGCCGATGTTGATTTTGAATAAAACATAAATTATCTAGGAAATTACTGTCATTTCTTTTTATTATGATAATTTTGGTATGGTTCAATTATGTCTTGAACAAAATATTAGCCTAATGGGCGCCGTGACCGATGGTCCCAATTTTCGATAACGCTGAGGTATAATTGAGCTTCTATGTTGTTAATGTGCTTAATTATCTCATCTTTTAGCTATTAAATTGAGCTGGCTCATCGAAATACACCTTTTCTTTCAAATAACCTCAAAGAAGAAAGTCCAACGGTGTTAAATCACATGATATTGGCATGACATGATATTTAAATCGCCATCACGTGAGGTTACACAGCCATTGAATTTTTCGCGCAAAAGAGCCATTGTTTCGTTAGCTGTGTGGCAAGTGGCAACGTCCTTTTGAAACCACATATCGTCCATATCCATATTTTCCAATAAGGCCATAAAAAGTTCGTTATCAGCTTACACCATTCACATTAACTGCCTAACTCACCAAACAGTTACTCTTTGTAGGTGCATTGGTTTTTTGACAATCACTTTTGGATTATCATTTACCCACTCCGGCAATTCTGCTTATTGACGAATCCACTGAGGTTAAAATGTGCATCATCACTGAAGATGATTTTCTTTGAAAATTAATCATCCACTGTTGCCATTACTTACCACCATTCTGACCATTTACAACTCTTGAAATGATCAAAAGGCTATAGTCGTTTGCGTTTTGATTTGAACACCCATTTATAAGCCTGAATAATTTTAACGCGTTGCTCGTTTGTGTATCTTTCCATGGTTCAGTTTGAGTTAGTCTGAACTTGAGAAATGTCAAATGAAATGCAGGACGTTTAGGTGTGGTTCACATTCATCATCGTCATCGGCCCTTAAAATGTAACTCCCCTTAACAATGTGTAGGTAAGTTTTCTTTAGAATAATGTAAAGTTTTCAACTAATTAGTGAGAAATTAATTCACGAAAATGTTATTTGTGTTTGGAAAAAAATGTAGAAGCTAAATTTTGTACTCTACAATGTCACAAGTCCTGTTTGTAAGGCTGTTTTTTTTGTGTGTTCCCCTTTAACCGTTCTGTTTCCTTATTTAAATGACATCGATGTTTCAAAAAATGGTGACACCTGTCATAACGAACGATATGAAATGTGAAAATTATTCGCCTCGAAAATAAGTTTAATATTTACAAAATCCCTTATTCATAAAAATGATTTCTATTTGCCATTCATATCAGTTAAAAAATTTAATTAAACGTTAAAACTGTCATAACCACTAAAAAAATATAACAAAAACAATTTAGATCCTGGGATTTTTTTCCGTTAAAATCAAAATATGTTTTATACATTAGAATGTATGCATAGTGGATATTTTTTCGTAGTTTTTATTTTTTTTATAAATGTATTTCTATTTATGTATATTTCCTCATTCGTTTTCTATTTAACATTTTCATATTAAAATGTCAAATCTTCCCAGTTAATGTATTGAGATATATTTGACATTTTTCCTGCATACATATATTTTTTCCGCTTGACGTGATTCTGCTCTGAACAAAAACAAACAAACCTTTTATATAACAACGCAGTTATTTATTTATGACGTACAAGGTGCTGTAGTGCGGTAAAACAAAACTTTAAGCCACGCTTGTGTTAGCTTAAAACTTTTGCAATTGACGTGGAATATTGTTTTATTACACCCCATAAGTATCGTCATTTAAATCTTGGTGGTGTGCCTTGTTCACGCTCCTATAGCTCATCTGTTGTTGACTCATAGAATAAAATGATCCAAGAAACATAAGATATAGAAAATGTTGTTGTTCATGGGTGTTGGAATCATGAAGACGACGACGACGACGACACGACTCTGAAACGCTGGTGAATAGTTTGAAAAAGTACGTCAATGGTATAGAAATTATCTAGAATCTAAGAAGGTAAGGTAGCTATACATACTTATGTAGGTTTGTATTACCTACCTACTTGTGTTTCCTAGCTAAAGCATATATCTAGAGGGCATTTTCCAACTGAATGAACAATTTCATCTAAATATAGATGATGCTTTTCTCAAGAAATAAAGAATCCTCTTAAAGTTCACTTGCTTAAGATTTCACCGATTTCATCATCAAACAAAAAAGAAGAAAAATTGTTGACTTCCTTTTCAGAAATAGCCTTCTTAAAGTGGCAAGGATACTTTTTTGTATTGATTTTGAAGAGTCTCTTTTGAGAAATTCATTGTCGATGTTGCAATGTGTTGGCATTGATAATAATAAATTGTTATTGAACAAAATGACATTGCCTTTTCCTTTCCCGATGTACCCTCACCATAATTATGACTGTCTTAAGGACACGTCAACACTTAATCTAAAATAGCATAACTTCTGTTATATGTAGGTGTGACGACGACGATGACCGAGACGTTTGAGTATTGTTTTTATTTTTTGCATATCGAAAAAGGACACAAAAGGATATATGGTTTAACTATAACTCGATTGCGAAAAAGGGGGTTCGTTCAAGATGTGCTGCAACGGTATTTCAAAAGCGATAATGTCAAGAAGTTTGTGACTTGTGAAACTAAAACTACTACAGATTATAATTCAGATCCTGTAAATGACAGGGTCAAACAGAAAGTTTTAATTATTTTATTTCTAGAAGAAATATAGAAAATCGCGAATAAGATAAAAATAACATAATATTATCTCGAGAAGTTGGAGTCATGGAGAAGAAGGAAATACCAAAAGTAAAACTTATTAATCTTTGGTAAAGTTGGACAGTAGTATAGTTAGGTAATTATCTCAACAATTTAAACAAAGAATATATTTTTTGATGATGGAAAAAGTTATTGGTAAAGAAAACAAGATTGCAAAATTTAAGTTTATTATTTTTTGTTCTATTCTTGAAAATCTATTAAAGAGTATTTAAGCTGCTTTTTAATAAAACCACAAAAATTGTGGAATTAGTTCCAGCTTGACGGCTGTTGAGTAACCATTCTTTTTTGAATTTGTATTAACTTTTGGCAACAAATTAACAGCAGATTTGTTAAGTAACTGGTTTTCAAAGCATTGACTTTTATTGATTAGCAGTCATTTGATGGGATTTGACATTTTATCAATGGACAAATAAAAAGAGGCTGGGATGCGACCCACACTGATAACTTCCCATCCCGTCTGTCGATTTGTCTTGCTTAAAAGTTTGTAGGTTTTCGTGTTGGGTTAAAAAAGTTGTCAGTTGAATTATTCTTAAAAATTTCAAAATTACCAACAATATTTTGAATATAATGAAATAGTTTAGTTTCAAAATCTAGTTTTATTAAATAGGTTTTTAGTCGAAAACAAATTTTTACCAATTTAAGTAGCATTTCTTAAATTTTTACAAATTGGATGAATGAAATTAATTTGAGAGATATCAAGAACTGAACATCAATTTTTACCAAATTTGCGTACTATTATTTGTAGATTTTATTTTTTATGAAAAAAACGGACTGTTGGATTTTTATAAAAAAAATTACTGAACATCGAAAACAATATTTTCTGTGAGATAAGTTTGAAGAAAATATTTTTAATTTTTGAAAAGATATTTGAGTCGAAAGTAAATGTTTACGTTGTTTTAGTATTGTTTGTTTTTTTTGAAGGTTTTTATTTTTTGTAAAAAAACTGTCAATTCGATTTTTCTCAACATTTTATCGAATGTTGAAAACAATATTTCCTATAAGTTAAAATTAGTTGCAAGCCATAATTTCAAATCAATTTTTACCAACTTTTGTAATTTTTTTTTAGGTTTTTAATTTTTTGTAATAAAACTGTCAATTTGACTTTTTTCAAAATTTTATTTAATGTTGATAACAATATTTTTTAAAAAATAAAAGTAGTGTAAAGCCAATATCTCAAAGTTTTGAAAAGATATTTGGGTGAAAATCAATTTTTACAAACTTTTGTTTGGTTTTTATTTTTTGTAAAAAAAACTGTCAACTCGATTTTTCTCAAAATTTTTCCAAATGTTGAAAACAATATTTCATATGAGTTAAAATTAGTTGGAAGCCATAATCTCAAATTTTTGAAAAGATATTTGAGTCGAAAATAAATGTTTACCAACTTTTGTTCATTTTTTTTAGGTTTTTAATTTTTTGTAAAAAAAACTGTCAATTCGACTTTTTTCAAAATTTTACTTAATGTTGACAACAATATTTTTTAAAAAATAAAAGTAGTTTAAACCCAATATCTCAAAGTTTTGAAAAGATATTTGAGTTGAAAATCAATTTTTACAAACTTTTATTAATTTTTTTTTGTTTTTTTATTTTCTGTAAAAAAAAACTGTCAACTCGATTTTTCTCAAAATTTTACCAGATGTTAAAAACGTTATTCCTCGTTGCACAAAATTTTTTGGAGATAAAATCATTTTTTATTCGTAAAATTTCGACAATTTTTTTTCCAGTTTTTTTGATTTATAAAAAAAACCGTTAATTTGATTTTTTTCCAAAAATATATCTGTTTGGTATCACGTTACAATATATAATATAAAATTTAATTCAAGTCTCCAGCGTTATTGGTTCGTGAGATATTTAGGGTTAACCAAAATTTTCATCTGTGTTTTAAATTACTGTGGTAAAAAAAACCACCCACTCAATATTCTTGAGAGCCCTTTCTGCATCTTGCTGCATTATTATCTGTTTAACAAAATTTATTTGAAGTCGATATCTCTTCTGGTTCTTGAGTTAAGGACGACGAAAAAACGCACGCACAGACATATTTCTAAAAATCTTTTATTTCGATTCTAGGGACCTTGAAAAGTCGAGAAATGTGAAAATTTTCAATTCGACAAATCAGACCCATTACAATAATTTTCTATGGGAAGTTAAAAATAAAAGACCCGAACTACAAAGATTATTCCAACAAGAGGGTTCATTTTGATATTTAAATAACGAGTATTTTTAAAGAGAAATCAATACATGTACATTGTACATTATATATCATTGTAAAAAAAACAGTAAGTAACAAAACCATCCAAATGGTCACCATAGTTAAAATCACACCACCATATTCTTTCCATGTAATTTTTCATGACCAATTCGAAAATTTTGAGGCTGTATGTCCTCGATACTTGTTTCGAAACTTTTCTTGTAAAACTGTGACTGCAAAATTATCAATAATTTTATACTGAATTTTAACAATTTGGTGTTGAAGTGTGTTTCATTTTTAGTAATGGCATAGTTTTTACTAGTCAAATGTGATAGCAACGAATGGAGGTTCTAGAGAGGCGGTCGTAGGTGTCATGACCACCCACCCCTTTGAGAATATTTTTTTAAATACATCAGCTTTTAACAAATGGAGGATCCAGGTGGTGTCATATGAGCAATAAAGCTCATACCGTTTAATTTTATAAGCAAAGAATTCATCTAAAGATTTTTTAGTAATGTAACGATATTCACCAAAAAAGCGGTTTGTCTGTCAAAAACAACTTAAATATTTTGTAATAATCTTAAAAGTATTGACAAACTTCAAAATTTGGAAAAAAATTAGTAATGCTTTAAATCATTTCGATGAGATCTTTTCAGTGCCGTAAAATAAGGCCCAGTTTCAAGAATTTGCCTGATTTCACTTTTGTAGAGTGTAATAAAGCCAATTTCCAAAAGTTGGCCTGTTTACACTTAAACATAGTGAAATAAAGCTTTGTATACTTCACCGTTAAAATAAGTTGGTCTTATTTTTTAAAAATAATTTGGCCTTATTTCACTTTGTCAAGGTGCAATATGACCAACTGCTGAAAATGTTTGAAAGTTGTTGAAAGTTGTCTTTTACTAGGCCTTATTTCACGGCGCCGATCTTTTCTGAAAAAGCAAAAGTGATACTTAATGGCTAATTGAAAAACATAATGAACCTTTCATATTTATTAATTAAATCTAAAAGATTTAATTCTGTCGAGAATTGAAGTGAGAAGAGATTCTTCCACGTGTAACTATAGTTTCTTCTCAACATATTTGAAATTTTTGAAATTAGTATTATTAAATTCAAGAACAAAACATTTTTTTTCTCCAATTTTTAAGTTTTGTTGACTTCTTTTTGTTCAAAATAATTGCAGTTAAAAAGGTTATAGTAGATTCCTGGAAACTGCGTAAGAAAATACTCCAAAAAAAAGACAGAAAATTCTTCATATAGAATTCTGTTTTATTTTCCTAGAAAGATCAAATTTTTCTGGCAAACTTTATAATTTTCTATCTTTTTACAGCTTTATGTTTATAGTGTTTTTCGCATTTATAGAAATGTCAACAAGAACAGAATTTATTATTTTCGGAAAAAAACCTTTCCACATGAAATGCTCCCAAAAACTATTGTATGTTAGCTCTTAAATAGGGCATATTTAGAAAACTGTTGGAATCTTGGAATTCTTTCATATGTAGGGAGCCGTCCAGATTAAATATTTAGACCATGCCCTGTTAGACAATAGTGTTCTAAAAAATGTGATATCTAAAATTTTCACTTAAGGCTTAGATAAATATTATGTTATTTTAATTTTGTCAGCTTCTTCACACATTATTAAAGAACATTTTAAGCTGTGTCCAAAAACTCGTCGTTACGTTAAATGTGTGACCCCCCCCCCCCCCTTTCATTAAGAGTCTTGACTCATCAAAATGAAACTTATTATTTTAAAAGCCTTTATAATTTGTTGAACAACATTTTAAAAATTGTTGTTTAGACAATGAAAAAGTCAAGAAATAGTATACCGTAACTTCCACGATTTTGCTAAAAAAAAAACAATAAAATTGGAAATGAATATGGTCATGATCTTACGTTTTTTGTTTCCTTGATAAATTTCATAGTCATTTTTTAAGTTATTTGACATTATGTGAACAGGAACATAATTATGATAAAAAACAATAAAATATTCCGAAATTTTTATTCCAGAAAAAGAACTGACTAATTGGCAACACTTACTTGAAACATATCAATTTAAACGATAATAAAAAAAAAGTTAGAAAAAAGAAAGTTATTCTCTTTGAAAATATAACAGTGATTTCCAGGACACTGATCAACCATTTAAAAATTAAATTGCACGACTATAAATTGGTTCAAAGCTCTTTAGGCAATAGGCTCTAGGGACATAGAAAAGAAAGTCGATTAACATAAGGACGCACAAGCTCACAAGTCACAAATACACATACTAACCTACCGAACGATATGGCGCGACTGACGCCAACAACGGTATTGTAGAAACTTAATTTTGGCATTCTCAATCATCGTAATCTACCAGTTTAGTCTTGAAAATAGCTGGGATTATTATTTTTCTTTTTCCATCCAATTATGACATTCGCCACAAGAGAATTAAGTCTATGATACCGAGAAAGATATAGACAGGACAGAGTTTACGAAATTAACGATGCATTCTTTCATAAAATATGAGAATATATGATGATGAAATCATGGCCATAACTAAGGGAGGTCAACGGGAGTTTGATTTTATGTCCTGAATTTGTATTTTTTAAACGATTTTCTTTTAAAAAAACCCATGAGGATTCTTTTGTAGACGAGAAGATAACTCAATGAATTGCCCCAGTTAGAAGGAAAAACTCACTGTCGAAAGCAATACTAAGGCTTAAAAGTCGAATATTGGTGAGGACAGAAATATTCTTTATCTAAAAATGTATGGCATTTTAATAAAAACTTTTGCCAACACTCAGTAAGTTGAACGACGAAATTAGTCAAGTGACAATGGCTTAAGTAGTAAAACATTTGAATTCATTCCATAGTAAATTGTAAAATTTATTTCTTCTAAAATACAATGAGACATTTTTGAGAATTTTAAAAAATGAGGTCTGGATTTCTGATCCCAATCGAACATGCCATCATTAGAGTTTCAATTTTGAATGTTGATATTTGTATGAAATTTAGTGAAATGTGATTTCCTTATTTTGTGAATATGGCCTACAGAAATTTAGAATTTAGTCAATTACTTTAGTTGTGATAAAAATAAAGGTCTTGAAGTGATTGGAATAAATGTGTGCAAAGGGTGTTTTGTTTTGGACGTGTGGTTTTCAAGAAGAAATAAAACGCATACAAATTAATGTTCTGGCCAAGAATTTAGTTTTATTATAAAGATAATGGTTTGCCATTATTTTTTAAAAATGATTCCAGGTAAGTGGCAACGGCCGGCGGCGTCTTTCTCGTATAAATTGCAGACGAGAGGTCCATTTTTGGTCGCAGTTAGGGCCGTTTGTCAACAACAGCCCGCCGAGTATTCTTTTCTAAGACGTATCGGGCTTATCTGCGTAGATAAACAAATGGTCCAATGATGTTAAATCTATATAAAAATAAACGATCTTAGAAGTCACGCCATCCACAGGCGCACGACGTGGAATAATGCGCTCACCAAAATATTCCTTCAATACCAAAAACCATTATTTTGGTAATAAATTTGTACGATTTTCAAAACCCTGTTCATAAATCAAGTGACAGCTTTTAAAAAGACTATCTCCGAAAAATTTCCAGAAATAAGTGGGAAAAAGAAACTAAAATGATGAAACGTCAAAATGAATTGCCTAAAAAGAGCCCAATGTGAACAACGCACGTCTAGAAACTACAAAATGTCAGCCAATTAAAACAAAAACCAACACAATATTAATTTTGACTTTTAAACTTAAGCTTGATATTTATTATAAGTGAAAGTTCTAGGGTCTTTGAACTCTGATAACAAAATTTCTATTTTGCTAAAAACATACATACAACTTTTATTAGACATGAATACAGCTCTTTGGACAGCATTTAAAAACCTTTCGGACGACCACTTGCAACCGGAGTTATTTTTTGTATTAGAAGCACTCAATTATCCTATATAACACTAATATACGTATATATATATAATTAGGTATATGGTGGAGAATAGAATCCAATACCAAAACCATTTCCTATGTAAGGTTTGTTGGGACGAAATTTCCATAAATTATACAATACAATATGTAATCCCTTTTCACACTTTTTAATAACTTGACATAGTAAGTTATTTATGTTTTAACATTTTTCGATGCTTAAGGATCCCTACGTACGTTTGAACTACCTTTTTCCATCGGATAAATCTCAAAAACAAGTAAGAATTTTTTATATATGTATACGCAATCATTCAGATGGTGGTTTTTAGATTAATAATGAAATATGAAATCTGTTGACTCTAAATACCTCACATTCTAACAATGCTATCGACTTCAATCAAATTATGAAGTCCTAAAGAATTGGTGTACATTTAAATGATATCTTTTACATTTGTAAAATTTAAAAATAAAATGCACGACTTGATCGCATGCATAAACCTGCAAAATAAGTTTGTATTAAAAAATTTGAATGTCATTAAGAAAAGGTTACATTTTTTTTAAAGCTGTTGATTATAGCCCTCACGATGAAAAAGAGTTTAGAATTCGTGTTTTGAGGGCTTTAAATACTAAAAGTAGTTTTATTAGATAATTCATTAATACAAATTTCTTTTCATTTATTTTTAATCTTACGTTTAAGTTTCTTTTTTACACTTTTACAATTAAACCTTTATTTTTCGTTTTCTTTTTTAAACTTTATTAATTTGCTAACCTGCTCTGCTCGTCTCCTCATTAATATTCGAAGGTATTTCTTGATACAAAAAATGGCTGCCGTATTTTCGGGATTCAAAGCTTATTAAATTTATGCTGCCAACAATGCTTTTAGCTTGAGTGTGAGATTTGATTATCCCAAAAGAACCTTCATTTTTTGAAAATCTTTTGACAGGTTTTTTTTAAATTAATTTTGTATATATAATTTTTTTCAATTTCTGTTTAAAAATATTTTTGGTAAGTAGTTATTTAGAATGTATATATATACATTTTATATTTGATTTTCGTACAAAAATATTGACCCATTTTGATATTGAATTTTGAGTAATTATAATTTATAATTTTTTTAAGAATCCAAAACGAAAATGTTGACATTTTTCATCATCAAACATTAATTAGATTTAAAGCTTCCGCAAAAAAAATAATATTAAAATCGGTTTATTAATTCTTGAGGAAATTTGAAAACAAAGTCCCTTCTGGAGCAATACAAAAATACACATTCCCCGCTTAATTGCACTTTCCATTTTTTCTGATTTTTTGATCAATTATCCGGATGGTTCAATAAACTGAATCCCGTTTAATTGACCAACCTGTTCAATAAAGCGAAAACTGGTTAATTGCACCAGTTGGCCAATCAAGAGATAAAATGTTCATCCCAATTAATGCCACTGACGACCAACGCGACGATCAAAACTGAAATTGCAAATGACAGAAAACAAATAACAGGGAGCTGCCATTTTGTAATTTATGAAGTTAAGTTATGAAGTGAGCAGTGCTGACAATTTCAGTGCTTCCAAGTTACAAACTCTTTATTTTGGTTTCTTTCAGTTTGTTAGTTGCTTTTATTTAAGATCAATAGTTTAATTAACAGAAAAAAAAACTGTTTCATGTATATGGGAAATTTTCGGTCAAATAAGCAGGGAAATCAATTAAGCGAGGTGCAACCAAGCGGAAATCACTGTATATTTTGAATGAAGCCAAGTTAAGAAACAAACAAAATTTTTATGAAAATGAAAAAAATTTCTGACGCGAACCTTCTTAAAACCTTAATTTCCAAGTTTGAACTCAATTGTTTGAACTGTATATGCAAGGACAGATAGACAAACAGAATGGCGGAATCGGAGGAGCCAATTTTTTTTACCTTTCTACTATTATATGTCACGTTTAATTAAAATTTAGAGTTCGAAATATATTTTTGAAAATTAAAATTTTAATTTTCTACTCGAATATCTTAAGAAAAATGAAAGATATTTATAACGAAATTATTTTATCTTTTAAAAAATATTGTTTTTAATGTTTGGTAAAACTTTTTAAAATATTAAACTGACAGTGTGTTTAAGAAAACAAAATTCTATTCAAAATACTACTAAATTGTTTGAAACCAAAATGCTTAGCCCCGGTGCACACTTGCTTCATTTTGACTCGCTGCAATGCATTTCTTCTTACAGTAAACACAAATAAATTAAGTTGTATACACACATCTGGCGGTGGAGCTTAGGGATAGCTCTTCATTATTGCGGTTAAACACTCTCAGGTTTCTATGAGTTCATTGCGTTGACGCCCATTGCAGGTTGATTCCTACGAAAAAATATGTGACTCAAGTGTGCACCGTGGCTTAAACTTCTATTTATTGATTACTAGCCGACCCGTGCTCGCGTTGCTTCGCAAATTGTAAGCAATATATTCTTTTTGTGCTTATGGATTTTCTTCCGATGTTAGCCTTTCTTTTACCCATTTTATATTTCTATGCGATAAAAGAAAAACAACGAATTTAAGCTTGTTATGTACTCTTATTTAATAAAAAAATAAAAAAACACTTCCTTACCGAAATTAACACTTTAGAAAAAAAACTTAAGTAAAATATTACGTAGTAAAGGCCAAGCCGCACGTGAAAACAAACAAAACCATTTCAATTTTTTAGTTGAAAACAGAACGAAATTTTTGTCTATTTTCTTCTTTTCTTTCTTTTATTCATACCTAGAAAGGTTTTTTTGCAACCGAAAAATATAGTTTGCGGTAAAAAAAACAAATTTGTGTTTTTAATGTTCTCATACTTGAAAATTTTACAATTAGAACATAGGTATGCGTGTGTAAATATCCATGGACACATTTTTTTATTCATCTGCTCATGTTCAGTACAGTGCAACTGACTTAACCTACCCACATTTGTGTGCTCTTTTTATCGACGTCATTGTTGTAAGTACCTTCTTCGAGTTATTTGTGATGAAAATTTTAACTTAATTTCAGTTTTATTGTTCGAGGAAGTGATACAAAATTGGTAATTCAAGCTATTATAATGGAACTTTTTTTATTTTTAAATTGGAAGAATTATAATCTAATCACTTCCTCGAACCAGAAAAATAAAAAAGATCTAATTTTTCTTTAGATAAATCGGCATTTCATGTGCACGGCACTGTAGTTAATTAAATGTCCATAGTAACTTAAAAAAAAAGAACTCACACTGCTCAGCGATGTGACGATAGAATTAGAGAAACAAAAAAATAATGTTTGTGTGTAGGTTAATTGATGAACTACACAATACAATACAGAAAAATTGAATATGTAGGTAGGTAGGTAAGAGAAAAAACGTAACTATAAAATGGAATACATATTAAGAGAGAAAGAGCATGGGAAGAAAAGAAAATTAAAAATGTTGGAATGATAATGAAATGAAACAAAGCAGTGACCTCGCGATTGTGATGGAATCTAATTTCCTGGATAAAATATATTCAAAAAGTTTATAATTTTATAATTTGTTTTTATTTATTTCTCAGGTTGTATGTTTAACTTAGAAGTGATTTCAGGCTTAAAATTTGCGCAACAATATTGTATTTATGAAGCAATGCTAATCTTTGTCGATTATTGTATAGGTTTTAAGATATGAGTGGTTGTATAAGTCAACTAATGAAAAAAAAATGGACAAAAAATGTAAAATTAATAATATTTAAGTTAGACAAATAATTAATGAAAAAAATTAAAGTCATAAACACTCCCATAACAATATAGAAAATAGTAAAATATATTTCAAATAAATCGGTTGACTACTTTCTGAGATCATGCGTTACAAACTTTTAAATGGTTTCGCTTTTATATAATAGTATAGATATAGATATAGATATGGAATTAAAAGTACTTGGAATGACAATTTATATTATTATTAAAGGTTTGGGTCGTACTTCAGCCTCTTTATAATAAGTAAACGTTTGTGAAAAGCAAACGCTTTACTTCGGGAAAAGCTAAACAAGTACAAAAAAAAACAACAAACAAAAAGTCAGAAGCTTCTCCGACGACAAAGTCAATTTCATTTTTGTAACAAAACAATTATTTTTCTGCACGGATCGTCTATTTTAATCATAATCCCGCTGATATTTTAGTAAACGCATTCCCATTGTTTGCTATTTTTTTTATATAGGAATGTACCTGTGGTTTGTTCCTGCCGCAGTTCCTATATTCCTTTATAATATTTCTGTTTTCCGTTCTATAATAATAATCGCAGCATACGACGACGACCACAAAATATGAGGTTGGTGGTGCCGGCGGCGGCGGTGGAGGCGAACAAATAAAATCGATTTTTGTTCCCTTGGCATCCTTTGTGTGCATATAAAAGAAATATGGAAAGTATTTACCAACAAAATGTTTGTTATACCCTACATAAATTTATATATGTACGAGTATGTTCGCATTATACTCGACTCATATATGCAAGTAAATATTTTATTCATACACAGGGTGTCCCGACTGCCAACTCCCAAAAATATTCATGAACAATACTCACGAATCCCTAAAGCCGTGAGACTACCGTTTCTTCCAAGAAATTTTCAAATTCTTCAGGTGTGTTTCGCAATGTTTAGAGCCTCTCCAATTCTCTCCTTTGATATCACAAAAGTTTTTTTGGAAAGTCGCTAAGTAATTCAAATTTCAATTTAAATAACGAAACACCCTCTTCCAAAAATAAAAACAAAACAAAATCAAATGTTATTCTATTGTAATACCCACAGGATGTTGTTGGCAGGCTCACGGGACAAGTAGTAGTGCCCGATGTAGTGTACTCCACGAAAAAAAGAAAATTATACAGAATAATTTTCTGCCGCATCAGTTTAGTTCGTAAGCTTTGTCGTCGTCCTCCTCCTGACCAGAATGATACTTTTACCTCTGCCCACACTTTTAACCTTACCCAACCCATACCCTTTGCTATCTCTGCGTTACAATACAACAAAATACATAGTGAATAATTTATTTTCAGGGTTATAATTTTGTGAGCAAATTTTGAAACAAGTGCAAATAGGTACTATGTACTACGTACTCTAAGGAAAACTCGAGAAAGCTAAAATACGCGTTAGTTGTTGTACCTATAGAAGATTGCGTTCGGCAGATTGCTCCTTTTTTCCGTATTAAATAAATATAAATGAATATCAATTTAAATGAATCCTTACATTTATTTGGACTTTGTAGTTGGCTCATAATACCCCAAGAGGCTCTCTATTGAATTTCTTATGTTTTTATAGGTTCTAATCAATAAGAATACGAAGCAGATGTTCTTCATTGTCTTGAGATGTTATTAATATCATGGGAGTGAGAAGATTCGAAATTTTGCTTGGTTGGATGGTTTCACTTTCAATATGCGGATTTTTTAATAATAAATTAACATTTGATTTATTAAATTTTATAACTTGATGGTGGGAAATAATGACATAATTAAATTATCTTATATCAATTGAATTTAAAGGAAAGCTGTTGCTTCTAAAATTGATGATGATATTTTCTTTCATATTGATTTTCATTTTTAGGATAAAATGTGAAAGTTAAGAATTAGAGCTTTAACATTTTCTGTCATGCAATGTTTCTCCATAAATAAACGTTCCTTTTTTATTTTTACGGTGTAGTTTAAGAGATTAATGTAGGTACTTGCTTTTCAAATACTATAAGCTTCAACTTTGTTCTTCATATTCATGGCTTAGTTTTTTTAACTGGAAGTTTGAAGGACAAAATTTTCTGAAAAATAGTTTTATGTCACTGGCAATCAAAGCATCATAGCTATCAGTCAGTTTTTAGCTTGAACTACAAATTTGCATCCTGCAATCAAATACCACGAAATGTTGATACGTTGACTTTTGTCTCCTCTTTCCGTTTAAAAAAGAAGCTATTTTTGCTTTTCATGGTTAAAGGCATCAGCAGATAAATAGAAGTTGTTTTGCCGCAGCGTTTTAATGCGTAGGAATGATTTGTCGCGGTAAATTGACCGTAGCTAAGTGTTTAGGTTTTCTCCGACGATGCAAGAAGTTTTTTTACTTTATAATCTGACTATAATTTATAAATCCTATATTCGTTTGAAACTCTAGTATAATTCCTGTGGCACCCTGTAAAACAACCACCGGCCGATCCATCAACCGACAGCACGGGAGAGACTTGTCAGTCAGTATTGAGCAGTGCAGGAAAGCAGATTGAGATCTAAATAAAGTTTTGTTCATAATTACGAAGTGTTGAGTTTGTGTTATATATATATATATAGGTCTTTACAGTGGCGACGAGGTAAAAAAAAAATATATACATATATTGTTTTAATAACTGAATAAAAATACAAATAGTAAATCTACAAGAGAAATGTCCATTAAAAAAAAAAAGGGCGACAAAATATTAATTATGTATATGTGCTCCATTAATTTTTTGTATTGTTTGTTTGTGTTTTTGGTTGACAGGTCCGATCAATGATTTGCTTGTATAATAAAGCACATACATATACAGGTGAAAAGAACCATTAAATTGGAAAGCTGAGAGAGATTCCATGAAATTGGAAAGAGAGTAAATCCATTCAATTGGAAATCGAGAAAATCCATTAAATTGGTAGAAGGGAAAATACATTAAATTGTAAAATTAGATTACATTAAATTGTAAATCGGTAAGTTTAAATAAAAGAAATAAAAATAAAATAAATGTGAGGAAATAATCCGTTTCCTCCAAATAGTTTGGCATTAAATTGCTAAAGTCGGAAGAAGAGAGAAATAGAAAATACGAAACAGAGAGGCATTTGATTGCTAACATTGAGACTGGGGATCGCATTAAATCGTATCATTTTGGTATTACTTCAACCCGGGATCATTGAATTGTAAGGCATTGAATCGTGTAAGCCTAGAAATTATGTCATTGTGTTTTTTTTTTATATATAGATTCTTGGGAAAATGAGTGGAACAGGGATAACACCTTTCCTATGCGACACAATAGATAGATCATTAATCCGATCAGAATGGGAGAAATGGTTAAGATCTTTTAACTTGTTTCTTCAGGCGGAAGAAATAGTTAATCCTTTAAAGAAAAGAAATAAGCTTTTGCATTTGGGGGGTCCTCAGATGCAAGAAGTTATTTATAATATTCCGGGTGCTTTAATAGAATCGCCTGAAAGACAAGATCCTCCAATTGATGTTTTTGAGGTTTTAATTGGGAAACTTAATCAACATTTCTCGCCTCAGAGGAACTCGACTTTTGAGAGACACCTTTTTCGTTCGTTAAAGCCCGAGCAAGGCGAAAACCTCAATAAATTTTTGTTAAGATTACGACATCAGGCGACAAAATGTAATTTCGGGGAGTGTAAGGAAGAGGTAGCCAACATTAATTTGAAAGATAAAGTCATAGATGCTTGGGCTCCTAAGGATTTGAAAAAACGACTTTTGGAAAAAGAATATAATTTAGACGAAATAATTGAGATGTGTAGTGTATACGAACAGATAAATAGTCAATCAGAGGAGATGACTCTGCCAACAACATCTGCAAATATCAATAAAATTTTTCATAAAGATGGCGGTACTATAAAAGAGAATGAATGTGGTAGATGTGGGAGGCGGGGACATCAAGCATCTAGTCCGTACTGCCCCGCCAAAAATTCAAAATGCAACAAATGCGGTTTGATTGGCCATTTTTATGTTAAATGTAAAACTAAAAGCAAATCGATTAAACGGAAAGCCGATGACTTTGATAGGACAGATTTAAAAAAACAACGGTACAAAACTTCTAAAATTCGGTTTGTAACTGAAGAAAATGACTCTGAATCTAAAACAGAAGGTGTCAAATTTCGAGAATACGATTGCTTTAAAATAGTTGACGAACATTTAGAACTGAACGACTGTCAAATGAGTGAACATATAACGTGCTTCATTGGAGGATGTAAAATAACGATGATTATCGATTCGGGATCCAAGCACAATCTTCTTAGCGAAAGTGATTGGAATAAGCTTTGCAAGGAGAAAGCAATTGTATGGAATGTTAGGGCTGAAACGGAAAACCAATTTCGAGCATACGCTGGGATTGATTTACTTAAAGTTAAATCAGTTTTCGAAGCTGTAATAAGTGTCAACAGTAGTTTCGACATGATTTCTACATTCTATGTTATAGAGAATGGTAGTCAATCATTATTAGGTAAAGACACAGCAATAAAACTCAATGTTTTGAAATTAGGACTTCATGTTAATAAGATACAAAAGTTAGAGCCGTTTCCGAAAATCAAAGGGTTTAAGGTCTCACTATCGATTGATGAATCGGTTAAGCCAGTACAACAGCCCTTACGTAGAGTACCTGCTCCTCTTGAAGCGAAGGTAGAGGCTAAGTTGAATGAGGCTCTCGCACAGGATATCATTGAGCCTGTAGTTGGACCAAGTCGTTGGATATCACCAGTTGTCATAGTTTTCAAGGAGAACGGTGACATAAGATTATGCATAGATATGCGAAGGGCGAATGCCGCCATTCTGCGGGAAAACTACCCTTTACCAACTTTTGACTCGGTAATGACCAGGTTGAAGGGAGCAAAGCATTTTTCTAGGTTAGATCTCAAAAATGCTTACCACCAACTGGAGTTAGATGAAGATAGTCGCGAAATAACGACCTTTATCACATCAAAAGGGATTTATCGATACAAAAGATTGTTGTTTGGTGTTAATTCAGCCCCCGAAATCTTCCAAAGAATCATGGAAAACATTTTATCTAGTTGTAAAAATGCTTTAAATTACCTTGACGATATCATAGTGTTTGGTCAAAATGAGACAGAGCATGATCAAAATGTCAATTTGGTATTGTCCGTTTTTAAAGATTTCAATGTAGTGCTCAACGATGACAAATGTATTTGGAAAGCTCAAACCATGAAATTTTTGGGACACATTTTGTCAATAAATGGTATACGTCCAGACCCCGAAAAGGTAAAGACAGTTTTGAAATTCCGGCCGCCGAAAACAAAAGAAGAGACACGTAGTTTTCTAGGTCTTGTCACGTACCTGGGAAAATTTATTCCTGATCTGGGCCATATAACAGAACCACTTAGACGTCTGACGAAAAAAGACGTCACATTTACATGGGACGAAAGTCAAGAAAACTCTTTTCGAGAATTAAAGGAAAAACTGGCTAAAATTCCAACCCTTTCATATTATAATGCAAATAATCGGATTCGTTTAATTGCTGACGCAAGCCCAGTGGCTTTGGGTGCAGTTCTACTGCAATTTGTGAATGAAAGCCCTCAGGTAGTATCGTTCGCTAGTAAAAGTCTTTCTGAAGTTGAACGAAGGTACTCCCAGACAGAAAAAGAAAGCCTTGCATTGGTCTGGGCTGTAGAAAGATTTTATTACTATTTGGCGGGAGTTGAATTTGAACTGGTAACAGATCATAAGCCGTTAGAGGCCATTTTCAAACCTACTTCAAAACCACCGGCCCGAATTGAGCGTTGGGTTCTAAGACTACAATCGTTTAAGTTCAAAGTCATTTATCAACCTGGGAAGTTCAACATTGCTGATTCTTTTTCTAGACTGTGTCAACTTGAACAGAGCGATAGTTTTGACAGGAATTGCGAACAAAGTATTTGTCACATAGTTCAAAAATCGACACCGCGAACATTAACTATTCTTGAAATTGTTGAGCATAATAATTCAGATGCAGAACTCATGGAAGCTGTGCGATGCATTGAAAATGATGATTGGGCTCCCAATCGCGCGAACAAATATTTCCCATTTAGATTAGAACTGAGCATTATGGGAAACGTTCTTCTGAGAGGAACAAAGCTTGTCATACCCACAAGTTTAAGAACAAGGGTCTTGGAATTGGCACACGAAGGTCACCCAGGAGAAACCGTCATGAAACGGAGAGTACGTTCCAAAGTCTGGTGGCCTCTGGTAGATAGAGAGGTTGAAAAATTTGTCAAAATTTGTCGCGATTGTTTACTGGTATCGAATCCAACGTACCCTGCTCCAATGCACAGACGTTCTTTTCCTGAAGGACCTTGGATATGTTTAGCAATGGATTTGCTAGGTCCTCTACCAAACCAGGACTATGTTTTCGTGATTATAGATTACTTCTCAAGGTATTATGAGGCGAAGTTTATTAAGAAAATAACATCAAATGTCATCATCGATGTCTTAGAGGAAATGTTTTCTAGGCTCGGTTATCCTAAATCCGTTACAGCCGACAATGGGAGACAATTTGTAAGTAGAGAGTTTAAGGATTACTGCAAACAAAATAATATTGAACTTATAACATCACCACCATATTGGCCTCAGGCGAATGGCGAAGTCGAAAACATGAATCGGTCGATACTAAAGAGGCTTCAAATTGCGAACTCTAAAGGCGATGATTACATAAAAGAGTTACAAAAATTCACCTTAATGTACAATGTCACACCACATGGCACGACACTGAAGTCACCTTCTGAACTGTTGTTTAACAGATTAATAAGAGATAAGATCCCATGCTTCCAAGATATTCAAGCAAACATGTTAGATTCAGAAGAAAGAGATTCAGATATCAGAAACAAGGAAAGAGGGAAGCAAACAGCTGATAAAAATCGGAATGCGAAAAGTATTCAGCTAGAAGTAGGGGACAAAGTTTTAGTACAAAACTTGACGCCATCAAACAAGTTATCAACTACATTTGGCACAGAAGAATTCGAAGTGATCCAGCGGAAAGGCAACGATGTGATGGTGAGCGGGAATGGAAAAGTCTATAGACGGAATATTAGTCATCTCAAGAAAATTCCCGACCTCCCAGAAACACGACCAAATTCCATTGCGACAAATAACTTGCAAGAAGCTGCGACACCTAACCTGACAGGAGCGTCAAATGAAATAGGAACACTTAACCAAAAGCTAAGTTTGAAGTTGAAAAACATTGGAGGGATGTGGCACCCTGTAAAACAACCACCGGCCGATCCATCAACCGACAGCACGGGAGAGACTTGTCAGTCAGTATTGAGCAGTGCAGGAAAGCAGATTGAGATCTAAATAAAGTTTTGTTCATAATTACGAAGTGTTGAGTTTGTGTTATATATATATATATAGGTCTTTACAATTCCCATATCTGGGCATCGGGTGCTCCTATAATCCTCTTGAGTCTCTTGGACAGAATTCAAAAGAGAGGTCTAAAAATGATAGGTGACGTTGTTTAACTGAAATTTTTGCATCTCTTGGGCACCGTCGTAAAGTTTCATGTCTGTCATTATTTTATCGGTACTTCCATAAGCAATGCTATAATGAAATAGCCAGTTGCATTCCTCCCCTCAAACAATTCAACCGTAATACCCGTTCTTCTAGGAATGCTCATCAGTTTAACCTTGAGCCCAATTTCGGACGTACTATAAAGTACAGAGATTCTTTTTTTAGTCGTACTACACGAATGTGTAGTAAGCGTACAATATAACGAAAACAAAAAACACTGTGATGAAATGGGCGTTGAAAAGTGTTATTTAAGGTTTGAGGCAAGCGTTTAAAATAAATCGAGGGCTGAGACGAAAACTTCACAGACAGACAACAACATCAACACAGCAGACTTCATTTTAAAGACGAGGACTAATAGATCTCGCTTTCAAGGCGTAAGCTGAATCGTGTTAGCCTTAGCTTATAATTAATCATGAAAAGCGTTAGTTTTCGCCTTGAAAGCGAGATCTGTTAGTCTTCGTCTTTAATTTAAAATCGGTTAGACTTCATCTCATCCTTTGAAATAGATTCAGTAAAAAATTAAAGCTTACATAATTATAGAACCGTGTTAGAAATATCCAATAATAAAATTATCAATTCTTCACCTTAACTGTTTGACATTTCTCTAGAATTTTGAAAGCGTACCAACTCTTTTTCCACAACATTCTTTGTGACGTTTTTTTTAGAACTCGCTTTGTGTGTCGAAACTTTTAGGTGGGAATGATTTAATTTTAAGTCAAATAAGCGAAATAACCTTAACCGCAATAAATAAAAGAAAGGCGAAGTAATGAAACATGTAAAGCGCTGCTTACTGAAAGAGACAAGCTTATTTATATTTTATGGGAACATTTTATGTTGAAACTGACATCCTGCGGAAAGAAAGCCGATTTATCGAAAAACGTGAAAGTTTTTAAGAAAACTTGACAAGTGTCAATTCTGACATTTCTACCATATTATACCATATAAAGAATGTCAAAATCTGTAGTCGACGACATAAGGGACTGGAATGTTTCAAGTTTCCAGTATTTGATTTTCCAACTTATAAAAAGTTGCCTCCCAATTAATGCAACTTTGTTGGAAAGTAAGTAAAAACAAATATCCCTTATTTTCAAGTGTACCAGTGTTAAAATATCAGTTGTTCAGATTTTTCACTTAACCAAAAGCTGCACTCTATTAATCGGTGATTTATTATTTTTTTTTTTATTTCATTTAAATTTCTATACAAAAAGATTAATTGTCAAATTGAAACAGGAATAGTGAAGTAAAGTTCCAACTTTGAAATATATGACATCTGAAAAAGTAGATGAAGCCGCTTAATATGTTGTCTGAACTTGCGCAGTGTTTACACAAAAGTTGACTACGATGAAAATAGTTGTGTTCAACGAGGTTTTGTCTAGATCAGAACAGCACAGGACAGCACAGTTTCGTGAGAAACGTCAGATCAAGTTAGAACAGTCAGTTAAACGTCAGTTTTCAAAAAAAAAAACAAAACAAATTGCAAATTGTGTGAATTTTTCGTTTCTCGCTTATTTTTTTTCATTTTTTGTGTTTTTACTGTAAAAAATATTATTAAAAATTATTGAAATGGAAAATCAAGTGATTGCTAAGATAATACTAAATGAAAATGTTAGTGGTTCAGACACCGATAGTGATTTTTCGTCGGATTCCTCTTCAGATGATTGGAATGAAAGTGTGACGAATGTTATTACCTTTTCTTTGATGAAATGTAAAATGTATTTTATATGAATGTGTTTTATAATTATTTAATTAAACAAATTAAACAAATTGGCAAAATAACTTTATTTTAATTTTTTTAAATCACGAGAAAAAAAAAACACAAAGCACAGCCAAATCAAAACGTAAACAAAAAAAAATGACAACTTCGATTTTGACATTTCTCACGAGTCTGTTCTAACCTGATCTGACTCAAAAGCAAGAACAGAAAATCCTGTTCTAAACTGTTCTAGGTTTGTCAATGAACAGGAAAGTACAACAGTTCAGCACAGAAAAAACCTCAATGAACATCAAAAAGCTGTACTTTTCTGTCTAGAACAGTCCAGCACAGCGTCACTGAACACACATAATGTTTTTGAAAGCAGGACAACTGCATGTTTGACAAATGGGAATCAAATTGACGTTGATTTGACATTTTACAAAATGGCCTCTGTTTTGGGGTGAGTTCAGATATCTTATTTTTAATAGCTGCATACGACAAAAAAAGAAAAATAGAAAAGATGTAAGGTTTAAAATAAAGAAAACAGAATTAAAATCATCAAAATACTAAAATTTCTGCCTTTTCTATATTTCAGCCAAAAACAATATTGTGTTGCTATTTGTAGAAATTTCAAATCGCGTGTTTGTGATATACTACTCAATCTTACTAATATGATTATGACTTGAGCTTTTCACTATAAGTAATAATAATAGCCTGCACACATGATTGTCAAACATTCATAAACAGTCACTTAAATTCATTGTAGCCTACCCCAAGAACTAAAAAAATGTCTAAAATATTCAAATTCAACTTTCAACTTTTAGTTGAATTGTTTACACTTTAAAATAATTTCTCGAATAGAATTGAGAACATTTTTTTTACTAGTATTAAAACTATAATCAGTCGATAAAAAATAATTTCCCATAAAATACAATGTGTAACATGCGATGTCTCCATAAAATTGAAGTGAAGTATTTTCGAGCATATACTCGTTTACGGCGAGTATATTCTTGCGTTTTTTACGTGTTTATTATTTATACTTTTTTTTTTATTAATCTTCACTAAAAGCCGTCAAAATTACTCCTTATAACCAAAACCAACAACAAACGAATAATAAAAAGGAAAGAGGTGTTTTATATTATTTTATATTTTATATGCGTTTAAGTATTCGCCATTGTCGTCCCTCAAGGGAGGAAAATGTTTTCCTATTTTTTTTTTTGAATTTATAGCTTTTTCATTAAATAGAAATGCGTACTTGTCAGTTTGTATAATTCCGCGACACGTCGCCGTCTTTGCTTTTAACCTAGAAAAGTCTGCCTTTTACTGTACATACATATATTGAATAATTTCAATCCTCTCATCGTCGTCGTCGGTCGTCATTGTCTGTTGCCTGACAAATCAACCACTTTATTATAATTAATTCATTTTCAACAATATACCCTTCGTATCATTTTAAACGTATTCCATATTTGTATCTTATACGAATATGTTTGTATACTTTTTCATACTGCTGATGTTGACCAAGTCAACAAAGATTCCCTTGACATACTATCCAAAAACACCTTCCTATCTGTACATCCAACCCTCTTTATCTGAATCCACCCTTGAAAACGTCGTCGTAGTCGTCCGTCGTCGTCGTTGTGGTTAAGATAAAAGAAAAAGCATAAAAAAACAAACCTACAAAAATAACAATTCAATTCAACGTGCCTTGGTTGTCAGTGCTGGCTCCATTTAATTCTGTTGGGTAAATTGGAAGTTTGAACCTAATTTTTCCGGCGATTTATGGTATCGTCTACATAGAAGGGGATTGTAGAATAAGATACAATAAAGATCTGGACTTTGACCTGGCAAAAAAAAAAAACGACTGAGGAAGTTTGGTACCACATTAGGCGTTAGAGCTCATTGAACTCTGATGAGTCTTCTGAGCACTTTAAAAACGCTCTTAACGTTGTCTGAACACTCAAACTTCCTTTTGAAATGTATTTGACATTTAGCTGTCAAGAATTGACTTTTATAGTTTCTGGCGAAAACAAACATTTGAGTTTAAAATATTTAGATTATGAACATTTTCCTTTATTTTCAAAATCAAAAACATGATCATAGATTTTGTTCATTTGAATAATCAAGTTCACAAAACAAAATAACTTCAACCGCCAAGTTTGTTGTATTTAGATTTCTTTATACATTTTGCCCTCATCGCACACACTTGACATTTATTATCTTCAGATTTTTACTCAGAACGCTCGGTCTTTACATTCGATTTTGTTAGCCGTGCTCTAAACATTTTGAAACCGTCATATTTGGCGTTTTTCTTTTTTAGTTCAGAGCAGAGCTCGAACTGTCAAAAAATAATTGTGTTTCTTTTTGAGCTCTGATCGTTCATAGCTTCAAATTCGTGTTTCTTTTTTAGTTCTGAACATAATAGAGTAGACGGAGTAAAATGCTGAACACTCTACCCTACTCTACTCTGTTCGCTCAGACTCTGTTCGCTCAGACTCTGTTCAGTGCTCAGCTCTGAACTAAAAAAGAAAAACGCCAATGAACGAAAAAAGTGACATAAACTTTAATGCTCTGAACGCAATATACAAAAGAAAAAGAACCGTAATTTTAAGTTTGACAGTTCTAACACAAACTTGTCATTTCTTTAATCGAGAAAAGTTTGGTTTGAATAACAAATGTTTTTATTATCATTTTCTCATTGGAATTCTAAAATCTAATAACATTTAGTAACAAATAACAAAAGTTACCAACAAAATATATTGAATGTGTTCACACTGGATTCTTTTGAGGCTCAATGTCATCATTTTATCTCGCTTCCACTCATTTTTTTAAATATTAAAAACTGACTTGCTTCCCTATCTCTAATTAACCATGAAGTTGGAATAAGATATGTAATAATGATAAGACGTCAAATGAGACACCTGAAAAGAATACCGCCATTGAATTCAAGGTCTTCTTATTTCTTTTTCCATTGGTAAACAAAATCAATTTATTTTTGATTTAGATCTGTCAAAAACTCAATTTTTGGTTTCCATTGGGTAAGATATGAGATTATTGATTTATTTTTAATTTTAAAACGAAATTCGACTTTGGCTTTTATTTTCAAGCCAGTAACCAATCTTCTGTCAACCAAAAGACTTTAAGGTTGGTTATTTAAAATACCTAACTCCATCCGCATTTGAACCAGAAACTTCCAAGAAACTTTGCTTTTTCCATCTAAATTTATTTTCATCACGAAACCAATGTTTGGCCTAAAGAACAAAAAGTCAAACTAAATGTATGTACAAGTACCTATACCTACAGTAAGGGAGTTTCATTTCTTAGAAGGCGCAAAGTATACTGCAGACATTCTCAGGTCACATGCACCCTGTTTTTGTAATCGTATCGTCTCTTGTCGTCCCGTGTGCGTCGCGTCGTTGTAGTCATCCTTTTGCAACCAATGTTGTCGTCGTCATCGTTATTAAAACAAAATGAAGAAAACAAAAACTCCACCAATTAACCCAGATTTATATGACATAGTCACGTTAAATATCCTTATACTTAGTGGTTCATGTTAAGCTTAAGCTTCATATTCTCTTGAACGTGGTTTTATCCCAACTTACTAAAGTTCTTAACTCTTTTATATCATTACATACATTCATGTACATATGTACCTATAAAGTTGTATACATATATGCATATTTATTTGTAGATATGTAGTTTAGAATTTTAGAACATATACTTAAACAAAGTCTGCGCAAGGATACAATTTCATTTAGAAAATTACAGCAATTTTGTTCTAGAGAAGATTGTTCTAATTGAAGTTTAAAATTTTGGTATTGAAAAACCTATTAAATGGGAACAAAATTAGGTTAACATTTTTAGAGATTCGTGGATTCGGTTAAAAGTTTTGAAAGTAGTGTAGAGCAGAAGACAATTAACTAGGAAGTCAAAAGTTTAGCAGGACAAATATTATTTTCAACATATTTTTAAAGCTATGAAAAATTTCTTAAAAAATAATAATGTAAGTACAAATTTTACATACATACATATTTTCCCATATTAAGAGTGCATAGTTTCATTTTGCTATTGGCGTAGTTTTGTCAACTGTCAATATATGAAAGATTCAAAACTGACAGCTGCCAAATAGTACTCTCCGGGCCCTGATGGTCTTCCTGTCATTTTTCTAAAAAAATGTTCTTCTCTTTGAAATGCTTTATCTAAAATTTGTCATTTATCCTTATCTCAATGAACATTCCCTAAAATATGGAAAACATCTTTTCTAACTCCACTTCACAAGAAGGGACCAAAAGGGAGGTGATAAACCATCGACCAATTGTTGAACTTTCTCATATCCCAACATTTTTTGAAAGCATTCTATATGAACTCCTCAGTTTCCATTGCAGAACTCTAATTACCCCAGCACGGTTTCAAAAAAAAAAAAGAGGCTGGGATGCGACCCACACTGATAACTTCCCATCCCGTCAGTCGATTTGTCTTGCTTAAAAGTCTGTCTATATGTATTAATTTTTACCAAATTTGCGTACTATTTTTGTAGATTTCATTTTTATATGAAAAAACGGACTGCTTGATTTTTATAAAAAATTACTGAAGTAAGTTTGAAGCCAATATTTGTAATTTTTGAAAAGCTATTTGCGTCGAAAGTAAATTTTTACCAAGTTTTAGTATTGTTTTTTTAGGTTTTTATTTTTTGTAAAAAAAAACTGTCAATTCGATTTTTCTCAAAATTTTATCGAATATCGAAAACAATACTTCTTGTAAGTTAAAATTAATTAAAAGCCACTATCTCAAATTTTTGAAAAGATATTTGAGTCGAAAATCAATTTTTACCAACTTTTGTTAAATTTTTTTTAGGTTTTTAATTTTTTGTAAAAAAACTGTCAATTCGATTTTTTCAAAATTTTACTGAATGTTGACAACAATATTTTTTGAAAGATAAAAGTAGTTTAAAGCCAATATCTCAAAGTTTTGAAAAGATATTTGAGTCGAAAATCTATTTTTACCAACTTTGATTAATTTTTTTTTTAGGTTTTTATTTTTTGTCAAAAAACTGTCAATTCGATTTTTCTCAAAATTTTATCAGATGTCAAAAACATTATTCTTCGTTGCAGAAAATTGTTTTGGAGATAAAATCATATTTAAGTCGTAAAATTTTCGAGGTGACAAATTTTTTTGTTCAGTTTTTTTGATTTATAAAAAAAACCGTTAATTGGAATTTTTTCCAAAAATATACTTGTTTTGTATCACGTTACAATATATAATATAAAATTTAATTCAAGTCTCTAGCGTCATTGGTTCAGGAGATATTTAGGTTTAACCAAAATGTTCACCTTTTTTTTAAACTGCTATGGTAAAAAAACCACCCACGCAATTTTCTTGAGAGCCCTTTCTGCATCTTTCTGCCTTATTATCTGTATAACAATATTATGTCCGATTTAGATCTGCTCGTTCCAATCCTATTCTAGCCAATTCTAGTGTTCCCCAAGGTAGTCATTTTGGCCCTCTCCTCTTTATCCTTACAATTAATGACATTGACAGAGTCAAGGGCGGATCCAGACTTTTAATGATGTCATAAACGAGTTTTTACTCACCGCTTAAAAATGTTCTTTAATGTTCTGTAAAAGAAGCTACCAAATTTGAAATAACATAATAACATAAAGTGACAACTTTAGTTATTAAATTATTTTAGAACGCTGTTGTCCAGCAGGGTACATACAGTCTAAATGTTTAATTTAGTCGACTCTCTACATATGAAAGCATATTTAAGAGCAAAATACAATAGTTTAGATGGTTTTTGTTGCTTTCACGCAGAAATGTAAGAAATTGTTCTGAAACTTAGTTTTTTTTTTCAAAAAGAATATATTATTTTTTGTTGAAAAATGAGAAAGAATCTGATATCAACAATTTTGTGGGTTTTCTTGACGTAGTTTTTTCGGGCCCAATTTTTGGGAGTCTATTATTACTATCGATATCAGTCTGCTTACTCGTAGATTAGAGCTGATGCTGGAAACATTTTGATCTTAAAGGAGCCAACAAAACTTAAAAATTGTGGAGAGAAAATTGTTAGTTAGTTAATTTAACAAAAGTGTACCTTTTGCCGTTTTTGGGACATTTATATTCTTAAAATTCACTTCATAAGTAGATTTCTTTAATTTTTCAATATCTTAAAAGTTTTATTTAACAGAGAATCAATTTTGAAAGAAATATAATACACGACTGGGGGGAAGGGTCATGACCTCTACGAGCCAGGTTTTGGGTCTCCATATCAAGATATACACAATTGAAGAATGGAAAGCATCCAATGAAGATTCCTTTGTTTTGCACTCCCATAGCTTTCTTGGGAAAATCTTTTGATCTAACCCCCTTATCTTGATCGTCACCATTTGGTAAACTTGAACTCATTATAGGAAAGTAGAGAAAGTGCTCTCATACTGTTCATAAATTGGCTACTCTCTGGCTTAGTTGACTGCTCCTTTCTCTATAATTCGATTTCTTGTAAGACTATAACCCGCAACCTGAGAAACCCTCGTCTTTTCCATTTACCAACTCACCAAACCTCCTATGGTCTTAACGAACCTCTGACCCGAATGCTTCGGTTGGTGAATTCGAATCCAAATTTACTTGATTTCAACATCAGCACCTATAACCTAAAAATTCTTTGGACCCACCCCCACTCATAGTTACAAGTTTTCATGTAAGTCAGTTATTTTAATTTATTTATTATTTTAATAAGCTATAAGTATACGTATAGGTTGAATTAAGCGAAATAAATGGGGGTTAAACTCCCACTAAAATTTAAAAAATATAGCGGGAAATCCAAAGTGAAACATCTAATTGGAAAACCCTGAACATAAACATTTTAAAAATAAAACTTCTTTAAAATCCAATATTCATTCGATTGAAACGCCAACACACATCATGGCTAATTCCAGTAGGCCCACATGTTTCTTAAGGTGTTTTTTTGTTTGTTTTAAGAAGAACCGCCTAACGTTTATCCCAAAGCTTAAAGACAAGAAGAAGAAGGACTATCCTGACATTTATTTGATAACCTATTTATAGAAGTTTGCCTTGATAATGATATAATGTATAATTAGCCAAAAATGAAACCAAAGAAGTATATTTTCAAACCGAAGCAAAACCTTAAATACTAATGAAGTACTTTTTTGTATATAACTTTAGGGCATTAATTTTATTTTATTTTTTAGGTTTGAATGGACTAATATTTATAACTTTTTGTCTTATTTTGTTATTGTATTCAAATTTTAATACAAAAAAAACTTACTTCATTACTTTCAAGTAATTATGAACACCAATCTGGGCAAGTCGTGGAAAAAAATTGTGTTCTTTTATATTTCAGCTTTGAGTTTTTTGTTTTAATCTTCTTTGAAGTCTTGAAAATTTCATTCTTCATTCATTGTGCGTTTTTATACGTTTCTTTACAAAAACGAACCCTCTAGCAAAAACACAAAAATTATTCTCAAATGAATTTTCCCATTTTATATTGTAGATCATTATTTAGGGAAGAAAAAACAAACAAACAAACAAACAAACATAAAGTAACTTTTCTTACCTAAACAAATTTTGTGTGAAGCAACACACAAAATCAAAATAAACGTTAAATAAAGATATCCATTATGACCATGAACTTTCAACTTGAACAAAAAAATAAACAAACAAAACAGCCACAAATATGATTAACAAAAAAAAAAAAAAAAAAAAACAGAAAAATGGAAAAATTGCAAAATTTTAAATCTTGCCGTTTTCCAGTTCTGTTGACTTCCTCAATAAATCTATTCAAATGGAATAATAAATAAACCATCATCATCCTTAAAGTGCAACCATTTCTTTTAACCAAAATTACCTTGTGCGCCCATTCAAAATATAAAACATTTAAAAATATATATATGTAATTATATCTTAAAATAATGTTTATTCATTGCTAATGGATTACTAAAAATTAAAATACATTACTGGGTCGCACGAACTTGTTCCTGTATTCAAAGAGTCTTCTTGAAAACTCATACCTATAAAAATACCTGTTGTTTTGTCGTGACAATAGTTACTTGGTCCAAGAATTCAAGCCAAGACAGCTTTCATGATTCTTGTTGACAAGCTCAAAATCATCTTTTTATCTCCAAACAAATTTTTTTCTTTAATTTTCCTTACAACTTTACTCGCACACAGGAACGGTTGAGAGTTATAAGTAACTAGGCCCTGGTTTTCAACCGACTGTTGAGCCACCTAATTTATTTATTTACGTTTTAAAAAAGATAAAGAAGCAATTAGCTGCTTTTAAAGTTTCAAGAGTGCTTTAGCGTTAAAGTATACTTTAAATCGTTTAAAATTATCAGAGAGTCAACCCTCATTGTAAAACTTATTTTAGGAGTCGACTTGGAATCTTAAAATGATTTAGAATAGGTTTTAAATGTTAAATTTGCACCTACATATATCTTTCTTTGTTCTGATTATCCTTGAGTCGAAAAACATTTCTTATCAGTTTTTTAATTTCCCATAGGAAGGTATTGTAATCGGTACGATTTGTCGAATTGAAAATTATGACATTTCTTGACGTTTCAAGGCCCCTAGAGTCGAAATAAAAGATTTTTAGAGAGTTGTCTGTGCGTGCGTGTGTACGTACGTTCGTACGTTCGTGACTTTTTTTTCGACGTCCATAGCTCAAGAACCAGTAGAGATATGGACTTCAAATAAATTTTGTTATACAGATAATAATGCAGAAAGATGCAAAAAGGACTCTCAAAAAATTGCGTGATTGGTTGAAAAGGTGAAAATTTTGGTTTACCCAAAATATCTCACGAACCAATAACGCTAGCGAGTTGAATTAAATTTTGTATTATATATTATGACGTGATACCAAACAAATATATTTTTGGAAAAAATTCCATTTTATTACAAATCAAAAAAACTAAAAGAAAATATTTGTCACCTCCAATATTTTACGAACAAAAAATGATTTTATCTCCAAAATATTTTTCTGTAATAAAGAATAACGTTTTTAACATTTATTAAAATTTTGAGAAAAATCGAATGGACAGTTTTTTTTACAAAAAATAAAAACCTAAAAAAAAAAAACAATACTAAAACTTAGTATAAATATATTTCCGACTCAAATATCTTTTTAAAAATTAAAAAACATTGGGCTTAAACTGGGCTTTCTCATAGAAAATATTGTTTTCGACATTCCGTTAATTTTTTATAAAAATCCAACGGTCAGTTTTTCCATAAAAAAATTAAATCTACAAAAAATAGTATGCAAATTTCGTAAAATTTGATGTTCGGTTCTCGATATCTCGTGGCTAATAGAAGATATTGACTTCAAATTAATTTCAATCATCCAATTTGTATTTGGAATAAAAGAAATAAAAACTTTTAAGAAATGCTACTAAAATTGTTAATAATGTTTTTCGACTAAAAATCTCGTTTACAAAAGTAGATTTTGAAATCAAACTATTTCATCAAATGCAAAATATTGTTGGAAATTTTTAAATCTTTTACAATAATTCAATTGACAACTTTTTTAACAAAGCACGAAAACCTACAAATCTCTTAAGCACAAATCGACAGCCGGGATGGGAATTTATCAGTGTGGGTCGCATCCCAGTCTCTTTGTTTTTTTTTTTTTTTTAAGTTTTCGTGTTTTGTAAAAAAAAGTTGGTCATTGAATAAGTTAAATATTAACTTTAAGTTACTAAAAATATTTGTATGTAATTAAATAAGTTGAATTTCAATATCTGTTTCTGTTACCGACATTTTTAGTTGAACACCAATTTTTATCACACACAATACACAGACATCTCTCTTAAATTAATTCTTTGATGTAACTTCTAGAGACCTTGAATTGTCGAGAAATGTAAAAATTTCAATTCGACAAATTCTAGGTTAAGTTAAAAATTTACTGGAAAAATAAGTTTATCTTAAAAAATGTCGATGACATTTAATTTCTCAATATAAGAACTTTTTGACAGTATAAGAACTTGTTCATAAACAAAAATATTTTAAATAAAAATCGGTTCATTAGTTCCTGAGAAAATTCAAAAATAAAATAACGGTTCTATGAGGGACTCCCTCCTGCAGCAATACAAAAACATATTTTTTTATTTTGAAAGCCGATTTAAGAAACAAAATTAGAGAACTTTTTTTGGATTTTCGAATTGTAACTAAAATAATTTTTTGAGGTCTTCTGTTATTTTTGGTCTTTAAAAGAATGTAAATGACGTCTGACGCGAATCTGCTTTTAACCTTAATTTGTAAGTTTGAATTCAATCGACCCAATTGTTAAATCTGAAAGAGTGAGGACAGATAGAAAGACAGATGGAATCGTTAGAATCGAGTTCTCTACCATCGTAATGTCTTGCTTGATTAAAATCTTGCGTTCGGAAAAAGTGTCGCAAGTAAGAAAGTAGGTAAATGAGAAGACTGTATGTTCTTGCTTTCAAAATAATAATATTTAAAAATTATAATGTGAAGTTTGAAGTACGCATAGGGTTTTTCACAGTAAAAGGTTTCATTTGAATATCCCACTGATGGGGCAGCTGTCAATTTAAACCTTTTATGTTTTATCTTAGGACATTTATCAAGCAAAAATTACTCTTTTACTAAAAATTCAATGATAAGTTCTTCAAAAAAGAAATTAATTTTTTACAACATACAACAAAAATGTTCAACATTTTGCAGTCAACACTTCACAGCTTGCTGTTTTTTCCTAACCGTGGTATTTCTTGAAGATCAAAATTGACCACTGAGATCTTTTGATTTAACATGTTAAAGCTTTTTTCTTAAAGATCTTTTAAAGATAAAATTCGTGTATTTGAATTGGTCGTGTTAAATTTTATGGAAGTTATACGGTGCTACAATAATAGCATTTCCACTTCTCATAACATATGTACCTTACTTTTAACAATAAAATAATGATCTATAGTTTTCTCTACAAAAATATTTTTGTTTAATATCAAAACGAAGCTTCTTATTGGAAAAACCTATTAGAATTTTTAGAGGTGAACAAATTAAAACTGAAGAAAGTACAGATCATTTTTGTAACATTGATGAAACTGACCTCAAGAGAAATGTGTGTGGTATTAAAAGTGATTATCAGTAATTGCCGAGATAGAAGAAACGAAATGGAAGCTTTAAATACCATAATTCCAAAAATTAAACAACATTTTAAAGTTTGCCACAAATATATTAAAAGCTTATTCTTCTATTTTAAAGTCTTTCAAAAAAATGGGATAATATTTGTATTATATATTCAACCAAAGTTTTGTATTTCAAATAAGATTTTCTCGTTTCGTGGGCCAAGGATTTCATTGAGTTCAAAATTAGCTTATCAGTCATTACCTACTTCCAACACTGCCGTCGTCGTTTAGTCGGATAAGAGACCTTATTATTTTTTGTTTATATTAAACTGCTTCAAACACTTTTTATGATATTAATAAAAAGTTTTAACTTGACTTTCTTACTGCAGATGAGGCATCCAAATGGTTTTGTTATAGAGTATAGTTAAGTCATGAAGAATATAATGCTTAATTCCATTTTAGATTGAAATAATTCGGCACATCATCACTTTTTAACAGCTTGAAATATAATTTTTGAATTAAATTTACTTCTTTTTTTCATCTACGAATAAATTACTTGCCCTTGTTAAAGTTTTATTGCAATAAAAATAAAAATTATTCATTTCAAAATATACAGGGTGTTTCTAAGAAAAAAAAACTGGGAACATTTTGTCAAATAGAGACTTTTAGTTTTTGACTTAATGTGAAACAATCGAATTCAGAAATTAAAAGTCAGTGTCTGAGCTTTGTAAGACTGTTTGAGCCAAACCCAAGTTTTTAAACTAACTTATCTTGATTAATTTCTAAAACCCATTATTTTCAAACATTTTGTGTACCTAACTTGACGTCTAACCACAAGGTCTAGAATATAAGGAATGAATTTGGGTTCTACCAAATCCTCCATATTTATTTATTTCTGTTTTTCAATTTTATCATGCTAATTTTTAAGGACATATAGGGTTCAGCTGGACGTCAAGCTGAGCACAGCACAAGCTTGAGCGGGAAAGAATCCTTCTCCAGCCGAGATTTGTCATTTACTCAACACATAGAAATACTCTAATTCCTAGATTATTTAAAGTTCGAAATTCAGTATACAATTTTACGGAAGCTAGTGTTTCTTACTCATGTTACGACAGACGGAAATTGTCTCTATTTTTCTTATAGTCACGTTTTTCTTTAAAAAACATAAATTTTACGTCAAATTTCGTTTTGTCGATTTTCTTAGATGATAATTCGTCAAAAATAATAATTCGATGAAATTTAGACATTTTTTTCTCGTGGTCAACACACGTTCAGTGAGACCAAGTTCCAAATTTGAAATAATTACAAAATTAAATCTGGATCACCCTGTATAAGCAATTTCCAGGAAAAAGAAGAGATATAGGTTCCCTCGCGTTTTTTGTTTATATTAAATTCAATTTTACAGACAATTTGAAATTTAACAAAAGTAAAAAAAAAAACATGTACTAAAATAAGACTGATTGCGGTAAAATAATATTTGAGGTTTTTCTATCTAAACAACCCTCAATTAATCTTTTCGAAAGAGAGCAATATTCTACAAATTAATCTTCAATCGTCAAAAGGTGCTCTAGACGCGCATAGCGATAAAACTAAAACAATTTTTTTATAATTTAATTAGAGTCTTTTTGTGTTGTTGAATTGTTGTTGTTGTTATTGTATAATTTAAATTATATCTTCCAAAGAGACAAGAACTATATACCTACGACAAAGTTTATTATATTTTTTAAAATATTTATTTTTTTCCATGATGTGTGAGATGGGTATAATGTAGATATTTTGCATTTTCGTTATTATCTTATCATATTATTTTATCGAATTTTATCAACTTGTGTACTTTTCACGCCTGTACGCGACGACGTTTTTAGATACTAAGGTGTTGTTTTAAAACTGTCCATGATCATTTTTTTTTTTATTCAAATTTGTATGTACCTAGTGCTTAAGTTTAAAATTTAAATTATTTTGTTGAAATTGTGAAAACTTTTGTTTCTCATTTATTTTCAATTTATCGGACGGACTATTTCGAACTCAAAGATTAGTTAATTATTATTTGTTGAAAGATAATTTTGCAAAAAGAATTATTTGGGTGTTAAAAAATGTTTACATTTCACCAAGTGGATCATAAAATATAAATTTCACACGATTATTCGAAGATCTGGATGCAGCTGCGAAATAATTATTTTTAGAGAAAAAAATATGGGTCTAAAAAGTGAGTTTTGAATTTTTAAGCAATTTGTTTACTGTCTGTATTGTATTTATAGTTTATTGACCTATCCTTCAATTAATTTTTTTATTTTTCAAAATTGAATGATTTGCTTTTGAAGTTGTACATACCTTCAGCTCCTAAAAATGATCTATTCAAAAATGTGAAATCAAAAAAATGTGAACTGCACATACAATCAGCTATAGCAGCAGCGGCTAGAAATCCACTGCCACCTTGTAAAATTTTGTGTTAAATAAACTTAGACGGTTTCACCACATTTCAAAATTCTTGAATAAATAAAACAAAATATTGTGATACCTATGTATGAATGCTAGACAAAGGAAATATGTATTTTCGTGATCTTTGTTCATGATAAAAATTTATTCACATTTTGAAGAATAACAGAATTATCAAAATTCTTCGTGGTATTTTTCTAAAACAAAGTTAATTTGATATGATCTCGATCAGATCTTGATAAACACAAAAAAAAATCAGGGTATAAGTGACAGTGGTGATATATTCTTATCTCTTTCTTCCTTTCGTTTTCATGTTTTTCTTGTAAGCTTTTGAGTTTGAAAAATTCGAATTCGGAAGCGTTCCAGCAACAGCGCACCTTGAATTTTAGCCAAAATCTTGTCAAAAGTGTAGATTAAGTCTTAAAATCTTATATCATAGAATGTGATCAAGTGTAACAATGGTGGAAGAGAATTAATGGACTTTCTTGAGATGTTCCAGTGGCAAAATTTCAAAATGTTGTGGTTAGTATCTATTTCGGTTAACATTGCCCCCTATTTTTGATAGCACTTAAGGTTACGTTGTCTCCTTCCTCGTTTCAAAAGAAATAGGGTCCTATGATACGAACATGTCATAAGCCAAACCATAGTTTTTTTGTGATCCTTTCTAATCCAAGAAAATTAAATATTCACTTACACAAAATTCCGTAAAGTTGAATTTTGGTAGAGAGCTTCAATTAAAAGTCCTTAACACTCTCTTAAAAGCCTTCTACTTTTGGATAGTACCAAAGCCGGAGGGATGAGACACTTTTTGTATGTAATTTTAGTTACATTTTATCTATTTTTACACAAAAATATTGTTACATTACCGTTACACAATCCTTAAAACTTTTTGCTCTATTCCAAAATGAGAGAACCTTTTTAGTGACGTATGATTCTGAAATTTTTATTTGATTTGTCTGTACAATTGATGATTCGTCGAAAACAGACTCATGTCTAATGTCTATATCATTGCACTGGTTAACAAGGTTTTGTTTCTGGCAGTCAAATTGAACTTTTCCAATTGGTTTTGATGGTCTTAGTTCAAATACGATTTCAGATTCGCTCTACCACGTAAGGTTTTTGACATATTACTTTTCAAAATTCCAAAAAAGCAAGGCTTTTTGAAGTTATCTGAATTCATAAAGTATGTTTTTTATAAAATTCGTGATGGTTTTCAAAATCCATAATCCCTTTCTTTTATGTTTATAGTAATTCATAAAACTTTTAAAAAATCTTTATAAGTTGCTAGAATTCATGTGTCTCAAATTAATCTTTAATAAACGCTGAATTTGTGCTAAAACAGTTTTCGACAGAAAAAAACTTATTGAAAGTGCATAATTTTTGTCATTGTAACGATTCGATCGTCTAAACAATTGTATTATATACAGTTTTTGAAATTTATTAAAAACTATAAAAATAATGTTAAAAACTTGTTAAAATCAAAATTCTTATTCAAAATCAGCACTAAAAATTAATTCAAAAGCATTTTTTTCAAAACTATATGAAAGTCTAAAATTCAAGGCTTGCTTCATATGTAGAGTAAAATAAAGACTCGTAACTAATGTACATTTATAGCATCCATAAAATAATTTCAACGGGAGCGGTATGATTGACCGCAAACTAAAAGCTCTTGTAATCTCGCATCACAAAATCTCGCATTATTAAAATATTGCATAGCAAAATCTATAGCTTTTTCAGAAAAAATTCTCGCTATATCAAAATCTCGCAGCAGATTACGCATAAGCAATATGAGGCAGATCTATTCAATGCGAGATTATAAATTTCGAGATATTAGTTTGCTAGATTTTATTGTTGCGTGCTATCATTATGCGAGATTTTGTACTTGCAAGATTTTGATATAAGAGATTTCGTAATGAGAGATTTTACATACGAGATTTTTAAAACGATGTTTTAAAATGTTGTCAATCGTACCCAATTTATTTAAACTGTATGTATCTAGAAGATACAAAATTGAAATATTCAAAATTATTATACAATTGTGTTGCTTACACATATTAAACTTTTTCAGATAGATAGATTTGTCTTTATTTGACGAAAAAGGATAACAATATTTTGGTAAAGGACACGGACATGACAAAATTTTCTTTCTACCGGATATGACATTTCATATCAAGAAAATATAATAAAATAAAAAGGGGAGATATTTAAATAATTAGCTTTTTTTATCAAATAATATTTAATAACTTAGAAACTATTAAGATAAGTCTGTGCAACCCCGTGAGCCCTAATAGAGACTATTTAAAGTCAAAAAACTTTCCTGGAAGTATAACCTTCGGATTTTTTGTAAAATAGGACAATCTGCCATAAAATGGAAGAAATGTTCAGGTTCTCTTCTGTTGCGTATATTACAGGTTGCTAAAGGTATAAAATTCAGATTTGATAACTGGACTCTTGCTTTAAAAATATTCCTTATCACCTCAGATGAGTAGTTACTATTGAAACAATAATTGATGGTTGAGGCTTTTGTAGAACAGTCTAGAGGCTGATGATGATGCTCCAGTTAAGTACTGATCATATATTTTTTCATCCACTTTAGCCATAATAATAGGAAATATGTCCTGTCCAATCGCGAACGTCACCACATCTATCTACTCATTATTGAGTCGCTAGGTTTGTTCCCGTAGTCTTCTTCTCTGTCGATTCTCTAAGATCATGATTTTTGTTCTCAATGTGATATGAAGATTCCATGTCTTGCAATACGTTTCTAATCGATTTATTTGAAGTTGAAGGGATTAGGGATTATCTGATATCAGCATCAAGTCATCTGCATAGAGAAGAACCTTTACGAGATCTCCCGCAAGGTTTACGTTCCAGTAGAATATCATGTTAAGAAAATAGGACTCAAAATGCCTCCCTGTGGTACACCAGCAGACGCTGGTGTACCACAGCTGCACTTGATGACGCCAGAAATGCCATGCACAACATTAAAAACTTTGTTGAAACTCCAATTTATGACAGTTAATAAATCAATGCTTGCTTATTAACCGTGTCGAATGCAGCTTTTAAGTCCACAAAACACACATACAGCTTCTTATTCTTCTCGATATATTTTCTAGTAATACTAATAGTTATGGGTGATTATACAAAATTTGGGTAACTTTTGAGGATATTTTGTTTACGATATTTATTAAATCCAACTTCTACAAATTCTAATCTAATCTAATCAATATATGGTTCCAAATCGGGCCAGTCAATTTTTTGAGTAGATAGTAAGGTATTTAAAAAATTCAAAATTTGACTGCCAGGGGGCTGAAGAGGTAACATAGTACTGATAAAATACATAGTTTTGAAAGTATTATGATGAAATTTAATAAAAATTAGTAAAAATTTCTTAGGATTTAATAATGGCACATGTGTTTTAAAAGTCGATATAAAAATCACTTAGTAACAATTCAAAATAATTATTAATATGTAATACGGGGAGAAAATACGAGTACTTTATCAGTTTTCAAAACAGACTTTTGACATTTAACGTAACGTTATTCACTTATCTTTTCCTACTTTCACATAGTTTTACTAAATATTTCTAAATAATCAACAAATAATATAAACAAAATCTCACAATATTCATCTTAAAAGAACTAATGATCATGAAATTAAGAACAATAACAATATACCTGACACAGGACTGACGCCATAGGACTGACGAAAAAGACGAAATTTGAGATTGTAATCAGGACTAATGTTTTTTTTTTGTAATTTTTAATATCAACAAACTACATTTTATCAAATCAAAGTCTTATATGAATAAATAAAAATAAACTTTAGATTAACAGAAAAATAAGGACTCACCATAGGACTGACGTGTTGACTGGCTTAGCACGTGTATAGACAACAAACATAACCCAAACTCTGGAACAGTTATGGCGGCCGTTAAATTGTGCAATCCGAAACTAACTTCATTACCAACATTAAAATTCAAAGTGGGATTTGACGTTGAGTCGGCGATATTTCGCACGAATTTTAAATTTAAATAACACAAAACGGACTGATGAACGAAACTAAACACAACATTTCTTATTTTTTTAAATAAAGTTGAGAACACTGCATTACGAAAGTTGTAGTATATATTTAACATACATCACAAAATGTAGTAAATTGATAACTTTTCACAAATCAATGATAATGTTTAATAGACAGTCACTAAATTGTTGGTTTTCGGGGTTGTGACATGCCAAGAGACTGACGTTTTAAGAACTAATTTGTGTTTTTTTATAACTTGTATTCAAAATGAAGAACTGAAATTGGGTGACTAAATAAGTGTCTTTCCATTGTTTTAAAATAAATTGTAATCTCAACAAAATATAATAATATATTGGTTGATGACATCGAGTTACCCAACTTTTGTAATTATAATCACCCTTATAGCAGAAATATGATCTATGGTTCAAAATCCAGGGCGAAAAACAATTTCGAATTTGCTGAGCATGTTTTTGTTTTCAATCCAAGTTGAAAGTCTTCTATATAAAATTGTGGAGAAAATCTTTCTCAGGAATTGAGAATAGAAATTGTCCAGTAATTTTCAAACTGGCTTGCATCTCCCTTTTTTAAATATATTGCAATGGATCAAGTTTAAAAACTCCTCAATGTATTTCTTGAGTTGTTCTGTTTCGGAGCTTTGAAAAATAAGTATGCACCTTTCGATAGGACTTTTGAAATATTCACAAAATATCCAACATACCACTAAACTAAGCACGAAGTAGTGCCAGAAGATTTGAACAGCAATATGTCATTTTTAATTTTGACAGTTGCTTTTACATAACAATAAGAAAAACTATTATTGCAATCTGGTAACTCTGTATTCGACTTTCATTAGGCATCTGAAACCAAATAAAGTTAAATTTTAAAATATATTTTCATTAGAGGGAAAAACTTCTTGTTTTCTTTTGCAAGAAATAAACTTGTTTTAAATTTGCATTTATGAAATAAAATCAAACTCTGTTTTTTGTCCAAATACAGTCAATATTCTATACGTATACATAAACACCATTTAAATTTACTTTAAAATATAATAACCATGCTATGTAGATTTGGGTCTATTTAGCTTAATATAATTTATCATTTATTGAAATACTCGAAATTAAAATCAATTAATAAAAATGGAAAAATTCTTAGTAATAGCAACAGTCAATAACTCTATGACATCAGTTAGGTAGTACATTTATTAAAGACTCAATGTTTTTGTGACCTTGATAAAAATGATTGACATCATTGCACACAATTTGTGTTGTGTTCTGTTGTGTTGTTATAATAAAAATCACTTTAAAATAAGCAACAAAAAATACGTGGAAAAGTAAACAACATATTTTTTATTCACACTTCAAATTATATAAATAAAAGTACATTCATCCATCCATCGTAGATATTCATATAAAGTAGACAAAAAAATAGTGAAATTAATTATCCAAAGATGAATAAAATCAATAAAATGTAACTATTATAGCTCACATAAATGACATAATTTCATTTGTCATACATTTTATGTATAAAATTACATTTTAGTCAATGTTTTTAATTTAATTTAACAAAAAAAGTAATAACGATTAATTAAAATAAAACAAATGCAATTAGCCTTTAAACAATATTCATTTGGTAAAAAGTAGTCAATCCACTATGTTTAATATGGCATAACCACAATATTCTAGATTCTTTACCTCGTTACGCAGCTTACCGTAAAAGGTTTCAATTTAATCATAATTAAACTAACAACACAAACAGAACAAAATATTATATAAATAGGCGATTGGAGAAATAAATATATAAAAGCAATTATAGTTCAAGACCATTTGAGTTTAAAGTAGCTTATGCTAACTTTAACCGCTTAAATATTAAAAATTGAATAATAATACTTAAATGAAGATACTCAGGCACTATGGATTTCAAGTGATCCTTAGATTTTTAATAATAAAATAAAAATAATTACATTTATTCAGATTTTGGTTTTATCAATTCAAACTCAAGAATGATTTAATATTGTTCAATATAAAAATGCAAGTATTTACAAAAATAGGGAAGGTGATTGGAAATAATGGGTGACTTTTTTGAGGTTAGGATTTTCATGCATTAGTATTTGACAGATCACGCGGGATTTCAGACATGGTGTCAAAGAGAAAGATGCTCAGTATGCTTTGACATTTCATCATGAATAGACTTACTAACGAGCAACGCTTGCAAATCATTGAATTTTATTACCAAAATCAGTGTTCGGTTCGAAATGTGTTTCGCGCTTTTTTATCGACAAATTTTGTTCAGCGATGAGGCTCATTTCTGGTTGAATGGCTACGTAAATAAGCAAAATTGCCGCATTTGGAGTGAAGAGCAACCAGAAGCCGTTCAAGAACTGCCCATGCATCCCGAAAAATGCACTGTTTGGTGTGGTTTGTACGCTGGTGGAATCATTGGACCGTATTTTTTCAAAGATGCTGTTGGACGCAACGTTACGGTGAATGGCGATCGCTATCGTTCAATGCTAACAAACTTTTTGTTGCCAAAAATGGAAGAACTGAACTTGGTTGACATGTGGTTTCAACAAGATGGCGCTACATGCCACACAGCTCGCGATTCTATGGCCATTTTGAGGGAAAACTTCGGAGAACAATTCATCTCAAGGAATGGACCGGTAAGTTGGCCACCAAGATCATGCGATTTGACGCCTTTAGACTATTTTTTGTGGGGCTACGTCAAGTCTAAAGTCTACACAAATAAGCCAGCAACTATTCCAGCTTTGGAAGACAACATTTCCGAAGAAATTCGGGCTATTCCGGCCGAAATGCTCGAAAAAGTTACCCAAAATTGGACTTTCCGAATGGACCACCTAAGACGCAGCCGCGGTCAACATTTAAATAAAATTATCTTCAAAAAGTAAATTTCATGGACCAATCTAACGTTTCAAATAAAGAATCGATGAGATTTTGCAAATTTTATGCGTTTTTTTTTTTTTTTTAAAGTTCTCAAGCTCTTAAAAAATCACCCGTTACAATACTCATACCAAGAATTTTGAGATTTTCAGTCTTCTTGATGCAAGTGCAAATGATGAAGTAGGCAATATTGAGTTTTCGACTCATTAAATTCTGCTCAATTTTTAATTCTGTCTAGTTCAGAATTTATTGACCTTATCATACATTGCCGTTGTAATTCACGCCCAAAGAGGAGTGTTTTGAATCTAAGAATGAATATTAATAAGCTGAGGGTACTATCGTCGGCAAAGCAGATAAGTGGATTAGAAGTTTCAGGCAGGAGATCATTAATAAAAATGAAAAAGAGTGTTGGAGACATAACAGAGCCCTGGGCCCTGGGGCACTCCATAATTTATTTTGTATTGAACGGTTAACATAAATTAATTATCCAAAAAAGGAGGGATTCGTCAAAACCGAAGACACGCATTTTCTATAAAAAAAGCCTGATGCCAAACTCTATCAAATACTTTTGAAATATCAAGTATCAGTAATCTTAATAAAACGATGTAAAGATTTGTTCTAATGTTCGGTGAGATAAATTATCTGATCACGGGTGAACGTATTGTTACGAAAGCCTCTCATTAAGAATCCTTCTGTCTTGGAGATAATTCTGGAGCTGATAGTTAATCAGCGTAAGTCTTTAATTCGAGGGGGAAGAGGATTCGCTTTTTTTGGGTATTGCCGTTTTCCATCCACTCGGAACTAGACCCGAAGAGTAGGGTACATAAAAAAGCTTACGCAGTGATTTTTCCAGCAGCGTTGAAGAAACCATCTTCAGAACAATAGCTTTGGCTACTTCATGGAGTGTCATTGACAACGAGGCAGCGAAGAAAGGGAAGAATTCCTCATGTTTTTTACGAAAGTTTGTGCACAAAATTTCTTAGACAGGAATAGTATTGGACAACACTCATGGTCTTATATAGCCAAGTTAAGTTAAATCGCACTATCTTGGAGGTCAAAAGTTACGATTCCTTCAATAAACGAGCAGCTCTTGCACACGATAGTTATTCAATTGGTTAACGTAAAAGTCCGTAGTCATGGCTTTTTAGCGATAGCGTATACCTTTAATGTTCTAGCTAGCATAGTTTTTAAAGTACTACGGACCAAAAGCACCAAACAGTTAGTTTTTGTGGAAGTTACGCTTTTTTAAAATACACTTGAGGGTTATCATCACTCTAAATAAGGGAGATTTGTTTATTGACATATCCATTTAATCAAAAGTGCTTCATCGTTAAACAAAACTTTCTTATGAAAACTTCGAACAGAACGCCATGATATTTAAAATTAATTTGCACAATTCGGAATCGTTGTTCAGGCGTCAGTTTATTTATGTTCAAATTCCAAACCGTAATCAAAAAAGAGGCTGGGATGCTACCCACACTGATAACTTCCCATTCCGTCGGTTGATTTGTCTTGCTTAAAAGATTTGTAGGTTTTCATGTTTTGTTAAAAAAGTTGTCAATTGAATTATTCTAAAAGATTTAAAAAATTATCAACATAATTTTGCGTTGGATGAAATAGTTTGATTGCAAAATCTATTTTTGTAAACGAGATTTTTAGTCGAAACCAATTTTTACCAATTTTAGTAGCATTTCTTAAAAGTTTTTATTTAATATATAAACAAATACAAATTGGATGATTAATTTGAAGTTAATATCTTCTATTATTCACGAGTTATTGAGAACCGAATATCAATTTTATGACATTTGCGTACTATTTTTTGTAGATTTTATTTTTTTACGAAAAAACCGACTGTTTGATTTTTATAAAAAATTTACGGAATGTCGAAAACAATATTTTCTGTGAGAAGCCCTAGTTTGAAGCCAATTTTTTTAATTTTTGAAAAGATATTTAAATCGAAAGTAAATTTGTACTAAGTTTTAGCATTGTTTTTTTTTAATGTTTTGTAAGAAAACTGTCGATTCGATTTTTCTCAAAATTTTATTGAATGTTGAAAACAGTATTTTTTATAAGACAAAATTAAGCCATAATCTCCAATTTTTGAAAAGATATTTGAGCCGAAAATCAATTTTTACCCACTTTTTGTAAATTTTTTTTTGTAAAAAACTGTCAATTCGAATTTTCTCAAAATTTTACAGAATGTTAAAAACAATATTTTTTATAAATAAATTAATTTGAAGCCAATATTTAAAATTTTTGAAAAGATATTTAAGTCGAAAATCAATTTTTACGAACTTTTAGTAATTTTTTTTAGGTTTTTATTTTTTATAAAAAAAAACTGTCAATTCGATTTTTATCAAAAACGTTATTTTTATTGCACAAAAATATTTTGGAGAAAAAATCATTTTTTGCTCGTAAAATATTTGAGGTGACAAATATTTTTTTTTTAAGTTTTTTTGATTTGTAAAAAAACCGTTAGTTGGAATGTTTTCCAAAAATATATTTGTTTGGTATCACGTCATAATATATAATACACAATTTAATTCAACTCGCTAGCGTTATTCGTTCTTGTTTTTCTTTTTAGATAGCCAACATTTTCACCTTTTTTTTAACTTGATATGGTAAAAAAACCACCCACGCAATTTTTTTGAGAGTCCTTTCTGCATCTGCAAACGTCGCGAACGTACGTAGTTACGGACGTACGAACGTACGTACACACGCACACACATACATCTCTCGAAAAATCTTTTATTTCGACTCTAGGGACCTTGAAACGTCGGGAAATGTCAACATTTTCAATTCGACAAATCGGACCGATTACAATAACTTCCTATGGGAAGTTAATAAGTCACTTGACAGCTGACAAAATGGCTGCCAATTTAAATAGTGTTGCCAACTTAAAGTACTTCCTATGCATCTAAAAAAAAACACCCATTACGAGATCATGGATAATTGAAGTGGTAGAATGCGATAATTCTAAGCCAACGGATGCAGCTACTTGAGCGAAGTTATATTCCATTGTTAATGAAAACTTAATTTTGTTCATTTGGTTGAAAATAAAATGACACTTAACGTTTAAATTAAACATGAAACAGAATTAAAAACACACCCTACCTTATATTTCTATTTTTTCAAATATTTACATAAATATATAAAATAAAACCCGGAAGAAGATACTGGACAAAACAAACTAAAAAATTGGAAAATTAAAGGGAAATATATCTGAAATAGCGATAGGAAGTGACGTGAATTGAATCAATCCAACAGTTTTTAACTTTTGGTTAGGAGTCATAGAGAAAGGTATGAAGGTTATGACTAAACAAAAAACGTGCTGCACATCGGTGAATGGTTTTACCTTTTCTGATTTTTGTTTTATGAATATTTTTTATGACCAATTATTTATATTATAATACTTTTATTATTTAATTGCATGTATTTTCTGGTCATTCTTTTTATTTTTTTGTTATCACACAAAAAGATTTTGAATTATATTGTTTTGATAAAATCAAAATATGGGATGGATTTTTATGATATCACTTAATTATTTATGGGGCTTATAAATTACAGAAAATAAAATGTGATTTAATATAAATTCTATAGTTTAAAGTTCATTAAGTTATCAAATAAATACATTTTGTAAAATAACAAAATATTATTCTCAATCATGTGTGAATCTATTTATTTTACATTGATTATTGTGAAACAACATAAGTACATATATTTCTCAGCAATTTGAAATAAAGTTCTTTCATGGGGTCTTAGACAACACTCAAAATAAAAGTTGTCAAATTCTTGTTTTCCAAGATTTTATATCCCGAAAACTATTAATTAAACAAATTGTCAATCTCGTCATCTTGTCGTTTGTTTTTCGAATTCAAACTCATACATAAATTTGTTTATCATTTGGTTTGATAAATAAATAAGATTCTACTTGAATTTTGTTGCAAATATGATTAAAAGCTAGGGATTTTTCGGCAATTGCTTTAAACTTTTCTCATGTTAGTCAAAAATCGAACATTTGTACCTAAGATAAAACTAATCTTTGCTTTATACGTAACTAATAAATGAAAATTCGGAACTTTATACAAACCCTTTAGATGGCTGGTGGTTACATGGTAAAACCACGTATTCAAAACATTTTCTCTTGAGTCCCAGCAATGAGAAAATCAATTAATGCCCATGTTCTGCATTTCACTTATTGTGAATACACTTTGTGAAAGTGAATTTGGGTGTTCCACAATTCGTTATTGTGAATTGGATTTTCGAACATGCAAATGGATGTTCTGTATTTCGATTTGTTCCATTTTGGGTTGCAGCAAGGTTTTTGAATTCAAGGAATCGAAGAAAGTATTATAAAAGGTTCTGTTCCCTTAGAACATATAAAAAAGCGTCTTTTGCTTAATGTAAAATTACAATGAAAGCTTAAAAGAGGAAATCAAGAATTAACTTTATTTATCAGAACAATTCTACACACTTACATTGCGTCAGGTAAATCCAATATATTTGATTTGTCTCGCAAAATTCGTCTTCTTATTTTTTCTCTTGAATTCTGCTTCCTTTTTTCACTTAAAATTGCCAAGAATATTGCATCCATCTTCAAAATAGCAAACATTTTACTTCACAAACAAAATAAAAATGGACGATCCTTCAGTTCTGACAGTTCGAAGCAATTTTGAAGTTTTCGAAATCGATCGAATTGAAGAACATGCAATTTCATTTCACGTGAAATTGAAAAGTGATTTCAGTTCACTTTCGATCGAAACTCGAAACATGGGCGTTAAATTTAATAAATTAATTAAATTAATTAAGTTATGCAATTAACTAACAAATTATAAAAAATTCTTAAAACAAAGGGACAAGCGAACGGACTCAACTTAAAGTTCTCATAAACATGTCGTAGGTTTAAATGTCTCTTTCCTTTATCTTACATTATTTACTAACATTTTGTCACACAATTATATTTATATATATTTTAAAATTTGAACTTGATGCCACAAGTTTCTTTGCTATCAGTTACTCATGCATTTATTCTTTTACCAAAATGTATACTTAAATGCTTAAAGCATATTCTCATAGCAATATAATTACCTATACACCATAACTCTCATCATAAAAACAAACGATTTTATCGCAATCCAAAAGCCCATAAAAACGTATGTTGATCTTAAAAATGAATTCATTACTACCATGCTTTCACTTAAAATCAATCATCTACATTATATCGTAAAAATAAAAATGTCACAACATCAACCATAAAAGACGAAAAAAATATCACTCATACGCCACATTAGCCCGAGCGAGCTAGCGAACGATTACTATAAAATCGTTTTTCTCATTTTTCTTATTTTATCAACAACTGATTTTTATACCTATACACGATATGTTGAAAACACACATCTTCAAATAAATAAGAAATCAATTCAAATCGTACTCTATACCGCACATAATCCACAAAGCCACAACCACGAAATGAAGAAAAACCCTTTAAGTTGTTATCTTAACCCCTCATGAGATATAAAAACGACAAAAAGAAGCGAAAAAAAAAAAAAACAAAAACCTCAACATAAAATCCTTTGATCCAATAGTCCTTCCACTTTTAAATCGAAGGAAAGTAAAAAGAAAATCCTATCCTGAACAAAACCTAATTTATTCTTGAGGAAGGGTTGGGAGCTGTGGAAGGTTTGGTTTGGTTTGGTTTTTTCCTTCCCTTTTTTGAACAACCTTCCTCATCATCATCATCAGTCAGCTGACGAAAGGCAAATAAATTGGTTCACTTACTCTTGTGTGTATGTGTGTGGTTATAGTGTAATGTATGTATGTATGTGTGGCTACCATTTCGCACGATTATTATATTATAGCAGTTGAGACACAATGGCGGGTATAATTCCCCGCTCTCAAGCCAAAGAGGGTCGACGTAATTAAATCTTACATTGTTCCATTACCATTTTCCAAATACCCCTTACTCCATGCTCCCCATATAGAAGGATTGTATGTACCTTCAGGTCGTATTATTATTATTTTTTGTTTTCATATAATGTTATAAAAGCTGTTGGCTTTTAAATGGGTGCATTCCCTGGTGCTGCAGCAATTACTCTTTATTTTCATTGACCCCGCGCTTAACGCACACATTTCTACACAAAAACACACACATTTAAATTTAAGTATCCTTACTAGAACATACATAAACTTAAAACATATCTACACATGAACTCAATTGACTCTTACTTTTATAATATTTGATAGCTACTATACTCCTTCGTCGTCGTCGTCCTTTAACCCATTGAGACCGCCAAGTCGTATAGAGAGACGAGCTATGACTGTGACATGACGACAACATCAAACACAAAGGAAAGGACTCCTCAAAGTAGAACAACTACTATACTTTAGTTTAGCTACCTAACTGCTACTCGTGCTATTACTATTATATTAGTAGAGTAGATACAGCTATGGTCAAAGTAATAGGAACATTTCTTATTTTTGAGTTGAATTGTTTTTTTTTTCATTACTTAATTAAAAGGCTAACACGTCATGAAAAAGCTATATTTTATTAATGGTTTCTAAGTTGCCAAACTATTTAATTAAGAATTGAGTACACTGGCGATATATGAGCCATTTTTATTTTTTGACCATTTTTATTAAGTTTTTTATTTGCAAAACTATTCGATTAACTCCAAGCTTGTATGCAAAACGTAAACAAAAACGCAGTTCAAATGCACTAGCAAACTTTGAATGAGAAGATTTTGTTTGTGCAACTCGACTTAGAAGAGGCTCTAGACTTTTCTAAGCTACCCCTACCCAATATAAGACACATGTTTGTTTGGCCAGAAACTGAAATATCTTATGTGTCTCAAGAAAATTCATCTTTTCTTGAAATGTGAATACTAATTTATGCTACAAACGTTTACAAAATATTAGCATTCGGATTCGTGAACCGGGAAATTAGTGATATTAAAACATGTTAAGAGTACGGAATAAAGAGTTATGGCACAGCTCTATTTATCTAGTAACTCAAATTTTCCAATATTAAATCATATGCAGAAAAAAATCAAGAACTTTAATCACCGATTTTTGTTTAAACACAACTTTTTAAAAAATCAATTACTAATAGAAAAGTAACCGTTGTATTGTTTAAAGGTTAGGTTAGGTTAGGTTAAAGTGGCTGTCCATGATGGAATAGGACACACTTAGGCCAGTTTAATGGCCTAATGAGGCACATGAGAGGCTGATTATGCTAATCCGAGTTAGATCGTTTAGATCTTTATAGAAGAATTCTACTAGGTAATTTTTGCGTTTTTGAGCTAGAGCAGGGCATGTACATAAGGGTGTCCCGACAAATTTTTTTTTTAAATTTTCCGAACAAAAGACCTCTCAAAACTTGCGTAATTGGACTTAGATTAAAAAAATATATAAAAAAAAAATATTAAAATTTGTCTAGGGGGTTGTACCGACCCTCAAAATTTTGACAAATTGATATTTTTATGCTTTTTTTCCCTTCCTTAATTTTGGTTTCTGAGCTACTATTTATTATAAAATATTAACTTTTTGATCGTATTAGGTTTAGAACATATTTGACGTTTTGATTTGCATGCAACAATACGTTTCCAGCGGTTTCAAATTTATAAGGTTTTTAAGCTAAAAATACCCCCAATAGGTGAGCAAAATTGATTTTTTTTTTTAATTTTTGGCGCATATTGCTATTATCATCATTTTCCTGGAACTTAAAACCACTGCTCTATAAATCTGACACAATTTGAATTAAAGTTTCTATACCTATCCGATTTTGAAGAAAAATTGTTGATTGTTTTTGAAGAAATAGACAATATTTGGGCTAAAGCTTCGAATCCAATTGTGACCAAGGAAAGAGTTATTCAATTACTTAAATCCTGTTTCGAAAGGTACAATATTGTGAAGCGATACCCCAAAAGCAAACAAAATGCTAATTTCGAAAACAAACTGAAGTGTTTTTTAGAGTCATCTGAGAAGCTTTTCGACGTTGCTGCTTGTAAATGCACTTCATTTGAAACTTGTTCGTGTTTAAAACCAAAGAAAGTTTCCATCCATGAGAGAAGTTTTTTGTTGGATCAAAGAAATGAGAGAAAAATGGTTATAAGCGGGGTTGACAAGAAAGAAACAAATATCTTGAAGAAACGACAGCAGAGGCAAATTGAAGAGTCAAAGAGGGAAGCAAAAAAATGGTCTACGCAGGAAACGGATATTGTCTCAGGAAACTGCAATGAAGAGTTGGTGCGTGAATCTTCCCCAGAAACACATTCGGTAACAGAGGCATCCCCAACAAACCCCCCTTTGACAGAGGAACCATCGACTTCAAGAGCTTATCGCAATAGATTGATGTTGCCAACAGTTGCCAAGGTATGTGATCGATACGGTTTATTGACGCGATCTGCTGCTGCTGTCGCACCTGCTGTTTTGGCTGATGTCGGCTTGGTTTCTTCCAAAGATTCATCTCTTGTTATAGACAAAACTAAGATCCACCGAGCTGTATCGAAATCACGTAAAGAAGCTTTAGAAGATATTGGAGGTATTGCTATAAAAAGCATTTACTTTGATGGAAGAAAGGACAAGACCCTGATAAATGAAAAAATAGGGGCGCGTTATCACAGTAAAGAAATTTTTGAAGAACACATCTCAATTTTGGCAGAACATGGATCAATTTACTAGGGACACACAACACCAGGTCGTGGCACCACAAAAAGGATTTTTACTTCCATCACAACCTATTTAGAGAGTCAAGGTTGGAATTTAGATGACGTGCTTTGCATTGGATGTGACGAAACTGCAACTAACACTGGTTGGAAGGGAGGCGTCATTCAATATTTAGAGGAGTTCTTGAAGAGACCGCTGCAATGGTGTATTTGCATGCATCACGCCAATGAGTTACCTCTTCGTCATTTATTCTTGACATTAGATGGTTGCACTTCGGGTCCTAGAGAATATTCTGGACCTATTGGGAAACAATTAGCTGATTGCGAAAGTAAAACCACCGTGAGCTTTTGTGCAGTGGCTGGTAATATGCCTGACTTGCCGAAAAATGTGGTTGATGAACTTAGTACGGATCAAAAATATCTTTATCAGATATGTCAAGCAGTATCTACTGGTTTCTGTTCTCCTGAGCTGGCAAACCGTCAACCTGGAAAAATGGCGCACTCGAGATGGCTTACTTCAGCTAATTGCATACTGAGACTTTATGTTAGTACTCTTCGTCCATCAGAGAATTTGCTATTGCTTGTCAACTACGTCGTCAAAGTATACGCTCCAATTTGGTTCCGAATCAAGCGACTGGCGTCTTTTAAGGATGGAGCCAAACATATTTTCCAATTAATTATGTACTCTCGATATTTACCCGAAAATTTGAGATGTGTTGTGGATTCTGTTATAGAAAGAAATGCTTATTTTGCACATCCAGAAAACCTGCTTATCAGTATGTTGTTTGATGAAAGGGACCACATTCGGGAGCTGGCATTGCGAAGAATAAAAAAAGCTAGAGAAGCTGAAAATATCAACAAACGCAGGACCATATATATATAAACCACCAAAGATCAACTTCTCTGCTAAAGATTATACCGAAATTATTTTGTGAAACGAATGTCAGGTAACATCATCCCCGGTTCTTCGACATATTTCTTTTGAAGACCTTCACATCATGGCAAAAGATAAGAGCTTGGAAATTGTTGACTTTCCCTGTCACACCCAATCTGTGGAAAGATGTGTTAAACTGGTAACAGAGGCATCACAGAGTGGAACTGACCCTACTTCTAGAGATGGCTTTATTAAAAACAAGTTCAAATCTCGTGCCGAAATGCCAAATTTTGGACACAAAAATAAGTTTAAATTCTAAGGTTATGTCATTAATTAAAAATTATTTCTTGCTTATTTTGTTTTTATGTGATTTGTTTAAATAATATTAATAATAAAATACGTTCAAAACTTAATTTTTTTATAGTTTTATTCAAACGGTTAAAGTATGTAAAAGCATGCAATTTAAAAATCTTCAAAGCCCGGTACTACCCCCAAGATAACATGTTCTTTCAGTTTTTTTGACGTTTTCTTTATCTGTGTAAAATTACGCAAATTTTGATACCCCTTTTGATAGTGTAGCTCGAAAAAATTTTTTCTCATACATCGACGGGAAACCCTAATGTACATAGAAGGTGAAGAACTGTTTTCTCCTCTTCCTCGTCCATACAGCTTCTGCAAAAGTCATTTGAGAATACGCCTAGCTGCGTGGCGTGGTTTCCTATTAGACAGTGTTCGGTTATGGCACCTATTATCGAGCTTATATGCGATCTGCTTCGGATAGAAAACACCTTGATCGCTTTAAATCTAGTGTTGCCAGATTTTTTTTGTGACCTGAAGCGTGGTGATGTTGTTCCACCTGGTGTTTGCCTTCTTCATAGCGTCTTGCATTTTCAACAGTTTACAAGTAGCGATTGGTATGCCAGTATTTGCCAAACGTGGTAGGATGAGCTGCACTGTACCGTTCCTGACAGTTCCTGAAATGTCTCTATGGCCCGGCACCAAGCAGAGGAGAATTTTTAACTGTTGTGCCATCTCCATTAGAGATGATCGACAGTTATGGACTGTTATAGAATTTGTAGAGACAGAGTCCAGAGATTTGATAGCGGCCTGACTATCTGAGAAGAAACGGATATCAGATGTTGATATCACGTTTTCTTTAATCCAGGACAAAACTTCTTTTATCGCCACAAGTTCTGCCTGGAACACGCTACAATGATTGGGAAGGTGGAATGAGAGACTTAATTTCAGTCGTTGAGAGTACCAACCTCTTCTTTTGTTTTTGAACCATCTGTATAAAAATGGATTGACTCGTCTTCCAGGAATGCCCAATCCTTCCAGAAAGATCTGGAAGTTATAGAAATCTGGAAATTTCTGTCGAATTGTAGTTGGGGGATGGTGTAGTCTGTGTGCTTTGGAATTGATTCTAAATACCTAAGAATTACGGAGTGGCCAATGTTGCTGTTAGTCCACTGCGACGAAGCTTTGAGGCGAATAGCAGAGCTTGCAGCTATTTGTTTGCTAAATATATCAAGAGGTGTTAGGTAGAGTAAGGTGTCCAGTGCCGCAGATGGGGTCGTGCGAAGCGATCCGTTTATACATAAGCAAGCTGAAACGTTGGACTTTATGGTTTAAAGAGAATTGACTTAAAATACGCTGGATAAAGTTAAAAAGGTCCAAATCCCATCTCATACAATTCAAATATGACTGAAATTAAGATTCATAATTTAATACTATTACTAGAAGAAAATCTTTTCCCGCAAAGTTTTGAGAAAGTAGATGAACTTTTATTATATCCTTAAGATAAAATTTATATTCACTTACATGGCGTTGATAATATGGGGCTTATCTGCTTAGACAACCTACTTCACATAACCCCACACAAAATAGTCCAGAGGTGTTAAATCGCATGATCATGGAGGCCACGTTAAAGGCCTAAAACGGGAGATAATGCGCTCACCAAAAGAGTTCTTCAAAGAATGTATTTTTTCTTTGCGTTACTCGAACCGAACCATTATTTTGGCAATAAATTTGCACAATTTTAGAAACGCTGTTTTGGAAAAATTTCAATTCAATATGAAATGGCAAACCAAAACTGAGCATAAATCAAGTGACAGCTGTCAAAAAGCACAACTTCCAAAAAAGTACTGCCATATTGAAAACTACACGTATAAAAACACCCATTAGTAACATATCTTTAAGGGATATTGGCGTTCAACGAAATCCAAAGAATCCAGAAGATAGCCGTTTAAAATTACTTTTAGAGCTAGACCAACTTTAAAAGGACAAATCCAAAGTTAATCTATTTTTTCAATCAAAAAATCTTCAGTGAGATTTTAACACGCAAGTCAGCTTTAGAACGGTTCTTTCTTTCTCACAGCGTGAGAAATCCATGCCATGAAACCGCTCGCGCAGAATATCGATTGTATCTTGAGATCATTTTCGAACAAAATGGACTGATGACCTCCAGCCTAAAATTCACATCAAAAAGTGACTTTATTTGGATCCATTGGCACCTCGTGAATCTCACGTAGATTGGTGGCGTCCAAAATTGATTGTCATTGAGTCAGTGTTGGACTCGAATTTGACCAACAAACGTTGAACGTACCCGCACCCATTTTATAATTTGCTCGACGCTATAACGTGCCATGATCATTTGTCTTTAGTGACTGGCACAAAGATGATATTTTGACAGAAAGTAAAAGAAACAATATGGCCGCCACGATTAAGAAAATATTTTCGAACTGTGTCGGTCGTTGGGTAGAATTTCTTGTTTTTTTGATTAAGAAACATTAACAAAGTTTAAACATTAAAATTTTAGATTTGTTTCCTTACACAAATTCAAAGGACATAATAACAAAAACAAATAATTTTGTCGTTCCTTTTATTTTGGCCATACCTGTATGTATGAAATGTTTGTATAGGGAAGCTTTTTTCAAGGAGTTATAAAAGGGAGGTCTTGAAAAATTATATCATAAAACGAAAGTAAACAACTCGCTGCTGGTATAAGTTACTATAATATGTACTGTACATATATGTACATAAATATATGATGTATGTTTGTATGAAAAATAGTGTCGTTGGTTTTTTGTTGCCATTTTTAATGGAAAGGATATGTTCAACAGTCACGAAAACGACTCAATTATGCTCGGCAATAAAATGTCATCTCTATGTAGAGTTCATACATATGTATGTACATACTTGGAACATTGCTACACTTCTTCTCCTGCTTTTATATATATATATATGTATGTAAATATTTGTATTGTTTGATGAGAGCTCTGTGTCGTTTAAACAACCAACAACCAATTCAGCGAAACTGGCAAAATAGCTTTTAGAAGACGTGAAAATTTCATGATGAACTGGATAACAAAAACGTTGACTTTTGTATCTATTCTATTTCATTATGGTACGGAGATCATTTATGATTTGAATATTTACAGAAGATGTCTTTTGTTTTTATTTTTGTGTAAAGGGTGTTTTTTTTTTGTTTGTGTTAAAAATCAAAAATCTGTAATGTTTTTTATCTTTTCAACTCGTAATACCTACATTTTGCTTAGTTTAATTTTAAAGTCTTTTTAAGGATTATTAGACAAAATTATAAGTTAAATTTGGCATTTGACATCTTGCAATATGAACTCACCCTTAAACTAATAAACAAACTGTGAATGTCAAAAAAATCTGTAAAAACAACGGCGAACAATTTAATATCGATTTTTTAGTATATAGAAAAATATAGTAAGTTAAATTTGGCATTTGATATCTTTTAATGTAAACACACCCTTAAACTAAAAACCCCAGCTGTCAATGTCAAAATCATTTAAAACAAAAAGCAGACATATTTTAATCGATGAAGTCAAATGTATAGTTGATTAATTTAAGTTAAAAAGATGATATTGCCGATTTGTAACGATCTTAACATCTCCTAAAATATTAAAAAAGATTTAATCACAAATTGACTTCTTTGACCTTGAGTTGTTTGCTAAATAATTGACATTTAAAAGTGATTGGTCCATTCGACACATTTAGGAAGAAAATTATGATGCAAATTCACGTCAAAATCACGTTACAGTCGATGAAAATGTCAATTAGTGTAGTAAAAAGTTGTATACTTTTTGATCTATTTAAAAATGAAAGTTGCAAAATCCTCATCAAATAAAAAAACACCCTATCACTTGTGCCGAAAAAAAGTGTTCTACTCTCTTTTATATTGTATAGAGTAGCACATGCCAAGATTAGTTGTTATTCAACAAAAGTAATTTTATATCGAATTTTTAGGAAGTATTCGTGCGTGACCAAAGATGTAAGGAATTGAAATCAATTAGCGCCTTTGAGGGTGTGACAAGTCTAAGAATAGAATTGCTCCGATCTTCTATATAATAACATTTGTAAACATTTAACAAAACAAAAAATTAATAAATAAATTAAAAATAAAAAATAAAAAACGTCAAAAAGTGTACAATCATTTTTATGCCAAGAGTGTGCATCTCAACAGTATTAAATGACTTTGAATTATTTCAGTTCGAATTTCAGAGTCATTTAGTTAAGTTTAAAAGAATTTAAATTCTTAGATACAAAATAATTCTGCGTTCCTTTGAAAATGTTTAAATTTAAGGAAAATCACATAAATAATTGGGGTTATACTACAAAAATGAATTACCACATTGTTTTGATGAATTCTTCAAGACATTAAAGCCTTTGTTCTTGTGGCAAGGAAGCAGGAAAATATACTATGTAAGACACATTTATCAAAACCTCCTTCTTTGTTTTTCCTTCCTTCATTCTTTAGATTTATAGGTTAATTTATTCTGAGAAAAAATATATGTATACACATAACCTTTCAAACCTCTTAATTTTAATAGACTTCTTATTCTTATTGTTGTTTGTTTAACTAACTCGTAATTTTATTTTGTATATTTACAGTCAAGAAGGCAATCAGTCACTTTTACGGCTATGCCACCTGGAGTTCTAGTCAATGATAGTCGTGCAAATTCAAGTGATGACATTCAAATAGCACTTGCACCGCATATACAGTCCTATTTGAGTCAAACAGGACGAAGGCATTCATGTTGCAGTGTTATGCTACCAGTTGCATTTGAAAGGGCTGCAGCAAAGTCTTGGATGGATCCGAAATTTGATTCACCTGTTTTGGAGGGACAGTATTTGACTAGTCTTTTTCCACACATACGAATGCGTTATCGGTGAGTAGTTTTGTTGCCAAAATAACAAATTACAAATCAGTGAAAGAGTGGGTCAGTGAGAAAATTAAATGTCATGAAAATGTAAATGTTTTAACAAAAAACAAAATATTAAACCATTATGGTTGGTTTTGAATGTCATAAAACATATGGGGTTTTCCATGGGTGAATTCAGATTTCCTTCAAAAATTGATTTTTTTCCGTGGCGCATGCAACACAATTGGATCTGTTTTTTCTTGTTTGTCATAATATTTGTGTAACTTCGTGTGAGTGCTATGAAGTGCAGTAGAGCTGTCAAATTCCAAGCTAAACATTTTTTTTTTTAAATTGTAGTAATATTGGCGCAGAAGGGTAAACATGCCGAAAAATCCATATCTACAGATTTGATCCTAAATAAAAAAAAATCAATTTATTTTGCCCTTTGGAACGCAAAACGGGAGAAATTTGTGTTTTAATAGATATAGATAAAAAATAAAGTGATTTATTTTGCCCATAGAAAACCCCATTATGTTCATTAATTTCGTCGTTTCATGTTGGTAGTGGTTCTGATTCCTGTCAAAACTTAGCTATAATGTTAAGTGTCTTACTATTAGTTGAATGTAGTTTTTTTACGATGATGGATCGCTTGGTAACCAATCAAAGTGTCAAATCCATTTCAATTTACTAGAAAAGTCGTGATTCAAATGTAGACGCTTTTCGTTATGATTATGTTTGTCATAATCGACTAATTAGACTACTCAAGCCAATAGAAACATTTTAGAGACATTTTGAAGAAATGTCAAGCTTTACTGATGTCATTGAACTTGTGCATAATGAAATAAATTCTCATTCGAAAATATTGCTTTAAGTGTAAGTGCGTTACTGGTGATCCGAATTTTTCGATTTCCCCGTGTGTTCGCAGGAATTAAACGAGTCATAAACTTCACTATGCCATATTTTACATTTCAATTTACATCGTTATCCTTATCACGGTTTTGTATAAAACTTTAAGTTGGTCACACTATTTTAAATGGCGGCCATTTAGTCAGTTGTCGAGTGATTTATTTTAGTTTGATTTGACATTTGAACATGAGTAGATTGACACTTGAACAAATCATGGTTCTATTTTTTCATCATCGAACTTCGTTTGAGGATGAAGCTCACTTTTTGTTGAACGAATACGTCAACAAACAAAATTGCCGTATTTGGTGTCATGATCATCCTCAAATGTTACTTAAGAAACCGTTACATTCACGAAAAAATACTGTTTTTTGTGGTTTATGGGTTGGTGGAATAATTGGTATTCATATTTCTTAAAAAACGATGCTGTCTACCAGAACGTTACTGTCAATGGCAATCGCTATAGAGCCATGATTACTGACTTTTTCGTTTATCAATTGAAAAACAGGAGTGCAGGAGCTGTGATTTCAACAAGACCGCCACAATTGATTTATTGAAGGAAACGTTTGGTATTCGCATAGTTTAACGTCACGGACCCGTGAATTGACCTCCAAAATCGTGCAATTTAATGCCACTTCACTTTTCTCTGTGGAAATTTATAAAGTCGATATTCTATGCCGATTTTCTCGATTGGCCACTTGGAGGATAACATTCGCCGCCTTATTGCCAAATGTTGGGAAAAGTCATCAAAAATTGGACCTCACATTTGAGTTATAAGATAACTCAGAAGATTATATTTCGAATAAAGTAAATCCCATATCAAGTAAAAAAAAAGAGGCTGGGATGGGACCCACACTGATAACGTCTATCAATTTGTCTTGCTTAACAGGTTTGTAGGTTATTGAGTTTTGTTAAAAAGTCGTCAGTTGAATTGTTCAAAAAAAATATTAACAACAGTATTTTGTATATGATAAAAGAGTTTGATTTCAAAATCTATTTTGGTTAACAAAATTTTTATTCGAAAACCAATTTTTACCAATTTTAGTAGCATTTTTTAAAAGTTTTTATTTCTTCTATAAACTAATACAAATTGTATGAATGAAATTAATTTGAAATCAACATCATCTATTATTCACGAGATATCGAGAACCGTACTATTTTTTCTGGATTTTAATTATTATTAATTACCGAATGTCGAAAATGATATTTTCGGTGAAATAAAACTAGTTTGAAGCCAGTTTTTTTGATTTTGAAGAGATATTTGAGTCTAAATCAACTTTTAGTATTGTTTTTTTTGGGTTCTTATTTTTTGAAAATAAAACTGTCCATTCGATTTTTCTTGAAATTTTAATGAATATTGACAACAATATTTACAAGATAAAATTAGTTTGAAGCCAATATCTCAAATATTTGAAGAGATATTTGTGTCGAAAGTCAATTTTTACCAACTTTTAGTAATGTTTTGTTTAGGTTTTTATTTTTTGTAAAAAACCGTTAATTCGATTTTTATCAAAATTTTACGGAATATTTAAAACAATATTTTTTATAAAATAAAATAAATTTTAAGCCAATATCTCAAATTTTCGAAAAGATATTTGAATCGAAAATCAATTTTTACTAACTTTTAGTATTGTTTTTCAGGTTTTTATTTTTGTTAAAAAACTGTCAATTCGATTTTTCTCAAAATTTTGACAAATGTCAGAAACGTTATTTTTCGTTGCACAAAATTATTTTGGAGATAAAATCAGTTTCCATTCGTAAAATGGTAGAGGTGAAAAATATTTCTTTTTTTTTTCAGTTTTTATGATTTATAAAAAAACCGTTGATTGGATTTTTTTTTCCAAAAATATGATTGTTTGATATCACGTTACAATATATTATATACAATTTAATTCAAGTAGCTAGCATTATTGGTTCGTGAGATATTTTGGGTGAACCAAAATTTTCACCTGTTTTTTAAATTGCTATGGTAAAAAAAACCACCCACGCAATATTCTTGAGAGCCCTTTCACATCTTTCTGCATTATTATCTGTATGACAAAATTTATTTGAAGTCGATATCTCTACTGGTTCTTGAGCTATGGACAACGAAAAAAACGTCGCGAACGTACATACGTACAAACGTAGAGTAAGTGCGGCAAATATGGCCCACCCTTAACATTTTTTTAAATAAAACCATAAATTTAAGTCTAATTCATTTATTTTTTTTTTAAACAGTCTAACAAAACATTTTTAATGCAGATTTTAAAAACTTTAACTAAAAAAATAAACATAACAAAAAGTTAAAAACAAAAACGTAAAGGAACTTCATAAATCATATTAAAAAAAATTGCGGCAAATATGGCCTACCTGGTGTTAAATATGGCCCAGAGTGGGCCATATATATAAAATGTATCAACTTTTTTTTTAATCATGATACCAAACATGTTAACAAATTATTAAACACAATTTAATTGAAAAAAGAAGTTACCAATTTAAATCAAAATTGAATGTTAAAACACTTAAGAAAACTTACCAAAAAATTACAACCAAAGTAATAAAAAACAAAGTGCCCGTATATCTTTCAAAACCGTCGCGCCACATTAAGCACGAAAGGCTGAGGCTAAACCGGTTTCCGGTTTGGGAAATACCGCTGTAGGCCATATTAACCACGTAGGCCACATTTGCCGCACTTACTCTACGTACACACGCACGCACAGACATATCTCTAAAAATCTTTTATTTCGACTCTAGGGACCTTGAAACGTCGAGAAATGTCAAAATTTTCAATTCGACAATTCGGACCGATTACAATAACTTCCTATGGGAAGTTAAAACATCTTTTATAAGAACCCCCTTTATAATGTTGAAATTACGCAAATAACAATAAACACCAATTTTTGAAACAATCTTTTCTTTAGAGTTGAGGCACATTTCTCCCTTTATAATAATGACCGAGTTATCGTCCGCAATGTCCAAAAAAGTAGTTTAAAATTTCCTCAAAACAATCACACGCCGTAAATCTTCCCAAGAAGAATATTTTCTTGTACACTTGATGGCAAAATCTAAATTTCCTAATGAATTTTTGTAATTAACATTTGAAACAGAAAAATAAATTACACTGTAATATACAAGATCTTAAATGTCTAAGCTTGTGATGGGAATCTAGATACCAAATTCGACAATTCACAAAATTTGTCCAGGTCTTCATTAAAGTCATAGCAAAGTTTTCAAAATCTGTAACTTTTGAAAGAAACTATTGGAATGAAAATTATAGCACAGTTCCTGATACACACATTGCACTCTAAGTAGCTTACTCTTCTATATATACTTACCCTTCTTAAAAGGTTTTTCAAAAATATTAAAAATTTTGTAAACGACCACTAGTCTTCCCTTAAATCCAATTTCAGTTTAATTGGAAATATGTAACGTTATTAAATCTTTCTGAATATTAAGCACAAGTTCACGTCGTCGTTCCTATTAATCATTTTAAATTGTTTCATAGTCCCTGAAAAGCACGTGCTTTTTCATTATTTAATAATTCATAGATTTAATTTAAAGAAAACAAAATACAACCTTTTTTAGTAGAAAGAAACTAAATTTCAACTCTCTCAAGCCAACAGCGATTTAAAAAAAAATACTTATTCTAACACATTTTCATGTTCCAAAAAGTAAAATAAATTTATCCAACATTTCCACAACCCTTTTTTTTGAAAAGAGCATAGTTCAATTTATGTAAATTAAATTTATTTGTCCTTCATGAATGAATTGTTTTTAAACAAAAATAAAAAAGGGTGGTTGTTTTGCATAATTGCGTGAGGGCACCATTTGTTCCATATGCATTATTCTGCTTGCAACACAATACAATTTCAAACATTAATATTTGAAACTCTCTACGTACCCTAACTCCCCTTACGCCTTACCCCAGTTCTATGCTTATTGGCTTGTGGTGGAAATATTTTCTGTTAAAATTAATTAAACTTGACCGCGATGTATACGAGTTAAAATCACACAAAAAAAAGTATCAAAAATACAAAAATTAAATTCGATACAAAACTTTTTAGTGTTTGAGTTTAAATCCGATATGTTTCATAATACGTATGAATTTTTAAATTTTATTTAAATTGAAATTTAACAAAATTTAATTGTTCTTGTTTTTTAATGTTTAATTTCAGATTTACGCTTTTATACATTTTAATTTGCTCGCTGGCATGGTTCCTATACTTTATGATTGGCAGTGGTTCGAATGGCTATTGGCGGGAAATCTCAAGTTCCTTCTCGATTCTATCGATAATAACAATTTTAGGACTATGTTTCACCCATTGTGACATGTATCGAGCTCATTCGAATCTGACATCAGCTTTAACAGCCATCATTCTTTGTACGGCATCATTAGGTTTTCTAAGTTTCACCAGCAACGCATTTAGTCCTTTGGGACATTTCGCCATTTGCCTAGAAATCATTCTTCTCATTTACACAGCAGTGCCAATGAAGCTATGGCTTAGTGCAGTCATTGCCGTCACCTATTCAATACTCTTCGAGACGCTGAGTCATTTGGTGGCGGGGAATACGGCAGTGCATGGGACATCCACTGAACATTGCTATAAAGTGCTGATTTTGCGGATACTTTTGCAATTCAGCGTGCATTTGGTGGGGGTGCATGTGCTGGTGATGAATGTGGTTCGAATGCGTGGTACGTTCATGAAAATTGGACAGAATCTCTTGGTAAGGAGGCAGCTGGAAATGGAGAAACAGCTTAAGGAGAAAATGATACATTCTGTGATGCCGCCAAAAGTTGCTGACATGTTGCTGAATGAGGGCGGAATGGAACAGCCCGATCTTATGAGCCCCAAATACATGAGGCCGAGATCGTCGAACGATGTGAAGTCTCTGTTTCGGCCATTCCACATGCACAGCATGGAAAATGTGAGCATCTTGTTTGCTGACATCGTGGGCTTCACAAAAATGTCATCGACAAAAAATGCTGAACAACTGGTAGAGATACTGAATGATCTGTTCGAGAGGTTTGACGATCTCTGCACTTTGAATGGGTGTGAGAAGATATCGACACTTGGCGACTGCTACTATTGCGTCTCGGGATGTCCTGAACCGAGGCCAGATCATGCGATTTGTTGTGTGGAAATGGGTCTGGGGATGATCGATGCCATGCGATGTTTCGACGCTCAGCGGCACGAGGGAGTCAAGATGAGAGTTGGCGTTCACACTGGCACCGTTTTGTGTGGCATTGTTGGAACGCGCAGGGTGAAGTTTGACGTCTGGAGCAACGATGTTACGTTGGCTAATAAGTAAGTTTTTGTTTGTGTAAACTTGTATAAGATCACGAATCTAATTTTCTTGCTTCTCTTTGAAGAATGGAGTCATCTGGGAAACCCGAACAAGTTCACATCTCTGAGACAACACTGAACTTTTTAGGGGATGCCTATTTCGTTGAGGAAGGCGAGGAAGTCATGGGTAAGTGTTATACAAGCCTCTTTTCATTTCTTCTACTAATAAACTATATCCTCTCAGGCCAACGAACATACTTTGTAGTTGGACGGCAAAAGGAGATCTCTCGAAACAATAGTTTAAGTCCCAGTGCTCGAAATGGTTCAAACTACTTGTTGGCATACCACAACGAACACTCTTTGTCACAGAGTGCAACAAACGTGTCTGTCATCCATCCCAACGTTCCGCCAGCCTCACCAGTTGGTCAAACATCGAGTTCCCTTAATCCATCACCTTTGCTCTCGATACGACCGCGCCTCACATCGCTCACAATGAAAATACGCAAAAAATCGAATGCTCATCAAACACACAACGATGTGAACGAGAAGAACACAAACAATAATCCATCAGCTCAAGCAAATCCTACAATAATTATAACCACCAAATCCTTACCAGGAAGCCTGGATTCGGACCAAGATGACGAAGGTTGTTGCAAGGGCTCCTCGAATACGGGATCGACATTGAAGCCGCACGCCAATAATTCGGAGGAAGAGAACAAAACTAAGGCAAGACTGAAAAACTGGCGAGTTCCTCGATTCCTTAAGAAGTCCGATCCATCGACGGGACTGTTGAATTCTACACCATCTCGACCACCGGAAGAAGTGAGTATATGCCTTGAGCAAAATGGCTACCAACAGATTCCACTGCTAATCGAGACCACGAAGCCCACCTGCACGCTAGACATTCCACAAAGACCAGGTCATACAGCCTCCGCATCGATGATAAAATCACCAGACGGTAGTTGCTGTTCCCCCGGGCAGCATTCCATGTTCGACGATATCATTGACATCCGATCGTATATCTCACAATCACGGAGTGATATTTCACCATTCGGTCGATCTGGCAGTTATCGATCGCAATGTGGGAGATCGGGGTTGTCTGGCCAGTCGTGTCAATGGGATGCCTCGCCTGAAGGTAGACCGCGTGCGTCCACTTTAGCAGCAGCGAAACATGATCCAAAACATCAGCCACCTCCGTTGCCACCGTGTCAGCATCAACTGCAGGCGTGTGACATTTTGAGTATATGTCCCTCGGCAACAAGCCGCAAGGACTCTGGGATCAAGAGCAACAGTCGAAGGTCGAGCATACAGCAACAGATATATGCCCTTAATCAGACGGCAGCGATCTCGCAACATCGGGTTTCTGGATACTTTACCAGTTCCACATCGAGCATCTCGAATATAGGTGATCTGCAGATCCAAATTCCTGTCCACATTCCACCCCCTCCTCCCACACATCCACAACAACATGTGGCCGACCCGTTGGCAGCATGTTTGCAACAACTGAGGAAACAATCCGATCTCCAATTGATACGCTGTGTCCGAGATAACGCTAAATCGCAGCGGAGTTACTTGGTGAAACCTCCGCTCAGGCGATTCAGCTTGTTCTTCAAATCGCATCAAATGGAGAGAGAATTCCGCTCGAAAGCTCACCGATTTGGCAACGAAAACGAAACCGAAGGCCCACCCACCCTTGCCACGCCCCGCTACAACACCTACATCGATATCTTCGTTGGCATTGCGGTATACTTTTGTATCGCAGCGTCGCTGTTTCTGATGGCGCCCTCAACCGTCTCGTACTTTCACATCTGGGTCGGTATCTTTTCCATTTTCACGGGCATACAGTTCTTCGCTTTGTTTCTGTTCACGCGACAAATGTGTCGAAGAAATAACGGCAAAGACAAAACGACGCAGAAGGAATCGTGCGCTGATCGGATATTCGAAGCCATTTCCAGCTGGTACCCGTGGCACACGTGTCTGGCTGTTTTGATGTCGATGCCAGCGGTCTTGATTGTTATACATTTCCTCCTACTTGACCTGAACCTGCTGCAGGCCTTCGAATACCACTACGGTTTCCTGATATTCGTTTGCATTGTGCATTTCTGCAACTTTACGCAGCTGAATTGCTGGATGCGAAATATTTTGGCATTCTTGGCTGCCATGTGTTTCGTAGGCATTGCTGTTAGTCAGCTTACATCCTACGTCAACCGCAGCGACAGTGTCAACTCCACTGAACCATCGATATTTCCAAATACGCACATCATCATTTCGGAGGAAGTCAAGTGGTTCCAGGACTACCACGTGGAAATCTACCTTGATCTTCTATTGATCCTCATTCTGGTGTGGTTGCTGAATCGGGAATTCGAGATCGGTTACCGATTGACGTTCTATGGTAATGCCGTCGCCAATCAAGATAAAATCCGAGTGCAGAATATGAAAAACCAGGCTGACATGTTGCTGCACAACATCATTCCGAAACATGTGGCGGAACACCTCAAAAACACGGCCAAATACTCAGAGAACCATCGAAACGTTGCGATAATCTTCGCAAGCATTGTTAATTTCAACGAAATGTACGACGAAAGCTACTTAGGTGGCAAGGAATATCTGCGAGTACTTAACGAACTAATAGGCGATTTTGACGAACAACTATCGAAACCGGAATTCCGGTGTGTTGAGAAAATCAAAACCATCGGCAGTACATTTATGGCAGCTAGTGGATTGGATCCGCTTAATCGAGGCGATAACAATCATCACATTCACGCACTTATGGAATTCTCGAAAGCCATGCAGTCTGTGGTGGATTCGTTCAATAAGGATCTGCTGGAGTTTAATTTGATTCTGAGAATAGGTTTCAATATTGGTGATGTGACAGCTGGTGTCATTGGAACTAGTAAATTGCACTATGACATTTGGGGAGATGCAGTTAATGTGGCCAGTCGAATGGATTCGACGGGAATTCCGGGTAGGCTTCAAGTTGGCAAAGATTGTTTGCCATATTTAGAGGATAGATATGAGTTTGAACCTCGCGGTGAAGTTTATGTGAAGGGAAAAGATCACATGGAGGTGTTTTTGTATAAAAGTGAAAAATCTACTGAATCTGCAAACAATAATGAGGGTGAGAGTGAAGATTGTTAAAGTAACATTTAACATACATTGTGGCATTGGTAACTTAATTTATAGTCATTGAAAATCTGATAAAAGAGGTATTATTGGCAGATCAGATCTAAAGAACCATTAGGCGTTAGTAAGAAGAGAACCCCACAAAATGTTTGAAAACATTATAAACTTTACAATTCGTAATGTTATGGGGTTTTACATTGGTAAAATTGGATTTCAATCTAAAAATTGATAGTTTTTCGATGAGAACAAAACACATCATTGTGTTTTTTTATTTTGACCTGTCAAATTTAATTTAAAGTTGATTTTTCAAATAATTTATTTTATACTGGGTCGGTATCGCGTCAAACAAAAAAGATTGTTCCATAGATTTAAAAAGTAGAGAAAACAATCGTCTTAACGACTATCAATCTAACAGATGTATTTTGGATGTATTTTACCAAATGGAACGAACAAAAGTTAGAACAATGTTTTGACATTTTGATTTATTGATTTATTTTGAAAATTTTAATACTCCTGACATTGGACAGGTTCAGACAACTTCATTTGCAGTGAACCGCATTACTTGAACATTTATTTTGACCAAGTCAACTAGTTAGTTTTTCAAGTGTCATAAACTTCAAATTCAGAACTTTACTTCACAAAAAAAGTCCTCAGGCAAACAACAAGTCCATCACAATTTGCATTTCGAATTGTAAAGAAATATTACTTAGGTATTTCTTTTCTAATTTGACGGGGGACCATTTTACACAAAATATTAAATAGAATTGTGCGAAAAATAAATAAATCGAAGAGTAATAAGGTTCAACTTTCAGTTAATTAAAAAAAACCTGATAAAATGTCATTCTGACTTAAGTTGCCTTGACTTGATAGTTAGGGAAATTTTTCTTGACTTACTTTCCACTCAACTTTCCAATAAAGTTGCCTTAATTGGAAGGCAATTTTTTGGCAGCTGGCCAATCAGATGCTAGAAACTTTCCTTACTTTCAAGTCCCTTATGTCGCCTGAACCTGCCCATTGCTAAATTTTATTGCCGCCATTTTAAAAAATTATTTAATAAAATGAAAATCATTATTTGACGTCTGCCTTACGTTAACTCTTAAATAAAGAGTTTTAAAAAATATGACGTTTGTGTACAAACGTCAAACTCGTGACTTTTAGGGGATGTTCGTAATAGTTTTGTGCAAAATTTGTTGACGCCTCCTTTTCAGCGTTTTAACAAGTGATTGAACCAAATAAGACTTGAGACAATTATTAAGCATTTGTTAAGGCTGGCGTTGCTTTGACATGTAATATTCGTTACATCAACTTATTCTGGCGTAGGCAGAGGTGGGTGAAGTCCTCAGACAAGGACAGTGTCTGATGGTAAACACTATTACTACTAGACCTGGAATAAATAGACAAGAACGAACTGTCAAAATGTGAATGCGTAATAAAATGTTATCAACCAAAATGCTCATGATACACTCCCCAACATTATTGTTCACTTTCTACAAAAAAGAAACGAATAAAATTTAAAATAATTATATTCTTATAAAAATATAATAATAATAAACTACATAAAAGTAAAGAATCATAGCAAAAGAATTCTTGTCAACGTGTGATAAACTGATAAACTAAAACGATTGAGGGCTTTAAAAAAAAATAATATTATTATTACAAAAAGTTATAAAATAAAAACAAAAAATATTTTTTAAATGTGTGAAACAAAAATATATAAGAAAATAAACTCCTCAAAGGTCTGTTACCTGAAATATTATATAAATATTATATTGTACATGTTTAAAAAAAAACAACACTTTGTTAACATAAATTTATAAATTTTCTTTTTCATTTTCTAATTTTATAGCCTTAACTAAAAAAATAAAAATAATATAATTATATTTACATCTAGAAAATACATAATATACTCTTAGCCAATATGCGTGTAATTTTTTGTTTGTGTTAGCTAAGTTAAGGCTTAATTGATTATATATTTATAAATTACATTTTTAAATATTGTTAACTTAATTTTATTTTGAATTTGCGCATACACACTACTTCTTGCCTAATTTTTGTTTTTTTAAATTACATAATTTTGTTTTATACAATTGAAACGCTTACTTTAGAAAAAAAAAGTGTAGAATTATTTGATACCAAAACAGAAACTTTATGATTCGTTATATTTTGTTTTAAATTATTTGTAAATATACCTTAAAAATATATATATTTTAATTACATTATAAATATAGTGTCTTGATCGCATAAATTATTCTTATTTAAAAAATAAATTAATTAAATCTTACTTTAGCATATTGTTGATAACATATTATTTTAAATTATCTACTATTATTATTTTTTACTAACTAAAAATAATATTAATGTATGTATATGTATTTTTAATGATATTAATGTAAATTTAATACGTTTAGACTCAATAACAAGAACAACCAACAACAACAACAAAAACAACAAAAATCCATTAAAATAAATGTACACAATGTTTTTTACATGTTATATTTTATTTTATAGAAATATTATTATTATTAAAATAAATAAAACAACAACAATAAAATAACAAAAACAGAAACAAAAAAAAAAACAGATTAAAGAGACTAAAACTATTTTAATTATTAAAAATAACACACTTGTATTTAAATAAGCAGATAAATAGATATTATTTTATAACAAAAAAAAACAAACAAAATGTACCCAATTTATTTACTTACATTAATAGATATTAAATAATGAAATATTATATAATGTATATTAAAAAGAAAAACGTGTTCAATTCTTTTATTTCCAAGTACTATGACATAGATGATAAAAGCTTTCACAGCAATGGTGATGGTAATGTCAATGCAAGTCTAATAATGGGCAGGTTCAGACGACTCAAGATTTTTCTTTACTAACTTTCTAGTCAACTTTCCAATAAAGTAACCTTAATTAGAAGGCAATGGACAGGTTCAGAAAAGATAAGGGACTTGATTTGCAGTCAAATGCATTCTTTGAACGTACATTTCGACCACGGCAGCTTGTTAGTTTTTAACTTCAAATTCGTAACTTTACTTCACCAAACCTCTAGTTTTAGATGATCGTGCAAAAACTACTAAGAACATAATTGTGTACAAAAAACTTCTCAGGCAAGCCACAAGTCCATCTCGACTTTTATTTTGTATTTTAAATAAATATTACTTATTCCTTTACCAATTTGACAAGGAACCCTTCAACATAAAACCTTAAATAGAATTGTGCAGAAAATAAATAAATCATACAGGAATAAAGTTCAGATTTTAGTTGAATGAAAAAACATTATCAACTATCATTTTGACATACAAGTGGACTTGGGTTAATAGTTAGGGAGATTTTTATTAACTAACTTTCCAGTCAACTTTCCAATAAAGTGTCCTTAATTGGAAGGCACTTTTTTTGGCAGCTGGCCAATCACATACTAGAAACTTGCCTCACTTTCAAGTCCCTTATGTCGACTGAACCTGCTCTATCGAGCGAGTCTACTTATGACAAAATGACAGCTGATCATGTTCTTGCATTAGACTGAAAGCTGAACTTTATTATTACATTTAACATTTGCAGTTTAAAGTTTTGTGTAAAAGCCTTCCTTGTCCAATTTGAAAAGAAATAAGTAGTATTTCTTTAAAATACAAAATACAAGTCGTAATGGACTTGTAGCTGGAGTGTTTTGTAAAAATAATGTTTTTGGTAGTTTTTGTACGATCAACTAAGGCAGCAGTTATAGCTATCATTGGTTTTCATCATTGAAAACAAACATTGGAATTTGTTTGACAGGTCGTTTATAGCTATCATTAAAGATTTCTGTCATTGAAAAAATTTTCCTGAAATTGGAACACAAATCAGTGGAACGATTCGTTTCACTTTTGAACTTAAAATATCAGCTGTTCAGGAAAATGAATTTCCGTCCGGAGAATAGAAGAATACATTGGGCAAGTTCAGGCAACATAAGGGACTTCATTTGCAGTCAACTTCATTCTATGAACGTAAATTTTGACCAAGGCAACTATTTAGTTTTTCAAGTGCCATGAATTTAAAATGTAGAACTTTACTTCACAAACCTCTACTTCAAGTTTATAGTACAAAAACTACCAAAATCATTATTTTATACAAAACACTCCTCAGGCAAGCTACAAGTCCATCATGATTTGTATTTTGTATTTTAAAGGAATATTACTGATTTCTTTTCCAAATTTACAAGGAACCTTTTTACAGAAAGCATTAAATGAAGTTGTGCAGAAAATAAATAAATCATTGAGTAATAAAGTTCAGCTTTTAGTTGAATTAAAAAACATGATCAATTGTCATTTTGACATAAAGTTGACTTGACTTGATAGTTAGGGAGATTTTTCTTGCCTTACTTTCCAGTCAACTTTCCAATAAAGTTGCCTTAATTGGAAGGCAATTTTTTGGCAGCTGGCCAATCAGATGCAAGAAACTTGCCTTACTTTCAAGTCCCTTATGTCGGCTGAACCTGCCCATTTTTAGAGAAAAAAAAATGCGTAAGTACACTTTTTTTCAACAAAAATTCTTTGTGTGATTTCCGATCGATCAGTATATAATTTTCATTTATAATCAAAGTTAAACACCGCCAAATATCGATTCAAACATTTTTCCGGATCGATTTCAATGATAGCTATTACTGGCGCCTTAGGGGCGCCTGATGGATTTTACTGATAGCTATAACCGGCCCCTTAAGAGTACATAGATTGGTCTTAAGGTCGCAGTGCATTTACCCCAAATTTTTCTTCTATTGCGCAAATCTACAAGAGACAATGTGATATATGTACCTTACGACTAAACTCTCTGTTTTTGTTTCTTATAATCAATTTATCGAAAAATCGATTTTTTTTCACAAAATTGATTTGATTTATGTAAATAAATTAATTACACTGGTCAACAACGTAATGTAGATGGCAATCTAAGGTTTTTAATGGGCTCAGCTCAAATCCGAATTCAAAATCAAACTAGCAACAACAGGTTTTTGAGATACAACCATCTTTTAATAAAAAAAAAACCTTATATTCGGCTTTTAAAGGCTATGTTAAATCATGATGTAGTTCAATAAAATTCGTGATTTTTCAAATCTTCAATACCTTACTTCACTACTCCGTTTAAAAATTTTGAGCATTTTACTTAATACTAAAGATAATCGTTATTAGTTTTGAGGATTCTACTGCCATACATAAACTTTAAAAGAATGCTGAAGCATTTATGCAAAAAGGGTTCTTAACAGAAAAACGTAAAACGCTATAAAAGCAATTTTTAATTTCATTACGAATTCGTAGACTTAAGGATAATATTTGGAATATATTGATAACAAATATAATAATAATGTCGAAAACGGGTTTAGATTAGGAATTAACACGAAAAATAAACTCTAAAACGAATTATTCTCCTATGCATTATGCATTCGGGTACGTGGATTACACGAAGAACTTTCTTTCTTGATGACAGAATGTACTTCGTTTTGCCCTCGTTAACCACTAAAATCACTTTTGCCGCTTATGTCTCAATACTCACAAAAGCCCCATTAACATCGCGCTAAGTTCTTCCGGTCATGTCAATGTCATCAGCGTATTTGATTGATTGAGCATACTTTTAAAAGATAGTGCCTCTAGTGCTGATGTGGGTGCTCCACACTATTCTTTCAAGGACGACGTTAAGGAAGCCACATAAATATAAACTTTTCAGTTTAATATCAAAAAGACTCCAATTACAATAATTTTTTTTTTAAACCCCCCTCAAGCACAACAACCAATATTTAACACTTTTGGTAAAGTTCTCTATAATTTCGAATCTTATTTCTTTGTAATTAAAATTATAACAGCATATAACGTTCTTAGTAAGAAATTCGAATATAAATTGCTCCAAATGGTTTAACAATCAGGGAAGACCTATAGATTTATTTGTTATTACAACGCAACGATGTTGGCTTTCCAGACACTTTTACCTAACCTAACATTAAATTTGAAGGCTCAAATATTTAGGCTCAAATGCAAAGGCATTTAGAATTTACTTTATCATCTCTAATCGTGTCGTTTTACTTCGTTTTAAGAAACAACCCGTCTAGTTATGACCCAAGCAAGGTAAACGAATTTAGTGGCAATATTTCATTGACAACACTTCGAAAGAAGTCTGAGGGTCATTTCTCGAGAAAAAGGCGAGTTCCGTTGACATTCCAATAGTAGGTACATCAATTCAATTCAATTGTCCCACAAAAACAAAAACGTAGTCGTGTTTTATCTTCTTTTTAATTTACATTGTTTATTATTTGAGGAAAAAACATTAAATTTATTATAAATTTATATTGATGGTGACTGGATTATCGAATTCAATATTCCGTTGGCTGGGCCTTGCCTATAAAAAGAAACAAAAAATGCGAGTTAATTCCGATTTCATTTCAATTGTTTTTAAACAGAAACAAAAATACAACAAAAAGTGGAATTGAGAGGTTGCATACATATATTTATGTATAAATTGTTAGTTAAAAAGGAGTTTTGGAATTAAAACATCTTGAACTCATGGTCGGAATCAATGACTCTAGGTTAGGCCATCGATACCAAGACGAGAGAGAGGTGTGATTAATTATTATTGAACACTCCTTGGGGCTCATTTGCACTTACGACTCTGTTGTCGTCAGCATTGAGTTGCTTGACTTAACTACTTTTCATCTGGAAATTTTATTTAAGAAAAAATTATAATAAAATAAAATTAAATATATAATTTTTTTGAACTACAGCAGCAGCTAGAGGCTAACACTATTCAAGTGAAAAATATAATTGAAGAGGAGGTTGTGTACTTACGGATGGGTTTGCCATTTTCCCATGGGTTGAATTTAACGTTACTCACTTCCCTCTTGGAAGCTTCAGCACGGAGTTCGGATTTAAGTCCTTGACGAAGGACTTTGGCACAAATGTTCGAGTATTGGATGTAGCTATGTGGGACATGAGAAGAAAAGAGATTTATTACGTAATGGACGCAATCAATTTTGTTGGTTTTAAAAATTCAAAAACTATATAGTTTTCATTATTAACTTACGTCAAACCAGCAGCCCTCCATGCGTTAGTCATTTTGAATTGGATTTAATAAGTTTTTTTTTATTCAAGAAAAGAAGAATAAAATTTTCACAAATTATCAAATCTCAAATTTGACAAGGGATAGTATGGTGTGCCAGGAAAAATGTGACAGATGTCGGCTAGTTGGATTATACAGGGATGGTTTTGAGGTTTGAGTTAATGTAGAAGTTAGATGGGTGAATAATGGGAAGCATTTAACAAAACATGGACATTTGTTGAATGTAGATTGCTATTTGTGTTATGAGAGTCTATTTTAATTATGATAAATTTTCATATACTTTCAGATGTAATTTTCAGGAAATATAAAGAGGGAAAGATGTAATTAAATTTAGGCGCTAAAATAAATATGATTGTCTTCTGCCACCACGACATCTTAATTTCAAATAATTAAACTTTTAAAATTTGCCTTTATGGCAAAACTTACTTTTGTTGTTCTTAAGTTGATAACCAGAATAAAGAATGATTTGGAACTGATTTTAAATATAGTTTCGAAAACAACAGACATGATTTCATATTTAATATAACAAAGTATTTTCCTTTTATCAGGGCATATGATATTATATTTGTTACATTTTGGGACAATTCTATGAACATTAAACTATCTAGATGTTCGTAAAGCTTCGCTTCATGACATTTTTGTGTTCAAAATTTAAAAAAAAAAATTACCAGCAACAATATCCATATGAGAACCTAATCAAAAAATGTTTTTGATGAATTAGTTGGCTGAGTTTTGGTGTATTTCAGCAACCAATTATTAACTTTTACTTGTAAGGAATAAAGAAAAATGCTGTAGAAAATCTCTTAAAAAGATAAGTACCTAGGTTAGTTTTTTGGGTCTGATTTCAGGTTTCAAAAATTTTTTAATTGGGCATTATCCTGTCAAGCTAAGACAAAGAGCACAAAGAAAAATTGTTTCGATTTATACAGTCTTAACTGCACAAGAAGTACAAACAACCTAATTCACAAACACTAGTTAATTGCGAAAACTCCAATTTGCGTAGTTTTTTTTTAATTGAAATTTTTAAAATTGCTCGAAGTTTCAAAGTTCTTAGAGAGATGCCTGTGTGCGCGTGTGTATGTATGACAATCGTTCGTTTTTACTTCCGTACGTTCGTACAATTTTCGTCGTACACATCTCAAGAACCAATAGAGATATCGACTTTTTTATAGATGATAAGGATAACATAAAAAGATTCAGAAAGGTCTTTCAAAAAATTGGGGCTTTGTTTTTTTTTACTATATCAATTTAAAAAAACGTGAACATTTTGGTTGACCTCAAATATCTCACGAATCAATAACGCTATAAGCGACTTCAATTAAATTTTATTTAATAGAATGTGTCGTGATACCAAAATAGTAAAGGGTTATCCATTTTACGGTTTAAAAAGTATATGGCTGGAATTCGACATCTGTCAAACTAAGTTGTTAAACCAATGTTTTTTTGTCAGTTGAAAGTCTGACATTTACGAAAATGGATCGCTTAACTATCGCACAACGCAACGCATACAAGTTGTTAAAACCTACTATAAAAATTGTGATTCTGCCACAGCCACATATCGTGAGGAGATAATAGTTTACATAATCGTCCAACTACGCAAGCCATTGGCAAAATTGTGAAGAAATTTGGAGACACAGGATTGGTTACAGATATTGTAAGACCTGTAAATCATCGTTTCGCTCGTACCATTGAAAATGTCGCTACTGTAAATGAAAGTTTTGCCGAATGTGTCGATTCCAAGTCGTTCTCAGACAGTCCAGCTCACACAACAACTGAAGCAAGCTGATTATTCACAACGTCGAATGGGTGCTTTAAACACAGGTGGTGGACGGCGGCGATTTTTCGAACAAAATTTTGTTCAGCGACGATGCGCATTTCTCACTCAGTGGGTATGTTAATAAACAACATTCTCGATTTGACACCGCTGGATTTTGTTTGTGGGGCTACGCGAAAGACCGTGTTTTAGAGGTTTATCTGCATAAACACGGTCTTGAGCAAAACCAACATTTGTCAAGTTAAGTTAAAGATACCGCCCAATATGTGTCAAAAAGTGGTCGAAAATTACCACAAAAGATTAGATGCGAGCAACAATTCGCGTGGTCATTTAAATGATGTAGTGTTTCACACATAATGTCAATGTTCAAACTTTATAAAAAAAAAGAAATATTATGTAAAAAAATATTTTGTATTTTACTTTTAAAACCGCAAAATGGATAACCTTGTTTAATGAAACAAAAATCAATTCAAATATTTTATGTATTAAAATCCAATTAACGGTTTTTTTTATAAATCAACAAAAACTGAACAAAAATATTTGTCGAACAAAATAATGATTTTATCTCCAAAATAATTTTGTGCAACGAAGAATAACGTTTTTGACATCTGGTAAAATTTTGAGAAAAATCGAATTGACAGTTTTTTTTATAAGAAACAAAAACTATAAAAAAAAACATTGCTAAAAGGTGGTAAAAATTAATTTTCAACTCAAATATCTTTTCAAAAATTTGAGATATTGGCTTCAAATTTATTTTATCTTATAAAAAATATTGTTTTCAACATTCCGCAAAATTTTGAGAACAATTGAATTGAAAAAATAAAAACCTAAGAAAAAAACAATACTAAAACTTGGTACAAATTTGCTTTGGACTGAAATATCTTTTCAAAATTTAAAAATATTGGCTTCAAACTATTTGTCTGTCACAGAAAATATTGTTTTCGACATTCAGTACATTTTTCATAAAAATACAATAATCAGTTTTTTCATAAAAAAATTAAAATCTCCAAAAAATAGTATACGCAAAATTGGTAAAAATTGATGTTTGGTTCTCGATATCTATATATATTGACTTCAAATTAATTTCATTCATCCAATTTGTATTTTCATATTTTTTAAAGAAGAAATAACAACTGTTAAGAAATGTTTCTAAAATTGGTAAAAATTGGTTTTCGAACAAAAATCTTGTTAATCATTAGCAATATATTGTTGGTAATTTTTAATTTTTTAGAATAATTAAACTGACAACTTTTTTAACAAAACACGAAAACATACAAACCTTTTAAGCAAGACAAATCGACTAACGGGATGGGAAGTTATCAGTATCGAGTTATTGTTCCTATCGAGGCTTAACTTCATGCTAAAAAAAATACAAAAAACGTTTTTGAAATGTTTAGGAGTAGATATTATAGGAATAGATATATAACAGCAAAATTCAAAGGCTATCGGTCTATCTACCCTATTAAAAATGTTTATCATTCAAAAAAAAGTTAATCATTCAAATCAAGCATTTTAGGTTAGAGCTAATCATTAAAAAGAAAGAAAATAGAATTTCTTCACACCGATTCTGATGAAAATTGAAAACGATTTCATAGTAGAAAAAAGTGAAAATAAACTTGAACAAAAGTTTTTGGTTAGGTAAAATATTTTTCATTTAGATTATTTTTTGATAAAAAATGTGTATTAAAATAAATCTTCCCCAATTTTGGTTTTCGTTTTTATCTAAAAAATTTTAGTTTACATTTTGCTTTTCTTTTTTTTTTCTAAAAGTTCACAAGGTGAGTCTTTGTTTGGATTTACAAATTTTTTTCTAAAACAAGGACAAATAAGAATCAATAATAAAGACTAAACTAGATGTTCTTTTCTAAAATTAAAATTTCAACCTGAACCACATTCAAGCCAATTAAAAAAAATATTTCAAAACTGTTAACTAACTTACTAAAAAAAACAGGTAATGTAGATAAACTATGTAAATAAATATGCGGGCTTTTGTGCATGATCTAAATACCAAAATACTCATGACTATTATTTTTATCTCGTTTTGCAAAAAAATATACATGTTTTGTAAATACAATAACAAGGTTCTAAGGAAATTATTATGTTTGAAAACTTGCACTATGCTAATTAATTTTCTAGGGTGCAATATGTCTGGGGTCAATCAAATGAACTTGAATTTTGATACACACATATGTATTCTTGATACACACGCATCAATCTTAGATTGTAACTTTAGAAAAATAGGAAAAAGGTCTCTCAAGGCTTGTTAATTCACAGTTTGTTAAGTCTAACTTAAAAGTTTCTTAGTTTTTTTTAAGAGACCGATTTTCTTATAAAGTTTCTACATACAAAAATATGAGACAAAACAATTGTCAAATTTCTTAAGATGATGGTATGTAAATTCAACCATTTTTCTTTGCTAGCTTTGATTTCAACAAAACAAAATTACGAACCAAATATTTTCGTCAGATATCAATTTTCCGAAATTTTGTTTGAACTTACAAAGAATATAACATGCCTAACAGAAATTGATATTATTATTATCCAATCTTAATTAAAATACAGCTGTCAAAACTTTGCAAACAATTCCAAAGTTAATTAAAATTGGTACAGACGTTAAGAACATAATTATGAAGTATTTGCAGAAATGTTCGTCAGATTTAATGCGACCATAAGATTTAATTCAAAGTTTTTTGTCAAAAAGAGGCTGGGATGCGACACACACTAATAACTTCCCATTACGTCGATTTGTCTTATTTAAGACTTTTACTTCCTGTTTTTATTTTATAAAAGTTGTCAATTGAATTTTTCTAAAAAAAATAACTAAAAATTAACAACAAATATTTTGCATAGGATGAAATAGATTTAATTCAAAATCAATTTTTGTTAACGAGATATTTAGTCGAAAACTAATTTTTACTTATTTTCTTGAACATTTGTATTTCTTTTATAAACAAATGCAGATTGAATTTTTTTAAGAACAATATCTTACGTTAACAACAAAATTTAACACAGAATGAAACCATTTTGAAGTCAATGTCTTAATTTATTGAAGAGATAACGAGAAACGATTTTTTTTGAGATTTTAATTTTTATGAAAAAAAAACTGATTATTGGATTTTTATAAAAATTTTATTGAATGTGGAAAACAATACTTTCTATAAGATGAACTTAGTTTAAAGCCAATTATCTTTAAGTAATGTTTTTTTAGGTATCTATTTTTTAAGAAAACTGTCAAAAACTGTCAATTCGATTTTACTCAAAATTTTACTATCGGATGATTTTTTAAGAGCTTGAGAACTTTTTTTAAAAAAAAAACGCATAAAATTTGCAAAATCTCATCGATTTGAAACGTTAGATTGGTCCATGATATTTACTTTTTGAAGATAATTTCATTTACATGTTGACCGCGGCTGCGTCTTAGGTGGTCCATTCGGAAAGTCCAATTTTGGGTAACTTTTTCGAGCATTTCGGCCGGAATAGCCCGAATTTCTTCGGAAATGTTGTCTTCCAAAGCTGGAATAGTTGCTGGCTTATTTGTGTAGACTTTAGACTTGACGTAGCCCCACAAAAAATAGTCTAAAGGCGTCAAATCGCATGATCTTGGTGGCCAACTTACCGGTCCATTCCTTGAGATGAATTGTTCTCCGAAGTTTTCCCTCAAAATGGCCATAGAATCGCGAGCTGTGTGGCATGTAGCGCCATCTTGTTGAAACCACATGTCAACCAAGTTCAGTTCTTCCATTTTTGGCAACAAAAAGTTTGTTAGCATTGAACGATAGCGATCGCCATTCACCGTAACGTTGCGTCCAACAGCATCTTTGAAAAAATACGGTCCAATGATTCCACCAGCGTACAAACCACACCAAACAGTGCATTTTTCGGGATGCATGGGCAGTTCTTGAACGGCTTCTGGTTGCTCTTCACTCCAAATGCGGCAATTTTGCTTATTTACGTAGCCATTCAACCAGAAATGAGCCTCATCGCTGAACAAAATTTGTCGATAAACACATTTCGAACCGAACACTGATTTTGGTAATAAAATTCAATGATTTGCAAGCGTTGCTCGTTAGTAAGTCTATTTATGATGAAATGTCAAAGCATACTGAGCATCTTTCTCTTTGACACCATGTCTGAAATCCCGCGTGATCTGTCAAATACTAATGCATGAAAATCCTAACCTCAAAAAAATCACCCATTAGAAGTCAAAAACGTTATTCTTCGTTGCATACAATCATTTTGGTGATAAAATCATTTTTTTTTTTCGTAAAATATTCGAGGTGGTAATTTATGTTGGTTCAGTTTTTTTTATTTGTAATAAAAACCATTAATAGATTTTTTTCCCAAAATTATATTAGTTTGGTATCACGTCACACAATACAATACAAAATTTAATTCTAGTCGATGGTATTATTGGTTCGTGAGATACTATGGGTTAACTTAATAAATTGCTACCACCCACTCAATTTTCTTGAGAGTCCTTTCTGCATCTTTCTGTTTTATTATCTGTATATCAACATTTATTTGAAGTCGATATCTCTACTGGTTCTTGAGATATGGACCACGAAAAAAGCTTTCCAAACGTACGGACGCACAGACATATCTCTACAAATCTTTTATTTAAATTCTAGGGACCTTGAAACGTTGAGAAATTTCAAAATTTTGAATTTGACAAATCGGACCGATTATACAATAACTTCCTAATGGGAAGTTAAAAATTCTTGTTTTTAACTTATACCTTTGAACGGTAAATGCTAACTATAAATTTGTTTAAAAGTAAACTTTCGCAGATTATGCAATTTACTAAAAATAAACTTAAGATGCTTTTTTTTAAGTGTAAGCTTTTAGAAGTTATATAAAGGTGTCCAAAAATGTATGTTGTCGAAAATATCGATTTTTCGTATATTGCACTTAAACTTTGTATCTAAACGTATTTTGGTAACATTTACATATTTTCAGTTCATCTATAATAAATATTAATTTTTCTCTTTTAAATTTACAAATATTTTAATGTGAACAACTATTTTAAAAGTCCAGTTTTTTACTTTAAATTTCTAGCGTAAGGACTTAATTTCTGAAATAAAAATTTACATAAAGCTGGAAATATTTTTTTAAATGGAAAATGACTGTTCATAATTACTATTCTGATTTTGAATGTTTAAAAAAAAAAACCATTCAACGAAACCTATTCCAAATACTATGGTGTGCTTGTCTGGCAATATTTCTGGCTTATTTTCCATGCAATAATTTCGGCCTTTTCCAATTTATAGCAGAAAAAAGTGTTGTTTTCAAAAAAAAAATCAGGCGCAATTCCTGGGAGCCTTCACAACTTACATTTTTAAGGTGTTCCAATATATTTTGACCAGAAACAAGTAAAAAATAATTTGTAATTCAGACCGAACTTCAACGACAACTATTTTTCTGATTTAGATACCCACAAAGCACGCGAACTAAGTCCACTTTAATAAAAGGGGGTCGTCTACCTTCGCGCTCAAATTTCGGGCATATTATTCAAGGATAAATTCACATGATATTTGAACACAATTTTTGTTTTGATTAGTAAATTCTTGAACTTTAATGAACAACAAAAAAAGGATGATTTTTTAATAAAATTTGCCCTTCACGCGTCGTTTAATGCACTACTGTCGGTGCAACGGAGTAGAACGGCTGGTACGATATCTCAGCTTCAGAACCTTGAAACATCAACAAAAAAAAAATTAACTTAACGATTTGAAAAAACTTGCATTTTTTTACCATGTTTTTCAATCTAAAAAAGACTTGAAAAAAGCTTGTGTCTAGACCTAGCGAGATGTTTTGTGAATAGGATATCTTCTATATTTTCGTCAAAATCGTGCCAAAAGTTTTAAAAACAATACTTTTTTGAAAACGCGTTTAAAGATAAATGTTACAATTAAACACGATTGGCAGAACTTTGTTTGAGGCTCTATGGGTGGTATGCGAAATGAACTTACTCAGTCTCATGAGCATGAGCTACGAGTCTGAGCTCAAGCTTATGAGATTGAGAATTTGAAATGAGACAAAGCTCATTTTGGTATGCAAGAGGTTTGACTCATCTCACTATCTCTGTCTCAAAATAACCTTCATTTCTAAAATGGCTTCTTCATGTAAAAGTAGTGATAGTGAAAGCGTAGCGGATAAGAACGAAGATGTTAATAGTTTTCTTATTTATTTTATTAAGAAAAATACTATTCTTTTGACAAAAAGCCAAGTTCCGGATTTAAAAAAAAAAGAAAAAAAGCGCACTAATAGCGTTTAAGGCGGAATTCGAAAAAAAAATTGGAAAAAACATTGAAATAAAGCAAATATCTAAAAAAATAACAAACATTAAAACTAGACTTAAAGACAAATGCGACAAAAACAAAACTGGAAAAAAAAATTAAACTCAAGCAATGGCAAAAAGAGTTATGGGATTTATTCAACGGAGGTCCTGAAAATTCGAATCCCGTTCTAAACAGGCTTGAAGGTAAGAGCGAGCATTTATTTAATTTATGTTAATACATTTTTAATATTATGTACAGAAGCGGAAAAGGCGGGCGTTAATAGAGACGAATATCCAATTCCGTTGCAAGCGCAACGGAAATTTTGAAGGATTTGTCTCGAAAAAGAAAGCACTCAAATAATTTAAATTCAATTTTAAATCAATACGAGACGAAGAAGACAAGGGAGCTTTCTCAAACAGATTTGCAAAGACTTGTTTTGCTAAAGCAAAATTTAGTCTTAACTAAAAAATTTAAAACTCTGGAAAGCAAGACTTCAGAACATGAAATTTCTTTTGTAAATTTTTAATCAAAACGTGCATTTAGATTTTTAAATAAAACTCTTGAAAAAGTAGATATGTTTTCTTTTTATTTTTAAATATTATGATTATTGAATATTGATCATTTTTATTCGTATTTTCATAGGCACTCGGGAATGCTTTTGAAATGTTGTGTAGAATAAAACACGCTAAAATAACTTTTGGGGCGTTACGTGTTGCCACTCTGCCCAAATGCCCAATGGAGTTAGTCCATAGCCTTCGTCGCCATTAGTACACTTGTTGAACTTTCAAGGAGAGTCTGGTAAATATCCAAATTCTTAAAGATTCTCGAATCGTGCACCGATCCTGGCCATGAAATGTCCACACTTGTAAACATTTCTGCTCCGTCACATGTCGCTTGAATATTTATTGAGTGAAAACCTAAAAAAATATAAATAATTTTAAAATCACTAAAGCTTTGTGTTACCTACCTTTTCTATTTATAAATTCATCGCTATGCATTGAAGGTTTCTTTATTCGCACATGAGTGCAATCAATTGCTCCAATACAGGATGGAAATTTATATTTTCTAAGCCAAATTATTTTTGCAGCATCTTTGTCCTCTAACGTATTGGGAAACTTGATCCACTCCTCTTTCCTAATTACAATTTTCTCAGCTACAATAATCCTGGAAACTGTGCTTTGATCGATTCCAAAATCTTCGCCAATACCGCTTTGAAAGCCAGGATCACCAACAAATCGTAAAAACATCATTATTCTGGTCTTATTTGTTAATCGACCGCCTCGAAAAGTATCGCGATTTTCAAAAAAATAATTCGTTAGGATTTCAACTTGCGTTGGGGTAGACCTATAAAGATTCTTAAAATTTCCTTATGACTCAACAGGAGCAAACAAATTTAAATATTCAGCCATTGCGGTTCCTGAAACAACAAATTTCCAGTCTCAACATTTTACAAGCTTTACCTCATTTAAATGAGATAATGCTTTCTTTCTGCATACGGAAATGTCTCAAATGAGATAGATCACATTTTAGTGAGTTTTGTCTCAAAACGATTTTGCATAGGAATGATAGCAAAAGCTCAAAATAATGAGTTTTGAGACTGAGCTAAAGCATTTCGCATACCACCCTATATTTCGTAAACCAACATGTTTTTCTACATTAGAAATATGCAAAAAAATCGATTTTTTTCAAACCGCGAGATTCCTAAAAAAATAATTTTTAGGGTTTAAAAACCTATTAAAACGAATATAACGGGGTAAATTAAAAAAAGTAACGGACTTCATCTAGAAAATTGTTTGCTCAAAATTTTGGTGTTTGAAATTTTTCAATATCGTTGACTGTTTTAGAAGTCTCCAACACTTCATTTTATTTAAATCTATAAATGTCAAAAAATATATACATAAGTATAAAAAATATAAGTATAGTACCCGTGGCATGATGGTTATAGTGCGTTGGACTGCCAACTGCCATGCCAGAGGTCTTGGGTTCAATCCCTGCATATGCCATCTAAAGGTTTTTTTCACGGGTACTGCCTCTTGTGAGGACTTGACAAATTCTCCAAGAGTAATCCTTATCATGAAAAAGTGTTTTCTCAAATTAGCAGTTCGGATTCGGCTTGAAACTGTAGGTCCCCTCAATCCCCGACAACAGTACTCGCACACAGGAATTGTTGAGAGTTGTTAGTCACTAGGCAATAGTTCTCAACGAACTGTTGCGCCACCCAATTTAAATGTCAAATAAATTTCATTATTCCAAACAAAGTTCGAATCCCAAGCCTTCAAAAAAAAAAACTTTAAATCAAATATTTTCAAACATTTTTAGCTAACCAATTTAGAAATAGAAGTATTAAAAATAATGGTATCTGAAATCTGAACTATCACTATCCGATTGATTCTATTTTATAATACGAGTTGCATTTTGGTCCTCCATATACCTTTTTTTCTGTTCTGCCACACATATTAAATTTGGATACCCTACAGTAAAAATGTGTTTCGTACAATATATTTGATTTAAGTATCTGAATCTCAAAAATAAATATTTGTATCTATGTATTTTTTGGAAATAAAAAATCTTCATGGAATTTCTTGCAATAAAATCTTATGCATTTAAGCTAAAACAAAAAAACAATGTTTTCCACACTCATATGTAATTCATATCTTAGATCCATACTCTATTCATATTTGTGCTTTAAACTATAACAAAGCCTTTATTCGACGTTAAGTTATATGGTTCGTTTAATTTTCACTCAATCACATCATGTGCCATATAAATATTAGGTATTACTGGAAAATTTCAACTTCAAACTCGTTACGCTATCGATTGACAAAAGAAACAAAAGAATAACTTAAAAGCCTCACAGTAAAATGTTAAATCTACACAATTGTACTAAATGAATTTCAAATAATTATATACAAGCCATTATTCAATGCAAAAAGGAAGAAGAAAAACTTATATCTTATACAAAAGGTGGCGCGTATAACATTATCTCGCGAAATACTTCTATATCAATTCTAAACATCCTCAAAGACTATTTTATTCATAATATTTACTTCTATATCGATTGCAAAATTAACTAAATAAATACATTTTTAAATATTCATAAAGTTGAGCATTTTATAATATTATTTATATATACCTTCGAAGGTTATAATATTTGCTCAATCACACCTCATAATCGATATACGATCTAATTATTCTTCCAAATAATAAATTCATACAAAAAAAAAAAAAAAAACAAAAATATTTTTTACCCAAACAACAAATATTTATTCATCAATATTAATAGGTTCATGCTAATAAAAAACAAGCTTTAACTTTTTTTTCAAATCAATCTTATTAGATGCATCGTGTGTACCTTACCTTACCTTACCTTACCTAGACTTGAACCCTTTTTCTATGTAAACAAAAGTCAGTTCAAAGCAGTTTAAGTTATTTATTACAACTTATAAACTTTATATTTCAAAAAAGCACAACAAACACAGTTAAATCCTACGACAATAATTAAAAAAAACATACTTATTTACATAAATTAATAAAATACATGTGGATATATTGATTAGGTACCTAACTTATAAATAAACATGATTTTTAAACTTAACAAATGTTAAACAATAAAACCAATAAAACAAAATATCGAAACCCTTTAAGATAGAAGACAAAAAAAAAAAGAATCGTGACCGATTTTTTGAAAAGATTATAATAATATAGGTACCGTACCTAGCTATAGCTCAACATCAAAACAAAAGACTTATAAAAGTTTGTACATCAATAATGGAATGCCACAAGCAAGGTGTTGCTGATTTTATTATCTTGAACCACGGGGGACCCCAAACCCTTCTATGAAATATAAAAATTCCAATTGGCACTTATTTAAACATACATATCTTATTGTTTTCTCTCTCTATCTCTCTTATTGTCTCTCTTTATCTCTCTTCCCCCTCCCTAACCCCCACAAATCATTATTATTTTACAACAAACGTTCTGTAAAAATGTACAACCAACCAACAAAATCAGGTTTCTTCTCAAGAAAATTAATACCAAAACAATTGCAGACCTATAAAGCTTTTTCAAGAGTCTTAAGTCTTAAACCTTAAGCCAACTTAATCCATAAGTCCAACTGATTGGTGTAGATATGGCTTTGAATGAAAAGACAATACTGCACTAAGTTGAGAGTTCTAGTTTCAAGAAACAATTCTCTCTTAAAACAAACAATACAAATTCTCAATTTGTAGTCTCATGCTTCTCGTAGCCCAAAATTTACCACAAGCCACAAGCTCTCAACTCTCGGCTCTTGGAACTCGGCTTAAACAAACTAAACCAAACATTCAGCGAATTTAAGCCAGCAGCGTATCGTATGCAAGTACGAGTCCGAGTACCTAGTACCTACTACCAACTTTCGCTTTTGGTTCTAGTATGAACTGGAACAAAGCGGTTTCCTGCTTGCGTCGTCGACGGTCGTCGCGTCAAGTGCACAACATCAGGCCAGGCACAAGCACAGCTCACAGAGAGTCAAAACCATGATCATCAGCAGACTTCTCTACTATAAGCTGGAAATTTACTATGCTTATTTGTTGTTGTTGTTTTAAAAATGGTTTTTTTTATTTTGCATTTAACAAGAAATGAAAATGTATAAATGAAAAAAAAAACAACAACAAACATTTTATATCTTTTGCACCCGTGTACTGTAATTTTTGCATCGCATATTACGATATATGTACTCACTGAGGCGCCATTATAGCCTTAAGTTTTGTATTTATTTGTCTTAAGTTTTTCTTTTTACAATGTTCTCCTTCTTTTTGACTGAATGGAAATTGTTTAGTAAATAAAAACAAAATAAGTACACACATTTTAAATAGTGCAGTCATATAAGAAAAAGGATTATCCTAATTTATAACATTTAAGATATTTTGACAGATACAATTTACAATAAACATGTCCAAACCTTATAAATGTACACATAGAGTAGCTTTATAGGTACTGGATCTGGATCTGGATCTGAATCTGGCGACGGAGTTTGTTTTTCAAAATAAGGCAATACAATTAATTTCGAAGATATTTTTAATTGAAAACAATAATAAGCTATTAAGAGCTATATTAATGCTTTTATGAGGAGATAGCATACCCTAAGAAAAACAATCGTAAGATTAGAGCTTTTCATAAACTCGGAACTTTGAGATTTTTGGAATAATTATAACAGTGGTGGATAACTATAATTATTCAATATTATTTAGTATTTAAAATTCCTGTTCTTGTTTCGTGAACTTTATTTGTAAATGCATTACAAAAAAATAGCCTTATTTTTATAGGTAGATACAAATGCCAAAATTTTATCTTTGGATTTTTGACTGAATTGAACATGTTTAAGTCTGCAGTTCATACATGGGCTTTCAATTCACCCAAACGGGCTTAAAATAGTTTGATTTTTAACTTCCCATAGGAAGTTATTGTAATGGGTCCGATTTGTCAAATTGAAAATGTTGACATTTCTCGACGTTTCAAGGTCCCTAGAGTCGAAATAAAAGATTTTTAGAAAGATGTCTGTGCGTGCGTGTGTACGTACGTCCGTACGTCCGTACGTTCTCGACGTTTTTTTCGTCGTCCATAGCTCAAGAACCAGAAGAGATATCGACTTCAAATAAATTTTGTTATACAGATAATAAGGCAGAAAGATGCAGAAAGGGCTCTCAAGAAAATTGCGTGGGTGGTTTTTTTACCATAGCAGTTTAAAAAAAGAGTGAAAATTTTGGTTAACCCTAAATATCTCATGAACCAATAACGCTAGAGACTTGAATTAAATTTTATATTATATATTGTAACGTAATACAAAACAAGTATATTTTGGAAAAAAATCCAATTAACGGTTTTTTTTATAAATCAAAAAAACTGAAAAAAAAAAATTTGTCACCTCGAAAATTTTACGACTAAAATATGATTTCATCTCCAAAACAATTTTGTGCAACGAAGAATAATGTTTTTGACATCTAATAATTTTTTGAAAAAAATCGAATTGACAGTTTTTTTACAAAAAATTAAAAACTGAAAAAAAAATTAATAAAAGTTGGTATAAATTGATTTTTGACTCAAATATCTTTTCAAAACTTTGAGATATTGGCTTTAAAGTACTTTTATCTTTCAAAAAATATTGTTTTCAACATTCAATAAAATTTTGAGAAAAATCAAATTGACAGTTTTTTTACAAAAAAATTAAAAACTGAAAAAAAAATTTAACAAAAGTTGGTAAAAATTGATTTTCGACTCAAATATCTTTTCAAAAACTTGAGATTATGGCTTCTAACTAATTTTAGCTTATAAGAAATATTGTTTTCAACATTTAGAAAAATTTTGAAAAAAATCGAATTGACAGTTTTTTTACAAAAAATAAAAACCTAAACAAAAAATTTAACAAAATTTGGTAAAAATTGGTTTTCGACTCAAATATCTTTTCAAAAACTTGAGATTATGGCTTCTAACTAATTTTAGCTTATAAGAAATATTGTTTTCAACATTCGGTAAAATTTTGAGAAATGTTGGATTGACAGTTATTTTTTACAAAAAATAAAAACCTAAAAAAAAACAATACTAAAACTTGGTAAAAATTTACTTTCGACTCAAATAGCTTTTCAAAAATTATAAATATTGGCTTCAAACTTATTTTATTTCACAGAAAATATTATTTATAATATTCAGTAATTTTTTTATAAAAATACAACAGTCCGTTTTTTCATAAAAAAAATAAAATCTCCAAAAAATATTACGCAAATTTGGTAAGAATTGATACATTTAGACAAACTTTTAAGCAAGACAAATCGATAGATGGGATGGGAAGTTATCAGTGTGGGTCGCATCCCAGCCTCTTTTTAAAAATAAAATGGGTATTAAGTCCACAATTGTTAACTTTCCATTGGTTCGAATTGTCGAATTGAACATTTTGACAACTATCAACGTTTACGGATCAATAGAAACTCAATTCATGGTTTTAAGAGAAAGGGTTGTATGTATTAAAAGAATTTAAAGAACGAAACTCATTTGTCAGCTCAAAACGTATTATTCAAACTTATTTCATTCCTTCCAAAATATTGTTGATAATATTTGGCAACATTTTTAGAAGAACTCAGTTGACAATTTTTCCAAAAATACATAATTCGTTCAATAGTGGACTGTAAGTTTTTAACAGCACCAATGCTATTAATCGCGACCTAGCATCCATTTTTGAGAGATTTCATAGTTATTAGGTTTTTAACTTCGCATAGGAAGTTATTGTAATGGGTCCGATTTGTCAAATTGAAAATTTTGACATTTCTCGACGTTTAAAGGTCCCTAGTTTTTTTCGTCGCCCATAGCTCAAGAACCATTACAGATATCGAATTTCAAATAAATTTTGTTATACAGATAATAATGCAGAAAGGGCTCTCAAGAAAATTGCGTGAGTGGTTTTTTTTTACCAGTTTAAAAAAAAGGTGAAAATTTTGGTTAACCTTAAATATCTCACGAACCAAAAACACTAGAGACTTGAATTAAATTTTATATAATATGTTGTAACGTGATACCAAACAAATATATTTTTTGAAAAAAATCCAAATGCTGTATGATACTGTACGATACCGTATGGTCATAATACTGTATGCTTAATATTCTGTATTTCAAAATACTGTAAATTCAAAATACTGTGTCTCAAAATGCTGTATTGTCAAAATACTGTATCTCATAATACTGTATAATACTGGAAGTTTTGACAGATCAATTAGTTTGGTGCAATTTTGTATGCAATTCTTGATTATGATAGGAACAATTCTTGTAAAAATATGAGAGAAATACAAATATCTAAGAAGAAGACAATGAAAAAGAGAAAATAAGAAGAAGATACCATTTATATTGTTTTTGTTTTTATTATTTCAAAGACTTATGAATTATCATAGGTAGGTACACACAGTGGCGGACTAAGAGGCAGTGACACCCGGGGCGGTAAAGCAAGCTTACACCCCTCGAAAAATTTAAGAACAAAACACGAACAAAGATTTTATTTAAAGGGGCTTACGAGCATTTATTGTACTGAATGTTTCGATTATATCATTAAAATCTATATTTTTTGTGTGCTCCGTTTCGATTGAAAGTATAGCCAAATTAGTCAACCTATTTTGGCTCATCGTTGATCTTAGATAAGTCTTTATTAATTTTAATTTTGAAAAGCTTCGTTCACACGATGCCACTGAGACGCAAATTGTTAAATAAATTCTCATCGCCAATGACAGACTCGGTAAAGAGTCTGAAAAATCCCACTTAACAATGAAGCTTAAAAATTCAAAGGCTGTCCAAATTTCTGCATCTTTTAAATTTATCTTTGAAGCTACCATGTGACGCCGAATTCACTGGATTTCCAATATGATACTGTTGTCTGTAAGTTCTGTAAATGTCGAGGTAAGCATTGGAACCACAGCCCGCAGTTCTTCTTCCGTTCCATACAGCAATATTTTCGGTTGAAGAGCTGAGAAAACTGACGCAATATCTTCCATGGCCTTAGATCGATGCACAAGTTCAGTATAAAATGTATCCTGACATTCTAACATGGCTCTTCTACGTCAAACCAGCATCTTGAGCCTTTTCGCCTGGCATAATTTTCTTCTTACTTCTTCCCCGCCTTTCAATTGAAATTTCTAGCTCGGTGCATTATTCTCTTGCGTATATTACGGCCTTTTTCACGGATTCATCACGGTGTTCACGAAGAAAACTCGCTAGTGCCTTAAGTTTTATTACACTTTTTTCTAGAGTGAGCCCGGATTTTTGCAAGTATTTCTGTGCTGAATCAAACTTCTTCCAAAATATCGAACCAGAATGAAAGATAACATAAAAACGTAAAGTCGCATACAGCAGATAAGAGTATGGTTGCAGCACCTCTTGTATCTAAATTTTCCTTTTCAGGATCACAAAGGAGTTCAAGAGTTGAAACTATCTTCACAAAATTTTCCTTCAATGGCTTAACAGCCTCGTGATGAGCGCTCCATCTAGTGTCTACAAGTCGCTTGACTGACACACCAACATTTTTTATGAGAATATCCCAACGATATGCGTAAATGCTGAGAAGAATGTGTAAAGTCTTTTCACTGTTCCAAAAAACGTTGTACTTGAAGGAGTGCTTCCCAAAGAGTGAACTCCACAAAGGTTTAAAGAATGGTTTGCACATGGCGTAAACAAAGCTTTTGGATTAATTTGCCGAATTAATTTTGGAACTCCTCCTGTTACTGATGGCACCCCCCATTAGTCTGCCACCCGGGGCGGACCGTTTTAATAATATAAAAAAGTGTGCACTTTTTTACATTGCCAGAACGATTTTTATATTTTGGCCTTATTTACAGCATTTTGAAATACAGAATTCGGTTCTCGATATCACGTGAACAATAGAAGGTAGCTACTAGAATTGGTTAAAATTGGTTAACGACTAAAAAATCTCGTTAACAAAAATAGATTTTGAAATCAAACTATTTCATAATATGCAAAATATTGTTATTAATTTTAAAATTTTTTAGAAGAATTCAATTGAAAACTTTTTTAACAACCATGAAAACCTACAAATTTTTCAAGCAAGACAAATCGACAGACAGGATGGGAAGTTATCAGTGTGGGTCGCATCCCAGCCTCTTTTTTTACTTATAATTTAATAAATTTATGCAAAGATGGTCAACAAACTTGAGTCGACCCAAGCCAAAAACAATTGTCTTACATATTTAAATATAGCAAAATATAAGTAAAGGGGTTTCTAACAATAACTTGCCCAATCGGAGAACAAATCAATATTCTTACTCGAAATATGTCATAATGTGGTATAATCGCTTCCCAATTGTTGAGAACGCAGTGGAATTCACTGATTTTGAGTTTTTGCTACGATCGCTTGAAGCGATATTTTTGACTCTTGAAGCAAACCATTGTTTCAACATCAAATAACTAATATGAAGAGTTTAATTTTTGCACTAAACTTGTTATTGGCTTTCTGCTAAGGTGAGAATTACGACCGAAAAATGGAGCTCCGAATTTCGGTATAAAATTTGTATAATTTGCAGACGTTGCTTGTTCGTATATTTTACCATGATGAAAATGTTAAGTTAATGGAATAAAGTGACCATGACAGATCAATAATAAGGGAAAGGATGCGTTCAAAAACTAATAAATAAATAATCATCGGATTGCATGTACATTATTCACTTTTGAAAATGAAAAAAAAGAAGAACATTTGACTAAGCCTTTAATCATAAGACTTATTTAAAAAGCCCTTACCCAAATTGGGGCACATTCATAGTCATTTATTAAACCCGAGTCTATTTGAACTGGAGTCTAAATTTAACATCTAGGTTAGACACAGCTTCTATTCATTAAGAATGTGGAACCTCTGTTTAGTTAGAAACAGGTTTAAGATATATTGTACTACAATTCTAGTACAATTTCACTTAAAGCTATTAAAAAAATGGCTTGTAGAGGGGAACAATATAAAATGCGGTAGATAGAGATCCAAAATCTTTGAAATCCTTTAAATGATTCTGTTTGCTGTTAGTTGAGAAATTTTATGAAGGTCAATCATAAACTTGACAGTTTTTTTTTTTCGAATCGATACCTTTCATATACAAATCGTCGTCAACTATTTCAAATGGGTCGAATCGGGATAAGTAGGGCTTTTGTTTTCTGTTGGTTGGTAGCATTCCAACATCCAGCAACATATCGAAATATTGATATATGCTAAGTCTTTTGACATTTTAATTTTTGTTTTTAAATTTTCAAATAAAATGTCTCGCAACGTAATTTTGTCAATCCGTTTGTTTATTCTTGACGTTTTATTTATACATAGATTTAAAAACAGCTTAAACAAAGGTTTCGTCGTGTTTAATGAAATAAAATGGGTTTAAATTGTCTATGAATAACATAAACTGAGGTTAAGTTTAGCAAAGACAAAATCGGAACTTATCAAAGAACTATTAATATGGTCCATATGTTAATATTTTCATTCCTACAAAAAAAAAAATTATGTTTTTTCGCAAAATGATTTGTTCAACTGAAATATGCTTAAAAAAGAGTTCAATTTACATAAAAACCAAAAGATAAAAATGATCTTAAAGTTAAAATCTTACGCAAGTTGGGCCAACTCCATGTTAGAAGTAAGTGGTTACTAAGTAACGACGGGCGTATATCAGAAAAATTGAAGGACATTTTTTAAATAAATCGCCTATATTGTATTTATATTGACAACATTTAAAGATTGCTTAAATCGAATTAGGATTTGTACATATTAAGGGTTAGTATTTAAGAGGCATAGAACTTTGAACTGGAATAAAATAAAATTATTATTTTTTTAATTAACATGAAATTTACTTTGGTTGAAAGATAATAATATGACTTTTGGCATGTGATCACCACGGCAGGTTTGGACGTACTCTAATCTGGAGGTCCAATTTTCGATGACTTTTTCCAACATTTATTTCTGTATGTGAGGAATAACGTGACGAATGTAGTCCTCCAAGTGGCAAATCGTTTTGTTCTTATCAGCGTATATCGGGAAAGCGTCTTATGACTAGCTCAGGTTTTCTTCACAAACTTTAAATATTAGATTTTTGATAGTAAAGTGAACTGAGGCCACTTTTCTAATACAAAATTTTCTGCAAAAAATAAATGTTGTTATGTACTGAAGCCCTTTTACTTTTTCTTTAATCCTTAATAATTTTGGGACACATTGAATACTTTTACAACCGAAATAATAAAAAGCAAACTTAAAGATGTAATTATTAAAAAAAAAAAAGGATATAGAGATCTTATTTTATTGTTTTGTTAATCATTCAATTCCTTCATAAAATAGCTTTATGATTCATTATTTGGTTTAGATTTCATGTTTCTACTTAAATGGGTAATTTTCTAAAAAAATCTTAAAACAGAAAGCCTCCTTACCTCTAGAGAAAGGATGATAAGGATATTTATTAAAGAAATTGACGAAATAAAAATTACGTATACGCCTAGTGTGCCAGCATTGTAATTAAACAACACAGGCTCATTTTTAGTTTTTTTTTTTAATCACGAAAATAATTTTTGAAAGCGAATAAACATTTAAAACAACATTTTGTTAAAAACAGCAGCAGAAAGCATTCAAATCGAAATTTAATGTTTTTTTTCGGTATTTGAAAAGTGAACATAAAAAAAAAATTGAAAAAAATGTCAAATTTGTATCTTTAAAAAATGGATTATGATAACTCCTAATAGGAAGCTCTAACTCAAAAACAAAAGGGTCTTTAATGGATTTTAATAAAATAAAAGTAACATTGACAAATTAAATTTTAACAAGAATTCATTCCCAGGTTTTAGAAGTGATCACCTTTGGACCTGTTATTTGTTACAAAGATAATAAATTTTTAGGTTTGAGTTAAATATTTTTCCTAATATTTGTAAACGCTTAGTAAAGTAACTAAATGGTCGGTAGGTCCTTTTATCGGGTGATTTTTTAAGAGCTTGAGAACTTTTTTTAAAAAAAAAACGCATAAAATTTTCAAAATCTCATCGATTCTTTATTTGAAACGTTAGATTGGTCCATGACATTTACTTTTTGAAGATAATTTTATTTAAATGTTGACCGCGGCTGCGTCTTAGGTGGTCCATTCGGAAAGTCCAATTTTGGGTAACTTTTTCGAGCATTTCGGCCGGAATAGCCCGAATTTCTTCGGAAATGTTGTCTTCCAAAGCTGGAATAGTTGTTGGCTTATTTGTGTAGACTTTAGACTTGACGTAGCCCCACAAAAAATAGTCTAAAGGCGTCAAATCGCATGATATTGGTGGCCAACTTACCGGTCCATTCCTTGAGATGAATTGTTTTCCGAAGTTTTCCCTCAAAATGGCCATAGAATCGCGAGCTGTGTGGCATGTAGCGCCATCTTGTTGAAACCACATGTCAACCAAGTTCAGTTCTTCCATTTTTGGCAACAAAAAGTTTGTTAGCATTGAACGATAGCGATCGCCATTCACCGTAACGTTGCGTCCAACAGCATCTTTGAAAAAATACGGTCCAATGATTCCACCAGCGTACAAACCACACCAAACAGTGCATTTTTCGGGATGCATGGGCAGTTCTTGAACGGCTTCTGGTTGCTCTTCACTCCAAATGCGGCAATTTTGCTTATTTACGTAGCCATTCAACCAGAAATGAGCCTCATCGCTGAACAAAATTTGTCGATAAAAAAGCGCGAAACACATTTCGAACCGAACACTGATTTTGGTAATAAAATTCAATGATTTGCAAGCGTTGCTCGTTAGTAAGTCTATTCATGATGAAATGTCAAAGCATACTGAGCATCTTTCTCTTTGACACCATGTCTGAAATCCCGCGTGATCTGTCAAATACTAATGCATGAAAATCCTAACCTCAAAAAAATCACCCATTAGATGTAATTCATTTTCGATTTTTTATCCAAATATTTTTTTTAGAAATTAACAGAACCTTTTTGAACACACAAAGTATTAATAATGTGTCTATGCTATTGATCAATGATCATAATGTTATGCATACCATTGATGATGTCTTCCCGTTTAAAAATGGCAATCATTTTCATTAAGAAAATAAACCCTCCCAAAAATATTGCTTTCTCTGAATGTTTTGGTATCTGGTCAAAAGTTAAAAAATGCATTCGTATTGTAAGTTCAAAGTTGTCAAATGCTCACTTTGAATATCCTATATAATAATTCAAGTCAAGCTGTGATGGCAATATAAACGGTATTTTATAGGGCTTTCAAATAACAGGTTTTATTGTGAGTAGCTGTTACATATGACAATTAAAAATTACGACACCTACATCAAAAACCGCTTTAAAATTAGTACAATTTACTACAAAAACTGTACAAACTTTGCTGTCCACGATTTTCCAAGTAAGCTTCCAAATCATGATATTTCTAGAAGAGGTAGTCACAACTATCCAAATCTTGTGATTTATCGCCCTAAGACTTTTTTTATTTTAAGCCATTAAGTAAAAGATAAGGTACATATGCATATGTCAATGTTTCACAATTCAAGATCTTATAGATGAAAATCGTGAAGTCATCGATGTGGTGCTGCAACCGTAGTCGTGGAGGCCATTTAGCTGATATGGTTTTTCATTGTTAATGGAAACAATGAAATAAACATTCTCGATTTTTCTTTTATCTTTAATAATAGTCTTGTTTTTTATAATCATAACAAAAAATTTTTATTGGAAAATCTCTTATTTCGGATTCCACACTTTGATAAATAAGTCTTTTAAATAAAACTTCAAAATTAGTGAATTTTTCTTACATCCCTTAAAGTTAAAATTCTGCAAGAACCTTCTAATTGACATTCAAGATATTGCAATACTATTATGCATTTATTTGCAGTTTATGCAAAGATTTTATTTATGAGAAATATTCATTTACAGCCCTGTTTTATCAAAAATCATTATTTTAAAACATTGTTAAAAATTCTGAAAAAAAATCCAAACAAGAATTTAATGCACCGCACTGTTAAACTGCAATCACAAACTTAGATTGGCAGGCACCTAAAATGTACCTTTAATAAATTGGTACTTTAAATGTATTTAAATTTACTTGTTAGTTGTTTTTTTTAATCCTTTAACATACATATTTTTATTATGTGAAAATCATAATCATATAATATTCATAAAAATTAAAACGTTTGAGTGATATTTTAATCTTTTCTGCATATAATATTATAGGTAGTTATAGTGCAGTACCTGTTTTTACCAGTTAAAACAGGCTTTTGGCTTTTAGGAAAATAGAAAAACACTTGAGTGTTTTTCTTCTTAACGAGATCAAACTAACGAGTTTTTGACACAGGAATGCAATCTTTGTTTTATTTTTTTTCATTTTCAATGCAAGAGTGGAAAATTTTAAGCAACACCCCAGATCGTACGCTTGCCAAAAAAAAAAAAGAGTGTCGCAGTCGCCTATTGACCAAATATACACACCAAGCTTAAAACAAAAATGATCACCAAATCTCTCTCTTTTCAGAGTTGGAGTATCTCTCTTTGCTGCTCACTCGGTTTCTTAAAAAAAGAGAAAAAATTCGATCCTCTCTTAGCCAGGCCAATAATGGTACTTCACAGTTTCCACAAAAACTAACCCTCCAAAAAAATTTGCAATAGAGTAGGGTAACTTTATAGCCATTTTGGCAAAGCTTTTTTTCTGTTGTGTTATCGAATCTTCCAGCAGCAAAAAGACAAAAGACAACAATTTAAGCTTTTTGTGTGTAAACAAAACTCAAGATCGTTTTGACGAACCAGCAGCGCAGCAAAGCAAGCAGCAAAAGCAAAGCTACGCTACGACTGACGACAGAAAAAGTTAATAAATAAAACTGAAAACTGAAAAAATAAAATAACAAAGTTAAAGTTTTGTTGTTTTATTTTTGTTTTATTTATTATTATTACCTACCTCTCCTTTTTGTCATAACGAGAAACTCGTTTCGCATTTATATAGGAAAGATTCGTATTAGCCACGCTCAGATGGGATTAAAGTATCTACCGAAAGAGAAGCTCTCGAATCTCGAATCTCAAATTTTGTATCTACTTTTGAATTGAATATCCGCGCGTGCACACAACACACAGCACAAAGATAGATCATCGCCTTCGCACATCGCAATCGCCATCGCCATTGCCATCAACGACAACGACGACGAGACACAAACCGCGATCGGGGTTAGTTGTTGCTCTGCTGATATCAGTTTTTAGTAAATATACCAAAACCAAACCTACAAAAATTCAGACAAGTCGAAAACTCAGTCGAAAAGTATCTCCTCGTTGCTTCTTCAATTCAATCTTCACTTCAATTCACTCGCTAAAGCTTCATCGTTTTGTTCGTTCGCTTGTTGTTCTTCGCTTATACTCGCGTAATACAAAAATAATAAAATATATAATTTCCTCCTCTTCCTCTGAAAAAGGGGAAGATTTTTTTACTACCTATACTATCATCATCGGGTGCGGGTGGTTGTTAAGTTATTAAAAAATATTTGTTTCTTTTTTTTTTATTTATTTTTTAAATTTTTATTTGATTTTTTAAATTTCGTTTTTCGCAATATTCGGTATTTAAATAAGGAAAAAAACCGAATCGTTGGAAACATATGGAAGTTAGTGTGCCGCTCAATTCGTTATCGTAACTTGCAAGCAGCAAAAGTGTGTTGCGCTGTTCCGCTTCTTGTAATTTAAAAAAGAAAATATACCTACTTCTTGAAATTGTGGTCTAGAAAAGTGATACCTTTTCTTTTTATTTTTTGAATAATTATTAAAAATTTTTTTTTGAAAATAAGACACAGATCCTTTGTTATTAATTTTTGTTTTAATAAATAATTGAATAAATTAAAATTCTCCGGAAATGTAAACTAATCGTTCGAGATACTTTTTCCCATAAAATAATTATAGTAAAAAAAACTAAAAAAAACAATTGAAATTATCGAATACCGCAATTAAATTGTTAATTTTGTTTCCTGAATTAGTTATTTCTCGCTTCAAATAGTTAAGTGTTTCGAAAAGAAATTAAATCAAAAATTACAACGGTTTCATCGAACCGATTAAAAGGTTTGTATTTAATTATTTTTATTACTTTAATTTTGTAGATTGAAATATTTTTTAATATTTTATTTGGATTTTGAAGGATGTATTTTTATTTTTTGAAACAAAAGTGATATTTTGTTTTTGAGACACGTTACAGTTGAATGAAACAAATACTCGTAAATAACAATTTGGCTCGCATTTTAATGAATTCAAATTAGTGTCTAGAGTGATAACGAGCCAAATATTCATCATTACTTTGTCCTTTATAGGTGAAGCGTAGGTATAATTATTAATAAATTAGTGTAGGCTAATTGTGATAAAATGGTCAGAATACCACACAACGAACACAAAAACTATATTAATTATAGTTGACATTTGTTTAAAATTCACTGTCGCTAAGTCCGGTTATGTGTATATTGTATATGTACATTTTTATAATATTATACATTTACGTATAAATATTGAAACAAGTTATAGGGTTTTCTAATCATCATCATCATCATCATCATCATCGATTAGTAAAAACCTAATCCAGATTAAACTGGATAGAATTTTCTTTTTAATATCGTTTAACGTTTATGTTTGTAGGAATTTTGAATTAAATTTTAGAAGGAATATTTCTTAAAATTCCAGTGATTTTAAAATATGTATTATTTGCATTTTTTGTTTGAAAATATAAAATTTTATTTATTTATATTTTGTGCTCCGCTCATAATATGGAGTCAAAGTGTAATGTTTTTGTTTTAAATTTGGGCTTTGGGTTAAAAATTATAATATTTTGAATAATTTTATTTCTTTTATGGCAGATTTTATTGTATAGAGATACTTTTGTTTATATGTATATTCAGCTTGATTAAAGAAAAGAAAATAAAAACGTGTTAAATGAGGGAGCTTTGATGATTCTGAAGCTGATGGCTGTGGAGAATTTTAAATTCGATTTTATTGATAAATTCTTATATTAATCCACATTTGAATAGATAATTTTTGTTTGTATTTTATTTTTGTTAAAGGAAAGTTTCATGTGGATTTTACTTTTTTGTTGTTGTTGTTGTTTTTTTGTTTTTGTTGTATTTTATTGTTAATTTCTCTCTGTTGATATAAATGTTTGACGTAAGACTCTCCCATTTTTGTATTTAATTGTGTGAGTGTGTCTGTTTTTTTTTTATTTTAAATTTAAAGTGACAAGGAAACTTGTTAGTTAATTTTAATTTTGTTTTTTTATCTTAATTGTATATATCGTTGTTTTTGGTGAGTTTTGTTTTGGCAACGACAAGAGAAGTTGAAGTTTCCTTGTTTTTGTTTTTTTTTTTGTGTTAATTTCAATTTTTAATATAAGTAATCATGCTAGGTTTTAAATAGTATAATAAATTAATGAAAAATCAATACAAGGACTTAACTAGATGTTAATATCCTACAAAAAATGACTTAATCCTAAAAATATCATTGGCTCAAAAAAAAAACGTTGGAAATGAGAAAATTGTGAGAGTGATTTAAAATAAATTTCCACGGTCAAAAATGCAAAGACAAAATTACTTTGATTTACAGAAAACAGAATGGTTTCAATGTTTTCGAAAAATGAATATTTTGAAAAATTTATTTTGTTTAGTTGCTGATATCCTTAAAAAAAAACATGGGTGTTAGTAATTACATTATTAATCTTAAGCAATTTAAAAAAAAAGTTTATTTCAAAATTGAAATAGTTTTGTTTTAATTTTTTCGAAATTTTAATGAAATTCAAATAATTGTTTGAGCACATTGTTTTTAATCTTTTTTGAAAAAATTTCTATGTTAAGGATTTTTCTTTCTTGGTTTTTCAATATTTTACAATTTTAAATCTTTGTTTGAAGTTTGAAAGTTCTTATCGGAATTTTGGAGATAACACTAGATGACAAAATTACGTTTTTTTTGTTTTTCTCACAAACAAATTAATATTTTTTTAAGTTATTAAGATGCCCTTAATTCAAATATTGCACTTACATTTTTCTATCTCGTGGGGTTTTTCAAAAATATGCTCCTTAAAAAATGCTTAAAACAACCAAAAACGGTGTTTTTAAGATTGAGTTAAGACTCAAAATGTGCCTAAATTATAAATCTTTCTTTTTTTCGAAACAATTTAAATCATTTTAGTATCTTACTTAGTTTCTGAAAATTCTCATTAGTTATGAGTCTTAACTTGACTGCTGTATATGAAGTTTTGAGCAAATCTTGAATTTCATACTTTTTGGAGTAAATATTTAGTGCTGATTTCGAATCCAAACTTTAGTTTTGACTATTTTGTCAAATTTTAAAATAAACCCGTTTTTAACAATTTGTTTATATTTGTTAATATATGTATTTCTAAAACTTGATATAATACAATTGTATGATTCGGTCCAAGAGCAAAGCTTACTTTTAAACCGTTTTGTCTCTTTCTGTTGAAACTCGTCTCAGCAAAAATAGTTTAGTGTTTCCTTAACATTTTTGTAAGACAGGTAAAATCTAACAACTTATGAAGATTTTTTGAATATTGTATGAAATAAAATAAATATTTCAACTCAATATCGAAGAAAATGATTGTATACAGATTTGGAAAACCATCACAAGTTTTATTTATTTATTTATTCATTGATTTAGATAACCTCAAAAAGCCTTGGTTTTTCGAATTTTAAAAAGGAATATCTAAAAAACCTTAAGTGATATTTTAATTACAATTCTAGAAGTCGGATTTGAAATAAGGTCACCAAAACCCATTGGAAAATTTCAATTTTATTCCCAGTAAGAAAACCTTGTGGGCCAGTGTAAAAGGTCCTAATTTTGCTTAAAGTATTTTTCTTATTTCACTATGTGCAAATATTTAAAAAATAAAAAGGGGCTGGGATGCGACCCACACTGATAACTTCCTATCCCGTCTGTCGATTTGTCTTGCTTAAAAGGTTTGGAGGTTTTCGTGTTTTGTTAAAAAATCGTTATCAGTTAAATTATTCTAAAAAACTTTAAAATTACCAACAATATTTTGCATATGATAAAAAAATTTGATGTCAAAATCTATTTTGGTTAACGAGATTTTTATTTGAAAACCAATTTTTACCAATTTTAGTAGCACTTCTTAAAAGTTTTTATTTCTAATATAAACAAATACAAATTGGATGAATGAAATTAATTTGAAGCCAATGTTTTCTATTATTCACGAGATATCGAGAATCGAACATCAATTTTTACCAATTTTGAAAAGATGTTTGAGTCGAAAATCAATTTTTACCAACTTTTTAGAAATGCTTTTTTAGGTTTTTATTTTTTATAAAAAAAAACTATCTAGTCGATTTTTCTCAAAGTTTTACCTGATATCAAAAACGTTATTTTTCGTTGCAAAAAATTGTTTTGGAGATAAAACCATTTTTTATTCGTAAAAAAATTTTCGAGATGACAATTTTTTTGTTCAGTTTGTTTGATTTATTAAAATAAAAGTTAATTGGATTTTTTTTCCAAAAATGTACTTGTTAGGTATCACGTTACAATATATAATATAAAATTTAATTCAAGTCTCTAGCGTTATTAGTTCGTGAGATATTTGGGGTTAACCAAAATGTTCACCTTTTTTTAAATTGCTATGGTAAAAATAACCACCCATGCAATTTTCTTGAGGGCCCTTTCTGCATTATTATCTGTATAACCAAATGTATTTGAAGTCGATATCTCTTCTAGTTCTTGAGCTATGGACGACGAAAAAAAAACGTCGCGAATATACGAACGTACGTACACACGCACGCAAATATATCTTTCCAAAAATCTTTTATTTCGACTCTAGGGACCTTGAAACGTCGAGAAATGTCAAAATTTTCAATTCGACAAATCGGACCCATTACAATAAATCCTTTTAAGCCTAGTACGCTGCTGATGCGAAACGAAATTTCCCATACAAATATGACATGACGAAATCATAAACGAAAAATTTCGCTGTGCTTTTCGTTTTTCAGTACGCTGCTGCTGAACGACGAAATGTGTCATTTTAGTGGATAGCTGTACTAGATTTCTTAGTAAAATTCTCCACTCTTTTCGTTCTCAATTTCATTGCCCGGTATATTAATTACTTGCGAAATTTTGACGTTTAATTTATTTATTGAAAAATTTTTCGTTTATGATTTCGTCATGTCATTTTTGTATGGGAATTTTCGTTTCGAATCAGCAGCGTACTAGGCTTAAAATTGAAAAAAAAATTGTTTACTCGTGTCTTTCGGTGTTTTGATTTGGATTTATCTTTGATTTAAAATTTAAAATAAAATGGATTTTTCTAATGTGTTCCAACATTGCATTTCTGAATCGGAAACTCAGGATGTTATTGGTGATGTGCAAGAAGTGATGAAGACAAGCAGTGAACTTCAACTCTCCACAAATATTTTTCCGCTGTGGTTTTCGTTTTCATTTCGCTCTGCACTTGGAGACCGCCGAAAAAAATCGTTTCACTTCAGCTGCGTACTAGGCTTTATGGGGAAAATAAAAAACTGACATTTCAAAAAGTTGAAGACATTTACATTACATTTATTTTTTAAATTTTGAGTTCAGTGAAATTAAAGAAATACTGAAAAGTTCTAAGATATGCAAATAGATGTTCAAGAAAATGTTCTCCCTTTTTTCAATAAATCGTTTACTTCATAAGTTTTGAAAAAAGTAAGCTAAGCTAAACAAATATTCAAATATTAAATGCTTTTGAAATTCAAATTATTTTTATTTAAATAACACGTATTTAGATTTTTAACGACCATCTTTTAGACGAAGTTCAAAAGTAAATTAAAAAACTTGATATACGTAGTTATTCTCGATTAATCTTGGAAAACTCGAACCATCAATTCAGATATTAAAATTCTGCAACCTGTAATTTGAATGATAGACTATTACATGAACTATTACATTGAAAAGTTTGACGAAATCCTGTGTTAAGAACATTCAGCCAAAAGAAAATATTATCGAGATGGAAAATGCTAAAAACATTGATAAATACTAAACATATTTCTTCAGATGCAAATAATGTCAAAACGGGCGTCTTTTCGTCTATAAACAGATTTATTTGCACTTTTATCTGGTCACTTCGTCCATAGGAATATTGAAAATTTTAGGTTGGATGTTATTTCTCGACATAGTTTAAATAGCTCTTATGTCTAAATGTACTAGTTGTCATTATAAACGCTAAATTGTATAATATTCTTCCACCAAAGTTTAATGGGTTTAAATGTATATGTAACTTACACTTTATGAAACTGTCAATGTCCACAACATTTTACATTATGCAGCATATATTTATGATTTTTTGGCAAACCGTCTATGTTTATATATTTCCTAAAAATATTTTACTATTGCACATTAGATGTCTTTGTGGTCTGAAATTTAATAAAAATCGGAATGAATCTAAAAAAATGGCCTTTGGAAGAAGTTAGAGTTCTAATATCCTAGAACCCCAAATTTGGGTGGGGGTCTATTAAATCGAAGTTTTATCTCAGAGTTGTAACGCTTGAGAACTTGAGTGAAATAAGGCCAATTTTCAGCAGTTGGTCATATTGCACTCTGATAAAGTGAAATAAGGCCAAATTATCTTGAGAAATAAGACCAACTTATTTTTTCGGTGAGGTATGCAACCCCCCTGCTTGAGCACACTATAGGATTTAGGGTGGATGCTAGGTTAAGTGTATGCAAATTTTCCTTGCAAAGTAAAATAAAACCAATTTGGGTATATTTCACTTTCTTTAAATTGGCTTTATTCCACTTTACAAAAGTGAACTAAGTACAATTGTTGAAATTTGGTCTTATTTCACTTGGCTTTATTTCACGCCACCACTAGAACTTTTTCAATAAATTGTCCGTAGGTTTCTTAAAAAAATAATACCAAATTTCTTATTGGTTATTTAAGAAGTTTAAAATTGGCTCAAATTTGCGCTATATCAATTTAAATTGTATATAAATCGCTCACTTTTGGCATTTTAGATTATTTTTCATATCTGACCTTAATTTTAATTCGAAAGCACAAACAAATGATTTGCAAAAATCTTGGCCTTATTTCTTTTCTTATATTTTTGTTAATTTATTAAAGCTTATGAAATAAAGTTGTATGCTTAAAACAATCTGATATTTTTTGGAATTTGGGATAATATCAACTCAGAAAAAATCTACATACATACAAAGAAACTTAAATTTGAAAATTTTGTTATTTTTTGTAACTGAAATTGGTGAAATTTACAAAAGTGCCTTTAGCACTTAATACGATGTTTAAGAATGTGACAATATTTTAAAACAAGTTTTCCAAAACAAAATTTTATTTAAATGCTGTCAAATGTTTACATTTGACAAGTAAAAACTACTTCATTACTAAAAATGGAACAACACACGCTTCAAAAAAACATTTAAATTGTTAAAGTTCATTAAAAAAATTATAAAAATGTTACAGTTGGCAAAGTTTTCTGACCGTGTTATTTCTTGGGAATGTGAATGAATTGGCATACACCCATGGATTCCTCTTTAAAAATGCTTGTCTTTCAAACTGAAACTTCTTTTTGAAAAACCTTTTAAAATGCTAAAGCGGAAAGATTTAATTGTACAAAACAAAATTTAGTCCCCAGAGTTAACAAAACATTAAATTTTTCGATTAATGAGTCTTAGTCCCTTTTTGCCAATTAACTTTTATAATAATGAGAAATTTCAGTTACTTCTGTCGACCTATTACCTTAACGGTAAATCATATTACTTAAATGTCTGCTCGTTTGTGTTGCAAGATTATTGCATTTATCAAAATTGATTAAGAGGTACAAAACCATTTTAAAAAATTACCTCTTTTATTCAAAACAATGAATGAAATTACAACAATAACAAATTTATCTGATTTTTGATTAAATGTTTAATTTTTGCGTGATTCAATTAAGCTTAAAATAAAATCTTTTTATTTATATCTACTATCTCTGCTAAATGGTAATTGATTTAATATTGATTGGAATTTTTGTTCGTTCTCTATATTGAATTTTAATTAAAATAATTTGTTTTGACAGCTAAATACCGACAAATTAGTCAATCTTCAGAAATCTATTTGAATCTACCGCAAATTTTGGACAAGTGCCGAAAAGATCGGTGATAATTTTTTTTTTTCTTAATTTTGAAGTGATTTGACAAAATTTGATTGCCAAATAATATTTTTCCTTTATGAGTTTTAAGATTGCGATGAAAAGATTAAGAAATCGATATTCATATTATGAGAAGTGAATTGTGTTACAAATTTTTTTTTTAAACTTGGAATCTCAAGCGGTAATGATTGGGAAATTTTATATATGACATGCCAAAAAGAAGCAACGTTTGAACTTTATTTCAATAAAAGAAAAGATTCAAAATTAGATTTTATTTTAATTTGATAGGGGATGAAATCAGAGCAAGGTTCAATTGTATTTATGACACTTTTTTAGCTTCTAAAAGTAAATTTTTCCTAACGAGCTTCATCTATAAAAATAAACTGTTTTAATTTTAAATCATGAGCTATTTTACTTTTATAGTTTCTTTTAATGAATTGTGGTAAATTCTCAGGATTTCCAATTGATTTCTGGGAATTTGTATCAATCTTCTCCTAAAATATACTCTGCTATCTGAATATATAAAAAAGAGGCTGTGATGCAACCCACACTGATAACTTCCCATCACGTCTGTCGATTTGTCTTGCTTAAAAGGTTTGTAATTGTAGGTTTTCATGTTTTGTTAAAAAAGTTATCAGTTGATTTATTGTAAAAAATTAAAAAATAACCGACAATATTTTGCATATGATGAAATAGTTTGATTTCAAAATCTATTTTTGTTAACGAGATTTTTAATCGTTAACCAATTTTTACGAATTTTAATAGCATTTCTTTTTTATTTCTTATATAAACAAATACAAATTGAATGAATTAAATTAATTTGGAGTCAATGTCTTCTATTGTTCAGGAGATATCGAGAACCGAACATACATTTTTGAAAATTTTGCGTACCATTTTTTGTAGATTTTATTTTTTTTTATGAAAAAACTGACTTTTGGATTTTTATAAAATAAATTACTGAATGTCGAAAACAATATATTTTCTGTGAGATAAAATAAGTTTGAGCCACTATTTTTAATTTTTGAAAAGATATTTCAGTCGAAAATAAATTTGTACTAAGTTTTAGTATTGTTTCTTTTTTTAGGTTTTTATTTTTTGTAAAAAAACTGTCAATTCGATTTTTCTCAAAATTTTACTGAATGTTGAAAACAATATTTCTCATAAGATAAAATTAGTTTAAAGCCATTATCTCAAAGTTTTGAAAGGATATTAAGGTCGAAAACAAATTTTTAAAAAATGTTGTTAATTTTTTTTATGTTTTTATTTTTTTGTAAGAAAAACTGTCAATTCGATTTTTCTCAAAATTTTACTGATTGTTGACAAAAATATTTAAAAAAAAATAAAATTAGTAACAAATGTCTCAAAGTTTTGACAAATTATTTGAGTCGAAAATCAATTTTTATCAACTTTTATTAATTTTTTTGTTTAGATTTTTATTTTTTTGTAAAAAAAACTGTCAATTAGTTTTTTTCTCAAAATTTTACCGAATGTTGAAAACAATATTTCTTATAAGATAAAATTAGTTGGAAACCATAATCTAAAATTTTGGAAGTCAAAATTCAATTTTTACCAACTCTGAGTAGTGTGTTTTTAAGGTTTTTATTTTTTGTAAAAAAAACTGTCAATTCGATTTTTCTCAAAATTTTACCAGATGTTAAAAACTTTATTCTTAGTTGCACAAAATTGTTTTGGAGATAAAATCATTTTTTGTTAGTGAAATTTTTGAGGTGAGGTGAAAAATATCGTTAGAGACCTTGAAACGTCGAGAAATGTCAAAATTTTCAATTCGACAAATCGGACCAATTACAATAACTTCCTATGGGAAGTTAATAAATAAATTTGGTGATGGCAGAGCCTTCTGAACTTTCAGCGTTTCCATGTGTGGGTAATTTCGGATATCGACGGGACCCACAATTTTATGCCAAATTCAGAAGGCTTCTTAAACTCGAAGTATTTTTCGAACAACTCTTGAAGAACTTGTTAATTGTTCGAATATGTAAAAACATTAATGTAAGTTCACAGTCAGGATTCAACATAGACCTTTATTGGATCAGGCTTCTACGTGCTAACCGTGATGGTTCTATAGGTCAAATAGATGTCTTCAAAAACTATTTCAATTTTAAGGCAAAATAAGCTAGGGCTAAGTAAACAATCATAGAGTCGTAGATACTAAGTTAACCATCTCCTGACCATTCACCAAGGCCGAGATTCAATCCGGTCAATGATTCCTCTTTGATCTTTTCTGAAATAAAAGACATTCTTAAAATTATTTTTCCATTGTAAACAAACTTCTTAAAAGAAAGAAATTTAATGAATCAATTACATAAATTTTTCTTGAAGTTACTGCTTAATACAGGATCAATCCAGGAATCATCCATAAATGATTGAGATCATACAACTGACCATATTACCATCAGTTCCAGTAGAACGTTTTTTTGACATGCAAACAACTCAAGAAAACCAAAAATACAAAATAAAATATGATTCATACAATTATTTGTCTGTTATTTTATGATTGTGAAATTAATTTTTTAGCTGATTAAGGAAATTAAGACAGAGTTCACACAACTGTGTGAAAACTAACTTATATAAAAATGATACATATATAAAGTAAGAGTAGTTAATCAAGCTATATTTTATAAGCGACTATATGCCCCAAAACGTGCTTCAAAACATGCGGAATAAACAAGCTACAAGGTCGTCAGCATACCATACGTTTAAATTGTTGGTCGAAGTCGTTGTTGTTGTTGTTGTTGTGTATAGCCGCTTGTTCTTTTGGTCTTCTTGTAGATAGATATTTATACATATGTATCTATATCACAATATCTGATACTCTAACAGATCTAGATACTTATGAATGCATTAAGCAATCTTAATGTTTATAAAAGTTAAAGCCAATCTAATGTATCTATAACAACGCAAAAAACTTGCGCCGTGCGGGCGTAAAAACAAAAAGCTTACCGCATTTCATTTATAAACTTGGTATAGCTGGATTGACGCTTGCCGGTCGTGGCTGTAAGTTTCCTGAAACAAAGAACGAACAAAAACAACCAAACAAAATATTGAACCACTTTTGAAATTTTATGAAGTTCTTTTGAAAAAAAAAATAAGTTCGACTCTCTGAAGCGAGTTCCAAACGACGACGACGACGACTACGAAGCCTGCGGTTATTTTCAAAAGCTTGTTTTTATTCATATACAGAGAGGTACTATAATGGGTGTTATATTTTGCCGCATAGCATAGTCAGACTCTTATATTGTCTATATTGCCATATACTACATAAATTTAAATTAAAAAATCGTGAGGAATGGTCATATTCGAATCAAAAGATCATTAATAAAAACCGCACAGTCAATCATAATTTGTTGTCAGTTTTTCGCTTGTTTTAAAGAATGTCAAAAATATTTATGAGAAAACATGCAATAAACAATCTGATGAAACGCGATTTTAATAGTATGCGATGCGATTGCCAAATTATTCTTTTATACTTTGAAGATAGATGAATTTTTGTATTTTTATTATTTTTCTGATGATTAACTACGACGACGACTATGAAAAGAATAAAGAACTATAAACTATAAACTATAAGTTTTTAATTTATTGAACACTAAAGTTGTTTTATATGCGTACCTAAATTGTTTTTGAGAAGGTTATGCATGGTTTTCGTAAAGTTTATAGTGCAATCCAAACCAAACCAGTATTATAATTAAGGTACGCATTCATATCGTCTAGAAGAATTATATATTGAACGTGTCAATTGAAGGTTCACCAGTTAAGAATAGAAGCATTAAAAAATAAAAGACACATAAACTTCTTTTTGTTTAATTTACGGAAGTTACGTTTCTTCGACAGATACAAATATTTTGTATATTATATGCCCAAAAGATATAATATCTTTCTTAAGCAAGGCCAAAAACCACAAAACTGTCAAATTAAACAAATAAAAGTTATTAATTTTTTTTTTGTAAATTTATCATTATAATAATTTTTTTAATCATGTGTTGAAATCATCTATATGGCTAATTGGATGGAATGGTTGGAGTGCTTCCGAGAAGCACGATTTTCCATTTAAATTGTGTTAAAATACAAGAATGTGATGGTATCAGGTTTGTTATTTGAGTTCGAGTGTGTTTTTGTTTTTTTCTTTTTTTAAAAAACAATATTATGGCCATTGACTTATGAAGTTCTACGTTTACCTACATATATTAGATAGAAGATACGATAATGCATGATTAATATATGTTTGGATTTCTATGAATTGATTGAGAAAAATATATAAATGAATGTATTCTTTATTATTATCTACCTTTATTGCATTTAAGTAGGTATATCAAAGTTAAATTCAATTAAAGAAAGGCTATTTGGGAAAGCCCAAGATTAAACAACTCAAGTGTGTCTCTTGTTGGAAAAGATATGAAATGAACTATCTAAAGCGCCATCAGCCATAGCAAATTCATTGAGGATTGTATTGTTGAATATTTATACAAAATTTGTACTCAATCTTATAATTTTTTATATTGTTTCTACCATATTCAAAAATAGCATTTTTATGCACATTATAATACAAAATATTGCAACATTAAAAATAGTTTTGAATTTTTGTTTTGCTATACATTTTTTTTTCAAGCTTTGATTTTCCACATGAAAGATATTGATGATTGAGTTGTCTAAACGTCAGAAAATTGAAAATCATATTTTTCAGTGGATACATTTCAATAAAATAGCTGTAATTTGTATCTAATTTCGTAATTGTTTTAAATTTAAATACAACACAGCTGATCCAACAAATTATTTTACAATTATATATGTACTCGTAATTGGCGGTAAGTTTGAAAGACTTGTTGAACAACACAGCATATGAACAGGTGAACATTTTCTTTATTGAATTAGAAAGAGCTATTTGAATCGAGCTTCATTAAATACGAGTGTACACATTTTTGATTGATATTATATCAGTTGTTTTCAACATGGAATTGCAAAAACTCAATTATCTTTCCATACAAAAATATACAACATTCGAAAAAAAAATTCAATTAAATTAAATTCCTGTAAGATAAATTTTATTGTTAAATTGGAAGCTAAAAAATAAATAAATAAGGTGGCGCAACAGTCCTTTGAGAACTAGAGCCTAGTGACTCACAACTTTCAACCATTCCTCTGTGCGAGTGTTGTTGTCAGGGATGGAGGGAACCTACAGTTTCAAGCCGATTCCGAACGGCAAATTTGAGAAAGCACTTTTCATGACAAGAATAACTCTTGAAGGATTTGTGAATTCCTCGCTAGACAAAAATTCATAAAACTAGACTAATTAACCTTAACTTACAACTAATTTACTGGTCCCATACGGACACTCTAAGTTAAACAGTAATACTTAATTCTAATGCCTTTCGGCCCTAAGATCTATTTTACTATAATTCAATTTTATTTATGTTTTTATTTATTAGAAAATTTGAAGAAAAAAAACTAATTTCAATATATTTTTTTATTTTTACTTAAAAACTACTTAAAATAAGGTCCTTAATATAAAACTTAAAACTAACTTAAACTACCTATTCTACCTATAAGGTACTTAAAACTAGAACAACCACAGCAGCAAATCAAACTATCTAACATTTTTTATTTTCCATTTTTTTTCTCTTATTTTACGTATTTTTTATATATATTTTTTATTTTTTTTTTACATTTTTTTTTCAATTATTTTGTTTGTGCCACCATGCCTTTTCTACTTAAAACTGAACCCTAAAACTATAAAACAAATATGTAAGCCGGCAAAGGCTTAAAACCCCATATAAACTACCCACTATCAAGTGCCGATTGAAGCCACCAAAACTACCTATCAGTTCGGTCCCGTTCGGACACAGCCCTACTGAACCGAAGGAGCTCTGCTCCGGCTTGTGCCATTACGTCCCGATTGTAAAGGAGTCGCTTATCCACGGTTTGTCGTCTGACGTGGTAGATTAGCGGAACTGCCAATCTATCCTGTATCAGACCGCATCTATCTAAGAAGAGGAATGCTTCTGGTGGAATGAAGCCGCTCAAGCGTGCACTCTCAAAATATTCGTCGTTCGGATAGAACGCCCCGAAAATTAAATTGTTGGTCGAAGACATAGCTCTTGCAATGTGACCTCGAACGAGTTTTATCACGAAATTGTCAATTCTGTTGATTCGAGCCCCGTTGTGTAGGACCTCGTTGGAATAGTAATGCACGTAAGAGGATTCGGCTGTTCGATATAAGCCGGTACAGCGTCGTAAACACTGCCGCTCGAACACCCGAAACTTCTCCATCTGGGAAGGGGCAACGTTGAACCACACAGGACAACCATAAACGATCATCGGCCGTATGAGGGCCATGTAGCAAATTACCTTCACTCTGGGGTCAAGCCGACTGCTAAAAAACAGCCGTTTCGTCAGAGCGAAGGCTCCTCTGGCTCTGGTCAGAGCAGCATGTCTGTCGAAATATAAATACTGATCTAATCAGATACCGAGGTACTTCACTACACTTTTACTCGTTAATTGGTGCCCGTTAAGATCAACGATGACCATGTTGCGCCAATTCTTGCACGTATCCCACGTGGCCCTAGCCAACGGTGTCCGGAACAGAATTGTCCCCGACTTCTGGACATTTATTTTCATTTCCAGTCGTCCCAATATTGCTGAATCTGGTCGAAATCACACTGCAAGAGAATTCTAATAACCTCAACCTTTCGGGACGTTCTGTACGCAATTAGATCGTCGGCGTATTCAATTGCCTTTGTTAGACTTCATATCAGATCGCTGGTGTAAATGCTGAAGAGAATCGGTGAATTCACCGCACCCTGTTGAAGACCATTTTTAATTAGGAATGGTGTGGTAGAATTTACATTGCCACTTTTGACAACAAACTTTCTACCGTTAAGCATATCATAAAGTATATACAACAATGGTGCCGAGCCTGCTCAGTTTTAGGTAAAGGCCCTCTAACCATACGGTGTCAGAGGCCTTTTACAAATTAACCAGAACAGCACCTGTGCATTGTTGTTTTGATTTATTCCCTTGGATATCAGAAACAAGTTTAGACGCAGCATGAATTGTGTCATGACCCGCCTTGAACCCGAACTGTTTATCCGGAATTATTTTTTTGTCCGCAGCCCACTTAGTCAGAGCCCTATTGATGATCTTCTCGAAAACTTTGCTGATGCTCGGAAGAAGACTTATCGACCGAAGATTTGACGGGTTGGAGTTGTCCTTTCCCTTTTTCGGGAGAGGATGAACCACAGCGGTCTTCCAATGCACTGGATAATATCCATTAATCAGTGCATTATTGAAGAGTGTGGTATAAATGTGAATTGCCTCCATCGGTAAATGACTACTGACTTTTTGTTTTTTATTGAATTGAAAATGAGTTGAAGCTCAAACTTCGTCACTAACAAGGGACTTGGTCCCGCAGTCCAACGCACTAACCATCACACCACGGGTACTACTAAATTGGAAGCTGCTTGTATTAAAAAGCAAGTTTTGGAATTCTATACATTTTTCATGTTTATTTACAATTTTGGACTTAAGGTTTTAGTTGATTGTTTTGGGGGAACTTTTTTTATTCAAAATTAACTGTGATTTTGATACCGGACAATTTTTAACATGGTTTACACTTTCTCGGTGTATATTTTTACATAGACGTGTTTTTTGCAATTATAGGTAGTTTTATAAAAAGAAAGTAGAAAATTACAAAAAAACACTTGACTTCCTTTCAGTTCGGCCATTTTGTATTTGTTTTTATTCTTTGGTTTTTAACATTTTCTAAAAGAAAATAAATTATATTGAATGTGAAAAAATATATGTTTAGTTTCGATTCGCTTATATTACCATCAGTCGTGTATTTTACATATTTTGCTTCCCTGACAACAATGTTTTTTCTTTTGCTGTACAGCAAAACTATTTCATTACCACACACAATTTTAAACCTTTGTTTCTAAATATCAATTAATTTTAAAGATTACATTTTTAACTACATTCTACATTTTCTTAATTTTTCCTTTTTCAAATATTAAATATTCTTAAAATTGTTCTTTTAATTTTAATTTTTTGTTTAATAATAGAAAAAATTAGAGTTAACCTTTATGTATAAATCAATTCCCAGACAGTTTTGAATATTTCACTTTGCATTGGCTTGTTGTTCAAAAAAAGCACATCAAGTTTAAAATTAAATTTAGAATTAAAAAGTGACTAATATATAGAATCTAGTTAGTATACTTAGGTTTAAGGTAAGCCGATATTAATCTATCGCATGTACTTTTGTCGTTAAAAATTAAATTAGAGTCCCATAGTAGTTATTAAAATTTGTATTTATATATTTGTAATTATTTATATGGTCATATTCAATAATATTATTATACTAGCTGACTCGGCAAACGTTGTTCTACTTTTTTAAAACCATCGTAACTTAAATATGGATAAGGTTTTGAGATATTCATAGAAAATTTTTATCAAGATATCCGGGACTTTAAATCAAATAAATTCAATATTTTATATGTATTTTTTTAAAAAAGGAACTGTCAAGTGAATTTTCTACAAAAGTTTCTAAATTTTAAAAACAACAATTTAACAATTTCGAAGTCAACATAATATTTTTGTTGTCAAGATATTTAAGTCGAAAGTAAATGTTACCGAATTTTTTTTTTTTTTTTTTTTATATTGTACGCGCACTCAAGGGGATATGAATACCCTTATAATGATTATACACAGTGCGAGTAATAATCTTATGTTTTTACTTTTTGATAAATTTCTACAAATGTTAATAACAATATTTTGTTAAAAAACGTTCGCAGAATATCGTTGTTTTCAAGATATTCGAGTCAAAAATCAATGTTTACCAAATTTTAAAAGTATTTTTCTGTAAGCCTTTTTTTGCAAAAAAAAATGTCAATTAGATTTTCCTTAAAAGTTGACATCTGGTAGTATATGATGGAGTTTCGATGTTCAAACCTAATTTCCTAATTGCGAACCTAGTAAATTTTTTTGAATCATTTCAATTCTGTCTGAATGAATTTTATAGAATGGATTCCAAATAACAAAGCAGTATTCTAATATTGATCTGACATAAAATGAATAGAGCGATTTAAGAGCAAAAGGGTCTTTGAAATCTTTACTATTACGTTTAATAAAGCCTAGCATGGAATTTGCTTTGGAAACACTGAACTCTATATGCTTGACAAAATTTAATTTAGAGTCGAAAATTACGCCAAGATTTTTCTTTTCACAAAATCAAGAACATGGCTATTAACCTTACATATATTCGAAGAGAATTTGGGAAAGATTACGACAAAAAGAAAAACATTCGCACTTAGAGGCATTTAAATATAATTGGTTTACAGAGCACCATTCCGATTAATTTACGAATATCATTTTGCAACAGATGACAATCCGTAATGAACTTTATACATCTAAAAAACCTTAAATCATCAGCAAATAGAAGTTGAACTGAATTTTCGAAAATATCAGGTAAGTCATTGATCAAAATTAGGAAAAGAAGTGGCCCAAGATGGATACCTTGGGGAACACCTGAGGTTACCAAAACTGAACTTGGAACCATATTTTCAATTCTAACAAATTGAATACGATTCTTAAGGTAAGAGTCTAACCATTTCAAAAGATTTGAATGAAAACCAAAAGAAATTAATTATCTCAATATATCAAAAGCTTTCGCAAAATCTGTGTAAATTACATCAATTTGGTGACCTTTTTCGAGTTTATTTAAAATAAAATTGGAGAAAATAGAAAGATTGGTGGTTGTTGATCTTCCGTATTGAAATGGTGAAATCTGTTCTTTCACGAGGGAAGCTAATTTATTGTATATCAATTTTTCGAACAGTTTTGGCATACCTACATGATAATTTATAAATTGGACGATAATTGTTTATTCGTTGCTTTGATCCAGATTTATGAATTGGAGTTAAAAATGATTTTTTCCGCACTGATAGGAACTCACCATTAGGTAGAGAGCTTTTGAAAATAAGAAAAAGAGGTTCTATAATTGCTAATGGACATTTTTTAAGGATAATCGGTGATATTTCATCCGGACCTGGATTTATGTCTTCATTCAAACTCAAAAGGCCACTTTCTATTTCTGACATATTTAGCTCTATTTGGCCAATATTCACGTTACAATCTTGAAATAAAAATTCCGTATTACTTGAAGTAGCTTCGTCAGATCTGGTGTAATTTGATTGGAAATAATGAGCAAATGAATTACAAATAGATAAAAGATCCGAATGTGTTGAATCAAGGTAATGCATATTACTAGGAATGCCACAAGAAGATTTTTTGTTTTTAATATTATAAGACCAAAAACTTTTACTGTTTTTTTAAGGTTGGATTCAATTGTTAAAATATAAGATTTAAACAGAAATTTGTTAAGAACTTCGAATTCTCGTTGCAATCGTATATAAATACCTTTTAAATCATTATTATTTCCCAATTCACGCGCGCGTTTATAGGCCTTGTTTTTTTTATTACATAAATTACAAAAGCCTTATATTAAACCAAGGAGGCTTCGAGTTATTTTTTACTTGAACTATTGGTACATGCATATCAATTGCCGATTTCATATTATCAATAAAATAATCATGGAGTTGGGATAAATTGAAAGAATTAAAATGTTCGTGCCACGGAATATCGGACATATAACTCGCTATGCCTTCAAAATTAGCTTTTGTTTAATTAAATTTTACCTTGTTATTTTATTTGAAGACTTAACGTACTCATAAAATGAAAAATGTATATCAAGAGCAATATGGTGGATCGAGTTAGAAAAAATTGGATTTAATGATTTGTCTAAATTAATAGTTTAACTCTTCTACGTGTACCTTCCATGGTTTTATCTCAGCAAGTAAAGTTTCCGATAAGGTTGTTAAACGGAAACTCTTCATAAATGAAATAATTTGAAATTCCCATACATTGTGTTGAACTGATTGAATGTTTACAAAAGCCGTTAGAATTTAAATTATAATAAGAAAACAAAAATATGAAAAACTACACGATTCGAGTGTAACATTTTTGTTTGCCAATATTTAAATTTTTGCAAAAAAACATGTTCCTATACTTTCAGTTTATGATCTTAAATTTTTAGCACGTATTTATTGTTTTCATGATACTTAGAAAAAATTCATACTCTTGATAAAAATCTTTTAAAGCAAAAATCTAAGGTAAATCACAATTAAACAATAGAGTTCAAGAATTTATTTAGTTATTATTTTCTCACATCACTAGAGTGTCTCTCTATAACCAATTCAACTGTTCAAACAGTACCTACCTACATGCTACATGCATATAATTCTTATACCTTGCTTATACACTACCTGCATCATTTGTAATTTTAAAATCCAAGGAAAAACTGAAATAATAATTATTAAACAAAAATTTATATTTATTTCTCGCAAAACAAGGTTTATTTCTCACAATATAGTTATGAAAAATTTACATAATGTTGTACATCATACATACATACATACATAGATATTGCGCGATGCAAGGAAATAAACTTGTAAAATAATTATAATTATATTGCAATATAATTATGCGAATGAAAAATAAAATACATACATATTTTTTTTGTAATAAATAAAATGTACTTTTTAATGTTTTGTTAAATTAAATGAAAAACAATCTTAAGGGTGTGTCGTTCGATTCAACATTCTCGTGGTGCTGATTTCCATTTAACAACAAGAGCATATCACTGGTAAACCAATCCACACTCTTTTCAATCCAAAAGATATCGTCGATCGTCGCCGTCGATACGTCGATAGTAGAATGGTCAGTCGGCCATATTATCGACACCGATTTGTGTAGGAATAATAAATTTGTAATTCTCGTCTTTTGGTAGCTTAGGTTTATATCTCTGAGTCTAAGTTTGAGATTCCGGAAATTTACTACAAATATCTAGATAAAAGCGGTTAAAAGTTATGCAGAAGTATTCAGCTTAATTTGTTACAACATTCGAACATACGTACTAGAACTTATATACGATTTCATACGGAGTTTTCATAAGAACTCACATCTGGAAAATATAGAAAACAAAAATAAAATTAATTTCAGTTTTGTAGTTGAAAAAATTAAAAATCGAACTGCAGAAAGCCAAGATCTGTTGTGTATCCCTTTAATGCAATCTGGGTGCTTGACTTCTTCAGAAAAGTTGGGGGACATATAAAATCGACCATGAGTAGAGACGATATAGAAGAAATAGAAAAGTTACAATCTAGATATGGGGTATCTGAAATATATATGAAAAGTCAGACGAAATAAAAATAGTTGTGGTCAAATGGCAAATTCCGGTTCTTCTTCTATGCGTGTTGTAGATACTTTATCTAGCATGCGGTATACTCGTAGATAGATACTAGACTAAAGATGCTAAAAATAAATTCAACATCGCAATTGAACGAACCGAATGAACAAACGTTCTGTCGGTCGACTTCACGTCAGTCGTCCACCAAGACTATAATCATCGCTAACTTAGCCTAGCCTAGTCTAATCTAGCCGATATGTGCGTCTTGGTTGTATCGGTCGTCTGAAACGTTTGCTAGGCTATAGAAGCAGTTAGCATGTGGATGATGGTGGTAAATTTAAGAAAAGCACGTTGGTATAAATTGTAATATATTTTTGCTAACAAACATGTTGTTGTGGAATTTTTATTCTTAGGTTGTTTTCAATTCCAAATATAGATAATCACTGCACTGAGACCAAGGACTTATTTAACTAGTCTCGCGCAGACGACTTACGACGACGAAAACGACGAACGTCGACAACGACGACGGTATAACGACAACATCGACCATGATGACGATGATGGTGGCGTCGTCGCTGTCGGTGTTGCTGATGGTTGTTGGTTTTGTTGCGTCTTCTGTCGTGTACGTCGTCGTCGTTGGTCCGTTCTCATCAGTCCACCATCGCCCGCCGAGCCAGATTGGTTACCGACCGGGCATGTTCAACTGCAATATTATACTATACTGGCTCTAGGTAGGGTATAGATAGGTTGGTAAGGTAGGTAACTTCTTAACTGCAAGACATGCAAGAAGAAAGCAGGTTTTCTGCATGTACTGCACTGCAGCGTACTTACCAATTATTATTATCGGTGTCAGGAAAATCCAGCTGGATGGAGGTTCGAAATCAGAACCAGTTGGTTTTTGGTTTTTAATGTATACAAAAATACAAAAACAAAACAAAAAATATAAATAAATGAAAACATAGAGAGAAAAAAAAACGAGAAAGAGACACTCCACACCCTTCCACTCCAACCATATTTGCATTGGGAAGAAGCATTTGGAAACACAATTTTATTGCATGTCCTGAGACACCGATGCAGTATAGAAATAAATTTTATATTATTTTTAGATTTATGTATTCTTTCCATACGAAAATGTAGTTATACCTTAATGTGTAACAAGATATAGGCGTAAGGTATCAATAAATGATATTTAAGTTGCGAGCAACTAATTTAAACTTGAACCCCACAAGGCTAGGTTTTATGAAAAGTTTCTTATTGGTTTAATAGTTTAAGTTATAAACATAAGTAAAAGTAAAGGCAATAAAACCCTTTATAATTTGATGGGATAAATATTTTTTTTAAGATTATTTGTAATGAAAAACTGAGATGACATAATTTCAGGTGTCAAAATATTCAGCCCCATCACGAATTGCATCGTGATCGTGAACTTTTCTTTTTCTCGAAAACAAACTTTTATCAAATATGTAACGTTTGTTATACAATTTTAAGGGATTCGTAAAAGTTTCCGATTACGATGGAAATTGTGATAGACCTGAATGGCTTTGAATGGGTTTTACAATTGCAACAGTCCACCTTGTTGGAAGAAACCATTTAAGAATTTTACTACATTTTGGACAGTGTTTACACTTTGATTGAATGTTTGACGTGACGCGTTTTGACGTTTAATTATATAAAACAAATTTAATTGGGTGCCTTACTTTCTTGTCTCCTTTAAAATATCAAGTGGGATGAGATACAATTTTAAAACGTCAAAATTAGAAACAAAAGAATACAATGTCAACATATGGACATACATGATTTTCCAGTATGCCATTTCCAATAGAAAACGATATGAGCCAAATACGACTGCAGAACCATTTTCTTTCTATGAAATTTTCCATGAACTATTCGTCAAATTTCAGCTGTATGTCCTCGATACATATTTCACTTTGCAGGTCTGGAATCGATTATGGAGCATTGGCATAGCCTATCTTTTACGAGGCTCCACAAAAAAAAATCTATTTCTTGTCACTGCCATTCAACTTTTCTCGTTAAATTGAGTTTATTTAAGTGCTTGCGCCAATTTGTGAATAGTAATGCGTTGTTGAAACATATATTTTTAAATTTTTTGTACCTAATAGCGAAGTTTTTGATTGTCAAAAAAGACTTCTTCAAAAGTGACAGCTACTCAAATAGCGGATAGCTGTCACTTTTGTCAAAATGGTTGATTTCAACTGTCAAAATAATCGAAGAAACGGAAATTGCTTTGAGTTTGCCCAAATTTTGTAGTGAATTAAAAAAAATTTCAATGCGTTGTTGAAACATGTATTTTTCTATTTTTCGTGCCTAATTTTTTACTTGTTAAATATCAAATATGACAACTTCATAAGTGACAGCTGCCAAAATAGCAAAAGCATCTGTAACTTTTGTCAAATTGATTGGTTTGAACTGTCAACATAATCGAAGAAACAGAAATTGCTTGTGTCGATTTATTCAAGTGTGTTCCATTCTTATTAAATAAAGAAAATTATGAGCTAAAAGAGAGAATTGATTTTCCATTTTTTCAATTTCGAAATGCCTCCGAATATTATCAATGAAAAAATGCAGATTCCCACAAAAATGACACTTCTTCAAGATAAAGTAAAAACTCCGAATCTTGTTAAACTTGATTATATCGCATTTCTTTACGGAATTTTTAGAAGGATGAACACAAGACAAATCAAAATAATATAGACAAAATTGAAAAAAATATGTTCTCCTTTACTTTGAACCTGACATTCTATTTTAAAGACCTACTAACCTTAAAAACCTCTAACAAAATATTATTTAAAAACTCTTTTTATTTAAATTGTTCCAAATGATGTTCCCCAAGGCGGAATTTAAGGTCCTCTTCTTTTTTCTCTTATTCAGTTGAATAAATTGTGGTGATGGTTACAAAATAGTCTTTCTATTGAATCTATTTTTCGTATGTGATCAAGAGCTTAATATTATCTGATTCTAAGGCCTTGACCGTTTTGATTTTACTCTTGACAAAACCTGATTAAACGTATATTTTCAGCTACAAAGCTACTTAGGCTTTCATTCTAGATTAACCTAAAAATACAATTTCATTCGAAAAGATCTTTTATCGTATCGCCAATAATAAAATCTGGCACCAGTAGTCTTATTGTTCATAAAATAAAGTAAACTACACAAATCTATCTAAATATTTACAAAACAAAGTTATTTATCTCATTATTATAATAACTGTTATGAGGTTAGAATATAAGAGTCATAAAGGGTCACATAAATAAAAAAAAAACAAGTCCCAAATAACTGCCAACTGCTAACTGATGCTGATGATGATGCAGTCCTTCAGAGAACCTCAAAAACTTAATCTTAAGTAAAGTTATTAAATAATAATTATGTACGCCGCAAATAAGCGCCTATATGAATCCAGATAATATATAGGTAACCTGTGTATATCTGTTTAAATTAAACACACTGCTCAAATAGATGTAGGTCATGGTGGCTTTTATTTTTATTATTATAAGAGTTTCATATATGAAATCGTCAAGAAAAAAGTTTAAACAACACAAATAAACAACTAAAAAACAGCAAGCACATCACTAACCTTGATAATTTCTCTGAACGCTTACAAATAAGCTACTGTCAAAATCTCCTTGATGATGCAAAAGCAAACAGAAACAAAAAAATATGTCTACTTGGATTTATTAAGCACACTTTCTGGCGGGTCCATCTATAAATCTGTCGCAGAAAATCAGAAATTTTTATTCTCAAATATTTAAACACATGATCTGCAAAATAAATCCAACCCGATAACACGGTTGATGTTGATTTGATACGAGTATTATAACAAAAAGTAAATTCCAGTAAAAAATTTCACCACATCTTAATTGGCAGAAAGGAAATTGAACCATCATATATACGAGTACAACAGAGCAAAGCTAAAATTTGCACCTTTATTTTTATACTCGTAAATCACTGCAAGATTCGAGCTTAACACTTCAGTTTTACCTGGATTGATAACAGCGCTGATATTTATGATGTAGTACAGCATTTTTGTAGAGAGTGAATTACAGTCGGAGCTGTGGATTTATGACCCACGTTTTTTTTCTTGTGTTTCCAACTTTATTGTTCGCAGAAAGATAAGAAATTTAGCTCGTCAAGTTTGGAATTTGAAAACAACAACAAACAAAAACTCGAAAATTATATTCAAAATACTCGTTCGATATACATATGTATGTACATACATTCGGAGAGGATTCGATGTGTGCCATGTGAGTTGAATATGGTGAAATATATTTTTATCTGACACTGACAGGTAGCAGGTAGATCTTGATCAAACACTTCTCAATAGTATAAATTTTAATTGCAGCCAGCGCCACTGCAACTACTGATTTTTAAAGCGTTGCTGTTATGTATTAGTGTTTTTTTTTTGTTGCAATTATTTAAATATTTATTATCCCGTGACAATTAAATAAGAATTATATTTAACATTGTCCAATGCATAATGTCTTCGTGACAGCTTCAACAGTAACAGCTGGCTGTCAAAGTCAGTTTACTTCAAATACGAGTTGATGCTGTTTGTAAATTATAGTGAAGTTGTTTGGAGCTTTTTTGTATTACCTACTCATGTCATTATGGGTTTCTCTGGTATATATGTATATGAAAGTTTATAATATTTACACATATACGTCAGTATATTGACCATTATGATAATTATTATTATTATTTTTATTACATTTAGAATCGTATAGATTTTATTATACTATACCTCAATGATGTTTCCGTGCAATTTTGGGCTGAATTCACTCACTTAATCAAAACAAAATTGATTTTTTCTTATATACCACAGTAAACGGTCTGGTAGGTAAAATAAATGCTATTAAATAACTTAAGGAAAAAGATTTAATTAAAAATTCAAGACACTTGCTATCAATTAAAAAATTTAGAAAAACAAAACTTTAGACATCCATGTGAAGTAAAAGTGTGAGCATCATTAAATCTTATCATATCTACACATTATTTTTTCTATTGGGTTTTAGTGTAGGTGTTTAGGTGATTAGGAAATAATTTTAATTGAATTTATGTTTGATGCAAGTAAGAAACTACAAATAATTATTATTATATCATATTTAATCGATTTGCAGCTATATTTTTCTGTAATAGAATAGTAAGTTATTGGGATAGTTATTTTCTTTTTATGACGTATGTACACAAAATTGTATTGTTTTTAAATGGACTTTTTGTCTGCTTTTTAATGTTATTTCTTAGTTTTAATATCCGACACATTTTAACAATCATCATCGCATTTAATTAAACTTGTTAGCTCAAAAGCTTTAGGAAAAAAACTGTGAAAATACCATTTTTGAGTTTGGTAAAATTTTTAGAAAAACCCTATCGCAAGTATAAGAACCTACAAAAAAGATTACTAAATTTGTTCAACATCTTATCTTGACTGAAAACACTTAAGTGCCTTGCATATGAGCAACGAACTGCGAACTGCGAATGGACGAACAAACGTGATTTTACACATTTCAAAAAGTCAATTCCACACAAAAACACATTTAAATTATAAGAAACCAATTGACACTAATATTAGGATAATAAAATTTGCATTTTGTTCTCTAAAACAAGAGAATTTTGTAAAAACAATTTGGTAGTAACGAATCGCAGTGTGGTTGCTGCGAACTGTCAAACTCTATTCGCGTTCCACATACCATCCACACTGCAACGAATAAATTGTTCGCGCTCAACTTAACCTCAAAATTATACCACTCTTGTTTTGTTTTTGTGTGAAAGATGATGGCTGAGGAAAATATGGAGAAAAGGGTTGACAATTCGTCGCTACCTGCGAATAGAAATAAAAGCTCATGTGAAAGAAAAGTCAAAATATGCGAACATCCACAGTTCGCAGTTCGCAGTTCGTTGCTCATGTGCAAGATGCTTTAAACTGCAATTTTTGATTTCATTCATTTCAAAGTTCTTAAACAGAAAATTTGGCTTTTATCAAAAAATATAACTTGCAAATTTTGCAAGGACTGGCAAGCTTTTTTTGAAGCTACAGTACTTTTTGTATGGGTCTGGTAAAAGTCATACGTCGCAGATATATTTTCTGAGAATATTTTGAGCCCCTTTAAGTGAACTAAATAAATACCATAAAATAAAACATCGCCCTGTTTAAAAAATGATTGAATTAAAGTTTAAGATATCATAGATTTTGTAAAGTATTTTCAAAAATTCCGATGACATTTTTGTTGCAAAATCGAAAATAACAATTTTACATTGTAATACACAACTTTGCTACTTATCTTAGGGGTTTTTTTCTTTTTAAGCTCAGAGTAGAGCACTGAGCAGAGCCTGATTACATCGAACACGTTCTAAGCAGAGTTTGATCAGAGGTCTCCTAATTATTTTTGAAACACGCTGAAGAAATAAAGTGTCAATAACCTAAATATTTTCATCTGTCTCTTTCATACCACACGAAACAAACGTGAAGTCAGTCACGCTTAGCTTTTTACTCCATTTGTTCAGTTATTTTATTTTGAGCTCGTAGAGTGCGCTTCAAATAAGCTCAGAGCATGTTCAGAACGAAAAAAGGAACACAAAATTGAAGGTCTGAACCAAAAACACTCTATATGAAGATATAAATCTTTCGTACGTATCACCCTCCAAAACCCATTTTGTTAACATTGTTGTATTTGTAATGTGGACGAATTCAACGAGAAAAATTGACGTGTTTTCACGCATACATAGACACAATTCCTGAGTTTTTAGGGGAAATTTCATGAATTAGAGGAGAAATTACACGCACACTAAAAAATACTTTATGAGGCCAGTTTCCGGTTTAGCTTGTAGGCAAACCAATATGGCTACCGAGGATCTTTACTAGAGTGTTTTTGGTCTGAACGTTCAGAGGTAACAAAGAAACACAATTTTGGTTTGACAGTTCAGGTTCTGCTGTGAACTACAAAAGAAAAACGCCTTTTGTGTTCATGATATTTGGTTTTGTGAATAAAACACAAAAATGACGTTAGATACATTCATTAAAAGCTACCTTTAATTCAAAGTGTTTCGAATTTTAAGATTGCATGTTTGATTATATTTTATTTTATTGCAGTCTTTTTTTTTAAATCCTGCATAGAGACTTCGTAAAATAGTATATAGAGCTTTAAAATAAATATTCATACAAATTACTTTATCTGACACAAAAGACATGAACTTTTGATGGATCGATAGATGCTTTTTTAAATATCAATTTACCCAACCTTAAGTTATCCTTATCCCTTATTGAACCGTTGACAGGTGTTTTAACGAATTCTAATAAATAGTTTTTAGTCAGGAAGTTTGTTTTTGGAGCCACAGAAAATGTTATTTGAACTTTAACAGAGATTTGGAATATATCTCACAACGCACTTACTCACCTTTTTAAGCAAAACTGAACAGATCTGCAACAAAGGTGTCCTAGTAGGTTTTAAGATGTGGGACCTATCTGCTTGCTACCACATACAATTAAAAATGTCAAATGTCATGCACAATTCACTGACATATAAGCCACATTGAAAACGTCATACACTTATTTTTTGTGGATGAATTGATGGTTTTTGAATTCACCACCACTGTCTTGGAACTCACCACGATATTATGTTTTCTCTCTATTTTGCAATGGCATTTTGATTGTTAGTTTAAGTTGCGTTCAAAATGGAATTTCAATAAAAAAAGTTCACTTATTCCTAAATGTATAAATTATATTGATAGGAATTTCATATTTTAAACGACTATAAAATAATAATTTAAAATAATTCGTTGAACTTCAAAAGTCTCGATTTGATCTTATTTTTGTATTTAATCACGTGGAGCCTCAATTAGATAAAATACATAAATTTTGTCTTTATTTGCTCATATGTCAGCTTTTGCAATCAGAAACAGTTTAAATTTTGCGCATGTTTTCATATAAAAGTATGTGTGTACATATGTACGTAAGAATTGCAATGCAGGAACAGAACATTGTTTATAAAGAAAAAAGAAAGATATTTGAGCTCCCCATTAAAGCTTCTTTTTTTTTAGCAATTGAAATTTAGCAACTGTTTAAATAAAATAAAATTAAATTGTTTCAAATTATATATCTTTTGAAGTATACATACTTTTCTTTTTGTTCGTTGTCTTAGAAAAAGCTCAATCTAGTTCCTTAATCAAACTTTTAGGCTGACTTACACTTTGCAAGAAAATTGAATATTCAAAAGATATATCCACCACCAAATCGCACCCATTTCTTTGTACCTTAAAAATGTACTACAACAAATAACACTCTGTGATATATTTACGGAAATTATGTCTTATTGCATATTTTTATTGTACATTAAAATACAAAATAACAGTTATAGATAGATATTTCTAATTGAGGTAGGTCTTTTATGCAATAAATATTAATTCTACCTACTCCAATCCCATTCCCAGAAAAACCGAGTTCAATATGGGTTCACCTCATGAGCCTCAGACTTAAGCTCAGCTCAGAGACGAGCGACGACGACGACGCTACGCTTGACGCATGACGACAAGCCAATACCTAAGTTAAACTCTCTCAGTAGGTAAGGTAGAGCGAGGTAAAATGAATGAAATAAAATATTTAATGCAAACACGTGCAATTATTTTACCGTCACACTGTCACCTACTCTTGTGACTTGCATTAATCTTCGTCTACACTAATAATATTAAGTTTTATTATCACCCCGTTGTTGTCGTTGTTTTTGTCGTCGTCTTCGGCTTTGTCCACACTAGCTCGCTCTTATTTTGGATTCCAATAAATTGTGAAGACAGACGCGAATGCGAACGAAAACATTGGCGGTGGCGGTGGCGGTAGCGTTGAACGCGACTTGCAATTCTTCAACTTCTGTTCAATATTATAAACGTCATGCCATAGACCGATTCATATACTATATATGGGAGGTATGTAAATTGTAAAAATGGTAATTCGTGCAGGTCGTCATTTGTTTTATCAGATTTCTCATTTATTTTTTAACTTTTTTTCAGTTGAATTTTATAGTTTTTTTTTTTTAAATAATTTGTTTAAGAAAGACGGAAACAAAATAAACCTGAAAATCCAAATGGCACTGCATCAGCCGCATGCTGGAAAAGCCAGACTCATAGACAAGACACACCATTGATAGCTTTCAATATTAATGATCTCTCAGAATGTTTAATTTTGTTTTATTGTATAATAATTTGAATCGGAAGTAGTCAGGGAAATTCAAATGTAACAATAATTATTGTTACAACTGTCATGGCAGCTAAAAGAACGCTCGCGGGACTACTTCAAAATATGAAGTTAATTTGTTTTTATTTAGTTTTTTTTTTTTTTCTTGTTTTGTTTAACTAGTTTCTATAGATAGAGATAGTATATTCACTTCACTTGTTATTGCTGATATTTTTATAACAAAAGAAAATCTGACAGAGCAATATTCAGCGTGCGATTCTATTGTTAAATGAGATTTAGAGAAAAAAAATCTACTAATAGTTTTTTGTTGCTACCCCTTTACACTTTTGTCCCTCTTTTTGGATTTTCCTTTCAATTTTTAGTTCCGGTAAAATATATGTGCATAAAATTGCTGTATGTGTGTTTGTTTGGTTTGTTTATTTTTATTAAATCATTTTCTTTTCTACTGTCCTACTCACATGTTCGTTTTGTTTTGATATTTTTAACAACTTTTCAACTATTATAAATAGACCTATAAGTTAATAATAATTTTAAGTAGGGACGTACGAACTTATGTGCGTGTTATGTATTTAAGTGGTTTTTTATTTTTCTCTTAAATTTTATCTGGCATTAGTAAAAATATGTGAGGTTTTCTGAAATATAAGGTTCTCCAATAAGAGTTTATAATTTGATTTTAAAAAAATAGTATTTTTTAATAGATAACAATTTTATTTTAATGGTTGCAGAACTATATCCTTTTCATGAAATTAAAATGACCAATTCACACATTTGCATTTCTGTGGGTTTTTGCTTTTACCGTGTGATTTTCAATCTTGCAATACTTTTTTCGGAGTTGTTCTTTTTGACGGCTGTCACTTGATTTATCCTCGGTTTGGTTTGCCATTTTATTAACTTCCCATAGGAAGTTACTGTAATCGGTCTGATTTATTGAAATGAAAATTTTGACATTTCTCGACGTTTCAAGGTCACTAGAGTCGAAATAAAAGATTTTTAGAGAGATGTCTATGCTTGTATGTGTACGTACGTTCGTACGTCTAAGTTTTTTCGTCGTCCATAGCTCAAGAACCAGAAGAGATATCGACTTCAAATCAATTTTGTTATACAGATAATAATGCAGAAAGATGCAGAAAGGACTCTCAAAAAAATTGCGTGGTTGGTTTTTTTACCATAGCAATTTAAAAAAAAAGGTGAACACTTTGGTTAACCCCAAATATCTCACGAACATTAGAGACTTGAATTAAATTTTAAATTATATATTGTAACGTGATACCAAACAAGTTTATTTTTGGTAAAGCCAATGGACGGTTTTTTTCAATCAACAAAACTGAAAAAAAATATTTGTCACCTCGAATATTTAACGAAAAAAAAAGAGATTTTTTTCTCCAAAACAAATTTGTACAACGAAGAATAACGTTTTTAACACCTGGTAAAATTTTGAGAAAATTCGATTTGAAAGTTAAAACTAAAAAAAAAAAAACAATACTAAAATTTGGTAAAAATGTAATTTCGACACAAATATCTTCTTTTTTTTTTAAATAAAAAATATTGACTTCAAACTAATTTTATCTCACAGAAAATATTGTTTTCGACTTTCAGTAAATTTTGTATAAAAATACAACAGTCCGTTTTTTCACAAAAAAATAAAATCTACAAAAAATAGTACGCAAATTTGGTAAACATTTATGTTCGGTTCTCGATATCTAGTGAACAATAGAAGATATTGACTTCAAATTAATTTCATTTATTCAATTTGTATTTGTTTATAATTATAAGAAAGACAAATTTAAGAAATGCTACTAAAATTGATAAGAATTTGGTTTTCGATTAAAAATCTCGTAAACAAAAATAGATTTTGAAATAAAACTATTTCATTAAATGCAAAATATTGTTGGTAATTTTTAAATTTTTAAAAATAATATAACTGACAACTTTTTTTTAACAAAATACGAAAACCTACAAACTTTTAAGCAATACAAACCGACAGACAGGATGGGAAGTTATCAGTGTGGGTCGCATCCCAGCCTTTTTTAGTAAATAGAATGACTCCTGAACAACGTTTGCAAATCTTGCAAATTTATTACCGAAATAAAGTTCTTAAGACGACACACGTATCAATTGAACAATATATTGAAGGAATCTTTTGGGGAGCAACGTGGCCTCTAAAGTCGTGCGATTTAACATCGCTGGGCTATGTGAAGTTGGTGGTATGTGACGTTGCTTCTCTAGCCAGATAAGTCCAAGACAATTGACGCAATGGAAGGGAATATTTAGCTAGTTATTGCCCCGATTACTGCCAAAATTGGGCCACTTGGCTGGAATTTGTTGTAGTCAGCCCATCCATAACATAAAATACTATACGCTTTATTTCTTCTTGAAATCCACACACCTAACAAAACACCCTCGATAACTTCAGCAATTTCATTTTTATGATCTTTAATCGGTTATGGAATATTGGCAGACTTTATCTTTCAAGCTGTTCCAATTATAGGCTAGTAATGCAGTTTTTCACCATAACAGCTGCGCCAGTATAAGTTAGGTCCCATCAAACCGCCACAGAGCGCAAAAAACTCACGAAAACAGTGAGGAGTTGAGGATGGAGAAGCCCCAAATACCCAAATTTTGGTAACTAACTTAGCTTTCGATGTCATAGAGTGCCTTATCACATTAGAAGAAGAAGGATTTTTCAATGAAAATATCGATAATTTTGATCCAACTCAAGGATTCAATCAGCGAAGATACGACACAACGTTGCTCATGATCGACTTTAATTGTTTTATAAACACTGTTCTATTAAAACTCTAAGACCTGAGTTTTTACACATTATAAGTGGAATATTGTTTGTGGAATGCCTTGTTCCAATGATCGACGAAGAACTTTTATTTTCTTCGCTAACTTGTCCCAACAGTTAAATTGTTTCCTTTAGTTTCACTACAGATGGCGAAGAACGTGCCTTAAGTGCTTTAGTTCTGCAAACTCCAACTTTCAAATCAATTTTATCAATTTTAATGCGTATTCGAAGATTATATGGTTACATGTTTAGTAGTTCAATGTTTGTACTTGGCACTTGTTAAATGTCAATAAAATACAGATTTTAAAGTGACAGTTGCCCAAATAGACAGCTATTCAAAATAATACTTCTTATTGGATATTTTGTAATATGTCAAATTTAAGCATATGTAAAAACGTAACTATTCTTCTCATAGTTTTTGGTTTCAAGCCCAAAAGACAATAAAATTAAATTTTGTTTATGTTTTTATACATAAGTTCGTATCTAATTGTCTTATCATTGCTTTAAGGTGTGATTTTATTTTATAACATAGAAGCGTTTTTTATATGACATTGGGTTATAAATTAAAGCTCCTTAAAGTATTACAGCCTACAAACAAGTGTGACTTTACTTAAAAGCCGAACGAGGTTTTTTGTCTTTTAATATAGGAGAAGACACTAAAGATAATTATTATTTTGTGTTTTTCTACAATAATTATAAATTTAGAGTGACAGGTTTTTTTTTTTTAATGTAAATATATATTTTGTGTGGTATAATTAAAATAATCACATGCGTTCTTAATAAGAAGAAGCAAAATGTTAACATTTTAACTTAACAACAAGAAGAATTTTATATCTCTTTATTGTTGTTGTTTTTCTTCTTCTTCTGCTTCGGTACATATTGTTGTCTTTTGAATGATGTTATCTTTTGGCAAAGCAAAAAAATGATAACAATAAATTATAACCTTTAAGGAAAAAAAAATAAATTAAATATAACACACATAATGTACAATAATTTTGACAGTTGTTGCCAAAGACTTGAAGAAGTTATTGGCCTATTCGGTTCATTTTAAGGTGTTTAAACAAATTAAATTTTATTTTATACTTAAATGTGATTAACATACATTTCCGTTACTTCCTATTTAAGGAGTATTTTGTTGCAGGACTGTGTATATAGACAAGTGTATGTGAGAAAAAATTATTTATATGAATACATTGTTCCTTTTATCCCCTAAATTACTATTTTCTAAGACTTTAAGTACGGAGTTCTGTCAAAGTGCATAAAAAAAATCAAGCTCCCAAAAAGGAAAAACCTTTTGAAAACAAGAATTTTAATAAAGTGCTACAGATTTCTCCTTCGGAATACAAAAAACTTTAATATTTCAGAAATCCATTTGAAAAAAATATTGAAATACGAACTAGAAATGTGATTTGATATTGTTGAGTTTGAAAGAGAATATATGCACAGCTTATTGACTTCAAAAAACGTAATTATGAAATTTCAATGATTTAAAGTGTTAAAAATAAATCATTTAATAAATTCATTGATTTTGTAATAGAATAAAATAATTTAATTTCTTTTGTCATATGTCAATACAAAGAATTCAAAAGTTACCACCCGGGCGCCAGTTGATGATTATATTTGTTTTAGTCTTTTAAATAACTTACAAATTATTTTTGACTTGTGTCATTTTAATTATTTCTTTAAAAAACTGTACTCGTATCTTGTATTTTTTTTTTATGAAAGATCCTTTTTTCAAACAAAATTGTTGGAAGTTATTTGTTAAACAATTTGTAAACAATTCTCAAACTATGTGTGTTCAGACTTAACTGTTTTAGTAAATTAAATTATTATACTGATGAAAATAAAACGTGATTAATTTGTCATATTTCCTCGCAAAAATAAAAATCTTTGAATGAGAAAAGCATTTGTTAGAATAACATAATAAGACGTTTCTGAGTAATAACTCAAAAGACACTTATTTACTTACACCCAGCGCAATAGTCTTTAATCAGCTTGTCACATATTTTTTCATCTGTCACTTTGACAAATCTGACAATTTATTGACATTTAAATTGTCATTTACAACTGGCTTTGTACACAGTGTTCAAATAATTGGTTTGTCATTATATACATTTGTTTAGAATAATTAATATTTAAATAATATGTACATAATGTGTGCAATGTATTATATTGTTTCGTTGGGAATACATTTTTCAATAAGTTTGTGTGGCAATAATTATTTATAGAGAAGATGACTCCTTTGGGATTTAATGCATTTGAAAAATCTGTAAAAATAGCGAAATACGAGAGAGAAGATCTGTTTTTCTGTCAATAGTGGACGTATTGAAATAATTTGTAAAAAAGTTTCATAGAGTTATCAATTTATTTATTCAAATTATATTTTTATTTTGCGCACCGATTTTTGGGACTAGTATTTTTTTTTTCTTGAAAACAAAACACAATTTTCTTCCAAAAAATTGATCTTAAATTTTAAAATAAGGATTTTTTAGTAACATTTTTGGTTATGACATTTGGTTCACGGTGTTTTTATAAATCTTATAAAGATCACAAATTCGACAAAAAGCTTGAAAAACCTAAAAAAATGTCATTTTTATTTTTTGATGCAAAGTGCATATTTATTCACAAAAATTAGAATTGCACTGTTGCACCAAAAATGTTCAACTCAAAATGCCATCTTTTATTCTACTTGATATATGAATATTTTTTTATTTTATCCCGATTCATATTTAGAGTCAATATCAAAAATACTCATAAAAAGGATAAAGTTTCGAAAAATGAATCTTAAAAAAGAACTGTCATTCCTGAAATTTGTTATCCGTGATTTCTCTCATTGAATTGACGGTAATTAAAAACAATCTATTTTAGTAACAAAGCTGATGCTGATTTCATTTTATTAATTAGTAAAAATAAATCAAGAATTTAAAATTTGATAATTTCCTACTTTTTGTTAGACTAAAAAATATATTGTATTTAAGAAATATTCTGTTAAAAATATACTCAATTTCTTTGAATCATTTTTATATTTATATCTTCTATTCTAAAGTTTTCAACAAATTTTTGTGTATTTTATTTATTTTCAGATAGTTGAGTGGATTTTTTCAGAAGGTAGCGTCGTTAACTTCAATATTTCAAAACGTCTCCAATTATAATAAAAAGTGTTGTACCAACGAAAATAAGAAAAAAATAAAAGCAAGGTAAGATTTAAGTTCAATTTAGTATTTGAAATTATTATTCTAGTCTTATCTTAGAAAAATTTAAATATGTGTTTACTCAAGTTTAACTTTAATTTTAATATTTAAACTTGGCTTCAAAATTGTGTGACCTTTTATCTTAATCAATTGTTTTGCAACACACAAAAGATAAAACACAGTTTTAAATTTTACCAGGTTCTGATACAAAAGAACAAATTTAAAAAATACTCAAAATAATTTGTTTTTAATTTTTTTTCCTGAAGTTTTAAGTTAAATCCTTTGACTTGAGAAAAGACCAAAAAGAATTCATAAAAGAATTCTTACGTGCACACAATTTTAACTGCGTGTGGCAAAAGGCTCAATGTCTAAAAGCCATACCCTTAAATTCTTTTACCTCTTTTGATAAATCATTTATTTTTTTTTCAAATATTGTTATTTAAACAACTGAAGAAAAGAAAAAAGTGCGCAGAATCAAAAAAAGACAACAAAATATAAACCAAACGAGTTAACAAATAAAATCTTTACGTATAAATGTACACCTACACAAATGGCTTGATCTTAACTGATTGATGATTGTTTTCAAAAATTTGACAAATAATTGTAAATAATTCACATGTACAAATAATAATTTAAATGTATAAATTTTGTAAATTATGGATATATTGTTATACTAGAATTTAAAATGCCGGATGTGGACAAATATTAATAACCCGATTATGATGCTTTGAACGTCAGAATTCGCGGGTATGTTTTTACATTTTTTTGTTTTGAAGTTGTTCTTGTTCTTTTTGATGGTAGATATTTGGTATACAATATAAAAAATAAAAAAAAATTAACTGACTGAAAAGTTATTAATTAATCAAAGAAAACAATATAATGATATTTGCGCTCAGACAAATATGAGTGAACAGGTATTTTATTATAGTGTTTTGAAACTGGTTGTCATAATTGATTGTTTGAACAAGTATGTATTCCTCCGAAGCATAATGTTTTATTGTTGTTTTGTAAATTAGAGTTTTTTTGTACAAAGCGGCAGCTTTGAAAAATGTGTCACTATTAGTACCATTTGTACAAACAAAGCAAATAAATATTTATTGTGAAAAGAATTGTTGTTTGACGTTTCCTGCCAAAGGAGACGTCAACCAAGTGTCATTTTCAATATAATTGTTCTTTTTTTTAATCCGGGCTCTCAGTTTGATAACTAAACTTTTCGGAAATATCTGATTTGAATTTGCAACTTTGAATGTAAGGGCAGAACAATTTTGCGTAAAAAATTTGCAAAGTGAGATAAGAACTGAACAAAACGTAGACATCAAACAGGCCTATTATTAAGATCTTTTAAATAAGGTTCGTTCGGTTTTTGAATTCCATTCTGATCCGTCTGACAAGTGTCAAATGTCAACTGATGAGAACAGCAAGAATAAATACCAGTTGTACTCGTATAACTGTGTACAAAACACTGAATGAGAGTGTCTAAACGATTTGCTTTCTTTAGAACAGAGGAATTCTCAAGAATGTATGACATTAGGCACTGTTGACACTGAAAACTCTTAAAATATTATATTATATTTTATTTTTTTTTGTTTATTTGAGGGAATAACAAAATAAATAACAATTATCTACATATATAATTTATATTTTTTTTATTGATGGTTATACATTATTGCTTGTCATTAAATTTATATTGAATAATATTATCTTCCTATTCACACTCTTTGGTTAAATGATTGAAAACACTTGACAGCAGGACAGCAGCTATCAATTAACCATTAGTATATGTTTCATTGTGAAGTTTATTTTTGTTTTTGTTTTTGAAAAGTAAGAATTTTATTTATAAGGTTGAGACTATTCCTATTATAATTTTCTGATTAATTTTTAATTTGATTTGAATGTCTGTAATTTGTCAAAATTAAATTAAAACAGCTCGTTCAAAAACAATAAAGCTTAGTGTCAATTTTTATGATTGAAGTTAAATTATACATAGGCGCAACTTTAATTCCAAATCTGGCTTGCTCAACATTGACTACTTATTTATGTGTAGTTTTGACTGTTAAAACAAATATTATAAGCTACACTACATATTTATTTACACAGCCAAACAAAATCTGTCTAGGACTTCTTAGTAAAAACTGTTTTATAATTTTAAATTTAACTTTGGCTCATATCCAAAACATTTCATACTAAAAATACAAAAACAAAAATAACATCACACGAACGTGGTTTGTTTAAATAAGTTTGAAAATTGTGAAAAAATTTAAATACAATACATAGTACATAATATGATATTACCTTATTTGTTATTCATGTCTGACACTTAAAAAGCGGGGGCTGTTAAGAAGCGCTCCTTGATGGATAATATTCAAAGGTCGTTGCACAATGTCGTGTTCTGTGCCATTGTACCGACTATGCGTTGTGACATTTTGATTTGTTCAAACCAACAAAAAAAAAATATGTGAAAGCTTCAATTAAATTATTTTGACTTTTATTACATATTTGCATAAAATAAGAACGATCTTAACATAACTTTCACGGTCGTTAGTTTTGTAGTTAACTTTGAAATGGGAGACAAACGGAACTTTATTTCCTTATTTCACTTTTTTTTTTCTTTCTGATGAATCAGTTGAATTCTAATCGTGGTCAAGATTTTTATATGATTAGGTAAATTCTAAACTTAGCACTTTATGAGATTTTGGCAAAATAAAAAAGATAAAACATTTGAAAATAACTTCTTCAATAAATCAATTAAAAAAAAAAAAAAAACATAATAAACAAACTTAAAACTTAACAAAAATAACTATGACAGCATACATAAGTGGATAAATTAATCATTTCTGTCTCGATAAACAATTTATTGAAGTACCATATAAAATAGGAAAGAAAACAATTTTATTGAATTAAGGATTTTTTAAACATTTATTTAATAATACAAAAAAGTCCAAAGGTTCGTGGAAAGTACAAATGTTTATGCTTTTGGAATTTTTCCCCAAAAGAGAGAACTTTGTTATTATTATTATTTATGACAGTGAAATTAGGTTAATTTTTTTTAACAAAGTAGCCGTGTTAGCTTTTTAAAATATACTAGGCCAGTTTTTATATCTGACATTTTTATCAACTTTCTTGTTAAGGAAATGTCAAAAAAACGTAATGCAACTACATATATATAAAATTCTTTCTTATAAACATATATCTCATCTATCGATATGTCACAACAGAAATAAAATGGCGGTTCTTTGACGTTTAAAATGTCATATGTTCTGCTGTCACTTTCAATTCGACATATTCAAAACTTAGAATTTTAATTTTTAAGGCGTGAATAATCAGCTCTTTTGAATCCGTTAATCCGTTAATATCAGAACAAAATGTCAAGTGTAAAGTGTCCCTTAATTTCTAAAATATCAATATTTTTGCTGTGTTCATTTTCAATTTCAAAACAGAAACAAAATAGTGGATTCAACGTTCTTTAACGTTTGAATTGTCAATAGTTTAGCTGTCACTTTTAATTTGACATATTCACAATTTTCGTCAATATTTATGATGTGAAACCACTCAAAAATTAATGTGCTATTTTCAAAACATAGAATTTTAATTTTTACGGCGGCGTTGATAATAATCTTTTTTTAATCCGTAAATTCGTTAAGATCAGAACAAAATGTCAAAACAGAAATAAAATGGCGGATTCAACGTTCTGTAACGTTTAAAGTGTCAATAGTTTTGCTGTCACTTTTAATTTAACATATTCACAATTTTCAACAATATTTATGACGTAAAACAGCTCAAAAATTAATTTGATATTTTCAAAACATAGAATTTTAATTTTTACGCCGTAGATAATAAGCTTTTTTTAATTCGTAAATTCGTTAAGATTAGAACAAAATGTCAAGTGTCAAGGGCCCCTTAATTTCTAAAATATCAATATTTGTGCTGTGTTAAGGTATCACTTTTAATTTCAAAACAGAAATAAAATGGTGGATTCAACGTTCTTTAACGCTTAAAGTGACAATAGTACTGCTGTAACTTTTAATTTGACATATTCAAAATTTTCGACAGTATTTATGACGTGAAACCGCTCAAAAAGTCATTTGCATATTTCAAAATTTAGAATTTGAATTTTTACGGTGTGGATAATCAGCTCTTTGGCATCCGTAAATTCGTGAAGATCAGAACAAAATGTCAAGTGTCCCTCAGTTTCTTAAATATCAACATTTGCGCTGCGTGAAATTGAAACTTATAGCTGTCAATTTCACGAATATGTCATTTATGATAATGATCAAATTAGTTCAAATTAGAATCTTTTAACATTTGGTCGTTTTTTCACTTTCTCACTAAAATTTTGTAAGAAATTATATTTTCTTTACTTATCTTTCTTTAAGAGTAAGATGTAATGTTGAGAAGTCAGATTGACTCGCCATAAAAGTTTCTTTTGTTTATCACACATGTTTCGACATTTGACATAGAATCACGTCTGAAACTGTCAATTTGACAATTAATATTCTGTGTTGTATATTCTATAGTTGTATACTTTTTAATGATCTTTCTCTCATCATTTATAATTCAGAAAATTAAAACAGTTCAAAAACATCAACTATTTAAAAAACCACTTAAAACGGAAGCAGTATTTAAAGCACTTAAATTTAATCTGTGACTAATTTCATTGTCAATTTGACATAGATACTTCTCATACGATCGTGTTATTCCACTTTTTATTTATCTTTTTCCACATAAAATATAAATTACTAAATGTGTATGCAAGTGAATAAATTACATTTCCTTATCAAAAAAGGCACCTATTTTTATAACACCTCCATTGATTTTTTACAACTCTGACAAGACTACTATTAAATTTGATATGATAAAATCATAAATACCAATTTTATGTAAATAGCATAATAAAAAAAAATATCTTCTAATACTTAATTACAAAGCACGTGGCAACCCTTGAAAACCCATTCTCGTGTCTACAAAAATTCAAATATAATCTACAATTATTCTATTATCAGTTAAATCAAATTGATTTCGATGATTTCGTTGCTAAATATCAAAAATTAATCGCTACTGACACCTTATTGCCAATCAATTTATGATTCAATAAATTAATTAATTCTTTGATTTAAAACCGTTAAGTTCCTGGACGCGATGGACTAGACGATAAAAAAAAAATACCAAATCATTCATAACAATAAAATAAAAATTATTGTCCACGCGGCTATAATAATAACAATAATAATCGCATTCAGTACATCTCTAATGTGCAAAAATACCTTTTTTAGCCAAGTTAAGGTATTGAAATAGAGATTTTCTAATTAGCCACCTGCTACATCACTTCCGCCACCTCCACCGACCACCATTGAAAATACAACAACAAAAAAACTCAAGCCCTATCTTATCTTCTTTTTTTTATTTTGCTCTTGATTGTGGGTTTTTCGTCTTTCTTTTTCTCGACTTTTTTTTTATAACTCATTTAGTACCCTTTTGTGTAATCTCTTAGGTGAAATTTTTCCAAAATGTAAAAGAGCCAAAACACCAACAACAACAACAAGAAAAAACATATTGAAATATAAAATAATTATTTTATCTACGTTTATTGACTTTTAAAATTTAATTGCTTTGTCAGATTTTATTTTTATTTTTATTTCTATTAACCAATATCGATACTTAAATAAGAATATCAATTTAAAATCAATTTCATTTAACAATTAAAAGCTGAGTGGAACGGTTTTGTACTTAAGTTTAAACAAAAAGACTGCGCACGCTATAATTAAACAAAAAGATATCAGAAAAAAAGTAAAGATTTCTTTTTTAAGGACTTTTTTGTTTCTTAAATAAACTTCTCTGTGATATAAAAATTTAAAAAATATGTTTAGTTTAATTTTTAAGTGTTTGTGACTAAAATTAATGGCAAAGAGATTTAAGAAAATTCTAAAATATAAAAATCATACAAAAATTAAAATTTAAAGGACGAAAATTAAAAATAATTTTAATTTATTTTATTAATCGAATCTGAAACACTTTAATATTAAAATAGAAAAGTACAAACAAATTGATTGTGAGTTTTGAAAATAACTCAATTAGTTACTCTACAAAACTATATATTTAATAAAGAATCTAAAGGTATGTAATTTTGTTTTTTAAGAAATATTTTAAAAATCTAAATTCAATTAAATTTAAAATTTGTGTTTTTTAAGTTGTCAATTGAATTTGTATTTAATCGTATTTGGGAAGAACATCTATTTGAAAAAAAAATTAAATTAATTTAAAGTGAAAAAAGTGATCCTTCGAATATATTTTGGTAAAGAACGATTTATAGGATCTTATCATATCTAAAACTTTATGTTCGACAAAACATAACATCCTCTTCCTAGTGCTCACACTGTGCCTCTGCATTATAAGGGTGGTAACATCCCCTTGAGTGTGTGCTTATTTAAAAAGAAAAAAAAAATCACGAATTTATTTCCAAGAAAACGATCCCAATGTAGCTCAGTATAAGAGTTTTAGTTAAAAACATTTTTATTTTGAATAAGGATATAAATTCAAATTTTGAATATATGACAAATTAAGGATTACATTTTTTAGTTCATAATTTGTTATTTTGGAAAAAAGATAGAGATAGTGCAATGAATTATAAAAGTTATAACAAAATAGTGAGGGAGAAAAGATAAAGATTTTGATATTACAACGCGGTGTTTAGAATTTTTTAAAATTTAAATTGATTTAAAAAAAATTGAAAAAGTTAATTTTATATAGAATTAAAAAATATAATTTGTTAACCCTTAAAAAAGTAATTGAGAATATCTTCCGAATCTATTTCTTATTTTTTTTCCAGTTTTTTTTTTTTAAATTGAATGTTTTTCGACACAAAACAAATAATTCAAAACATAAATTAATTTATGATTTCTAAGGTCCTGAAATAGCTAGTAGTACTCACTAGTCAGCAAAATTAAATTGTGTTTTCTGCCACTCAAACCAAACAATGATTTTCCAAAGGATTTTGTTGTCCTGAATTGAATTTCATCTCATAATTTCCCTATAAGGTCGAGTTTTTTTAAATATACCTCTTTCAAAATATAAAAGAAAAATTATAATACAACATAGTTTTTAACAAACAAAATTAATAATTTATCTTTCAGATATAGTTTGCATCATTTTGGGTTTTTTTTCGAAAATCTTGATAGTTTATGACTTAAAATAAAGGTTTTCTTTCGGTTCTATATCAAGTTTTGGAAAATCTTGAATGTGATTAAATTTTTGGTGCTGATCTAAATTCCGATTCCAATTCCATTTTGAACATTTTATAATTTTGTCAATATCAATCGCTATGCATTTTTCTGTTAAAAAACGTTTCAACATAAATGCTTCATCTTTCCTAAAAGGTAGGATAAGTAAAGCCTAGCCTAAAAACTAATGAGGATTTTTTGAAAAGTACTTAAGATACTACTCAAAAAGCTTGAACAGAAATTTTATTAAAAACAAAAAACTTCATGAATTTTTAGAATTTTAAAAGTTTATATCTCAAAAGCGAGACTGTAGATTGATTTTTAAGTCAAATTTGAAATAATGCCAATAAAAACCTTGGGCAAAATATAAATTAATTGCCAAGTACAAAACCTTGTTAACCAGTGTAATTAACAAAGATCGGAAATTTTGACATTTCATTCACTCAAGTATTTATCAGCACTTTCTTAAGCAAGGAAGTATCAAATTTTAGGTTAAATTTGAAAGAATTCTTATTTTGACGGTTTGTATAATTTTGACAGAATGCGTAATTAAATAAATGTCTCTGAACATCATAAAAATACTTAAAACAATTTGTCATCATAAAGAATGTTTAAATATTGTTAAGACTTCTTAACTAACTTTTATCACGTTTTTTCTATTTCTACTTACAGTGGTGGTTAAAATAATAAAAGTGAAATTCTGTTACTACAATTTTATCACAAAAGTCTTTAAAAAAAAGTTAAATGATTACACGTATTGTAAGTTAATATTATTTCAGTATTTGGTGGGGTGGCCCCTGTTCTTAAGAACCGCTTCCCACCTTCTTGGCATAGAGTCAATTAGTTTTAGACATGCTTCAACAGGTGTTGGGTACCATTGTTCTTGGATTTCTTTCCATAGTGCGTCTGTATGGATATATTCTATTTTTCAAATGTTTCCAAAGATTTTCAATGGGGTTCATATATCTGGCGATTAGGAAGGCCATTGTAAGACTGACACATTCTTTTGTTCAAACCAATTCAACGGTGTGTTTGGGGTCATTATCCTAATGGCAGATTACCTTCTGCATATGAAAGCATAATGTTTTACAACATTTGGAGGTACGTTTCTTTGGTCATAATAATTTTGATCCAAAAGAGGCCCTATCTAACTCTATTATAAGAAAAACACCCCCAAATGCTTAACCGTTTTTAAGGTGTTTATAGGAGTTAGTTCTTCATTCTTTATCTTTGTGTTTTATGTTGGTCCTTTAATACTCGAGCCACAACACACAGAGAAGGATTCAGTGCATTTGCAATTAAATCGTAAGAGTTACCTTCATCTCTTTGTTGCAAAATCAAACGACGTTCTTCTTCAGAACAATATTTTGCAAACTTAAAGTGTACTCTTATTCTGTTCACTGAAAAATGAGTTTCGTGAATAAATATAACAAATATAAATATAAAATATAATAAATATAAATACTTATGCACATTTTTCAGTGACTTTGGAAAATTTTGACAGCAAATCCAAAAATAATTGTACAATTTTTAAACAATATTTGGAAGGTTATTACTTATTACGATACAATTTATAAAGTGAAGAAAATTTATTATTTTGGCCACCACTGTACATCTATATATTTATAGATATTCTTAATAAAATTTGCTTCTAAACTGCAACAAGAAGCTCAATTTTGTTTTATGAGACACTCCATATATTCATTGCCTTAGATATTATACCTGAGTCGTGCGAGTAGCTAATTAACTTCACGATTGTTTCTAGGTACCTTAAAGGTATAGTTATAATGATTTGAGTTGAGTGGATCATAAAAACTAAATTCAACAAGCTGTTATATAATTCTCAGATACCAATACCTATACCAGGAAGGAAAAGACAGTAGCAAAATGTATGTGGTTATATTGTTTATAATAGAGGCGCTTAAATCTAATAAATGTATTATTGACAGTAAACTCACTAAGAAAGTATTAATACATTTATCTTCATTTCTTAGATAGACAATACAAAATATTTGAAATTTACAATCGTTCGATAGAAAGAGTATTTCAGAAAACTTCAAATTGGCATTTGAGTGACGTTTTGAACCAATATTACTGCGGTATGAAATGAATCTCGTGATGACCTGTCAATGAGCCTTTTTGATCAACATCGGTCAATGTCAAATTTCAAATGCTTTTGAACATTTCGTTTTTTAAAAGTGTCGAACTAACTAGTTTCAGCTTAAATTTTTAGGGCAACTACAACATGGAAAAAGAATATTTTAAACACAATTGAAGCAGTGAACAATTGTCTTTGAGCAAAGGAAATTTTGAAGTTTAAAAAACATTTTCCAACAACAGGTTTTAGTTTGATATTTAAAAATAAAGAGTTTTCTTTAAAGATATTTAATAGTTGTTCATTTCATTATAAGGAAGAAGATACATTTGTTTTTAGCATATCTATAGCCTTTTCTTTTTTCAAGTAATTGAATCGATTATGGAGCATATGACACAGAACTTATGTTTCCATATAAGTCCAAAAACACAAAATCACATCTCCAAGAATGATACGATCAGGAAAATTTTCTTGCAACAGCAAAATTGTGACTGCAAAGTTTTCAAAATTTTCACAAAAAAATTCTTTTGAACTAGCCAGTTGCACCCCCCAACTCCCTCCAAACAATTCAGCTATAAGGCGCCAGTTATAGCTATCATTAAAATCGATCCGGAAAATTTTTTGAATCGATATTTGACGGTGTTTCCCTTTGATTAGAAACAAAAATTATATACTGATCGATCGGAAATCACACAAAGAATTTTTTTTGAGGAAAAACAGTGTGATTGCGCATTTATTTTTCTCTAAAAATGTATTATTCTATTTTCCGGACGGAAATTCATTTTCCTGAACAGCTGATACTTTTATGTTCAAAAGTGAAACGAATCGTTCCACTGATTTGTGTTCCAATTTCACACAATTCCAATAACAGATTTCTGTCAGTAAAAATTTTTCGGTGGATTTCAAACAGGAAATTTTTTTCAATGACAGAAATTTTTGATGATAGCTATAAACGACCTGCCAAAAAAATTCCAATGTTTGTTTTCAATGATGAAAACCAATGATAGCTATAATTGGCGCCTAAGACTAGCAATTTCAGAAATGCTCAACAAGTAATCTCAAGTATAGAGATTTTGTTTAACCAAACATCAACAATGGTGGAATGTCCGGTTCTGTTTCGATCCCATTTTGATATTAAAATCATTCAAACATTAAAAACAATTTGCACCAGTATTTTCTATGAAATCCTTCCCTATTTCCTATGGTGTTCTAACTTTAAACATGTTAGTGTGTGCCAATTGAAACCAAAAAAATCAATTTTGACTTTTTTCCATTTTTAGTAATGACGTAGTTTTTATTTGTCAAATGTCAAAACCTGACAGCTTCAAAAGTCGTAGCTGCAATTCAAAATGAAACGTCTCATAGGAAAATCTTATATAAAAAAAAAGACAAGGTAATTCTGATAATGGTTCTTACAAGCGATTTTTTTCTTATTTAAGTGTTTCTGAAATCCACTAAAATCACGAATGGTCCTAGGTTCATTAAGTAAAAATTAAAAACACTGCTTTCCTTTCTATTTATCCAGCATTCAAATAGCTCCTAAAAGAATAAAAAGGAACAACTTCTCTTCTTATCTGGAAGAACAAATTCTTTCTGATCTTAAACTGATACTCATATTATCGAGTGTTGAAATTCTGAAATCACTTGATGCTAAGGTTCAAATATCTAAAAATATGATGTTTTTGAACCAGTACATAAATAAACTGTTATCAAGTGAAATTTATACTCAATTAAAGTGCCTTTAGAATATTTTAATGTTTTATGATGGATGTTAACTTTTTTTTATTGAATACAAATAAAAACTTATCAAATGCCTTTTTGTCTGCCTCAGAATTTATTATCAAAATTATGTACTTAAGTATGAAGGTAAACAAGTACATAACTTCCTGTGAGATTTGATTTTTCTATTTTTACCCAATTACAAAAATTCTATGAATGGCTATATAAATGTTCTAGGCAAAAGTAATAAACTAAAAAACCTTGATAAGGCGACAGAAAAATTTATTTATAAAACTTGAAAAAAATTATAAAATCTTTGATTATATCGATCAGTGCAAAAATAAAACTAAAATATCTACATATATCAATGGCAAATAACTAAACTTTAATTTATAGTTAAGATAACCTCCTGATAACGCCACTACCACCCTATATAAAAATAGATTGTTTATATATGTATATGTTTGAATATTTGTTTAATGACCTTGCAAATTATGGTGGTTTTTTCCACTTAAAACTATAATAATTCAGATATACACCAAGCATTTTGGAATAAATAATTTTTATTGATAAACAAAATAAAAAAATACCATACCTACATAATATAGAGACTAAGTTTAATGAACTTTTATACCAAAGACGAGACCATAAACTAAAAGAAACTTATTATGTATTCGTTTGTTGTGATGTGCAACTCCAAGGTACGTTTTTTGTTTTGTCGGGGTAACTTTTAGGTCAAGAAGCTTACGAAAAACATATTAATGTCTATTATTCCATCGGTAATCATTTTATATAATAACCTTCCAAATATTGGTTCTTATATTGGTTAACATTGCGTAAGGTCATTCAAGGTCGTGTTTTTTTCCCCATAAGTAAAAATGGTTCATAGGCCTTTGCAATGCGTTTTTTTTTAAATTGAATGTCAATCAAAATGTTTAAACAATCAAAACATATTTTTGTGTACCTTCACATGTGATTTCAATATTGGTGTGTGTATAATTTTACAGTACATGCGTTTTAATTTCAAGACAACAACCTTTTTATCTGAATAAAAATTAAAACCCAAGTGTTTTAACTTAACTTTATTAGAAGTTAAAAAGATGTTGAAAATGATGCAAAGAGGTCAATAGAGTTTATGGGGATATTGAAAATCCACTTCAAAAAGAATTACTCACTTTTCAAATTTTGCATAAAAACATTCATATTCAAAATTCTAAGGTATCACAATTGATAAATAAATAAATTACTAAAATGAGAGTCATATCAATATGAATTTTATTTATTTATTAATTTGACTTATTTTTGGAAAAAAAAAGGAACATATCGTCCACGAGGTATACTATCCCATAATTTGATCGTCTGTCTATTTGATTTCAAAAAGTCATATTTACTTTACAATTTATATAAAGTCACGAGACAATGACGAATTTCAAACGAAAACTCATGATCAACATCAGCACACCACTCAATCTAAAGGCGTTTTGATTTGCCATAAAGATATTTTATTCTTTTTTTTTTTTTAATTATATTTGAAAACAAAATAAAATCCTCTTCTCCTATCTTGAATCTTTATTTGATAAAAACAATTTTTAGAATGGTTCTTAGGATATTGTGTGAATTTATTTTAGACTTTGATTTTATTTATTAGTTTTGAAAATTATCGAATCAATCATAAAAGGAAGCAATTTTTGGAGTAAATATAGTTTGCAGTGAGTCAGCAGTGATATACTTTTTGTTTGAGAAAAGTTAAATCATTTTGACGTGGATAATTTTTCGAAATTTTTAGGATTTCATTAAACTCAAATATTGGCATCATCATTATCTTTGCTATTATTTTCTTTTTGTTTTTGATAAAATACCAATTCACAGCTGTTTAAAAAGCAAATATCTACTTAGATGCTCAAATACTTTTAGCTTATCAATCAATAAAAAAAATTCTAATTACCGTTATCTGGAACATACAAAAGAATGTTTTTGTTTTGTTTTGAGATAATTAATAGCTTTTTAAATGTTAAACAATTGCCATTAATTAGCAAAAAATGTCTGTGAAAAATTATTATATAAAACAAAATATGAATGAAAACATATTGAAGATTCTCGAAAGTTTAGTTTAAGTTTAACTTTAGAATTAAGAACATTTATCGAAATTGTGAGCTACAATTATTTCGGAAATCTTAAGCTGAATCAATGGTTAGTTAATATAAATTAAATTGATTTTTAAATTATGTATATTCGGTGAAGGTATTTAAAAGAAAAGATGGTTCCTTCCAAGATCAAATGTGAATAAACTATTTCATGGCAATTGCCATTAGTCTTCTTCATGTCAGATAAGTTCTACGGGTGGTCTATGTGAAAAATTGATCATCCTAAATGGTTTTGGTATCTTATCATAAAATAAACATTATTAAAAACCACTCGAATTATAAGCCGATTACTATCACTTTTCGATAAGTTGCATGTCTACATTTTATATCAAAATTAAAATAATAATTTATTTCCTTATCAAATAAATATGAAAAAGTTGATACATTAATTATGCTTATAATTATGTTATGTGGTTATAAATCGATGTAGAGTGTCAAAAATGTCATAACTTATTCAGTATTTCATGTTTGAAGTAAAATTAATTGTTGAAGTGTTTGTAATCTTAATATGATTTGTGATAGTTGAGAATTTTAATTATAAATTTTTCAAAGTTCGTGTTTTTAAAAAATCAAAAAAAAAAAACGCTGAGCAAGTAAAAATTATAGTTTTTCGAGCTTTCATGAATTTGTGCACCTCTTTGTTTTCTAAAATTTAATTGAGAGTATGAGTATGTCTTATAACAATGAACATTTATTTTAAACGTGAATGAAATACCATTGCAGCTTCTTTTATATGTCATTCAAGATACTTTTGAGGCAAACGTCAAATATTTCTCAAATATTAGAAAATACGAATAATGATGAAATACTTTACAGAAAAAAATATATGCAAAAGCATCATCATAGAAATCAAAAACAAATCCATTTATTTGAAAGATTTAATTAAAATTATATCTCTTTCTTATCTATAAACATTAATTTAACATCTCACGCCAAAAACTTGTATTTTAGGCAAAATAAAACTTTGCTAAACAAACAATTCCATTTTGTGGTAATTTGCATCAAAAAAATATCACTCACACGCCACGTTGTCCATTCAAATTTCTTGTATAGAATACGTCATTTAAATTATGTATGTTTATTTGTTATGTAGAATTTAATTAATATTTATTGATGCAGTTAAAAATAACAAATGACAAATTTATAGATTTAAGCAAATTAAAAAATTACTTATTACCTTAATACCTTTATCTATTAAGGAAGTTTTTAAATTGCAAGGAAATCTTAGTCTCTGTTTGGTTTTTATATTAAATTTGAAGCATTTTGTAAATAATAAACAAAAATAAAATAAATTAATTAGTTTCTAAACATAAATAAATATGTATGTATATGTTTACTATGTGGAAATAAGCACGCTTTTAAAATTAAGCAAAAATTTGATTATTTATCTAGACCTGCTTTTTTGGTATGTTAATCTTGTTTTAATTATTTTATTTTTATTTTTTGACGTCAATGATTAATTTATTTTAATTAATTTATCTAATATATACACTATATTTATGAATATGTATCATTTGTTTTTGTTTTGGCTATGAAAACATTTGATTTAATAATTTATTTCTGTACACATTTACATACAAATGTTTGGTTAAAAACAAGTTTACGATCAAAACACTCAAAAATTAGATGCAATTTTTAGGCAAATTAAATGAACATAGCTTTTAAAATGTCTGGCAATCAATCAAATGTCAAAACAAAACAAAAAAAAAGAACAAATGACAGAAACAGGATACTGTGATGAAAAATTACGTCTTCTTTTCTTATTTGTACCATTTTTCAACGTTAACCTTTCGAAAGAACTGATTTAAAGAATTTAGAAGTAAAATGTGTTGTTTTTATTTTAACTTAATATTCCTTAAAAAATTATCTTTGAATTCTGAATTATAAGTTTTCAGTAACTTTATAGAGTTTTTCATTGGAAAAAGAAATCAATATTTAATTTCTTATATAAATCTGGCAAAATTCTATTTTCAATTTGTGCGGCTTGTTTCACAAATTATATAATTTTGTTCTATTTTTTATCAGTCTGTTTTATGAAGACGATAGTAAATTATGCTCATAAAATATTGAATAAATAATCTTTCTTTAAAAACAATCACAAACAATCCATTTCGAGTTGGGTTTCATTCACCAAGAAAAAATATATTGTTTTTTTAATTTAAACCAAATTTTTTTTCCAAACTTCAATTTTTATTTAAAGCCTAGTACGCTGCTGATGCGAAACGAAATTTCCCATACAAAAATGACATGACGAAATCATAAACGAAAAATTTCGCTGTGCTTTTCGTTTTTCAGTACGCTGCTGAACGACGAAATGTGTCATTTTAGTGGATAGCTGTACTAGATTTCTTAGTACAATTCTCCACTCTTTTCGTTCTCAATTTAATTGCCCGGTGTATTAATTGCTTGCGAAATTTTGACGTTTAATTTATGTATTGAAAATTTTTTCCAAATTTTTCGTTTATGATTTCGTCATGTCATTTTTGTATGGGAATTTTCGTTTCGCATCAGCAGCGTACTAGGCTTAAAATTGAAAAAAAATTTCACTCGTGACTTTCGGTGTTTTGATTTGGATTTATCTTTGATTTAAAATTTAAAATAAAATGGATTTTTCTAATGTGTTCCAACATTGCATTTCTGAATCGAAAACTCAGAATGTTATTGGTGATGTTCAAGAAGTGATGAAGACAAGCAATGAACTTCAACTTCCAGACAGAACTCTCCACAAATATTTTTCCGCTGTGGTTTTCGTTTTCATTTCGCTCTGCACTTGGAGACCGCCGAAAAAATTCGTTTCACTTCAGCTGCGTACTAGGCTTAAACGTTGAACTGATTCAGAAAATTGTGTTAGAGTCAACTTTTGATTTACAGCTGCTAAACACATGTCAAATATTGAAATCAAGGCCATACATTTTCATGAAATTTTCCATGACCAAAGACCTATTTTATAAAAATTGACAAGTGAAAATTCTACAAATTTGTCACACTTGTCTGACAGAACTGTATTTTATAAAATATTTCCGGGGCCCTATTTCATTAATATTGACAGGTGCGACAGGTGACAATTTGTAAATGACAAACCTGACAATTGTCTAAATTTTTCCCCATAAAAAAATTGGTAATTTTGTAAAATTGTCGGGGAATTTGCACAGTTGTCAAGATTTCGGATCATAAAAAAATTGTCAGGGATTTTTTGAAAATTGTCACAAATTCCCAGACAAATTTGTAGTGACAATTTTTTATGAAACAGAAAAAATAGTACAAATTACAATTTTGTCAGTATTTAGTTGACAAATGTGACAGACAATAACTGAGTTTCGGTCGTAAGGTGACAATTATTTTATTTTGATACAATGTTTTCAAGTGAAAGTGATGAACGCGAAGTACGCCACCCTCGAATTTTTTGAAAAAGAATAAACAATGATTTCACGTCATTAAGTGATTATCAATTTAAGGAAAAATTTCTGCTCGCTGGCCTGGATCCGTTCACGATGCTATGGTTTTAAAAAATAGCTCATTAGCACGACCGACGCTGAGAAAATGGATGGAGGCCATTTTCAAATGCTATAATATTAGGAGACAGCGGTTATGTAAAGTTGGCTGATACCACCAGTTATTCCACAGGAAGTGGTAATCATAATGGTCACTACAAAATTGTCATACTTTGACACGACAAAATTGGCGTTGTATTTAACTGACGATTATGTCACCTGTCAATACGTTATGCAATGAAAACTTGTCACATAAGTGTGACGAATTTGTAGAATTGTCACCTGTCAATGTTTATGAAATAGGGCCCAGGTGATACATTTGTCAGAAAAATACAATGACAAATTTGTCATGACAATTTTGTCATTGTCATATACTGACACATTTGTCGTGACAATTTCATTGTATAATCTTGAGATGTGTTATGATCACAAAAAGTATGAAATACGGAACAAAACCTTTCCATAATGTTTCAATTTTCATCGTTTTCCGACCAAATCTTCGATGTTTGAAATACCAGGACGCTGGAACTCTTTTACTTTCAAAGTTGGCGAAATCGTGTTTTATTATTAAAAAGTGAATTGTCTAAAACATAATAAAAATCGAGAGTTTTAAAATGATTAACATTCTCAAATTAAGTGTACTAAGACATATCGTTTATCATTTTAGGCCTTTTCCCTGTCAACACTTGACCGTAACTAAGTTTCCTGTAGCAATTGTCAGTTAAATACACATGTAAATTGTTATTTTTTTTTTTCATTTCATAAAAAATTTTCAGTTCAAATGTGTCGAAAACTCCTGACAATTGTGGAAAAGTACACTTCATTGTCATGACAATTTCTTTGTGAAACGAAAAGATGAAAATTCTCATGTATTTCCTTACAATTCTACAAAATTGTCAATTTTTTGTATGGAAGAGATTTTTGATAATTGTCAAGTCGTTAATTAACAAATTTTCATACATATGTATGTATGTAGCTATTTTCAATGTTTATGAAATAGGCCCCAGTTCGTTCATTTGCAAAATTTTGATCATTTCTTTAAGATATAACACAATCAGGAAGATTTTTCTGCAAAATTACAATTGTTCCATTGTGATTTAAGATTTTTCACCGTTTTTTGAAGTGAATTTTAACAATTGCACTGCATTTTATAGTGTGTGCGTTCCAATGGCTGCGTTCAATCTCAGATACATCTGATATCCCATTTGTCAGCTGATTAAAAACAGCTGGGGTATTTAAAAAAAATCCAATAAAGGAATTGAAAAATTGCTATATTTTATATTTCCATAATTATTAAAATTATTTAATGAACCTTTTATTTTACAATAATTTTGAACTTTGAAATCTAAATGTTTGTTTACTTTTTGTGAACAATTGAAAGTGTTTTTTTTTGACAGCTTCTTAATTCAACTATCCTACTCGTTCAATGAGGTATCAAAAAATTCACCAATCAAGGATAGTATCGAATACGTAATTGAACACAGCCATTTAGTAATGGCGTTGTTTTAACTTGTCAAATGTCAAAAGATGACAGCTTCAAAATTGACAGCTGTTCACAATCCTATTAAATTTGTTAAATATTATTACAAACAAACATTACACACGGATTTAACCAGCTTGCCAGTTTTAACTTATTCTGATAACTTATCACTGAAAAATTGGTCCTTAAATGGTTTAAATAGTTGTCAAAACCTTGTTTTTTACAGTTAAACGGAATTGACTGTAAAATCAAAAGAAATAAGACTGAATATTGTTAAAATAATCTCTAATTTATTTGAAAAAAAAAATGTTCTTGAAAAATTTTTGATTACATTTAATTGCTATTGGATATGGGCTCTTTCAAGAGAATTTATAATTACATAGATTCTCTATATACACAAATGTATGTATGTTCATATATGTTCATTTGGTCAATTCCCACAAATAATAAATAATACAAAAAATAAAAACCCTCGTTTATGTACACTTAAAATAAACAAATGAGTTTTTATCTTTAAAGGTTCTCTAAGTCGAGGATATCAAAAATAAAGTTAGAACAGGTTTCGATATCACAATCGACGTCTGACGGGTAGCTACATACATAGGTAGTCATTATTTCAATCATCGGATAGGAACCTTCAAAATTATTATTTATTATGTACTTTACAAAAATATCTATGTATATACATACATATGTGCCGTTTTTTTTTCTTTTATTAAGTGTGATGTACGATGATGCTTATAATTTGTATATTTCAATTTGGAACAAACAATGAATCTTCGAAATAATATATTTTTTATTACAATTACGTCATTCCAAATCACATGTTTGGTAATTCATCTTAAAGTGACAGAAGGTTTTCTTTCTCGCTGATGTTGACGTTTTGTTGTGAGTTGTGACTTTTTGCGTTCTAAATATCTTATAAACCAGGATGCTTCGATGATCGGTGCTATTGTGACTGAACTGTCACTAGTATGATCTTGTTCCATCAGAACGAAAGAAAAAATCTACTTACATATTTCAAAACTTTTCTTATTATATTATTTGTCAAGCAATAAGCAAGTGATAATTGTTATTAGTTCGTGCCGTTTGCGGCACATATTAAATACACTCACTCACTCATTCACTCACTGATGTGAACATGAACTTTGACTTTGATGGATATATTTTATATTTAATTCTAGCGAGGGAGAGAATAAAAAAAAGATAATAATCAATGACATTTTACAGAGAGTGGATTAATGTGGATGAAATCTGTCAGGTTATAATATGAAATGTCTCTGCAATTATCTAGAATTTTTCAAATTGAAAATTCCCATCACTACAAATTCACTGTTTATTTAAAGGTTACGCAACTTAAGTATTAGTTTTGTGTTTTGTTTATTATTTTGTTTTTTCGTTTTAATTTATGAAATCTATTATTATATTACTACACATTATTATATTCTACATCAATTATGGAAGTAGCTTAGTATAACATTTTGATTAGACCGTCATGAGCGTCCGGAATACAATTTTAATTTTAATGTGCGTGTATAACAACCCTTAGTATTTTAATGATCTTTTTGCGTTTTGATAAGTTTAGTATTTTTAAGTGTAGAAGAACAAAACAATTTCATGATCGTAATAAACAAAATGATTTTTTTTATATTTTTATTATTTATTGTTAAGTTAAATCTGTCCTGTTGGAATAAAATTTATATATTTTTGTATACATTTTAAATGATTCATGGGAAAACAAAATATTAGGTGTATTATGTTCCCAAGAGAGTCTTAAAAATGGAATTTGTTAATATTAAGTAGGAAATGCTAATGACCCTATTTGTTAAAATTTTTGACAAGAAGACTGTCTTAAGATTAACATAAAGTTAATGTATTTAATAGGTAAACAAATAGTTAGATTTGGTAATCACTAAGTGTTTTCTCTTAGGGAACAAGGGAGTTGTCTTTGGTTCTATCTTGTTTGTAAATTTTCACAACATTAAACTTAATTACTGTTTGAAATAGCTAGCTCAGTTCCGTTTACGATTTTTTCTGTTTCAGTATATTATTCCTATTTCATTACTAAATGTCAAAAAGTGACAACAATCGAATTTTCATTTTGACAATTAAACAAAAAAGATATAAGAACATTTAAATGTCACTTAAAACAAGCAAGAATAAAATAAAACACAAATGGGAATTTGTAAGAAAGCCGGAACAGGGCTTATATACGAAGTCCTGATTTTCAAATTATCCTGGTTTTGAAGTTTAACCATGAAATAAGTTTTTCAGATTATTTAGATGCCAATTTCAGTCCTTATTAATTCAGAAAATAGCTTACATGTAGACGTGTATTTTTCGAGCCATCACCTGTTCAAATTTTAAATCACTTCCCTCCGAGATTTGTGTGGCATGTTTTTACGAATCCTTCTTCTGTTGTTGAAAAACGTATTTTTAGTTTTTTTCTAAAATTATTTATGCACAAATAAAAATTAAGATGCACAACAGGAATTCAAACAAAAAAGAGGAACTACTGATTCGATTTCGATCATTTTTCTCATCTCTATCGATGATTCTACAGTGATAAGTTAAATACCCCTTAATGGAATTTTATTATTGAATTTAATAATTGCCGGGCTCAGTTAATTCGAAAACCTTAAATTTTTGCATCTTAGACAATTCCGATACCATCGTCGTGTCTAAGCAAAACTCTTTGCATTTTTAATGAAAACGTTTTTGATTCGATAGTCAAAAAACAAAATCTAACAGAGGAAAATGTTTTGATTTCTTACTTTGGGGCCGGTTATAGCTATCCGTCAGTAAAATTTGGAACAGGAGAAATCTGAAATGTTTTACTGATGAGCGTTTATAGCAATCAGTAAATTTACGTCATTAAATGTTGTTTTCTTGCGATCATAACATCGAGCTTCGCGCCTCAGACAATTTTTTTACTGTTGTTTTCATCAGTAAATTTTTAAATGATGTAATCGGAACAGTACAAAATTGGAACACCAACAGTAAAACGAAATGGAACTTTTGTTGGCTTTTGGCAGCCAGCTGTTCAGTAAAATGAAATTTCATCATTAAAAAAATTAAAATGGATTTATAAATTAAATAAAACTTTAAATGCATTGTTTCTTTTTGAAAAAAATACTTGAATATAGGATTCATCTTATTGCATCAATCTTTTGCTAGAAATAAATCTGTAACATATTCAAAAACTAAAAACAAACATTTTACTGATAGCTATAATCGGCCCCTTTGTGGATTAAAATTAAACAAAATAAAATTTGCAAAGTGTCACGAAGTACCCGTGGCATGATGGTTAGTGCGTTGGACTGTCATGCCAGAGGTCTTGGGTTCAATCCCTGCCTGTGTCATCTAAAGTTTGTTTCACGGGTACTGCCTCTTGCGAGGAATTGACAAATTCTCCAAGAGTAATTCTTGTCATGAAAAGTGCTTTCTCAAATTGGCCGTTCGGATTCGGCTTAAAACTGTAGGTCCCCTCCATCCCTGACAACAGTACTCGCACACAGGAATGGTTGAGAGCTGTAAGTCACTAGGCCCTAGTTCTCAACGGACTGTTGCGCCACCCGATTTATTTATTTATTTAAAGTGTCACGAAAGAAGAAAATAAAAACAACAGAAACATAATTCTGTTACTTAGTTTTTTTTTTATAATTACAGCCCACTAATAGAGTTTTATACGCCTTAAATATGTCAAGACGATGAACATTTTTGAACATTTCAGTGACAGGGAAAGATTTAGCGATTTAAGTCATTCCACATTCTCATAGTACGGCTAAAAAACGAATATCTGTGCTGATGGACATTCTTAGAAACTCGAGTATTACAGTAACAGTGTTAAAATTGAGGAATGCAATTTGCTTTTCACGTCCTTTTCTGTTTCATAGTTCGTTAAAATAAAAGTAAAATAGGGTGAGGCAAGAAACTTTGCGACTATATTCCAGCAACGTAATTGAGTTAGTGATGTTATTGTCACCAATCATTTTAAAAGTTCTTCTTTGAATAATATCCAAGAAGCTTACGTAAGTTCCTTGACCAACAGCCAAAAGAGTTATACTCAAGTTTTGGACGTACGTATGCATGTTTTATAGGCTGTAGCCGGATCAGAAGAGAGAAAATTTTCTTGCATCATCTCAGAAAACCCAAACGCTTTGCGGCATTTTAGGCTACATCGCTTATGGAATAATTCCACACACCACATGGAGTAATTGGTGATGCACTTACTGAAAATATCTAGATGTTCAGTTTCATTGATGGAGGTGCCACTCATAGATAATGGCATGGTGGCTTTATGTCACTCTATCCATACAAGATAGTATTGGGTTTTTGAAACGCGCTTATTTCCCTATTGTACAATGTTGTACAGGTCAGGATTTAATGGCTTATGATATATTGTCGTTGCAGTTTCATGTTCGAAAAGGAGAAATGTAAGCCTAGAAACAAATATGAAAAGCTAAGCCTACTTCGAGATCTTAACTATTAAAGAAGTTGCAAACAGGAGATCATTTATAAAAATAATTAAGAGATTCGGGGACAGAATGGAGCCCTGAGGTACTCCATCATTTATAACGAAGGGAATCCATCTTAACTTCATTTGGGATTTTGGTCTATTAACAAACTACTTTCACATGGACTTTCATATAAAGATGTGATCTAGATATATAAATAGGGTGACCATGGATTAAAGAAGAGATTGACTTGTTTCATATGACACGAGAATCTCAAAGTTTTTAAGCTCAAAATCTATGGATAATTTTTCTTAAATTCATGATAAAAATAAATATTTCTCCTTGAAAGATACCGTTATTCAGCACTGTTAATTTTTCAAAATAATTCAAACCACACACAAAACCTCCGGAAATATTATATTTTTTTCTATTTAGAACCAACTAAATGCGCACATTAGAACCAATAAAATAAAAAAACAATGAAAGTAAAATATACTTCGTTTCAATGAATGCACTTTTTACAATATATAAAGTACAAACTGCAGGAAATATGATTCATTTCATACACAATAAATACATTATTTATTTATGTATACACCTGCTCTATAAAAAATAATAATCTGTAAGAGACTTTATGACATTTTAAAAATAGATTTATTTTCCAACAATGATGGTGCACGATTACAAACTCAGATAGGTAAATGAATCTCCTTATCGAAAACACTTTAGTGAAGATATCTGATTCATGATATAAAATCTATCTTTTTTTTATTGTATGAAATATTTTGATGTCTAGAATAATTTGATTAAATAATAAGATATTGATGATAAAAAACAAGAGGAAATGATACAGTTTTTATTTGTTTGTGTGTGTTAAGTTCTCAAGTCTCAAAATAAACATGAAGTAGCCTTAAAGAATTTTATATTTTATGTCAATGATAATGAGAAGTGATTGTATTGTATTGTTTTGTTTTTGAAACGCGTGCATATTTATCTTTTACACAATAATTAGTGTGAATGATCTAATTGTGATATTTTATTGTCATAATAATTATAAATTTGAATTAATGGAGAATTCCCCATTAGCAAATTACTAAATGATTTTATGAGTACGATAAGGAATTTATAAGTTATGAATAAAATTGAATCATTTTTAAACATAAACATTATGACAAATTGTTATAATTTTTTGGTTTAATAAAATGATAACTCCTCTTCTATGTATCTTTTTATCTAAGGACCAAGATAAATTGAATAAAAATCTTATCACACGTTCTTCTCTTTTCTTTTTGGAGTATCTACGAAATTTGTTTGTATAATTTTTACCTGCAAACTTGTTTTCTTATTTGAAAGAAAATAAAAAAATACTTTTAATTTTTATTTTTGCTTTACCAAAAGATTTTGCATACCAAAAGAGAACACAAAACTATTCACTTTATGTGTTTTTTTATTTTATGTCTCGGAGTTATTCAGCACACGTACAATTTTTATTTGATAATTTCTCCTCTTTGGGCGGTCAAAGCTCCATTTAAGCTTTTTTGAATTTAGGCTTAATTGATATTCTCTTAAGGTAGTGTCTTCACCAGGTTATAATATGAACATACATATATACAAATGTATTGTTTGTAATGTGGTTTGTCTTCTTTTAAATTGTACTTTAAAATGGTATTTTACTTAATTTGCAGTGTGTTAATGTACAATTATGTAGGTAGTAAAAATTTAAGTTAACAAATTTAACATTTTTCGTCTGCATTGAAATCGATTGAAAAAATACAATTTGTGAATGAAAATTTATGCTGGAATTAAAGTGGACTCGAATAATATTGAAGTTATTATCAAACTGTTGCTAACTGTAAGATTAGTTTTGGGGCCTACAGAGCCATCAGGTAAAAAGTGGACCCACAACTTTATGCCGGATCCGGATACATCTTGATGACAAGACGATTTTTGAGTTTTTTTTTTTTTTTAATTCCTCGCATGATCAGACAACCTATGAAATAAAAAACAAGTTTGTTTTTATTTTGTGCTCAGGTCGTTTGGAGTCATGATGAGGGTCAATCCCATATGATAGATAGGTAAACAAACCTATTTTACTCGTATAAACAATTTTTTTTATTGTTATTCGAATAAAAACAAGAATGTTACCATACAACCATCAACATATCAAAATGCAGACTTAAAGTGTTTTGATTAATCTTCATTCTTCGCATGATCCCTTAAGGCTATATTTTACCTGCCAAGCCTATAGTAGACAGGTTTTCTCACAATGATATTTATGTTTTGCCTTTAGGGCAAAATATTTAACGTTTAAAGAAATCAAACTGACATAATATTATGATCAAAGTTTTTTTTTTTTTTGTTTTGTTAAATGTTTTGAAGATAATGCGTTAAGCTTGTAGGTTTAAAATAATACAAATTAATACCAAAAAAAAAGAAGCTATTAGGGAAGATAAGCAACAACATATAATTTTTGAAGTACTATTTTGTTTATTTAAAATGTGCTACTTGTAAATAAGTGTGGTTCTATTGCTTAATTACATTTAAATAGGTTGAGTATGTTTTTGAAAAATATTTAAAATTTGTACAGTTCTTAATATTTTTAATAGTTGAACCCAATATGAGCACATTTCTATACCCTCCACTTTCCACTTACTTGAGATTGTATATTTATTTCTGTTAATATCTAAACGTACGTGAAAAACAATTAATTTGAGTTAAATATTAAAGAAACGTGATATCAACAAAATTGATTTTATTTTTTTAAGATTCTTGCAGTCAACACAAAGTAAATGAAAGTATTTGTTGATTTTATACAATTTTCTAGCCTGTTGTTAAGAAAAAGATTTGCATTTTATTTTAAATATTTTAAATTCTTTTTGTAATTACTCATAATTGCTTTGTTTTTTTTTTTTAACGAAATGTCTACTAAGGTCGTTTGAAGCATTTGAAAAATTAACCTCTTGTTCGGTCTTCAAAAACAAAAAAATACAGCTAATGTTATTGATGTATATTTTTTAACAGCTTTGGTTTAAAACATCTTTTTTCAAAACTTTTCAACTAACTAAACATGGGTTTAAGAGTTTTTTAAGGACAATTTTCTAATATTTCTAAATGAGTACCGATATTTTCGTAATTGAAATTGACAACAACGTATGATTTTCCAATAAGAGGTTTCATCTTGAATAGTATGTCAATTTAGGCAACTGTAACTTTTTAAATTCTGAACATTTGACATTTAAAAATTAAGGAGTATACAATATTCATATATTGAAAAAACGCATTGAAATTGTTAAAATTCCATTCGAAAATAGTGTACATGATATTTTTCAAAGTTTCCAACAATATTTTACACCTTAAGGTCTTTTTGTTCTATTTGGGTCCATCATACTTTTAATTTATTAAATATTAATAATATAAAATAAATATCTACAAAGCCAGTACTTAAATTATATCCAAAACAATAAAATCCAATAATACCACAAAATTAGTTTTTGATTAAAATTATCTTCTAATTATATCTTCTAGCTTTAATTTGTTGTTGAAAACTAAATAAACCAATAAGATTTAAATATAAATTTTGATTGGATAAAAAAGTTGATTTATTTTTTATATTTTAGATTCATTAAATCTTACTTAGCTATTAGGTTTCAAAAAAACTATAAATTATTAACACACAATTAACATTAATTTTCATTATTGTTTTAGCACTCAATTAAATAGTAATTTGTAGTTAACTATTTTAAAAAAAGAAATAACAAAACAAAAAAAAAACATTCATTTTATTATTTCGTAATTTAATAACTTTAAACGGTTTATAGTTATTGATTAATGAGTAAAACAAAAATTATTCTTTGTTTGTTACACAATAGAAATAATTTATTAAACGTTTGTGATTGATTCGATTCGATATGGAAAAGAAGTTCACATTTCTTTAAATTTTCCACTTAATATAATTTTTTTTTTCCTATTGTGAATTTGATACAAAAATAATTAAGAATTTTATCCTTAAAAAAACCTTATCCGAATCTTCAAACTGTATGTGTTTCTGAATATGAATGAAACAATTGAGGTCTGAACTATCAGGCCAGTGTTGGATATCCGGATGGTAAGATATGATAGCTAAGTTCCGACACTGTCCGGATAATCCAGATATCCTTATGATGACTTTTATTCGAACACAGTTTGATGATTTTAATAACTTTGCTAGACACATAACGTATCCGTTATCCGAATCTTTATCTTGATCCGGATAACTTTTGGCATTTTCCGAATACTTTGGATGTTCGAAATTGTCCGTAAAATTCGAATTGGATTTTCCGACACTTAACAGTAAATTTAAAATAAACTACAAAAATTCTAACCCCCAGTTTCACAGTGAAGGTTTAAACTTCAGTTCAGCTGAACCTTAAACTGAGTTGATTTTTTTTAGTTTAACTAGTCCGGTTTCACAGTGAAAACTGAACTTCAGTTCAGTTGAACTTCGTTCAATTAGATTTTATGATACGTAGCTGGCAGCATTGTTCGTTGTTGTTGCGTAATGTGACGTAACGTGTCCAGATCTTCACTTTTATGAAGTTTTTCAACTGTCTTTCCTTGTCTTCTCTTTCTTCCTCTGATGTAAAGAACACAAGATAAACAACAAAAATATTTTGTTTTGTTGACGAAGTCGAGAGGTTTATTTTATTTTGTGTAATTTAAAAAATGGAAATAAATTTAAAACAAAAGGATGTGCCAAAAAAAAGAACGAGCAATTTTTCATCAGCAGATGTAGATTTATTGATGGAGTTAGTTTTGAAAAGAAAGAATATTCTGGAAAACAAAAAAACTGACAAAGTACATTGGAAAGAAAAAGCCGCGGCATGGGATTCCACTGCAAATGAGTTCAATTCGAAGAGTGGATCCCATTACCGGACAACGGATGCGTTGACAACCAAATAAGACGACTTAAGAAAAAGAACAAAAACAAATTCAGCTTTAGAAAACATAACATAGATAACATTTTTAAATCACAATTAATATGTAATAAATAATATTTGCTGAAAAAACTAATATTTCGCGACGTTGTAAAACACTTTCTTCACAAACGCAATTTATCAAATGGCAGCTGTCAAATTGAAATATCACCGTGGGAAGTGGTTCCAAACGCTGAACTGAAGTTTAAACGGCAGAATACTTTCGGTTAACTTGAACTGTAAATTGAACTCAGTTCAAGGGTTAAACGAAACTGTGAAACCGAATAAATTCTTGAACTGAAGTTTAAACCGAAAGTGGAGTTTAAACTTCCACTGTGAGTTTCACAGTAAGGGGGTTTAAGGGTACTTAAAATTAAGGATTTTTTATTTTAACCTAAAAACTCTTCTAAACTCATGTTTGTTTATTGTGACTCAAGGTTAAAAATAAACAATTGACTTATGATTTTCGAAGAAAGTGTGCAATGTAAAACCTTCGTACTCCTCCACGTGCAATTTTTCTCATCACTATAGTTGTAAATCAAACCATTTGAAAATCATTAAAAACTTCTTCCGAAAGCTTTCATTAACGTTGTAAATTTTATTGTACTTATTTTTTTTTTTAATTTATAAATAAGTAGCTTTTGGTTTTATGAGATTTATTATTATTTTACAACTATATGCTATTAAAGTTAATTCAACTCTGTTTTTTTTTTTTTGTTCTTTAACACAAAACACCGCGTGTATAGTTTTATAGTAAAAATTGTATTTTAGCTTATATCTTGAAAATAGAATCGGACAATGCAATTCATTTACAAAAATTTTGTTAATAAAACAATTTTTTCCCATTGAATATGAGTCTCTAGAAGCTTATAATTCTATTGTTTTGTTTTATATGCGGATATGTATCTTTTTTTATTATTGTGAATTATCTAAGATGAGATTGATTCAAATGATTGTGTTATAGCAATAGGGTAAATCTACATATGTTTTGTTTCTATATGTTATAGTCATTTATTTAGGAAAATAAACTATGTACTTAGATGATGAGTACTTTACCTTCTAATTTTTAACGCCTTTCGATATTTATCTATCTTTATATAAGTATACATATATGTATCTAAGTACACATATGTATGTCGCAAAATTTAAATTTTGTCTGTAATGCAATTTATTTATTTGATGCAAGGAAGGAAGAAGAAAAAAGGGTGCCAGACAATAGACGTTAATTAACACATGAAATTGTCTATTATTTATCAATTAATGTAGTGGTAGTTGCTTTTTTTTTTGTTGATAATTGAAATGCTAATTATTATCTTACTTAACATATGTGGTTTGTTTAATTTTAATCTTTTTTCTCTTTCTTTTTTTTTATTACAGATACATATATAGATACCAAAAATGACTGGTTACATATATGACGCCGATGAGCCAGTGAAGGTGAGATACAATTATTATAAATTTAATCTTCATTAATAAATAATAGAAAATTATACCATTAAATTGAATAAAATTTAATTTTGTCAAAAAAAAACACATGAAAAGGGGGGTTAAGTTAAGTACCGTCTACATTGGATATGCCATCATAGTCATGTAATTAAGTGTGTAAATAGTTAGGAAGAGTAGCATACTTTTTTATTTGATTTGATGTGACAATAGTTGTTGTTGTTGTTGTTTATTAATAACAATGTCAGGGTTTTAGTTATAAAAGAATATATTTAACAATTTGTTAAATAAAGTATCGTGTTTTGCGTACATAGACATTTATAATAGGCTTTAGTATCGACGATTCATGGTGTGGCGTTAACGAGGAGCCAATATTAAAATGGTCAAGGTGTGGTTGGGCAAGAAAGTCACCTATATGCCATAAATGAGCATTCAAAAAGGTAACAAACAAAAAACATTTGGCTTCGATGTTAGTTCATTCATACGCAATTTTGTGCCAATTTATTTATGTTGACACTAATAATATTCAAATTCTCTTAAAGTTGTTTTCACAAGATATACGTACGCGCATTTACTTACCCACCTACCCTACCCTATATTGGGCTAAATGCGAGCAATGTCTTAAGTTGACTTTAAGGCCATCATTAGTTGAGACGTATTCGCATAAATGTTTGTGACTTATTAAAAAAAATTCCACATGCAAAAGTTAAACACGATTAAATCATATTATCTTGGTATAAATATTCAACCCAACTTCACGAAAGATTATTCTTACTAACGTACAGATAATTGTCAGCTCAGAAAGTGCTTTGACAATAGCTGTCAATGAGCTGACGATAGCAAAATACCTTTCAATCAAAAATTTCTCAAAGCTTACAATACAAATTTCAGAGAGTTAGCTAATTTGATTTTCAGTATACGAACAGACGATGTATTATTTGACAATAATTAAAGAGTTATCATCTGTCAGGTATCTGTCAATTTCGAATGTCGTGTGTCATTTAGAAATGACACACGACATTCGAAATGACAGATTCGGATCACAATGACTTTTTTGGAAATATTATCACACGAGATTGTAACAATACACAATTTCAAGAAATTGGATACACTTTTTTTGTTGATGAATCTGACAACGTTCTACCATTTTAATTTGGCCATTGACCATTGAAGATTCATATTTGGGAGTCACTACTATAATGGAAACAAATCACTTGTTTTGGTAATGAATTTACGATAAAATTACACTTATTTGTTTATAAACTTCAAAATAAGTACCAAAATGCCCATAACAAATGGTTATGAAATTTTATACATTTTCCCTAACACATTGACGAAGTTATTTCATCTAAGGATTTACAAAAAAGAATGGATTTGACAGCAGCTGTCAAAATCATTAAATACAGAGGCAAATATCTAATTCGTTATTGTGAAAGGATCTTAATTTATTGTAAATAAATATTCCAGCAAAGCGACGATACTTTTTAGGGCTGTTTTATTAAAAAGTTAATTTTTCAATTCTAGACGTCAAAAATATAACCTTTTAAAACACTAATTGCTGAAAATGAGACATTTAACAAGTCAAAGTCATGTTATTGGTATTTTTCATTAATTTTATATTGATGCAATTCCCTTTAATTGAACATTCTTGCATCAATAATTTATTTGATAAAAAAAAAAACTCTTCATATATACAATTTGTATTTTGTAATCTTTTTCTGTTTTATACAAAAAATAACGTCATAAAATTCCAAACAATCATTTTCCAAGTAAAACTCATAATTTAAAATAATTATTATTATTATTGTGAATATTGAATGTAATGTTTTACAATATAATGAACAAATAAACAAAAACCTCACATTCCTAGTAAGTAATCAAAATCACACCTTGTTAAAGCGTTAACAAAAAATATGTGCTTACTGTCATTTTGAGCAACAATAAAACATGTCTGATGATTGTTTTTGTTTTTAAAAACATCAAGTACTACAACATGTACTTTATAGAAGTTTATACGTTTATCCAGGGGAATGACTTGTTGATGAGATAAACGTGAACATTGATGCTCTTCATCATCACTATATAGTATTATAGTCAAGGTCCTACATATTTATTTATTTTGTATTTCATAATGTTTATGTTAAACTTGAAACTCGTATCAAAAAAGATAAGCATCATAATAACAATAATTTTAATAACAAAACAATTACATTCATACAATATACTATATATTGTAAACATATAAATTAAAAACAAAAAGATAATACAAAGTTTCATTATTTCTTAAAAATTGTTGTTTTACTTGTATACAAACAAATATTTATATTATTTCCATAAATGTTTCAGCTTTGTATAAAACTTTCTCCGAACATTTAAGGTTTTATTCAATAAAACAAGCAATAACATTTTTATTGCCGAATAATTTCGTGCGATTTTGATCTTTAGAAGATTTTTGTTGAATTACTCATTCAATTGTTTTATATGTTAGTATCTTCTTTCAGTCTCCGCAAAATTGTCATTTGATTCCAGGAAAAAGTATTTATGAATTTCTTTCAAGTTCAAAGTATGATCATAAATATTAAATAATTATTTCCATTTAGGGCAAAGATATAAACCTGGACATAAACCATCTATTACCATAGTGATCTTAAAACCTACTTTAGAAATTCAGAATTCAAATGAAATATAGTTCTATCAAAAGTCTAAGAGCCAGTTTTAAATAAATTAAGTCTTAGTTAAACTTTTCCAGCCGCACATCAAGAATGAACACTAGTTTACTTAAGTCTGTTTTTTTTCCATCCATTTTTGATCTTAAAACCTTTTTGCATCGGTGTCTGCTCTTAAACCTTTTTGAACTTTCTTACAAGAATTAGAAAACATTTTTGGCACAATTCTTTAAAAAATAAAACAAGTTAGAAATATTAAGTATTGTTTCAATATTTTTTCCGTTTTTTAAGAATTTGTATTTTTTCCCAACTGGGTCGTAAAGCACTTTATAGATTCAAGTTTTTTAAATAAAGTCAGAATTTTAAAGAAAAATATTTTAAAGTAATCTTTTCCAAAAAAAATTCGGTGGTTTGTTTCTAAAATTAATATCGTATATATTGATACGAGCTTTTACTCGAATTGAAAAATTAACGCCAGTATTTATTATATTTTTCAAATTGATACGTAAAAGCATTTTTTTTTTTAATTCAAGAAACTTATTCCACTGTTTAAAAACATAACTCTGTTTATTTTGACGTGTGATTTTCAATCTGGCAATACTTTTTTCAGAGTTTATCTTTTTGACAGCTGTCATTTTATTTGTGATCTGTTTGATTTTCCATTTTATAATGAATAGATTGACTCCTGAACAATGTAATAGTTAATATTGTTTTATTTCGCATGGCGGCCTTGGCGTCCTTAATTGTACGATTTAACACCGATGTACTATTTTTTGTGAGGTTATATGAAGACACTTTTCTATGTCTACGCAGATAAGGTCAAGACCACTGACGCCTTGAAAATACAAACGACAATTTTTGCCAACTTTTTCACGTTTTTCCAAAAAACAAAGTTAATATTTTGAAACCCTAAAAACACTTACAAAAATTAAAAAAAGAAATGTTACTTCTTAAATTGTATTGACTGGTATATCTATTGAAAACATCCGGATCACTAAATGTGTTGAGCTACTTCTGCACTTAAACCATAAGTGTGTACTTTATCCGGCATATTGAATTAAATTGGTAGTGTTAACTTTAATAGTTAAGCGGAAAATTTAATTCATACCATTCATTCAATACCTTTTCTAACAATAAACATATCCTATACAAAATGTATACTAAAAGTTAATAATTCAAATATAGAAACTCTTAAGTGTCTACTATAATATTTAATTGGACTTGTTGAATTATTGATTCACAATAGCTACTAGCTGTCTAAATGGCCTTTATTTCAAATTGATATACACCTCAGAACATTGAACCTGTCATTTTATGATAAATTTTTTAATTAACTTTTGTATAATTATTTTTCATTTGAAATCACATATTATGAGGTAGGTATGTAGGAATTATTGATAAATTTCTTATAAAATTGATTCTATCAACAGTGTAATTATTATAATATAGTTTTCTCTGACACCTTTCACTTAATTTAATTCTCAGAACTTAACACGTCTTTGCATTGTTTTAAATAATAATTTAATTTAAAACAAAAAAAAAGTGTGCAATAACTTTTTCAATTTTTCCTGAAACAAAAACACTTTCTCTTAAACAATTTTCCATAAAATAAAAATAAAAAAAAAAAAAAAACAATAATAAACTACTGTAACCATTACATAAAAACCACCTCTTTTCACCACAAAACTGTAATTAAATTTGTTCTATACAAACAAATAATTGAAAATGAAAATGAAAATATAAATAAGTAGGTAGACACTCATCATACAAAATCAATTATAACTAAACAGTAATTCTAGAAACATTAAAAAAATAAAAATAAATATTTCAACACAATTAATTTACAAAGTTATTGTTCACTTTTGATTTTTGTTCGGTTCTGTTGTTATTTCGAGTTGGTAATAAAAAAGTTACCTACTGCCTTGATAAACTCAGAAAATGTCACGGTCAAGTAAAACACCACCAAAGTGTTGTTTTGTTGATGATGTTTTAATTTTTGTTGCCGATGCACTGCGTTTCTGCAGTTGGTTATTATTATTATCGGTTGTTGTAAAAATACAATGTCAATAAAATCTGCATTTCTTGCGGTTTTGTGGTGATTACATTTTTACATTCTTTGTACATAAATTTAAATACCAAAAGTTTGTTTAACGATAAAAAGATAACTTCATTAATTTAGGTCACCATGACGATAATCAGGATAAATTAGAATACATATAAATAGGTAGATATACAAGAAAACGGGATTTTAATTAAACACGTCTCTTAAATTCACCACACCATACTAACTTCCGTACTATATATTTGAATTAGTATGCAATTAAAAAATTTAAATTCAAGGAAGATAAAATTCGTTGTGTGAAAAGTGAAGTCCCCAAGTCCCAAGTCATAAACTTCAACAACAAAAATAAACAAACAGTGACAAGGATGCGCACAATCAGCGCCATCTCAGCGCAGCGCACCCATAACCAACCATCGAATACGAACGCAACAGGTTTATAATCTCGTATTAAACACGTTTATTTACGACCTACTTAAAGTAGTAACCATGTCCTTGTGAGATATTTTTATTATCACATTCCAGAATTTTAAATTCACCATTATAATAATATTAAATTAAAGAAAAACAAAATTAAACATCAAGGAATTATCGAGAAAAGTGTCAAATATACCTCTACCTTCATTATAATCATGAATAATATTGAAAAAGCTTAAAAAAAAAACTGTTAATGATTGCATCAATCACAGCGATTTACTCGGACGTTAAGTAAACGTAATCAACAACACAAAAAATTGATATTCACCTCGTGAAACGTCAAACAATGTTATACAATTATGTGCCTTCAAATACTACAAGTGCGAGAAATAACCTTTCAAGGCTTGTTACGCACTGCACATGATATGTTTTTATTTTTTGTTGGTTTGTGAGTTCAACTACTATTTTAACTGTTTAATATATTTTTTGGGGAAGTACTCGTTTCTACCTTGTTTTATTTTGCATAATGAATTGTTTTCGATTATAATTTGACAAGTGACATATACATACCTAACGAACCCATCCCTATACTACATAAAGCCTGATGCCTGCCTGCATCAGCTTTGTATATGTGATGGCCAATAAAAGCAAAATATTTATTTTTCATCTTTAAAAAGTTGTTGGGAATTGCGGTCTGTCATATTTTTTATCACGTGCTTCCTCATCTTTCTGCAAAAATGTATACAAAATAAACAAAATAAATATACGTATTCTCCACGATAGCCGTATGCATGAACGTGAAATGCTGCTAAAAATAAACTCTCCTCAAAGAGAAAAGCACATTACTTGACCCTAAATGATCGCACCAGGAACAGGTTACTCGCCGTCCATCCGTTCGTCCGTTCATCCATATACACGTAACTCTGTCCTGTCATCATTAGTCACACCGCACAGCATCTGCAAAATCTGACAGATAGCAGTACCATGGTGTGTCTGTGCTCGGTATCTGTTCCTGTACCTCTGCCTGTGCCGGTGTCTGTGCCACGACAACGCGGACGTTTTTGTCTTTCTTTTTTATTATGCTACGCTTACATTTGTTAAATTTATGTACAAAAATGACCCATATGATGTTAGTTGATGGCAATTGGAGAACTAAATAAAGAAAACAACAAAAAGATACTACCTCATGTCAGAATTCAATAATTCATTAGGCTTAATCGCACTAATTAAATGCAAAAAAGTTAATCAGACAATTCCAATACAAAAATAAAAAAAGACAACGCGTTCCGCTGTCCGTTGTCCATCGATTGGTCGTCTGTCTCTATACCTTTTTCAGGCAGCGATTCAGCGACTACCTTGAGATTGCCGCCGAATCGCCATCAATTCCACCATTGCCGACTACGCCACCGCGCCGCGCCGCCCCCACCGCCATCTATACCGATATTATGATGCCGCTGCTTCTACTTTTGACAGACAATTTTCTTACCAATAATGCCGTTCCGCTGTATAATATTAAATCGATATATCGCATTACACACTCAACTCTCGCATATGATAATATTATATGGCTAGCACTTTGTCTTATCAACCGGCTTAAACCAGTTGAATCCAGGTCCAGGAGAGCTAGCCATATCCACAAATACTTAGTTTTGGTTGTTTTTTTTTTTCTGAGCGAGTGAGCAGATCAGAGCACAGCGATGCAGAGGCAGACTCTCTCACATTTACAACTTTGTTTTATTTGTTGTTGTATTTAATACAAACTTCAACTGGTTGATTCAACTATTTCAACTAGTTTTGACTTTTGACGCAGCAACTGTCAAAATTGCCAAAAAGAAAACTTACGTAGGTACATGTTCCCAAAAACGTGTTTATTGGTTTTGCATTTCAATTTTTTCTGTTAAAATGATTTTGACTTTTATTTATCCACATATTTGTGACATGAGCTTTTTTTTTTTTTGTATTTTTGTTGTCGTTTTGCTTCTTTTTGACGTTCGGGAAGCCTCTTACTTTGTTATTTACCACGATTTACCATAGCGAGTGTATTAAACCCAATGTTTTGTTCCTTTCCTTTCCTTGGCTCGGTTCAGATCTCGGTGCTACACTCGGACTCGAGTATTGGGTAATCAATTTTAAAATGCAAAGTAAATAAGGAAGAGCATGACCAATCAACTCAACACACAAGAGGTTAAGATAAAACAAAATATGGTAGGAGGCATAAGCAAGGTACTCGTACTCGTATAAAATGTATTGAGGATGATCGGTGGCGGCGGCACTGAGGCGGCGGCCAGAGGCGTCGTGATGGTTGTGATTTTTAACAACCACTTTCAAGTTTTGACCGCATCAAGAAAAGGTACCTTTTTCAAGATGTGCGAGATTTTGGGTTATTTGTCCATCCAACAAAAAAAAAACACAATTATGAACTTTTTGGTATCACTCTGTTTTGATTCTTTTTGTTGTTGTTCTTGTTGTAGTTTTTGAAGTTGGTGTTGTTTTTCTCGCAGAGTGGGTTTTTAGTTCATTGATTTATTATAGTGTGGTGGATTTATGCAAATTGTATTCGAGATATACTGTTGTAAGGTCTTTGACCGTCCTCCAGTTTATGGATGATGCTTTTTGTTTGAGGAAATATTATAAGGACCTTCGAGAGTTGCCGTTTGTTCGAAGTGTACGTATATTCTAATCGATTACCTTTTCTCGATTTATATAATAGTTTTGTTTGTGCAATGTGAACAAAGAAGTTTTTATGGGAGATGTGTTTTATTTTATTATTTTATTTTGTTTATATTTATGGGTATATGCGGTCGTTGGAGTCGGCATCGCGTCAACACCATCGCCGTCATAGCGCTCGTTATGCCATAATAGAATCTCAAGCCAGCTAGCTATAGCCAACCAGCTAGCAGCTGCTAGTTTCATGGTCGGTTTTGCGGCTAGAGAATTGAGTTTGATTATAGAATTGTAGATATAGCAGGAATTAAAATGGTAATTGATGTTGCTTTTGGATCGTGTTAAAACTACCGGGATTTTTTATTTTTTTATTTTTATTTCATTCATTCTTAATGATTCTGACATCAATTTAGGAAATAATAACTGACATAGTATTTGTGTTAAATGTTAAAAAATGTTGTTTTTTATTTAATTTGAAATAAAATTTTATAATCTTATGTTAACATTAATCATTTGAATTTTTTAACACTCTCTTAACTTACCTCAAAACGTAAGGGGAAAAAGTGTACACTACGATGACCGATGCACGACGCAAAAGCTATTTGAGAGTTGAAGATTTTACATAAATACAAATATTGTTGATCTTCTTGAAAAAAAAAAACAGAAAATGACTTATGGAAAAAAGGAAATTTATGTTTAATATAAACTGATATAAAATTGAAATTTAAAAATTTTAATGAGTTTTAATGTCATTATTAATAAATCATCGGATAAAAACATGCATTGGGCGCCACTTTAGTTTTTTTTCCAATAATAATAAAATTATTTTAAGTGCTTGTACTTAATTAAATAAATTCGCATAAATGTTTATTTTGTAAGAACTTAATATGAATATACACATAAAATGTGTGTTTTTATGACCTCCTGGATCGAAACATGTTATTTGCATTGAAATTAAAAATATTTTTCATAGTGCGTTTATTCAAAAAGAGATTTACATTTTTTAGAAAAAACTTTATGTCCTATATAATTTCTTTCTTCCGACAAGCTAACTTCTTAAACATGAAAAATAGTAAATTAAGTAACTTTTTAGAATGCAATTAGCCATTTAACCTTTTAATTTTCATATTGTCTCATGAATATAACAAATAACCTGTAGAAAATAAAAAAGCATCAGTTACGATTCTAATTTAAATTAAATTACATAGTTAGTGGGAATGGAAAATCAAAACATCTGGGATCTGGTATATTATATTGTTGTATCTTTGAGATACCGCCCGTATTAGATTTCTAGAGGTATATCATATGTATTAATTGTAGTTTGTGTGCAGTATAAGGGCCCCCATTGGAAACTGGAATTATTATCTCATGTAACATTCAAGCGGGTGTTCAATTTCAGAGAAAAAGATTACTTCTTTATAACAATACGACCTTGGCGTTAGATAATAAACATAATTAGAGGACCGTTTTTTTTTTGTATGAAGAAAAACTAATTAACCAAGAATGAAATTAGATTAGTATTTAACATTTTACACGTGTTCAGTAAATTGTTAGTTTAAGAATCAAGAAACTAATTAAACATCAACAAACAAAAATTCTCTTTTATTTTTTTAAATCTTTTTTCTAAACAAAAATAAATCAATTAAATAGACACATTATTTGCAATTATACATAAAACAGTTTAAAAAATAGTTTGGTTCAAAAATTTACTTCAAACTACGTCGATCAGAATCACTAAAGCCGGTATATACATTTTGACTCAAAAAGTGCAAACAAATTAGAGTCTTATAGATGGCACATTTGTAAAATTGTCTACAAGTTAATATATTTTTAAAGCTTTGATCACATTTTCTTCAAGAACTATAAAGACTTTCATCGAAATCATTGATATATTTTTCTATGTGCACTTGGGCGTATACGTACTTTTTTGTAGCATTTTATTTTAAAAGCAAATTAAAAATTTGGCTTTAAGGATAACGTCCCAATAATTGAAAATAAAAATTCATTAAATTACGTAATCGGTCCGATTTGTCGAAATGAAAATTTTGACATTTCTCGACGTTTCAAGGTCCCTAAAGTCGAAATAAAAGATTTTTAGAGAGATGTCTATGCGTCCATAGCTCAAGAACCAGAAGAGATATCGACTTTAAATAAATTTTGTTATACAGATAATAATGCAGAAAGATGCAGAAAGGGATCTCAAGAAAATTGCGTGGGTAATTTTTTTTACCATAGCACTTTAAAAAAAAGGTGAACATTTTGGTTAACCCTAAATATCTCACGTACCAATGACGCTAAGAACTTGAATTAAATTTTATATTATATATTGTAACGCAATACCAAACAAGTATATTTTTGGAAAAAAATCCAATTAACGGTTTTTTTATAAATCAAAAAAAAACAACTGAAAAAAAATATTGGTCACCTCAAAAATTTTACGAACAAAAAATGATTTTATCGCCAAGACAATTTTGTGCAACGAAGAATAACGTTTTCAACATCTGGTAAAATTTTGAGAAAAATCGAATTCACAGTTTTTAACAAAAAATAAAAAACCTAAACAAATTTTGACTAAAATATCTTTTCAAAAATTTGACATTATGGCTTCCAACTAATTTTATAATATTGTTTCCAACATTCGGTAAAATTTTGAGAAAAATCGAATTGACAGTTTTTTTTACAAAAAACAAAAACCTAAAAAAAAATTAATAAAAGTTGGTAAAAATTGATTTTCGACTTAAATAACTTTGAGATATTGGCTTTAAACTAATTTGATCTTTTGAGAAATATTGTTTTAAACATTCGATAACATTTTGAGAAAAATCGAATTGACAGTTTTTTAACAAAGAATAAAAAACCTAAAAAAAAAAGCATTACGAAAAGCTGGTAAACATTGATTTTCGACTCAAATATCTTTTCAAAAATTAAAAATATTGGTTTCAAACTTATTTTATCTCACAGAAAACATTAATTTCGACATTCGGTAAATTTTTTATAAAAAATTAAAATCTACAAAAAATAGTTCACAAAATTGGTAAAAATTGATGTTCGGTTCTCGATATCTCGTGAATAATAGAAAACATTGACTTCAAATTAATTTCATTCATTTAATTTGTATTTGTTTATATTAGAAATAAAAACTTTTAAAACTTTGCTACTAAAATTTTTAAAAATTGGTTAACGACTAAAAATCTAGATTTTGAAATCAAACTATTTCATCATATGCAAAATATTGTTGGTTATTTTAAAATTTTTTAGAATAATTTAATTGATAACTTTTTTAACAAAACACGAAAACCTACAAACCTTATAAGCAAGACAATCGACAGAAGGGATGGGAAGTTATCATTGTGGGTCGCATCCCAGCCTCTTTTTTTAAAAGCAAATTAAAAATCCGGCTTTAAGTCCCAATAATTGAAAATAAAAATTCATTAAAATTATTTTCATTTTGAAGTTGTGATAACTTTGATTTAATCTATTTTTTGCCTTTGCTATTTGATACAAATTTAAAACTACTACCCTATTCAATAATTTTCTGAATAAGATAAACATTTGGCAGGACAGTCACTATATTGACATTTGATCTGTATTTCAAAAACTTATTTTCCACTTCCGTGTTATTAAGAATATCAATAAATTGCAATGAATACTCATTCAAATACACACAACCAACTTTGCTTTCTGTAAAAAAAAAAACTATATTTTCTTGTCTTTTTAATTATTTTTCAAGAAACAAAGGAGCAAATGAAGTAATTAAATTTTAACCACCCATATATTTATAAGCTATCATCATCAACATCATCATCAACAACTTTAGCATGGATAAGACCAGTTTTATCAAAGAAATAAGAGGATCGAGCTAGTTTTTTAACCAATTGAAATGATTTATCTTCAATCAATTAACTATTTGCGATGTGGTGAATTTATTTTTAAAACAAACATGACATGCACACATTTTAAGAAATACGAATAATTGTTTGCAGAATTATTTCTAGTATAAGAAAATATACCGGAAGTAAAAAAGGAATGTTGTTCAGAAAATATAAGAGTTATCGACTTTTTGTCTTTTTTTCCGCATGAATACTTAAAAGTTCTTTGGTTTTTCAAATGTGAATACTAAATGGTTTTTCAACTTCTTTTATCAGACAAAATTCTGTTAAAAAATTTAAAGAATATAAATAGTTTGAAAATGTTTGTATCTGTCTCGGAACGTAAAAAATTTCTTTGGGAGATTTCTTCTTTTTTTCTTTCTTTCAGAATTCGGTATTTCAAAATACTGTGCATTTAGAATACTGTGTACTAAAATGCTGTATGATTAAGATTAAGTAAGATTGTTTATCATAATACTACATTTCCGAATTTCTCATCACAAAATACTGCATCCTTACAAAGTGGGTTCTTAGTAGTTCTGTTTTTTCAACTGTTTCTAGAAAACAAAGCCAATAACTCACTAACTAAGTAACCAATATTGCATAAGCCATAAGCAGTACCCGTAGCCTTGGCGTGTTAATTAGTGCGTAAGACTGTAACTCCGGATCAACAGTTCGGGTTCAAGGCGAATCAGGACACAATTCATGCTGCGTCTAAACTCGTTTCATATCCAATGGAATAAATCAAAACAACAATGCACAGGTGCTGTTCTGGTTGATTTGGAAAAGGCCTTTGACACAGTATGGTTAGAGGGCCTTTACCTAAAACTGAGCAGGCTTGGTATAAGCAAACCATTGTTGTATATATACTTTGTGATATGTTTAACGGTAGCAAGTTTGTTGTCAAAAGTTGCAATGTAACTTCTACCACAACATTCCAAATTAAAAATGGCCTTTAACAGGGTGCGGTGAATTCGCTGATTCTCTTCAGCATTTACACCAGTGATCTGATAGGTTAGGTAGTCTAACAAATGTAATTGAGTACGCGTACAGAACCACCCGAAAGATTGAGTTTATTAGAATTCTTTTGCAGCGTGATTTCGACAAGATTCGCGATATTGGAAACTGAAAATAAACATCCAGAAGTCAAGTCGGAGATAATTCTGTTTCGGACTCCGTTGGCTAGGGCCACGAGTTATAGGTTTAAGAATTGGCGCAAGATGGTCATCGTTGATCTTCACGGGCAGAAATTAAAGAGCAAAACTGTAGTGAAGTACCTCGGTATCTGGTATTTATATTTCGACAGACATATAAATGCTGCTCTAACCAGGGCCAGAGGAGCCTTCGCTCTGACGAAACGGCTTGACCCCAGAGTGAAGGTAATTTGCTACATGGCACTCATACAGCCGTTGATCGTTTATTATTGTCCTGTGTGGTTCAAAGTTGCCACTTCCTAGATGGAGAAGTTTCGGTGGTTAGAGAGGCAGTGTTATTGACGCGCGCTGTACCTTCATTACTATTCCAACGAGGTTGAATCAATAGAATTGACAATTTCGTAATAAAACTCGTTCGTAGTCATATTGCCAGAGCTATGTCTTCGACCAACAATTTAATTTTCGGGGCGTTCTATCCGAACGAGGAGTATTTTGAAAGTTCACACTTGAGCGGCTTAATTCCACCAGAGGCATTCCCCTTTTTAGGTAAATGCGGTCTGATACAGGATAGATTGGCAGTTCCGCTAATCTACCTCGTCAGACGAAGAACCGTGGTTATGCGACTCCGGCACAATTGGGACGTCATGGCGCAAGGTGGACCAGAGCTCCTTCGGTTCAGAGGGTCTGTCTCTGTATCCAAACGGGATCGAATTGATAGAGTGAACCAGGAGAACCGGTTTTGGTGACTTCAATTGGCACTTGTCAGTGGGTAGTTGGATGAGGTTTTAAGCTTTGGCCTACTTACATACATAGTTTTAGAGTTTAGTTTTCAGTATATTAGGCATGGATTCGGCTTAAAACTGTAGGTCCCCTCCATCCCTGACAACATTACTCGCACATAGGAATGGTTGAGAGTTGTAAGTCACTAGGCCCTAGTTTTTAACGGACTTTTACGATACCTTATTAATAAAATAGTACAAAGATTAAAAAAAAAACTCTATATGAATAAAAAGTCAAAATATTAATGTGATCATGAATAAATTCACTTGAAACTTGAAAACGAAAAACCTTTTTGAAAAACCAAAACAATTATTCTTTCTCCTACAGAATTTTCTAATACAGAAGTTTGACATACAGTATTTTAGAAACAGTTTTATAACTTTACACAACATTTTGACCCCAATCCAATTGTAATCCTAGTTCGTTTGTTCCACGACATTTATAAGTTTTTGGTAATTTTTGTGCATGATGAATCATATTTCAAGCCTAAAATCCTTTTTTAACACCTTGCAGTCGACCACGCTTCATCAGAAAAAAAAAAACAATATTTTTGTTTGTTCAATGATTATTAAATTCTATATTATAAAGCAAAATCACTCATATTCACGTTCAAGTTTAGTGTGAAAACAAAAGAAAATTAAACAAAATCTAGAACATACTAGTTAAAATGTGATTGAGCTTTTGACAAGTTGTTTATTTATGAAGCAAAGTTATTCACTTTTTCTCCACAAAACAATTATAGCTTATTTCGAAATGAATGATTCATTTATGAAGGTACACCTGGGCGAATACGTATTTTTTTTGTTTTAGTTCAATTGAATTTTTGTTTTCAAATTCTTCTCCGAGTTTAATTTATCGTTATTTGATCTAATAAATGTAAAATACGTCATATCCTTAATTTTCAATCAAAGGTGTTAATTACTACTCTATTCATGATTTTCTTTTAATTAAATTGGAACAACTTGCGTAACTTTTTTTTCGTATTTGCTAAGTACTTTTATTTTGATTATATTTACAAACAAATATTAAAAAATCTTCAAAATCCCATTTCTTGTGTATTATGTTGAAACAAGTTTTTTTCGCAAGTGACAAATTGAAATAGATATGTATATAGTACTTTATATGTATTTTTGTATGTTTTTATTTGTACAGTTTGATACTTTAATTAAATATCAATTTTTACGCAATTATTTTTTTTATTTTGGCGGAATTAGGGAATTAGAAAATTTTGAAGCTAAAGCAACTAAAAACATTCTATGAATTATATGTACATACATAATTATGTCTATACAAAAAATGTTTTTACAATTTTTGGCACGTTTTCGAAATATTTGTATTAATTTGTCTCAATTATTTTATTATGATTTTATTGCTAGTATTTGCGTCACTTGAAATTAGCTGAATCGATTTCTTTGAGTTTTTATATTCTAACAGAATTTACCGAACAGACTCGCATAGTTATTCAATATTTCATTTTCGATACTGGGAAACATTTTTATGGAAATAATCGCCACGTGGGAAATGTTTTCCAAATGAAATAGAAATTGTCTTGAGGTTCGTGCGAGTAATTTCGAATTCGATTAAAAATTTTTGACTGAAAGATACCAATGACAAAATTTCTATTGAATACTCTTAAGACGTTAATGGGTACATCATCGAGTTGTCAATATAAACTCACAATATTTCTAATATTGCAATAGGTCCACTGGTGATCTCATGGTTTATCTCACCGAACAGTGAAACAAATCTTTACATCGTTTTGGAGAAAGTAAAATTATTGCACTTGATATTTCAAAGGCATTTGATAAAGTTGTGCATCAAGATAAGAGAGCTTGTCGAAAATGCGTGCTTTTGGTATTGATGAATCTCTTCTTCGTTAAGTTAGAAATTACATTTCGGACCGTTCAATTCAAGTAGTATTAGACGGGTTCAAATCTGATATTCACAAAATAAAGGCTGGTGTGCCCCAGGGCTCCGTTTTGTCTCCGACGCTCTTCCTTATTTTTATAAATGATCTTTTGTCTGAAGCTTCTAATCCACTAAATTGTTTCGCTGATGACAGTACCCTCAGCTTTTCATATTCGTTTTTAGATTCTCTTTCTTGACTCCTTCTTCTTCCTTCTTGTCTACCAACGGCAGCGTATGATAAGCTCATTAAATTCTGATCTTGACAGCGTTGTTCAATGGGGAATCAAAAACCGTATAGCAATTAATGCTTCGAAAACTCAATGCTGTGTATTGTCGCAAAAGCGTAACCCTCCCCAAATGCCACTTTCCATGAGTGGTACTTGCATCGAGTTGAACAACAACTATCAGTCCTAGGTATATGCATCACAAACCACTTGTTGTGGTGTAATCACATATTTGACATCGCCAAAAATGCTGCTTAGTGTTTAGGTTTTCTCCGACGATACAAGTTTTTTAATACCCCTTCTGATCTGGCTTTAATTTACAAAGCTTTATTCGTCCAAAACTTGAGTATAACTCTCGTATTTGGGCTGGTGCTCCAATAACGTACTTCAGTTTTCTGGATAAAATTGAAAACAGAGCTCTAAAAATGATTGGAGATCGTTCTCTTACCGATACATTTGCTTCTCTTGGACACCGCCGCAAAGTCTCATGCCTGTCATTGTTTTATCGTTATTTTTATAAGCAATGCTCTATTGAAATAGCCAGTTGCATTCCTTCCCTTAAACAATTCAACCGTAATACCCGTACTGCTAGGAATGCCCATCAGTTTACCCTTGAGCGTAATTTCACACGTACTCTAAAGTACAGAGATTCTTTCTTTAGCCGCACTACACGAATGTGGAATGCTTTATCAGGCTCAATGTTTCCCACTCATTATAATGTGCAGGCATTCAAATTTTTCCTTTCTAATCCTATCCTCCTTTCCTAATTTCTCGCACTGTGTTTAATCATTACATATAAGGGTAGATATTCATAACCCCTTTAGTGCGCACAGAATATATTTAAAAAAATACTATTCGATAATATGTATTAACTGATTTAATGAAGCCATCATTGAACTATAAATTGAAAGGAGATAACATTCAACTCAAAAATTTAGCTACATTTAACATAAAATGGGTGTGTTCAAAAATTCTCGAAAAATTATAAATCTTCTGGAAAATTTTCGAATAGTATTTTTATTTTATGCTGGAATTTGCTATCATACAACATACTAAATATTATAATAGTATAAATGTAGTTATTTCCCCTTCGATTAATATTTTATATTATTCCATCCATTTTTAACTTATTTATATGACTCATAGATATCTCTCCGCATCATAAATATTATAAAACATCACAGAGACATCGCTTTGTTTCACCGAGAAATATGTATATATTTTGTGTGTGCTATCACTCATGCATAATAATTAGCATACTTTATTTAATATTATAAATTTATTATATTGTTTAAGCAAGATTTAAATTTGGCGTCTGCCAATAAAACTGGTATAGGTACTTTTAAATATTTTCAAATAAGTAAGTTGAAGAACGACGAACATTTGACGATGATGATGATGATGATAAGAACCTGCTATAGCTCGTTTGAATAAAGTTTAGTGAGATTTTAATTCAATTAAGTGAGTAGATATATTAAGCTTATCACTGGATTATTATTATTTTGTTTGTTTAAGACATATTTTAATTTAAATATTTTGATTTTTAGTGAAGAAATTTGATTTTTTTTTTGTATTCGATTGAATTTGTGTTAAATAATATTATTCGTTATGGAAGAAGAACTTATTTTGATTGAAACAAAGTGCTTAACTAAAAGATACAAAATATTTCTTCCTTAAATCTTTAGACTTAATTTGTCTGCTAACTGCTGATTCCAGGAAGAAAGATTTGTATCAAAAATGCATTAAATAATTCAGAATTCTCTTATTCAATTGAATTGGATTTCGAGATAAGTTACTACTTGTGCTTTAAAACGATAATAACTCAGACAACTTATTTTCACACTAAATTAGATGATTGATAATAATTTATATCAGGACTTCCTTCCTTCTGATAACAATAAAAGTAATCCAATTATTCTTTTTACACAGTAAACATTTATAATTGTTTGTTTAAATTTGAAAATTTCCATTCTGTTTTAATCTTGAAATGTTATTAAAAAATGACTCATTTGTTGTGATAGTGAGTATAGCTATATACATAAGTCTGGAGCGTGGATAAAAAAGTTTTTGATTTAACAAATATTGTTGTTTCTAGATACATATATTTATGATTTGTTGATGATAATGATAACATTTAATTTAAAGGTTGAATCAAATTGAAATAAACAAGAGAGAGTTCTTTACTACTTAAAGACCTTCAATAACGTATAAACACATCAAGTGTTTATTATTATTGATTTAGTTTGATAAAAAAATTCTTTTTAAAGAACTGAGTTTTGTTATGGTCAAATTCAGCGATGCAGACTATTTTATTGTTCAAACCTAGTTCCTAGCAAGGAAAATGGGTACCAATATTACAACTTTTCATATTAAATTCATATATTAATATGATGGCTTCAAAATTTGAAAAAATGAAGGTCATCAAAAAACTGATGCTAAATTTAACAATTTGACAAAAGACAGTTCAAGATTTTGTAATCATTTCACAATCGTGTGAACTTCCAAATGTTGTGTATGACAATGTTGGCAGAAACGTCATTTTCAACAATTGTCAGATGACATTGTTCAAGGCATTTAGCAATTTCTGATAATTTCTTCTTAATAGATCCTAAAGTAAGGTAATATCTGACAATGAAATTTTAAGACTTTGAGACTAAATTTTCCCAACGACACAGATAATTTTTCATTGAAATTTTTTTTGACGTTTGTCTATTCATTATAGAAGCTTTTTTCAAAGCACTCACTGACAATAATATAAGATCTGATTTAAATGTATAGAGTTCAGAATATGTTGAGTAAAGTAAAGTTTGACATTTCTAAATATTGAATTATCATTCAACAATGAAAACACGTAAATTTGTAAAGATTGTATTACGAAAATTCACTGCAATTTAAAATATTTAGTAAATTTTGAAACAAACCTTTAAACACAATTTCCAAGATTCATCCATTGTTCATAAATCGTCAAAACATACAATTCGAAAGCCATCTGTCAGCTGTCAAATTTATTTTCACAGTGTTGCCAATTTATATTTCAAACTTGTATTTGACAGTTATGTAATGGAATTTACTACCCATAAAATCTTGACTTTTAAGTCATCTAACATTAAAGTTTTATTCATGATGATGCAACGAAAAACGAAGAAGTAGAAAATTAATTAACATCTTTAATTACAAAGAAATGGTTCACAGTATCCGGATATCCGAAAAAGGAATCCGAATCTAGGCTAAAATATCCGAAATTTCCAGATACTAAAACAGACACTTAGAAAAGTTAAAATCGAATACTAACCGGATAATTTCGAATGACCGTGTTTAGACTCTAATCTGATCTAATATAGGGAATTATAGAAAATCAAATTTAAACTCGTATGTGAGACTACAACATTATCCGGATGGTTCGGTTATATCATTCAGAATGCATCCAGATATGTACTTTAAAGACTTGAATATTTTGGTTGAAGAGCACTGATCTGTATTGATTTTTGTAGATATATTTTGGAGGTTTTAGATGTAAAATAAAATGCCACCAAATTTCCTCCATATTTGAAGTTTTATATATTTAAATACAATTAGGTCTTGACAAGGATGTCTTTAAATCACATCTTTTACTTTTTTATCAAAATCCTTTTAAAAGGTGTTTAATATTCCTAATATGCTTATGTATTTTTGTTTCTTTCAGCCAAAACCAATTTCGGACGATACCGTGTCCATCAGAGAAAAAGTCACATTATCCAAAGGAGAAAAATGGCGGATTCTAAAGAATATCAGTATAATATCGTTTGCCTTTATGGTACAATTCACAGCTTTTCAGGTAAAATACACATTATAAACTATAAAACATTTCATCTTTTACATTTCTAACATTATATCAATTTTTCTTCTTTTTTTTTTTAATTTAGGGTACGGCTAATTTACAGTCATCGATTAATGCCAAAGATGGTCTTGGAACAGTATCCCTCAGTGCAATTTATGCAGCCTTAGTTGTATCGTGTATATTTTTACCTACCTTGATAATAAGACGATTAACTGTTAAATGGACATTGGTCTTCAGTATGCTATGCTATGCTCCTTACATTGCCTTCCAGTTGTATCCAAAGTAAGTTCTAATAAAACTTGCTTGATTGTAGAAATCAAACCTTCTTATTTTTTACTAAATATGTTTTGTTTTTGTTTAAAGGTTTTATACATTGGTACCAGCTGGTATTCTAGTCGGTTTGGGTGCAGCACCTATGTGGGCATCCCAAGCTACATATCTCACGCAAGTTGGGCAAGTTTATGCTAAAATAACAGAGCAAGCTATTGATGCTATAATTGTACGATTCTTTGGATTCTTCTTCTTGGCCTGGCAAACAGCTGAATTGTGGGGAAATCTTATTTCTAGTTTGGGTAATTATTTCGAATTTATAGAACTTTACAAAACTTAAAAATGGTTAACTAACATAATTAAATATTTGTTTTAAAGTTCTCTCAAGCGGTGGACATGGAGGTGGTGGCGGCAGTGGTGATAATACTGTTTCCGAAGAAGATCTTCAATTTTGTGGTGCTAATTTCTGCGTTCATGGAGCTAATGGACATGCTAACTTGGAACGTCCACCAGATGATGAAATCTTCGAAATTACAATGATCTATGTCGCTTGTATTATTGCCGCTGTTGCTATTATTGCTATTTTCTTGGATCCTCTTAAACGGTAAGTTTTGATAATGATACAAATGTCAAATTCAGTTGACACTAAAAATTCATATTCACCTTTCCAGGTATGGTGAAAAACGTAAGGGTTCACAATCAGCTCAAGAAATATCTGGATTAGAACTTCTGTCAGCTACATTCCGTCAAATGAAAAAACCCAATCAGCAACTTTTAATCCCTATCACTGTGTTTATTGGCATGGAACAGGCCTTCATTGGAGCTGATTTCACTCAGGCCTATGTGTCGTGCGCTCTGGGAATTCATCAAATTGGTTTTGTGATGATTTGCTTTGGAGTTGTAAATGCAATTTGTTCGATTCTGTTCGGTTCGGTGATGAAATACATTGGAAGGCAGCCAATTATTGCATTGGGTGCAGTTGTTCACTTCACAATCATCATAATTATGCTTGTCTGGAAGCCACATCCTAGTCAGCCTATTATCTTCTATGCGATGTCTGGACTGTGGGGTGTTGGTGATGCTGTTTGGCAGACACAGATCAATGGTCTCTATGGTCTGCTCTTCCGACGAAACAAGGAAGCTGCTTTCTCAAACTATCGACTCTGGGAGTCTGCAGGTTTCGTCATTGCCTATGCCTACGACACAACCTTGTGTACACGAGTGAAGCTCTACATTTTGATCACTGTCTTAGTGTGCGGTGTCATTGGCTACATTATTGTTGAAATCCTCTACAAGAGGAAGGTAAGATTTAAAAATTTCCCTGAGTTTGATGTGAGACTAATTTCGTATTTTCTTTAACACAGCAACGTAAACTCAAGAAACAAGAAGCTAAGGACAAGGAAGCCGAAGCTGCAGCAGCTGCCGCCGCTGAGGCCAACAAGGATGAGCCCGAAGAAACCGACGATGAACTTGATGAACTCGAAGAAGACATTGTAGTCACTCACTTTTAGGTTCAAAGATTAAAAAACAAAAAATACATTTCATATACAAAAATAAATCGCTTCTCTTAAGCAAGTGCAATCTTAAAACTTAAAAAACTTTGAATTGAAAACGAAAAAGAGAAGAGCTGGAACTTTAAAAAATATTGATCGAGCAGTACAATTATAATATGAATCGAAATGCTTAGTTTCTTAGTTTCAAAGTAGGAGATAAAAACAAACAAAAAAAAATCACAAAATATACATCATGTATAATTTATTTTAATTTTTTAATTATTATTTTTTTTTTGTTGTTAAAAGCATTGTTCCATTTTCGTTTTACATGAAAAGTGTTAAGTGGAAAACAAATTTTTTAAAGTTACACGAGATATATTAAAACAAAAAATAATTGTCCAGCAGATTCCTATATAGTTAATTTATTTTTATTTTTTTTTCTCTACTTTTAAGTACCTATATAATATTATATATAAAACATATAAAATACATTTAATGTATAGTTTATGGATGATGTTTTCAAAACAAACAAATTAAAAATACAAAAATCCAACACAAAAAATTGAAGAAGAAAATATTCTGCTCAGTATTATAATGTTAAATTTTAAGCGAATAATGGAAAATCAAAAATTGAAAAAAACAAAAACAAAAATTAAAATAAATCATTAAGACAAAAAATTATTAATTCCTAAATTGTTCTTTTTTGTGTAGTTATATCTAAAAAAAATACTGTAGTGACTCTTTAATTGAATATACAAATACAAATACAAATACATACACATACACACACACATAATGCCTTTTGTTTTGTGATCGAAACATTTAAAAACAATTATTTTAATTAATTAAATATATATAAACTTACTCGTATATTTAAAAACAAAACAAACAAAAACTCCTCTTTTAAATTACATAAACATTTTTAAGGTGGACAAGTTGTTAACTAAGAAAAAATTGTGTAAGTTTACGGGTGGGATATTTCTTTTTTTTTTCTTAAATCATTAGTTTACAATTAATTAAAAAAACAAAAGCAAAAAATTAAATTTATATCTTAGGTGTTGAAGTTATGTTTTTTGACTGCATCTTTGATATATATATTAATACATACATACATAAAATATAATTTTAATTATTTAAATTTATATATATTATTAAAAAAAAAAAAAAACAAAAAAACAAAAACAAAAACAAAAACAAACCTTTTAAAACAATTATTAGAAAAATAATTTAATTTTTAAGTGTTTATGTTTTATTTAAGTGATCATTGTGTCATCTAGAAGAGTATTGCAAATGTCAAACATATATGAAAATATTGTGGAAATTTGATGTAAATATAATTACAAAAATAAAAATTATATGTCTTTTATTTCCTTACACTTAATCGTGATATATTGAAAGTAAATTTGTATTCATTGAAGAAAAAGTTTATTTTTGACAGCTTTGTTGATCAATTTAATAAATACTTTGAAGGATAATTTTTGACTTTTCAAGTTTGACATGTGACAATGAATTTTGTTTTTGTCGATTTGTTTGAGGTGAAATCAAAGGTGACAATCCTTATAAACTACACTCTTTTACGTTGCTCTGTTACTAATTTAATTTTAGGATTTTCTTTTGGTAAAAGAAATCAATTCTTTTTTATTTAAATTTATGAAAACTTTGATTTTCCATTTTTTTTTTATTTTCCAAATGCAAATTATATTTTTGATCTGAAATCTAACTCATAGGGTTTTCCATAGGTAAATTCAGATTTCCGTCAAAAATTTAATTTTTTAACTGCGCATGGAACACCATTGGAATTGTTTTGTTTTTGTTGTCATTGTAGTATTGCGGTATTACTGTCAAATTTAAATCCAAACACTTAAGTAAGTATTGTATATGTATTCGTCCAAGAAAAATCCAGATCTGCAGATTTGATCTTAAATCAAAAATAAATCAAAATTTAACCATGGAACGCAAAAACGGTGAAGATTTGTGTTTGGGCAATTCTGATCAAAAATAAATTGATTTTTTTTACCAATAGAAAACCTCATTTCAAATCAATTAGATATGAACTCCTTTTTGCATTAAAAGCAAAATATTTATTTCTGTCAATTTGACTGATTTTTGATTATACAAATTTAATTTTAATATTTTAGAAATAATTCTTCCTTAAATGTGGAAATAGAAATAAATGAATGAAAGTGACAAAAGTATCATCGAAGATAAAAATATGGGAAACGTGAAAACGCTTTCAGCACCACATCTTTTTCAATAATTTGCCGCTGTATGTTCTGAATAACTTTACAAATCAAAATTTTAAGGTGTAAAATCACAATATCTTGGTGACCAACTTTGATCACCTCTTCGAAAAATAACAAAACTGTCACAAAATGTTCAACATCTTTGTAGTTATTTTTAAGAATTTCAAAACATTGTTAAAGCAAGTATTGTAGCATTGGGCAGTTTCAAACAACATAAAGGACTTCATTTGCAATCAACCGCTTTTTTGGAACGTTCATTTTTACAAAGGCAACTAGTTAGTTGATAAAGTGTCATAAACTTTAAATTCGGAACTTTATTTCACCAACCTCAGTGGATCATGCAAAAAAAATGTTACTTATTCCTTTACCAATTTCACAAGGAACCCTTTTACATAAATTATAAAATGGAATTGTGCAAAAAGGAGTAATAAAGTTGAGCTTTTAGTTAACCTGCATACCGTCGTGTGATATCGGAAACGTATCCATTCGTGATGAATTCCATGCGGCAAACCTGGGTGGTGACCCTCTGCAACAATCCACCTTAGTAAATACCATTGCGGAAGAAGAAGTAATCAACAAATGTGGTCATTCCTGGAAGTTATCCGATTGGAATTTGAGACTCAGCAGGCTGGAATCCGCCAACAACACATGGTTCGTGCTGAACAATTGTCCCGGATATGCTGATGCTACATGGATTCGCTCCTATTTTAAACGAGAATTTTGTGTCAATATCTGCGAAAGTCTTCAATTGTCTGAAAGAAGATTCAAGTTCCTGATTCCCTCCAAATATAACTGGATGTTTCATCACCAAAGAGGATATATACGACTTGGTCGAATGCAGCTTTCCAGAATGAGTAGCAATAATAAGTCTAACAAACCCAAACCTAATCCCAAACCTATTAACAAACCTAATCCCAAACCTAATCCAAAACAAAATATTGAAACAAACTGGACTCTTAAAACACAAATCTTTCCAAACTTTTCTCTCTCTAACCAACTTTCGTCCCTTAAACGGAAAACTTCTCCTACCTCTATAAAGCCTCCATCCAAACGAGTTTCTTTTAACCCTTCTCATCTGGGTCTTGGTTTTCACCCTCCGATGGTTGATCCTCATGCCAAAACATCCCCGTATCCAAATTTCATCCATTCTCACACCCTTAACCCTGCTTCTTCTTCATCAGTTTCCCAAAAACCACAAGGATTCCTTAACCCAATGATCCCTCCAAATGTTAAGTTAACTAAACATTTATCTGAGGCCAATATTAATGATCGGTATGTTATGTCCCGTCTTAGAGACCACAAAATATACAATAATGTTCGTCTTTACCTAGCTTTCCTGCACGACAAACCAGATTCTGTTTGCTTTGAAGGTAAAACAAATACGAACATAAAGGTTTTGATCTCCCAAGAAGGCCTCCCTACCAAACGTGATGCACTTATGGAAATATTCTTGAAATTCTATGATGGTCTTAAAATTTCTCCTCAAAAAGTTAGAGAAGACCTAACCTCTTTTGCGTCCTTTATCTCTTCAAAACGATTATCTCATATCCAAAAATCCCGTGCAGATATGAAGAAATATTATCGCTCCTAACCTGAAGACCACTAAACCTAAATGTCTTAGCCTTTACTATCAAAATGTAAGAGGGTTAAGGTCTAAAACGTCTGCCGTCTTTAATAGCTCCCAAAACCTTCCTTATGACATCTTTGCCCTTACCGAAACCAACCTCACACCCGATATCCTTAGTACCGAACTTTTCACTAACGACTATTCCATCTATCGAATGGATGTCGTGGAGTGTGCGAGTAATACACATGGCCGTGGTGTGCTTTTAGCTATCAAGTCCCTTATGTCGTCTGAACCTACCCATTTTCAGTAATGGCGTACATTTACTACTCAAATGTCGAAAGATGACAGCTTCAAAAGTGACAGCTATTGAAATAGTGGCCCATTCAAAATGGGCAGATTCAGACAACATAAAGTACTTCATTTGCAGTCAACTGCGTTCTTTGGTCGTACATTTTGACAAGGCAACTAGTTAGTTTACCAAGTGTCATAAACTTCAAACTCGGAACTTTGCTTAAATAATTTCTATCGTCAGTTTATCGTGCCAAAAACCATTGTTGTCTACAAAACACTGCGTAGGCAAGCTACAAGTTCATCACGACTTGTATTTTGTATTGTATACAAATATTACTTATTCCTTTTCCAATTTGACAAAGAACTCTTCATAAAATATCAAATAAAATCGTACAGAAAATAAATAAAAATAAAGTTCAGTTTTCATTTGAATGAAATATCAAGATTAGCTGTCATTTTGACGTTAGTGGAATTGACTATATTGTAAGGGAGAATTTTCTTGACTAACTTTCCAGTCAACTTTCCAATAAAGTTACGTTAAATGGAATAGAGTTTTTTGACAGCTGGCCAATCAGATAATAGAAACTCGCCTTACTTTACCTCATATTGTCTGAACCTGCCCAATGAAACTTTTCATTGAAAACCCGATAATACTTGTATATCCACAAATTTCAATTATAAAACAATTTTTGTAACAAAAATTAATCCATTTAGTATACCAAATGAAAACCAAAAAGAATAAATCAGTATTTTGACATATTTAAAGGAAATCAAAAACCCTTATCGGAAAACGTCATTTTAAATAAACTGAGCTCACAAAACCCAGTATTCAAAAGTCTCAAAAAAGTTAAGTTTAAAGTAAAATCACATAGTGTGTGAGAGTAAATAAAAATAAAGAACGGAAAATTATCAAAGATTGCGTAATGAGGTACCGTAATAAAGTTTTTAAAACAACGCATTCAGTTAAAAATTTGCAAAAATTTTGCCATGAACCTTATAAAAACATAATAACATTTTAATTCGCAATTTAAATGTAAACAAGAATAACATATTTGGTTAATCTTATGTTTTTGATAGAAGATGCAAATAGGAAGAGTGACGTGTATTACCTGATTAAAAAAACGTAAATATTTATATTTCTTCAGCTTCAGTTTACAGATAGTACCTAAATAATTTAGTAGACATTATAAACATTAAAGAACTGTCTGGTTTTTTTTTGCAACATTTTTTTATCCGGAAGTTTATGTTTTTTTTTACTTTTTTGTTAAATTATTCAAGGCCAAACTAGTCAAAAAATCTGTTTTTGCTTCAACCCACTTGAGTAAACATGATAACTGGGTAGATAGGTACATTAGAAATAAGTCCAAATAAATAAATAGCAGGTACTTAATTTGTATACTTTTTCTGATGTTCTACTCGCAACATCAGGTATAATGAACCCATTTATCTCTTTTTTAGTCGTTTTTATTTGTTTATATATCGACATGTGTGCCAGAAAAAATAAACAAACCAAATAAATTTTAAAGAATTTTTCTAATAAATTTTATTTATTTGATTTTATGCAATTAAAGCATTTTTATTAACTTTTCATAATAAGATGACTTGATGAAATAAATAATTACAATCACCAGAAATATATAAAGCAATAGATTGAATTTCGAAAAGTGTGTGTTATTGTTTTACAGAAATTTAAACCTTTATTTCATTAAAAAAAAAGATAAATAAATTTGAATCATTTATATGTTTACATTTTATTTCTGGAAAATTGATTTTAAATTAAAAATTTGAGTTTTGTAAAGGGTTTTCCAATAAAAGGTTTCTTCTTATTATTGAAAAAAGAACTAGTATTTTGTAAAATAAATTAGTAGATGTTTATTGTGAAATTTTCCATAACCAAGTAGCTTATTTGCTACTGTATGTCCTTGATAGCTTCACGAATTCCATTTTTAAGGTCTTGTATCGGCTTAAGAATATTGACATTTTTCTTTCACGTAAATAGCTCCAATGAAAACAGTCTTAGTGATTTGTGATCACTTCTTCGAGAAATATCACGGTCTGGAAACTTTTTTTTCAAAATTGCTATTGGTTGAAAATAGCCGTCCACATCAATACCTTCCAACCCCGGGAATTGATCATTAAAAAAAACTTGATAGTGCAATACCCATTAACTGAAACAATTGTGCCAACCTCATTTTCAAATAATTATGGTTTAATCACTTTACCAGCACAAGAACCGGACCAAACAGTGACACATTGAGGACGGAGCGAACAATCATTCTGGGTTTTTCTGAGACCTAAATGTGACAGTTCTGCTTATTAACGTAGCTGCCATAATGGGCCTTATCACTAGGACCAGTTTTCGACGAATATCCGTACCATTTTTCGATGAATATCCGTAACATTTGATGCATTTCAAATCAGCCCAATCGGCGAAGCTTAAGATCTTGGGTTAACTGAACTTTAAAAGTCTTATGCAAAATACGGGGTAATGTCCTTTATGGAATATTTAATTCCAAATATGGACGAGGAATCGACAATCTGAGTTCCCGTCAACACTACCAGCTATAGCAACAATATTATCAGTTGTTCTTGAGCGACACAGAAGCGGTTTCGATTTTTCACATCGCTTAGTTGCATTTTTTCACTGCACCGCTTTCAATAGTGAATTCTATCAATTTCTATGCGTTGTCAAAGCGTAGGTTTTACTTATCAAGTGTCAAATAATGACAGCTGCAAAATATAACTCCTTAAAATAGACAGCTTCATGCAATAGACAGGTTCATACAACATAAGGGACTTCATTTGCATTCAACTGCTTTCTTTGAACGTAAATTTTGACCAAGGCAACTAGTTAGTTTTTAAAGTGTCATTAAGTGTCAAATTCGGAACTTTATTTTACCAAGCTCTACTTTCAACTGATCATTCAAAAGCTACCAAAAACACAATTGTCTACAAAACACTCCTCATGCAAGCTACAATTATATCTCGACCACTATTTTGTATTTCAAATAGAATTCAGCAGAAAATAATTAATTTATGGAGTAATAAAGTTCAGCTTTCAATTGAATGAAAAATTATGATAAGCTGTCATTTTGACGTAAGTGGAATTGACTTAATAGCAAGGAAGATTTTTCTTGATTAACTTTCCAGTCAACTTCCGAATAAAGTTGCCTTAATTGGAAGGCAATTTTTTGGCAGCTGGCCAATCAAATATAAGAAACTTGTCTAACTTTCAATTCCCTCATGTCGTCTGAACCTGCAAGGAATGCAATTGACTGCATATGAAGTCCCTTATGTTGCCTGAACCTGCCCATTTTTTTCCAAGGCAACTAGTTAGTTGTTCAAGTTTCATAAATTTTAAACTCAGAACCTTACTTCACAAACCTCTACCTTCTGTTGATCCTGAAAAAAACTACCAAAAACATTATTGTCTACAAAATACTCCTCAGGCAAGCTACAAGTCCAACACGATTTGTATTTAGTATTGTAAAAATATAATACTTATTTCTTTTCCAATTGAGAAGAAACCCTTTTTCACAAAACATCAAATGGAATTGTGCAGAAAATAAATTAATTGTAGAGTAATAAAGTTCAGCTTTCAGTTGAATGAAAAAACATGATCAAGTGTCATTTTGACATAAGTGGACTTGAGTTGATAGTTAGGGAGATTTTTCTTGATTAACTTTCCAATAAGCTTTCCAATAAAGTTGCCTTAATTGGAAGGCAATTTTTTTGACAGCTTCCCAATCAGATACTAGGAACTTGCCTTACTTTCAAGTCCCTCATGTCGTCTGAACCTGCAAAATGTGTTGCTAGGGAAATACATTTAGTATTAACTTGTATGTATGCAAATAAAAAACACGCATACATACATACATATGTTCTTAATATGTAAACTTACAAAAACTAAAAACCCAACAGAAATCGTGCTCTGCCAAATTTATTTAGTAGGTAATCTTCACTTAAAATCTTACATAGGCATACAAAAAAAACTAAAAATATTTAATCAACTGTTTTTATGTTAATATTAATAATATCGGTTTATTTGATTTTTCCAGAACTTATTACCAGCTCACTGATCTTTGTTTGCTGCAAATAATAAATAAATTTTAACGCAAACGCACATTTAAAATCCACAAAACAGGGTGTATCATAACACTGATCGATATGGTTTTGTAACTGACAATCAAATAATACTTTTTCGAAGATTTTTGGAGTTTTAAATTCGAATATGGCTTTGCGTCTTTTTGAGATATCATCTTTTAAAATTCGAAAAATAAACGTCATATTAAGCTCTATAAACAACGTGAAATAAATTTTGAAAACATACAACTTATTCTAAAAACGGTTAATTTTAACTTTAGAAGTTATTGGGCGCATTCACTAATGTAGTCACTACGTAGTGAAGTCATTCTGATTGGCTACATCCAACTACAAAATAAGTTATACAATAAATAGTGAACATTGATTTTGACGTTTTACAATCAGTTGTTCTGTTAAGACACAAGAATTGAAAACGAAATTAATCGTTTAGTATTTAAATACAAATATAAATCACTGAAATTATTTCTTATATTTGATTTTATTGAATTTAAAAACAAAAAAAATATTTAAAGTTATCAAATCAAAAATGTTTCTTATTTTATATATTTGCATTTGTCCATAATAAGACAGTTCCGGATTGACTATCTTCGTAGTGTAGTTTTGCATTCACAAAACTAGTTGAATTTTGACTACGCAGTCACTAGCTTTATTAATGCGCCCATTGTAATCGATCCGAAAACATCATTTGCAAATTCTTAAGAATTTTTTCCCCCGTCTTTTTTAAATTAGAAATTAAGCTTAAATTGAATTTAATTAAAAAACAATAAAAGCACACGATTCAATGTAACGGAAACTAAGTGGGTTTCAACAAAGATTCAAACTGTGTAAATCAAGTGACAACTGTCGAAAACACCAACTCCAAAAAAACCATTACCATATTGAAAACCACTGATCGAAAAAAAAAAACACCCTTTAGAAGATACAATTATATAGTTTTGTCATGATCCCCCCTGGGAGAGAATTTGTTTGTATTTTTGTAGGAATTCCCTGCAATTCAAAACTAATCGAATTGAGTTAATGGATATGAATTATTTATTTTTTTATACGAAAACAAAATTTTTATTTTACTTCCTAAAACTTTGTTGCCAAAAGTACCACTTTTAACTGAGGACTGGACCAAGAATATAATATGAATCGGAAATTCAGCCCTATTCCAAAAACTTTGCGAAATTTCATCAAATTTTGACCAATGGACGATCCAGGGAGGGGTCATATTAGCCATGCAGTTAAGTTGTATACCTAAGCAAAGATTTCATCTAAAAATTTGTTAGCAATTTAACGACATTCACCAAATAGTGGTTTGCAACAACTAACATTTTTTTAACTTTAGTAATGTATTAAATTATTTTCGTAAAATTTGTTTCTAAGAAAAAGAGCAAATATTCAGGTTTTTAAGAAGAAGCCTTGAATAAGAGATAGTAAATTTTATATTAAGTTGCCTTTAAATTCCTGAAACTAGCCTTTAATTCCATCTAATTGTTTGGATACACATAAATAGTGAACATTGAAGTGATTTTTACTTGCGACATATATGCATGAACTATATAGCCAGTATTGCATTGGTAAAAAAAAATCGAATCAAACATGACATTACGATGGTAGAAAAGTCGAAAAAAGTGGGTCTTGCATTATATTATGCATTATATTTCTTTTATATTTCTTTCAAAATTGATTTTTTGTTGAATACAAATTTTAAGATCATAACTTTTTGAAGTGAATTTGCTTAAGATGTTCTAGAACTAAGATTTAAACACGAACTTCAAGAATATGAATGTCCCAAAAACAGCAAAAGTGACACTTTTGTTAAACTAACTAACTTACATTTTTCTCCACAATTTTTAAATTTTGTTAATTCGTTTAAGATCAAAATATTTTCTAGCATTAGCTCCAGTCAGCAGACTGATAGCGATAGTAAAAATACACTCCCGAAAATTGAGTTCGAAAAAACTACGTAAAAAAAAGCCAGAAAATTCTTTCTCATTTTTTGGGTTCTTGAATTTTTGTAGCATTTTTCTTATTTATAGAAATGGCAACAAAAAAGAATATATTCTTAATGAAAAACCTACGTTTCAAAATAATTTCTTACATTTCTGCGTGAAAGCAACAAAAACCCTCTAAACTATTGTGTTATAGCTCTTAAATATGGCATATTTAGAAAACTGTTGGAATCTTGGAATGCTTCTATATGTAGAGAGTCGACCATATTATATAGTTAGACTATATGTACCTTGCTGAACAACAGCGTTCATAAATAATTTAAAAACTAATGTCACTTTAGCCCTTGAAATTTTGTACATTTAATGTTCAGATACACATTATGTATGTTATTTAAATTTTGTTAGCCTCCTTTACAGAACATTAAATAACATTTTTAAGCGGTGAAAAAAAGCTCCCTGATTAAAAGTCTGGAACAGCCCTTGAAGTCAATCTTATCGCTGAAAGAAAAATAAAAATAAAGGTTGGACCTTTTGTATTATTTTGTTGGTAAAAACTAAAACCTCTACAAATAACCTAGATTATTTTATTAAGCAAATTTTGAACCGAAAAGAGAAACATTTTTACAATAAAATGAAGTATTTCTTCAACATAATTAGCCCTATCATGAATTTCATCGCAATCGGAAATTTTTACGAATCCCGGAAAACTGTATCATGAAATCCGTTGGTAATGCAAAATTGTATGAGATTTTCCACTACGAACGGATTTCATGATACAGTTTTTCGGGATTCGTAAAAATTTCCGATTATGATGGAATTCATGATAGGGCTGAATACAATAATTTACAGAAAAAAGTTGACAGTAATTTCTGACCTCTACGAAAAAAAGCATGAAATTGTTATATCGAAAACTCTCAATCGTACTCAGAATCGTAACAATATTACGATACTATTAATTATTCATAAATTTATTTTAAGTCCACTTTATATTATTTAAATAAAAAAAAATGTTTGTTTGTTTTAACACACATTAAAACTTCTGAAGATTCTAACGCCACCATGCATCGGCCGGAAGTTATTATAGCCAAGTAATTGCAATTCAAGTTTTGACATTGAGTTTTATTTATTTAAATAAAAATATCTCTCGTACTTAAATAATAACCTCTTCAAATCAAGTACTTTATAACGATATATCTATGTGAAATTTTCTTATCGGTGAATACACCGAAGAAGTTAATTCAAATTTTGTTTTTATTTATCTCACATGATTCATATAACACATTAATTAATCATTGCATGTTGATTTTTAAATGACGAATAATTAAATTAAAAAATAACCCTAACACAAATTGCAAATAAATTTTAATCTTTTTTGAAGATTTTTAATAACTCTTATTTGTTATTATTTTATTAATAAAAGTTACTCAATGTATTTTATTCTAAAAAGAAATCCACCAAGGTTTGAAAGAGAAAACTTTTATTTTGATTTTATAAGCTTTTCGATTAATACTTATTTGTAAATAGATAATTTTGTTTTAGTCAAAATGGGAAGGAAATATTTCTTTTATAAAATAATCAAATAAGTTAAAATCAAATATAAAGATTTTCTTTATATCTTAGAAAGAATCTGTTGAATGAATATGAAAAATTTTAAATCTATAAGAACACAAAATAATTGGCCAGTTTATATTTTTAAGATTAAGAGTTTTCTCAGCCAAGTTGACGAAACATGAGAATTTAAAATAAACGGAACTGGGGTGCCAGCACGTAACTTGATACAACCGAGTTTAGTCGATACAATCGAGCATTGGCAGCACACATTTTGGTTCAATCGAGTGTCCTCGATTGTTTCGCCAGATTCGGCAGCATACAAACTTCAAATTGACGTTTGAAACAAAAGTTTTCACTCGACAGAAATTAGTTATCGTCGGCAGTGATTTTTGTATGAGAAAAATGGAAAAACAAAATAATATGTCAATAAATAAAAAACAGACTGAGATTTTGACCAATTTTATGAGTTCTCAAGTTGATTTAGCGAGGGGAATTCTTAAAACTGCCCAAGGGAGGAAAAATAGCAATATGCTGTGGGGAAAACTGATTGAATCCCTAAACACAGAGGGTCTTCCACAAAAAGATCTTAAAGATTGGAAAAAGTACAGTACATGACACTTCTTCGCCTTCACTTTCATTCTCCGAATCAAAGAAAAACATTTCGAAAAAAACTTAAAATTGAAACTAGAATGAAATAATTTCAAAGAAAACTCATTTGACATTTCATTTTATAGTTCACAATGACTTTTTTAAGTAAAAGTCACAATGGAACTCGTCTCAAATTACGTGCTGTCAAAAATAATTTGTTTCGAGTTGATCAACGATCGACAATCCTCGATTGTATCAAGTTACGTGCTGGCACCCCTGGTCAACAAGAAGTCAAATAATGAGATTTGTATATAAATTTATTGTTAATATTTAATAATTTTGAAAAACTCCTTCTGCTGCCTCCGTCTCAATATTCATAAAAGCTTCATTCGCATCACACTGCGTTCCTCCGATTATGTCAATGTCATCAGAATTTGCTAGTAATTAGACAGGGGTGCCAGCCCAGCACGTAACTTGATACAACCGAGTTTAGTCGATACAATCAAGCATTGGCAGCACACATTTTGGTTCAATCGAGTGTCCTCGATTGTTTCGCAAGATTCGGCAGCACACAAACTTCAAATTGACATTTGAAACAAAAGTTTTCACTCGACAGAAATTAGTTATTGTCTGCAGTGATTTTTGTATGAGAAAAATGGAAAAACAAAATAATATGTCAATAAATAGAAAACAGACTGAGATTTTGACCAATTTTATGAGTTCTCACGTTGATTTAGCGAGGGGAATTCTTAAAACTGCCCAAGGGAGGAATAATAGCAATATGCTGTGGGGAAAACAGACTGAATCCCTAAACACAGAGGGTCTTCCACAAAAAGATCTTAAAGATTGGATAAAAGTAGGTTGATGTTAAATATTATTTATATATGTACATATGTATGTATGTACATGTACATATTTACAGATAACTCCCACTGGCTAGGAGATTTAATGTTGCGCAAAGCTGTAGAACTGGTGGAACTGATGTTGTTCTTCTGGAAGATCTAACGAGCTGAGTATCGTGTGAAAACATTCCTTGTTGACTCTAAACTGCTGCACAGAGCTAAAAAAAATTGTTTTACAAATGTTATATGTACTACATTTTCTTTTTGAATATTCACTCATTTTAAATCAATTCGAATGGGTTGCTATTATCTCTCAAATATCTTCTTTTGATTTTAGCACTTCTTTGCCTTCACTTTCACTCTCCGAATCAAAAAAAAAAAAAACATTTCGAAAAAAATTTAATATTGAAACTAGAATGAAATAATTTCAAAGAAAACTCATTTGACATTTCATTTTATAGTTCACAATGACTTTTTTAAGTAAAAGTCACAATGAAACTCGTCTCAAATTACGTGCTCTCAAAAATAATTTGTTTCGAGTTGATCGACGATCGACAATCCTCGATTGTATCAAGTTACGTGCTGGCACCCCAGAGTTTTTGAAAGATAGTGCCTCTATGGGGGCTCTGCACTATTCTTTGAAAGAGGAAGAAATCGCATGACAGCGCATCACCTTGTCTAAAGCCTTTTTTGACATCGAAAGGTTCTGTTAAGTTGTTTCCATCTTTTTAATGGAATTTCTGCCAAACTCGTCCGTTTATGCAGGATGAGCCAAAACTTGACATGGCTCTATACAGCTCGTCCCTGTAGATACTGTCTTATGCGGCCTTGAAATCGATGAAAAGATGGTAGATATCGATTTGATGTTCTTGGGTTTTTTCCAGGATCTTCCATAATGTGAATATTTGATCGACCTATCAGGTTGTTGACGATGGGCTTTAGACGTTGACATATTACGACAGAGAAGATTTTGCAAGCGATGGTAAGTAGACTGATGCCTCTAGAGTTGGTGCAACTTAGATGGTCTCCTTTTTCAGTATCGGGCAAACAATACTAAAGTTCCATTTATCGGGCATTCTTTCTTCCGACCAATATCTTGCAGATAAATTGGTGCATGCTTCCAACAAAATTATCTGCAGCTGCTTTGAAGAGCTCGGCATACAAGCCATCTGCTCCATTCACTTCGTCTAAGGCGGGAAGATAGGATTGTGGGCCTTTGTCGTCTATATTGAATGGATCATCCTGCCTGACATTTGAATTTGGTTCGTCGTCGCCTTTATGCAATCTGCAGAAGTGGTCCTTCCTTATCCTCAGCATTAAATAAGGTTCCACTATGATGTTTCCGTATTCGTTCTTGCAGCCATCGGTTCGAGGTTTATGTACTTGTGAATTTCGTTTCGCCTGCTCATAAAACTTTCGAACTTCATTTCTGCTGTTAAATCTCTCAACATCTTTGGCCGCACGCTTCTTTTTCCTTCTAAGAAGTTGGTATTCCTCTTCTTCTCATAGAGCTCGTGAGCGTGCTTGTTTTATGGCTTCCTTTGCTTGTTGACATTCCTCATCAAACCGGGGGTTTCATTTTGTGCGGCTGTTTGAAACGCAGGACGTCAGCTTTTATGATTGCATCTTGGCAATGTTGCCTCTGGTTCTCGATACATTGTGTTGGCGGCAGATAATTTCAAAAGAGGTTCCTAGTGACTCTGTCAAAGAATGATTTGAGGATCTCTTGTGAATGTAGCTGTTCGACGTTGTATCTTCTCCCTGTTTTGCCTTGGGCCTGGAAATCCCAAGTGCTACCTTCGCTTCAACGAGGTACCCAAGTGCTACCTTCGCTTCAACGAGGTAGTGGTCCGAGTCTATCTTAGCTCCTCGAAAAGTTTGGACATCCATGATACTGAAAGCGTGTCTAGCATCGATCGCAATATGGGCAATCTGGTTGAAGGTAGATTTATCTGGAGAACTCCAAGTTACTTTGTGGATATTGAGGTGTGGGAATACTTTAGCTAGGACACTGCTCATATGCTTTGATGTGGATGGCCATGAGGCTTTCGTTGATGCACCTATAGCTCAAAAACTGTTTCCTATGTTGGTCTATAAAGGGACCTAGCACTCCACGAAGTTCGTTTTTATTACCACATTATGTGCATTAAGTACGTAGAGCCAAAATTTACTCAATTAAAATATTTCCTGAAAGGGCATCAGCGGGAGAGGAAGATTTTATATGTAATCAAAAACAAGGGCCATATTATTATTTCTGGTTTTGGACAATTCCAAAACTAAAAGTGGCTTAACAAATTTAAATATACGGAACAGCATACAATTTATTTCAACAGCAGTTGAAATTTTTGTATCAACATCCGTTTTTCGGTAAACTCCTCCCATTTGCTTTAAGAGCTCAAATTGAAAGGACAGCCAAAATCAAAATAACTTCGTTTCTAATTTTCGCAGGTGGGAACATTTTTCCACGATAACGATTCTCAATATTTTAAGACACTGTAAAAATACAGTTGGGGACACCTGGAAACTAAATACCTAAATTATCATAGACAAAAATTAGAAAATACATAGTTTTAAAAAATTGTAATTGACCATTACAGCTTAATAATCTTATATCCACAATCATTTAATCAATAACGTTAATTTCAACACGCAAATTTAATTAATTGATAAAATCACTGTGTCAAAAAACACCGTTTTTATTGAATGTATGTATATAAAAGCATCTCTTTTATAAATTTACCTTTCCCCACTAAATCCCATTTTAAACACTCTCTTCATTTCACCAAAAATAAATAAATAAATAGCAAATAAATATTTTGTCGTTTTGTTTTGTTGTCATCACAACGGAAGTCCATCAGTGCTTATGAGAGATTCATCTTTGGACAATAATTTTGGACCAGTACCAATTTTCGTGTGTATTACATATTTTAAGAGATTCTGTCCATTTGGTTTCGAGTCTTTCAGCACGATTTCAGAATTCTAAAAAAAAAACAAGAACAGATGAGTTAAAAAAATTATAAATTAATCCGAAATCAAAGAATTTTACATTGCAATTTTCCTCAACTGGTATTCCTTTCAAATACTCATCCGAATTGCAATCCGACGGGAAAGAACGTTGAATAGCTTCCAAGACTTGAGAAACATTTTCTTCTAATAAATAAAGGCACGCATTTGGACCAGCATCAAATGTATAGGCAACTTTGGTGCTTCCAGCAGCTTCATTAAATGCATGAACAAACTCTGAGATAGCATGAGAGACATCATTCATATAAATGCACGGGGGATAAGTGTCCAATGCAATTGCATGAAACTGATTCGAGTCCTTCATTGTGATCTCGGCAAACTTTTCGAAATCCTTAGCTTCAATAGCAGCAGTTATATCTGAGATTCTCTTCGGGACACATTGCTCAGCTCGATGTTTTATCAGATCTGAGGTTACCACAGCTCGTTGCATTCCTTTGGTAGAAGCAGTTTTCTTCTTGGAATCATTAACTACCAAAATAAGAACATGCATATCTGGCCAATGGGTTGCTGGGGCAACGGACACTGCTATGGAATCGGATCCATCATCTTTGTTGCCCATTTGCCATTTGACGAAGCCCCCATATAGACTTCGACAAGCTGAGCCACTTCCCTGCCTGGCAATTGATGTTAGCTCCTCCTGCTCGACTCCATATAAACAGGCTAAGGTGTAGACAAGACAAGCGTAGCCAGCAGCACTTGATGCCAGACCAGCTGCTGTGGGAAAATTATTCTTTGAACAGATTCTTATCTTCCATTCAATAGGAAACTTGGGGGAAGCCTTCTTCGAAACTAATCCTTTTACTAACAACAAAATAGAAATACAGTTTTGATTTATTTGGGAGTTAAAATTGGACTACTATGCTTACATTCTTGGATACATCTCATAACTCTGGGATTCTCCTCGAATGGAACTTCCTCTCCATTTAACCACATTGTGTTTTTCTCAAACTTATCCGAGGCAGCTGCTGTTGTTTTTGCACACATCTTATAAAGAAAAAAAAACAAACGAGAATCATGAATTCATTCATGGAATTCAGGAAAGGTTACAAAACCCCATGAACTTGATACTACAAATAGGCTCCTATTCTACATTATACACACCTCATCTGTACTCAAAGTCATGCTTAGTGAGTCGTTTATGGGTAAAATTAAATCTTCATCTCGCTTTCCCCCTAAAAATTTGTATAAAATTACATATTTTTGGGTCAGTAATGAATTTTAGAGAAAGTTGGGTGCATTTTGTACTTACAATATTTTATTAATGCAATATTAACAGGAGCAATACAAGTCTCAACGAACATTTTATGATTTCTATAGACACTAATCGGGATAAGGAATGATTCTAAATTATTGTCAAGGGAGGAAGGCACTTGGAATTTTTTCAAAAGTTTAAATTTTTTAAACAATCTTTCTGTTGCTAGTTCAATTCACTGAAGATGTAGTAGCTTCGTTGGAAATAGCAAAATGAAAACAAACTACGAAACTTCAGAAACGTAACGTAAGCAACTATAAGTGTCACTTTACTTTAACATAACAACAGTGCTGTCAGTATTAAAAAATACTCTTCATTTAGTACTTATCAGTCTAAAATTGAAAACCTTTAATAAATACATATTAATGTGTCAAAATGCTGTCGATTAAGCTTCATGGTGTAATTTGCATTTGAAGTTAAAAGTTTGCCACTTATTCGTCAAGAATATATAGGTATTAGAAAATGACTAATGGCGGCCTTCTGAGCTTTTAATTGCTTGTCATTGTGTTCGTGTTTTAAGTTGTCAGAAATATTAGTGCCACATTAAAATTTGTTTTAGTTTAATTTTAATGTAGTTAAGAAAAATCAAAGGACCTTGGAGTATTAATGATGTATATAAAGAATGTTCAAACCATAACACGAGATGATAATCATGAGTCACAGTCTCAGAAAAATTAACCATATTGATAATTACACGTTTGGGCAGTGCGTACAAATTGTTTAAACGTTTTACGGAAATAGGCGTACTAATGACAATACTTTTCGTTAATACGTCCTTTTGAATTTGATTCAAACAGAATTACCATATTTGTACAGAGAATCATCAAATTATTGTTGAAACTAATGTTTCCATGAAGTTTGTTTGATACAGTTAATTGGCCAGAGACATCATTAACTTCATTTAATAAATTAATTTTTAAATAGGAGATGGAAAAGCCATACGTAGTACAATCGGAATTTGTATGAATAACAAATACAACATCTGCAGTAGAATCTCTGCAGATATAAGGTAAATCCTGCTCAACGGACTGTTGCGCCTCCTAATTTGTCTATTTTTGTTAAAAATTTTTGAATTACTGTAAAGACTTCTGAATTGATTAAAGAACAAACTAATTTTTGTAGTAAAATGTATTTTATTGATAGTAATGCTAATACTCAAAAAATTTTAGTTAATCTTATTCCATCGAGATCTAATTCAAAAGTGCGCGTTCTTTCATGTTTTCTTATTCTCATCTTCTGATATACGCTGGGTAGTAGACCGTTATGATTTTAGTTGTCTCTCTTCTTTAAATGTTCTTTCTTGTTTTCTGTATTTCGTTTGTCTTCAAGTTCAGTGATGCCACTTTCATTTTTCTTAACAGTTCCCCCCAGTTTGACAATTCCCGGTTGGGAAGTTGTTGAAACATCACTACTACCGATTTCCAGCTTCGCTAATTTTACTGTTGGTCGTTCAAAAACTCCGTGGATGGTCTGAATCGTTGCACTGCGTACCTGTCCATCGGAAGAAGCTTTAACGGAGATCACCTTTCCCTTTGGATAATTGTTCCGAGGGAGGTCTTTGTCGACGATGATGACGAGGTCGCCTATCTTCAATGGTTCCACCGGATTATACCATTTTGTTCTCAGAGTCAACTCAGGTGCATACTCTTGTATGAATCGATCCCAGCATTTGTTTGCAAATCGCTCCTTGTATTGATATGTGTATCGCAGTGTTTTAGGGCTATCGTTGATTTGTGCGATTGGTTGGGCTCCTCCAGAATCCAGCCTCAAGAAATGGTTTGGAGTCAAGGCTTCTTCTAGTTCATCGTTCAAAGGCATATATGTGAGTGGCCTGGAGTTAATCATACCTTCAGCTGCTACCAAGCAGCTTCTCAACAGCTGGTCAGTCGGCGTTTTTGTTGGCAATGAAAAGTATAAGGCTTTTTTGAATGAGCGAACTAAACGTTCCCACGCTCCTCCCATATGGGGCGACGCTGGTGGGTTGAAGACCCATTTTGTTGTCGGACTGATGAATCGCTTCGCTATGATGTTTGGATCTATTGCCTCAAGTTCACGTCGTAGCATCTTCTCTGCCCCAACAAAATTGGTTCCTCGATCGCAATAGATTTCTTGTGGAGACCCTCTTCTATGTATAAAATCTTGGAAGCATAGTATGAAGCTATCAGAATCTAACTTGTGGGCTACCTCAACGTGTACGGCTCTAGTAGTGAGGCAGGTAAATAAAACACCCCACCTCTTTTCTTGACGTCGTCCTACTGTTACCATGAGGGGCCCAAAGTAATCTACTCCAGTGAACATGAACGGATTACAATACAGCGATAATCTTGCTGGAGGAAGAGGGGCCATTTCAGGTGTGCTCGGTTTTGCTTTATTGATCTTACACCATTGGCACACTTTGATAACACACTTTAATTGTTGTCTTAACTTAGGGATTACGTACCTTTGTCTCAATTGGTTGACTACACATTCGTTATTGGCGTGCTGAAAGTCTTCGTGGACTCGTTGAACCAGTAGCTTCGTAATCGCATGATCCCTCGGCAATATGATTGGTCTCTTTGTGTTGATGTTGATACATGGGGCCGCGTCCAATCTTCCCTTTACTCGAAGTAGTTGTTGTTCATCATCTAGATATGGTGAGAGCCTCTTGATTGAGCTTGAAGCAGGAACTCGAATTGGTTTATTTGGTATCTTGTTTTGTTTCTTGAGTGATGAAAATTCTTCAGAATAAACGTCCCTCTGAGCAATACGGAATAGAATAGTTTCAGCCTTTCGTAATTCTTCGCAAGATAAAATGCCAGTACTAGGTATGTCCGGTTGTAATTTAAGTTTGATATTTAAGTATCGATAGACGTACGCTGTAGTTCTCAAAAGTCTTTGCCAGCTTGAAAAACGACTTATGTTGATCCACGGTTGAAGTGCTTGATGAATGCATACAAGTTCTTCGCCAGTTCCATTTGTTGTTGGTATGTTCTTTGGCCAGTTGGCTTCTATGTCCATCAAAAAACTTGGGCCTTGAAACCATCGTTCGGAAGGGTCCAGCGTTGGTGGTCTTGTCCACTTAGTGGCGTCATCGGCAACATTGTATTTTGATTGAATGTACCGCCAGCTTCCACCTTGGTCGTTGTCTTGTACTTCGGCTACTCGGAACGCTACGAACTTGTTATAGCGATGGGGATTTCCATTTATCCAACTTAGTACTGTCTTCGAATCGCTCCAAAAGAATATTTTGTTCACTGTTATGGACATTTCATCGGTGAGCTTTTTGGCAAATCTGCATCCCATAACTGCAGCATCCAGTTCCAATCTTGGAACCGAGCGGAGCTTAATCGGCGCGACTTTTGTCTTCGCCCCTAGTAGCGAACATTCGAAGTGATTTTCTGAACTAATTCTGATGTACGCTACAGTGGCACATGCTTGTTCACTTGCGTCCATGAAAACGTGTAATTGCACAGTTGTTCCAAGCCAGTTTGGTAAATTCTTCAATAGACATCTTGGAATGCGACACCTTTCAACTTGAGGAAGAACCTTCAGCCATATCTTCCATGCTTCAAAGTGGTCATCATTTACCGGAACATCCCAATCAACACGACTACGCCATATGTCTTGCAACAAGATCTTGAGATAAACCAAAAAATGAGCTATCAGCCCAAGCGGATCATATATGGACATGAGGATTCGCAGAATGTCTCTTTTCGTTGGTCGGTGTTCACCGTTCAGTACTTGTTGGTTCCCCTTGTTGAATCGTAGAGAGAATGTATATTCATCACTTCGCTGAGACCACCACATTCCTAGAACCTTTTCTAACGCAGGATCGACACTCGGGTTTAAATCAGAATAATCATCAGTAGGCTGTGCATTTAGAGCTTTCATGACAGTCAAGGAATTAGATTTCCAGTTTCTGATTTCAAAACCGGCTTTCGCATGAACAGTTGTGACGTCTCTTGCCAGCTGAATTGCTTCAATTTCGGTGTCAACACTTTCCAAGAAATCGTCCACGTAATGGCTTTCTAAAATGCTTTTAACAGCCTTCGGAAACTCTTCTTCATATTTCAAAGCATTGCAGTTTTTTATATACTGTGCGCAGCTGGGAGAGCAAGTCGCGCCGAAAGTCATCACTTGCATCACGTAAGTGTCCGGTTCTTCATTAGTGTTACTTCTCCAAAGAAACCGTAGTACTTGTTGGTCTTTCGCAGGAATTTGTACCTGGTGGAACATTTCTTTAATATCACCAAAGATACATACCTTGTTTTGTCGGCTTCGTATGAGGACACCCAGGAGCGATGCGTTCCAGTCGATTCCTTTCATCAATAGCGTATTAAGCGAAACTCCTTCCACCTTCGCGGCCGCGTCCCACACCAGTCGAACTTTCTCCGGTTTGTTTGGATTTCGCACCGGGAAAATCGGTAGATACCAGACTCTGTCGTGATGTTGGTTCAATTCTTCTTGTGACAGCTTTCGGATGTAACCCTTCACTTCGTATTCGTTGATTTGTCGATGCACGTTGTCTTTCAGATCAGGATCACCATCGAGACGTCTCTCCAGACACTTCATTCTTTGCAATGCCATTGGACGGCTATCTGGCAATCTGAAGTTCTCATACTTCCACAGAAGACCAGTTTCATAACGATTTTGATTCTCAACTTTATTTGTGGTTTGGTTCAATATGCTCTTCGCGCGAAATTGTTCTTGAGTGCCTTCAAAGTCTCTTGGTTCTACCACTCCCAAGCCGTCAACAGATATGAATTCTTTCACCATCTCATGCAACTTCATATCAGTCGCTTCTTGACACTCGCACATTTGGAAATTCGATTCTGAATTCTGGTTTTCAGGTTTACCAACCAATGAAAACACTGTCCAGCCAAGCCGACACTTCGCAGCAATTGGATCGTTCTCATTTGCTTCGAGAATTTTTAATGGGACAGCGACATGCCAGTTTCGAAGACCAATTAAAATACCAGGATTTGCATCGACGTATGACTGCACAGGCAAATTTTTCAAATGAGGATATGTGTCAGCCAAGCCTTCGTAATTCAAAGATTGCCTTGGTAGATCTAGTGCTCGGACCGTTCGCACGTTTGTCATGGTATGAGTTTTCGCATTCTTAAATATGCCAGATATGTTGACACTGACCACCCTGGAACATGGTTCCTGTCTGGACATGGTCCCACTCCACTTCAAGCATAATGGCAAGTTGTCGCCCAGAAGTCCAAGTTGATTTGCGAGACTGTCATTTAATAGAGTACTGGATGAACCTTCGTCCAGGAAAGCGAATGTCTGTAGCTGAATACCATTATGAGACAAGAGTACTGGCACAATTCGGAAGCGTATCGGAGTTAATTCGGAATGAATCATGTGGAAATCGTTTTCATTTGTATTGTTGTTGGCGTTATAGCTTGGTTGCCAGTTGGGATTGTGCAAAAGAGGATGATGTTTCTTATTGCAATTCAGAGCAGAGCAGGTGATTGGTGACCAACACCTAAACGGATGCCTTTTCAAGCATTGTCTGCATAAATTTGATTTTTTAACCAAATCCCATCTGGCGTCGACGTCAAATTCAAGGAACTGTTTGCAGACATCGGCAGATCTACAATTGTCTTGGCAAACTGGGCATTTCCTTGGTGTGTTTTGTGGCACATTTTTGTTTGTTGCCTTTTTTGGCATGTTGTCGTTATGGATATAAAGTTCTTCTTTCTTATTTCTTGTTTTGTGTTGTGGCTCTCTTACAGTGAACCAGGACATAGACGGCTTCGCATCACAAATGTCGGCAGCTAAATCTTTTAGCCAATCACCAAGCACGCAAATGCTATCTGCTTCTATTTCAGTTCGTTTGTGAGTAGCCCAATTCAATTGCAAGGTGGGTGGCAATCTGTCTACGAGTTCGGTCATCATATTAGGATTTCGCATGTAATTCTGAAGCTGTGCCTGCTCCATTGTAGCGCATAAATTTCTTACGGCAACAGAAAACTCAATAATGGATTCGATGCGTTCAATTTTCGGCGATGGCATTTTTTCCATATAATGTTTCATTATGATTTCTGGCCTTCCAAAGTATTGTCTAAGGGTTTCGATGATTTCAGGGACGCATTCTGGTAGCGTCAGCAATGCCTCGACGACATCTCGAGCCTTACCGCGTAAGCATCGTTGCAAGCGCATTAAATTTTCGTTCTTGGTGAAGCCACACATTGCTGTTGTCTGTTGAAACGTACTTATGAAAACTGGCCATTCGCCTGGCCTACCAGTGAATATTGGCAACTCCTTAGCTACTACCTGTCGTGCGGATACTTGTTGGGAAGATATTGTATAGGATGATTCTTTCTCTTCTACTTTCGAAACAGCCAGCAGTTCGACGGGACTCTTTTTGACAGGGATATTTGGCTTACTTGGTGGTTCTTTCTGTCCAGCAGCCTGTTCAATATCGTCGTCTGACATTTCGTCCAAAAGAGCCCGTCGTTTTGCTAGCAGTTCCTGTTGTTGCTTAAGGAGCAATTCCTCCTGATCCAAGAGTTGCAATTTTAACTTGCTTCTGTTGGATCGTGGCTTTGTTGATGCATTGGATGCTGGTTTGGGTTTGCATAGAGTGCATTTCCAATCATCGATGCTCGCCACCTCATCACTCACTTTAGCACAATCGTAGTGAATCCATTTTTTGCACTGTGTGCATTCAACCATCCTTTCTTCTGTATAAGGCTGATCACAAATGGGACATTTTGAGCCCACCACGGTGCTTGCCGACGTTGACATTGTTCAATTTATAAAATTTTTTGAGAAATGTTAAAAATTTTTGAATTACTGTAAAGACTTCTGAATTGATTAAAGAACAAACTAATTTTTGTAGTAAAATGTATTTTATTGATAGTAATGGTAATACTCAAAAAATTTTAGTTAATCTTATTCCATCGAGATCTAATTCAAAAGTGCGCGTTCTTTCATGTTTTCTTATTCTCATCTTCTGATATACGCTGGGTAGTAGACCGTTATGATTTTAGTTGTCTCTCTTCTTTAAATGTTCTTTCTTGTTTTCTGTATTTCGTTTGTCTTCAAGTTCAGTGATGCCACTTTCATTTTTCTTAACAATTTTTATTTTAAGAAGTTTGTACATTTGATACCTCATTGGGCTCGATGGATGTGTTCGCACAGTAGTTTCCAACACACAAAATACTATGGTCATTTTATTACCCAATATCAACTCTGACATTTGGACAGAATTTATTTTTAATTTATTTCAACTAATGTTTGCTAATTTTATTACTTGTGTGTGTTTCTCAATTTTTGTATAGTCCTGCAAAATTTTGTGGCAACTCCATACCAACTGTAGTATGACTGTTATTTAAAATGCTTGACATTTTAAACTCAAATTTTACTTTCTCCTAGATTCTTCTGCACAAAGTCAATCAAAATAAAAGTGAATTTCAACACTCGCGCATAGATGGTGGTAACCAGGTGAAAAGGCTTAAGGCCAAGGGCCTGCTTCGACTTTGTTTCTTTTTCAACGACTTACCTTTCAGAATAAACCTTAAAAGTATCTTGTCTTCAAAAAAAAAAGGTTAAGATAAGAACATTAAAAATCTTACTTCTCATTATGGTTTTTAACGTTGCTTAAGCCTAGTACGCTGCTGATGCGAAACGAAAATTCCCATACAAAAATGACATGACGAAATCATAAGCGAAAAATTTCGCTGTGCTTTTCGTTTTTCAGTACGCTGCTGAACGACGAAATGTGACATTCTAGTGGAGAGCTGTACTAGATTTCTTAGTACAATTCTCCACTCTTTTCGTTCTCAATTTAATTGCCCAGCACATTAATTGTTTGCGAAATTTTGACGTTTAATTTTTTTATTGAAAAAAAAAATTGTTTACTCGTGACTTTCGGTGTTTTGACTTTGATTTATATTTGATTTAAAATTTAAAATAAAACGGATTTGTCTAATGTGTTCCAACATTGCATTTCTGAATCGGAAACTCAGGATGTTATTGGTGATGTGCAACAAGTGATGAAGACAAGCAGTGAAATTCAACTTCCAGACAGAACTCTCCACAAATATTTTTCCGCTGTGGTTTTCGTTTTCATTTCGCTCTGCACTTGGAGACCACCGAAAAATTTCGTTTCGCACCAGCAGCGTACTAGGCTTTAGCATAAAAACATCGTTGTAATTTTTTTCTTAATTATTTGTAAAACTAAATAAAAGCATAGTTTTGTTTTTGTATGTTGTTTAATTATATGGAAATTGACATAATCTGTAATATTTTATTTTTATTTTGGAAAAAGTAAGTTTCAACGAATAGAGCGCCACAGTTAAGGGCCTTGCACATGAGAGCGAACAACGAATGAACGAATGGACGAACAAACGTGATTTTACACATTTCAAAAAGTCAATTCCAAACAAAAACACATTTAAATTATAAGAAACCAATTGACACTAATGTTAGGATCATAAAATTTGCATTTTGTTCTCTAAAACAAGAAAAATTTGTAAAAACAATTTGGTAGTAACGAATTGCAGTGTGGTTGCTACGAACTGTCAAACTCTATTCGCGTTCCACATACCATCTACACTGCAACGAATAAATTGTTCGCGCTCAACTTAACCTCAAAATTATACCACTCTTGTTTTGTTTTTGTGTGAAAGATCATGTCTGAGGAAAATATGGAGAAAAGGGTAATTATTAATTGACAATTCGTCGCTGTCTGTGAATAGAAATAAAGCTGATGTGAAAGAAAAGTCAAAATATGCGAACATCCAAAGTTCGCAGTTCGTAGCTCATGTGCAAGATGCTTTAGACCATAATCCACGAACGAACCCCTTTCCTTCAATTCTTATTTCATTGAGCTTCAATTTACAAAATGAAAACATGAAAACAAATTAAATATAAATTGTTCCTGATATTTTCTTAACATATCCTCTTTTTAAAATTGTCCATTTTATTAAGTAAAAATTAACTCTAGGTTGAATTCCGCTGAATTTTCTGAATTCATTCTGACAAATGATCAATTGTGTCAACTTTCAAATATAAAAATCGAACTACAGCGGGTAATTTTTTTTTTTTTTTTTGTCAATTCCTCACTGTACTTTATGAAATCCCAAAAAACATGGCTTATATTTTGAACACAACTTCTACAATCAAATAAATCACAAACATAACTACACAAACTGACAGATAAAAATAATACTATGAAAAGTTGATTCTTTTGAAAAATGTAGAACAGAAAATTTTATGTCAACCAAAAAATATTCATTTGAAAGATCAAGCACTACATTTTTTCATTCTTAAAATGTTAAATCCTAAGTAAAACTCATTTGTGGTTTTAAATCAAAAACGCTAATGCCGATTCAATGAAGAATTTCTGCATACATAGAATAAACTCTATCAAAGTAACATTTCTCACAATAATTTTTGATCTTTTAGATCGATTGCTCTATCTTTAAATGGGTTTCCAATAAGAAGTTTTATTTTGATATTAAATACAATATTTTGAATCATTGCAAAAAAGAAGGTATGCTATTAATTGTGGAAAACGATTTTAGATAAATATGGTTGCTGAACCATTTCCTTTTCATGAGATTTTGAATGAAACTCGATAACTTTACGAAGGGTTGCACTTGCAATCCATTGTGGAACATTGAAATACAACTTATTTCTCAATTGGCCAAAGAAAATGTCAGAAGATGTTAAAGCACAAGATCTCATAAGTTAATTGTGATCATTTTTTTGCCAAATAACACGATCAGGAAACTTTTCTTTAAAAATTGTGATTGTTTCGTTGTTGGTTTGACACTACGAAGCTCCATTTTTGTAGCGAATTTAAAAAAAATGACAATACATTCTTAAAGAGCGCATCGTTCCGTATTTAGTAATGGCGTAGTTTTTATTTGTCAGCTGTCAAAAGATGATAAATTCAAAAGTGACACCAAAAAAAAAGTAAATTTTATCTGGTTTTAACATAATAAATAATTTGTTTGTCATCAACCGATAGAAATATACAACTACAAAGAAAATAAAAATTCAACAGTTTATTTTCTTTTCATTTAAAAAATTAAATTGTATTTTACGGGTACTGCTTCTTGCGAGGAATTGACAAATTCTCCAAGAGTAAATCTTGTCATGAAAAGTGCTTTCTCAAATTAGCCGTTCGGATTCGGTTTGAAACTGTAGGTCCCCTCCATTCCTGACAACATTAATCGCACACAGGAATGGTTGAGAGTCGTAAGTCACTAGGCCCTAGTTCTCAACGGACCTAATTTATTTATTTATTTTTTTTAAGAAGTTATTTATACCTTCTTAAGAAAAGTTAACAAAGTTCTCTTGAAAAAAAATTATATCCTCCATACATACATATATCGCAAACAAAATTTAAATAGAGTGTTCGCAATGACATGACGTTAAGTGTAAACAATTTATTTTGTTTTGACCTCGTTCTGTTTACTATATTCCACCGGCCGGTATGCGGTTAGTAGTGCATTTACACCACTTCTCACGTGCTCGAAAACGTAAACAAAACACAGCTGTTGGTTTTGTTTGATAACAAAAACCACGTGATAAAAGTACCGAAATTCATTTGTTTACTTCACATTGCGCAGACGGAACAGATGTTTTCCTTAGATTGCCTATTCCCAACTTTCTTGACAATTCCTTTTACGCACCAATACATTCATATTTTGAATTTTTAATTTTTCACCCCTCCGAACAGAGATCCCATACAGTTGATTTTTTAGTACTAGATCATACTTTCCTAATAAGGTAAATTCTAGAAAATTGAATTACTATTTGTTTTTCTATCAAAAAACAAATTTTTGAAGGAATTAACCATTAAAATATCATTTTACATTATTTCAAATATTTTTTGGTGAGTTGTAAACTTAAAAACTTAACTCAAACAAAATCCATGTCAATTAAAAAGCATCATATTGGTACTTATTTGCAATTTCATCCAATTGGGAGCACTGTTTTGTCTTCACCCCTATTGTTGTCCAATAAGTTAGACAGAGTCAAAGGACAAAGGATGTTTTATATTTGTCGTAATTATTTCTTATTTGCTTGATTCCTTCTACAATATCGATTGTAAGAAAATATTTCAGACAGGATTCCGAACAAAAAGCTTTCGGAACTATTTTATTCTGTTTTTATAAATTGTAATATTTTAAGTAAATTATGTGCAAGCAATTTAATAAAAATCAATTAAACTAAAAAAGAAATTCAACAACTTTTGAATTTTCATAAATCTAAATACTCAAATAACAGTGATTTGTTTGTATTTTCATTTGAGAATACTAAAATATAGAAGTTAGGAAACAAAATTATTGGCATTGTGCAATGGTGGGTTTAGTGCAACCATCAAAATATGGTGAATATTTTCACGAATTGTATACAAATGGTTCTGAAAGGTAAAAACAATTTATTTTCTTATTCGAATTGATGTTTATTATTTATCAAAAATAAAGAAAAACTTGAGAAAACAAACATTTAGTTATTTATCATAATAAGTGAGTTCGTTGTTCTTGTTAAGTGAAAGAAAAATAATATCGATTTTTACCAGGACTACAGGATTCGTAGGTAGCAGGTTAGGTAAATTGGTTTCCAATATGAATTCAAAGTCCTTTTCTGCGTATTTTTGTAAGGTTTCCCTTTAACAAGATCACAAAGTAATAATCAAAAATATGTACATGAATATAAATACTTAAGGAAGCTTAAAATTTGATAATGTCATTTAGATCGATCCTTCAATATTTTGACCAAACAGATTAATAAATATAATTTTTCACATTTTCGTATTTAAATGAACAAAACAAATTAAATAATTGTTGATGTTTAATTAAATTTGGGGCGTTAAGTTCCTCATACATTTAACATCATTAGTTAACTTGACTAATAATTGCTGTTCATGATTTTCTTTTGTTTTATAAATAATTTATTTTCGGTTAAGGCAGCTGGAGGTATGAAATCATTTTCTAAATGAACTGCTAGGCGCATCGATTTAATAATAATTGTCTTCTTGTAAAAAGCCTCGAGCAAAAACATACCTAGGTATTTGAATTTGAAAATTTATATATTAATCCCATCCCACAACCACAAAATACGGTGCTCGTAATTGTGTAACTATTGTCTTATAAATTAACATGATTAATTAAGGTTATCAAATTGGAACTCTCATTGCCAAAGATTTTAGTTTGTGACAACATATTTCAATCTATTGAGCTATCAAGATTAGAAAATTTTTTGACTCAAACTACATGGGTTCCATTTTCTTCTTTGTTTTCGTCTTGTAAACAAAATATACATAATAGACATAACACAAAACGGTGTTTATAAATGGAACAAAAGGCTTAACGTGTTAGTGAAAAGCCGTTGCAAAGTATCACTGGACAACAAAATTATGCCTTTTGTTTGTCCCAAAAAACAAAAATACTTCTATAAGTTGTCCTGAATTCGAGTCTCAACTTGTAATTTTCCTATCTTATCAAGTTTTTTTAAATACAGGGTCAATTTTGCGGTTTCAAAACTAAAAAGTAAAGTTTGAACGTTGACATTAATGAGTGAAACACTACATCATTTAAATGACCATCACGCTAATTGTTGCAAGCATCGATTCTTTTGAGGTAATTTTCGACCACTTCTTGACACGTATTGGGCGGTATCTCATAAAGCAAGGTCTTTCGCGTAGCCCCATAAAACAAAAAAGTAATCAAATCACATGATCTTGGTGGCCAGTTGATATCCAGTTGATATGTACGAGGAATTACGCGGCCAGGAAATGTCTCTTGCAATAAAGCCATATTCACTTGAGTTGTGTGACATGGGGCACCGTCTTGTTGAAAGCACATATTCTCCAAGTCATATTCTTCAATAGCAGGCAAAAAAAATTCGGTTATCATATGACCATAACGCTTCGAATTGACGGTTACAGTCGTTTCATCATTGCTGTTGAAGAAGTAAGCTCCATTCACATCTCCGGATCTCCGGATATCTTCAGAGAACATCTTTCAAGAGCTTCAACAACATTATCAAGAAATGTGTATAGAAACCTCAATCACCAAATATCATCACAGGCTAATTATTTCAGTAACGAGTTTTCTTCTGAGGCTATAAGTTACATATTTAGAGCCCGAGTCGAAATATTGAATCTTAACTCTATGCCGCATCGAACTGATCTTCCACAAATCTGTAGCCTTTGTAACACCGGAGAACCAGAAGACATCACACACTTCTTTGCATCGTGCCCTCTACTCCAAGAGATTCGACGGTTGTATTTCGAACTGAGTTTTCTTCCCCCAACTCGGCTCTATGAAATCCTTAATGGAGACTTTGGATGGTCAACTGTATATAGATACTGCAAACATGCTCTAAATTACCGAAATAGTTTTCCATAACTCTACAACCAATTATTGCAATTGAAAGTTTCCTATTTAATATTTTGTGTTTCAAATCATGTAAAAATTGATATATTTTTCCTATCTAATATTTTGTGTTTCAAATCATGTAAAAATTGATATATATTTTTCCTATTTAATAATTTATGTTTCAAATCATGTAAAAATTGATATAATTCTTAAAATTGTTGAATTCGCACTTGATGCTTTAACAAATTATTATTTCTTTTTTTTTTGTTTTTATATAATTAGTTGAACTTATGTTTATTATTTGAATTTTAACTTCTTTATATTTAAATTGTGTTCTTGTTATGAAATGTCGATCAGGCAGACGGCAGAATTGCCATGTCCATATTCTTAAAGAAAAACATTTGTTAATAATAATTTATATCTTAAAATAAAGAAACTATCTATCTATCTATCTATCTATCTCACATCTCCGGACCAAAGCGTGCACCAAACAGCCTCTTTTCAATTACTTGATGATTCTCAAAACCCCAAATTCCAGTCTCTTCAAGTTTCTACACAATTTTGCCAATTGCTTGCGTAGTTAGAAGATTATGTATACCATAATCTCATCTTAAAGCACGATATGTGGCTGTGGCAGAATCGCATTTGTATGCGTTGTGCGATAGTTAAGCGATCCATTTTCGTAAATGTCAGACTTTCAACTGACAAAAAAAATTGGTTTACCAACTTAGTTTGACGGATGTCGAATTCCAACCGCATACTTTTAAAACCGCAAAATGGATAACCCTTTATGTCTTTTTAAAAATGTTAAAGAGAATCAAAAACAATGCTTTAAAGGCTATACAAAAATTAAATAATTTTAGTATCTTACATAGTTTCTGGAAATTCTCGTTATTGTTAAGAGTCTTCATTTTGCTGTACATAGGTACCTACGTATATGAAGTTTTGAGAAACCTTGAATGGTTTAGCGCTTATTGGTGAAATCTATCAACTTATGAAGATTTATTTACTTCAATTCGTTATATGGTAACGTGAAAAATGCTTATTAATACATTTTTGAATTTTAAATTCCTAAAATTGTCATTTGGTGAACTTAGCAAGAAATTAAAATTTATTGAATATTTCAATTAATTCATTAAGAGGGCTCTGAACACCGTAATGATTTATAATTTTGACCAAGTTGATGTTTATGTTTGATTTGAGAACAATTAAAGTGGTGATTCTCATCGGCTTTGTTGGTCTTTTTGATGATTAAATGAAAACAGTTTTCATCTGATTTTTCCCAACGTTTCGACGGTGATTGCCGTCTTCTTCAGGGGATGTCTTTATTCACAAAAATGATAAAAATGTTTATTTAATACATACGAATATTATGTAAAGCGTACAAGTATGACTTACATTGATTTGAATATTACAAAAAACATTTAAAAAAAAAAAAAACAATTTAAACAATTAAAACAAATAATCACCGTAGTTCGATCTGCTAAAAATCCTATAAATGGTCTTTGGAGTCGTATACTCGATCGAATAAAACTAAAGTTGAAACGAATAAGAACCGATGGTGATGATATTGTTCCATTTATTATTGCTACACAAAAATAAAATTGTAAATATTTTCTATGGTTTGTCAACGAAGAAAAATTAATAGAAATAAGCCTTTATGAATAACGAGGCTGATTATTTCACATAAACCAAGGAAGAGAACAGAAACAAAAACGCAAAACTTTCTTTGAATCTTGAATCTCTTCCAGAATTGGCCCCACAAATGAAACAAAAAGTAACTTGAAAATATTAGGATCACCGAAATCGCGACCAAATCTTTTAATGAAGCCAAGTACTTAAGGAACGATTTTTTGAAAATTTTATGAAATACTATAAATATACCCATAGTACCCTTGGCGTGATGACAGTGGACTGTCATGCTAGAGGTCTTGGGTTCAATCTCTGCCTGTGCCACCTAAAGTTTTTCCACAAGTATGACTTTTGCGAGGAATTGACAATTCTTCAAAAAGTAATTCTTGTCAAGAAAAGTGTTTTCTCAAATTAGCTGTTTGGATTCGGCATAAAACTGTAGGTCCTATCCATCTCTGACATGACTCGCAAACATGAATGGTTAAGAGTTGTAAGTCACTAGGCCGTAGTTCTCTATTATTATTTGAATTTGGAACATCATCACGAATTTTTGACTTTTTTTAAATTAAAACCTGACGTGAGGGAGTGATTTAAGAGCTTGATTATTGAATCAAGTCCTTCAGACCCCATCGAAAAGTGCAATTTGACTGATAGGAACAAAACCTTGTTTAACAATGTAATTGAAATTCTGGCAAAGGAATCGGTGCAATATTTTTGTCAAGTTTAAAAAACTCCGAAGAGTCAGTCAGACGGAATTATTATACAAAATTTAATCAATTTAAAAGAGTATTCGATTAAAAAGACAAGAAAATTCATTACGGATCATTCAAAAGTCGTTTCTAAAACTTTTTTTCTTGTTTTTATATTCTATTAAAATAAAATTAATATTTCCCAATGTTATTTTTGTATTTTAATGAATAAAAATTAGTTCTTATTCAGCTGAGAAAGTAAATCATTTTAATACCTGAACAAATAATGCTCCATTCCGCTTGAGTTTTAAGTCTTTCAAAAAGTAAAAACTAAACCTACCTTGAATTAAGAACTTTGTCGAGATTTTATCTCTAGATTTTTATATTGTAGATTTAAAAAATATTTGTTTGAGATTTTTATAGTTCTATATTGCATTTTTTGTATTTCCACACCTATTTACCCTAAAAACGCCTGAAAAATATTTCTAATTCAAAATGATCTTATAAATGGCTCTACTACAAAATCTATCCTTAAATCTAGCCTTTTCATAGACCCCTTGGAAGAAGATTTGCACCATGAATGGCAAAATGTTTTTTTTTTTTGCAAAGGCGACCCAACTAGTATCCCTTCAGTCGTAATAAAATTTCGAAATCGTGAGATACGACTTTTCAAGAAATTCAAATTTTGTTACAAATTTGTTTGTCCAGATAGAAGTTGTTATACTTTTTGTTTCAATTCGTAGTAAAAATATCCTCTGACGGGGTCCGTGAAAACTCTAAACACGAAATACATTTATCTCGAATGCCAAAATCTTGAAAACCAAAAGATCGAACGCATATAATCAACAATAACAACAGTCTACAACAGTATGCAAAATCTGGAGGAATTAAACTTGTTTATTCGGGTCCTTTCCTGGTCATGCAAATCCTTTGTCGGTTATTTATTTTGTGTTATTTAAGATAACACCAAGATTCGCTTGGAAATCTAGCCTTATCATTACATCGATATAATATTTTTTTGGGATGGAGGGGGTCAGAAGATTGTTAACTGCACACAAAAAAGGTTCTAAAATTAAAACTACAAAGTTAATAAACTAGTAAACTACTGCATAGAAGAATTTTAAGCTGATTTTGAAATTGGTAAGACCAAACTTTTGATTTACTTAATTCACGAATTCCATGGAAACTCAACTCGAATATGGTTCGCGTACCTAAAATGCCCACACCAAGTCTGAGTGTCTATGGCCCGCCTAGCTCCATTACGACTTACAAAAAACCAAAGTTTAAACCAGTAAATTAGCTCGAAAATATTCTTAAAAAAACACTTTTGAAACCAGGCTTGTTGTTTGTGAGAAACCCCCTAAGAAAGAAAATGTCCGCTTATATTTATTTTTGGAGTATTTTAATTTTTCTTTTTCAATTCTTTATTAACAAATAATCTTTTTTAAGAATAGAGACTTGAATTTTTAATTTACAAAATTATTTTATTTTTAGAAAACTACAAGAGACGAAAGGTGGTGCGAAAAGAAACAACAACAAAGACAAAAAAGCAGCCGAGAATATAGTTGACAATGAACAACTTTTCCCTGCCTATTCATTGGCCCACATCGAATTGAAGCCAAATTCATCAAAATTTACAGTCTTTTCAGCCATCCGATCAGCCGTTCTAGAAGCTGATGCAAAATATGCAATATTTCAAGAAAAATCGTCTTCTTCGAAAAAAATCAAAGCTCTATCATCGTGCTGTTTAATATGTACAAATGCTTGTTTAGCGAATAATTTAATTGAATGTTCTTGTCACAGCAATGAGAAGAGGAATGCTGGTGGGGCAGATTCTGTACACAGTGATGGTGATACCGAAACCGACGAAGCCATCGAAAAAGAAGTACAAATCGCCAAGGTACCACTGATTGTCGGTGCTGGTTTACGCAGTCTCTTCGAATTGATTGGAGATGCTAGGAATATACAACCTAGTATATGCACCAAAGCTCTGAAGGCTTTATTCGATGTTATTCAGGGGCAACATCCGGAAAGTTTTAAGCTAGAACCAGACGATCTAATAAATCCACTCTACGATCTACTTCTTGATCTAGCTACGATGAGTACTTCTTCGACAGGTCAACAGGCATCGCATTCACCAATGTATGAAGCTAATTGGTCAAATATTGCTTGCTCATCGTTGATCGGACTGTGCATTGCTCGTGGTGATACTGGAAAGATTCTCAAAGCCATTGCTGCACTCTTAAAGTCTCCAAAACAATTGTCAGCTCAGATAATTAAGCTGCCACTAGTCTTATTTTCCCTTCAGCGGACTGTTATGAGTGCAGCATTAAATAAGCCCATTCGCCCGGACTTTCATTCCCATGGGGTTCCTCATAATTGTTTAGTTGATGAGGTTTGTATTCAAATTCCTATAGAAAAAGAGCAAACAGTAATAATTTGTTCTTCATTTAGTTCTCATTAAGATCCATCTTGAGTACAACAACACCGCTAACATCGATTCAACCAGCAATGGCATCCGATGGGACATTCATTTATCTCTTATATCGAACTTGTCTCTTGAAAATCGGCACCGGATTCAATGGATCCTTTAAAGGACATGTCTATGCTACAAATACCGAATTTGGAAGAGAATCATCAGGATGGTTAGGATTTTGTGCAGTAAGTTAAAAAAAAAAAAAGAATATTTCCATTTCCTTAATCCTTATGATTTCAAATTTTATTTCCAGGGAAAATTATATTTTAAGCGTTTTTCCAAACGTCTCTCTGAAAACATTCTCCTCGTCAATACTGACACCTTGTCCACAGTCCAATGTCCGTCCAATGTTAATCTACCAATGATTCGCGAAGGACTCAATTATGTCCTATTCTCAGATGAAGAATCAATTAACATGATATGTACCAATCGTGATGTAAGTGAAACCTCTTTTTAAAAAAAAAACCATTCTAGGTCAACTCAAGGGTGTTCTCTTTTGTTATTTTTTAGGATACTCTTGTTGTAAAACAAATTTTCAATAGTTCTGGAATTCTAGCATTTGACTTACCACTCAAATTAGCTCGAAAAAAATTCCGAACCCTAGGTTATGCTGCATTTGAAGACGAAGTACTTAATCAAAATCAAATCCAAAAGGTAAGAAGTCACGATAGGTTATGCCTTCTTTTTTGATAACAGGGTTTTTGTTTCACTCCGAATCTAGATCCAATCATCATATAATATTTTTGAACCGAAATTACCATCGGATATAGAAATTCAAGGAATTGCATGTGGCAAAGAATTTGGTCTAGTCAAGGCTTCAAATGGAAAAGTCTATTTTTATGGAAAATCTCCATCGTTGGGCTTAAAAGCAGTCGGTCGAACCCCAACGATGAAAATAACAGAACTGATCATTTCCAAAGTGTCCAATATTACCCAGGTAGCCGTTGGACACGATGGAATACATGCACTTCTAGTCAACGACGATGGAACTGTATACTTTGCAGGAACTGCCCGTCGTGGTGAGGATGGTGATTCCTCGAAGAACCGCCGACAACCAAAAGCCAGCAAACCAAAGCGCTTAACTCGAATTGATGGACATGTGGTTATTCAAGCCGCCTGTAATAATGGAACCTCGGCATTTGTCACCAAAACAGGACGTCTTATAATGTTTGGGAAGGACACAGCTCATTGTGATGCTCATGGTTATGTGACTGAATTTGCAGATCAACATATTACCAAAGTCGCTTTGGGAAAAGCCCATTGTGTTGTTCTCAACTCCAAGGGACAGCTCTTTACTTTTGGCCTGAATAACAAAGGACAATGTGGAAGGTCATTCAGTTCGAAATCTAAAGAATCTAATTACTCCATGGACACAAATGTGGGAAGTCAAGTGGAATCGGCTGATGTGAAGCTAAACGAACAGAGGCAGAGGTATGACGTAGCAAATGTGTGTGATTTTGATGATCATAGTTTGGGACAAGGACAGTGTAGGGTGTGTGTTGTATGTAAGGAATGTACAGGATATAATGTCTCCTGTGTGTCATCGCTTAATGTGCCCATAGAGGAGAGAGTTCCGGGAGCGTAAGTTATGATATTTTGAAATTAAATTGTTTTCTTAAATTTGGATTTGACATTTGAATTTATTTTGAAGGATTTGCCCATGTGGACATGGTGATGCAGGATGTGCTAAATGTGGACTATGTTGTTCTTGCATTACCATCCAGGAAACAGACAATAGCGGTAAGATGTGGTTATAGATAGTAAACAATCAAAAGGTATTTATAATAATATAAAGACAATACCGCAGATCTGAAGCTCCTAAGCGAAATGAGTCGTCAGCGGTCGAAGAGCAACTTATTGCGTCGAAAGGATAAGCAACCACGTGAAGAAAATAATATGGCTTCAGATGCAGAAAAGGATCCTCCAAGAGTTGCCCCTTTAGCTCCACAACATTTGGTCTTGCCATCAAATAGTCCAGTTGTCCAGATAGCCTGTGGATTGCATCATACTGTGGTTCTAACCCTAACGGGGGAAGTGTTTACATTCGGAAGCAATCAGTATGGACAACTTGGAACAGGAGACTTACAAGCTGTTAGCGGACCGGTTCAAGTTAAAGTTCAAGGAGCAGTTAGCCAAATAGCTGCTGGGAGTAATCATACTGTCTTATTAACCCACAAAGGAGTTGTTTACACTTTTGGAAACTATCAGGTTGGTATGCAACTTTTTGTGGAGGTATCTCTTATCAAAGAACCGTTTATTCTAGAAAGGACAACTTGGACGTCTACCAAATGACTTCAATAAGTCTTCAATGCATGATGAAGCTTTAAAATTACTCGATCCATCTAAAGAAGGTTCTGCTGCTGCTTCGGCGATTATGGCTCAGAGACAGAAATTCTTATGGAATTGCACTCCCGGAGCTGTCTTGTAAGTTTTACAGAATAAATTCAAATTGTTGAACTGATTCCAATATTTTTCAGTGGTTTGGGACCAAGCTTTGGCAAGAAAGCCACATGGATTGGTTCCAGTGGTGATCAGACATTTATAAAAATTGATGAATCCCTCATAACAACTCACATTCTACCAAAGATAAGTGTCATTGCTGATAAGAAGACAATTTGTAAGAAGAATAAAACTTTGGAACATGCACATGAATTTGACTGACCTATTTGTTTGTTTTCATGTAGTGTTGATTCCAACAATTCCCTTGACTTTTCACGCCCTAACAATAAATCGACGAGATGGCAGTTGTACAGCGCATTACAACAACCAGGTTAATTTTGTTCAAATTATTCAAAGCAATCGCAACTCGGAACTGCCTGAGATCAACCAGAATATCGATCGAAATGTCGATCAGATGTCCCGAAGTATGCATGAGTCGAGGAATCAAATATTCGAGGTGCATGAGAATCAGATACACATGGGTGCTGGAGATCAGAGGAAACGTCGTCGTCAGGAGGCAAAGAGTCCCATCGAGAAACCAATGCCACAGATTGCCTTTGCTCTAGATCCCCAATTTAATGTTTTGTGGGTGTTTGATGGTGGAGTAACGAAGAGTGTGCTGTGCTATAATGTTCTCGCTAGTGAGATTCCGAAGAATGGAACTGTAAGATACTAGAGTAGTTTATTCCAAAAACTTCTTTTTGAAGTGTTTTTTTTTTTGGTGCTTTTTCCAGAACTCATCGAATTACAGAGCGATTTTATCCCCAGAATTGTCCTTGCCAACGAATAAACCAGAATCCCAAGTTTCTCGATCACAGGCTTCGTTGAATCTTTTAGCGTGTTTGGATGTCTTAACGTCTGCTCAGGATTTGATGTAAGTTCAATAAGCCTAGAGATTTGTTTGAAGTCTTAGCTAAGTCTCTATATTTCAGTCCAAGCTGTTTTGAAGATGTAACGCCAGCACTCCAAAATCAGATAAAAGAAAACCAATCCAACGACTACCAGATTTTGAACCGATTTGAAAACTTTGGCGGTGGATGGGGATATTCTGGGCACAGTGTGGAGGCCATTCGGTTCTCCTGCGACACCGATGTTTTGATATGTGAGTGTTTGATTTTAAATTGTTGAGTTCCAAAGCGAATAAAATTCCGTTGTGAATATCTTTAGGTGGTTTTGGAATGTATGGTGGTCGTGGTGAATATTCTTGCAAGTTGAAAGTATTCGATCTTGGCATCGATGGTGGGGGCTATGAAAAGGACGGAACACTCATTTCAGAGACCAAGGAAATTCCCTTTGAATGTCCAGCACGCAGCAAATATCACATTATGCTACCCAAACCCATAACTGCCTCTGCTGGGAGATGGTATCTAATATGGGCACGTATAGCCGGACCGTCATCTGATTGTGGATCAGCCGGTCAGGCTTCTATTACCACCGAAGATCAATTAGTGTTTGTTTTTAAGAATTCTAAAAAAGCCAACAACGGAACTGATATCAATTCTGGACAAATTCCGTCCATTTTGTATCGACTTATCACCCAAGAGTCCAAACAACCAACACCACACATTGAAACTGACCCTGTTCATAAAATTTCCAAATCCTTTGCCAACACAGTGACCAAAGAGTGTTTTGAGAGTTTGGTGGCGTTGCTTAAATGGTCATGGGAATCGTTTAAACGAAATATTCGTGAGCAACGAGATAAGACGCGTCATCTTCAGGTCAAGCAGTCGTTGGAATATTTGATCTATGTGAACAAATCGTGCTTGAGATTGTTGAGGAAGTACACCAACGAGATTTATCCTCAGAAGAGTGTTAAAGTGTCGGCTAAGAAATTGGCCGAAGGGAATTTGGGTAAGCAAATGTGAGGGTTGGAAACTCGAAGTCTTTATTGACAGGAATTCTTTGTTTTGTTTTAGCAAACAAAGCTGGTAAGTCTGGGACTACTACACAGAAGCAATTTTTAACAAACGAGCTACCTACACCGACTTCGCGGAAGGCTAACATGGAAAATGTTCAATTGGCCGAGTGTATTGGAAATGTTCGAGCTCTTCTAATTGAGATACTCAATGACGATATTTTTAAGGATATTTGTAGTGAAGATGGTAAGTTTGGGTGAAGTTGGCTATTCAAGGAGAACTAATTGTTGATATATTTGTGAATAGGTTACCGTATGGTTCTTGAGATCCTTGAGGAATGTCACACAAGCTTTGTCGCATGCTTCGATGCGTTTTATCCAACTTCTTCGCTAAAATGGAATTGTCTATGTGATCTCCTTTCCCAAATGGATTTGGTATGTTTTTCATTGTCATCGTGAATCCCTAATATAAAATTGTATTCTTTTTTTAAAGGGTGACCTACACTCTCACCTTCTTAGTGCAATAATTGCTGGACTTTGTAGTCCTTCAATAAAATTAAGAACAACATTTTCCCTATTGACATCCGGCAATGAACGTCAGTCGATTGTAAGTCCAAGTGATAACTTCGGCCTGCCAATGTTATCTAGCTCAGAGAATCATCAATATCCTATCCTGGTGGAGCAGATGATCTATCGAACTCAACAGGAGAAGACTGAATTCGCAAGCAACACATGGGCCTTCAAAGATGTTCTGCTGAGACTTTTAGAGATCATTTCAAGTCCAGTTAGGGCTAAAATAGAGAACATCTACAATCACAGTGTGAATGTAAATGACTTTGTCATGTGCAAGGATATTAATCAAGGCCTAATTAATAACTGTTGTCATCTTCTGGCGAGGGTTCTAGCTGAGATCGTTTATCAAACGTCATTGAATGAAGTAAGAACAATACATTTTTTGAGAATAAATGAAATCTAACAAAATTGCTTCCAGTTTGAAAAGGCATTTTTGCCTCCTCGTAGTCTACACTCGACTGGAAATAGATTCTCCCGATGTGATGTTAGTCGAACCTGGAACACAGGCAACTTTGGCCCTGATGCCATAGCATTTACCGTGGATCGCCCGGGTATTGCTGTAGCCGGTGCAACAATGTATTCAGGATCTGGAAGCTATGATTATCAACTGGAACTTCTCTATGACAATACTGTGGATCTTCAGGCAACAGGACACAAGTGGGAAACACTCGAGTCTGTATCGGGATCATATGATCAGGAAGCGGTTCACCATGAAATGGCTGAGATAAAGTTCGAGCGTCCAGTTCATATTAAGGAGAATACGCGTTATGCTCTGCGGTTGTGTTCTCAGGGAGCCAGAACATGCTCTGGTGATTCGGGAATGTCATCCATTCGCGGACCCTGTGGAACTACGTTCACATTTTATTCTTGTGACTTGAGTTTCAATGGAACAACACCATCGAGGGGTCAGATTCCGAGCATTCTCTACTACAGCAATCCAATTAAGAACGATGGAAACTCGTTGACTTATGCAAATCAAGTCACAGCTCGGGACACAGCACTCCAAGTTGCAACTGATATCACCAAAAAATGCACAGAACTATTGATTTTGGCCAGGAATGCTCTGGCTGCATCCCTCTCACCAAGTGATAATTCCTCAAATCACACTCAGACCATCGATTCGGAGCACAATATAACACCGATTGAGGAGCACATGGATATTAATTGGGCCAACAATTCCCGAACATCAGCTCTCTCAACAGATCCTAGTCTAACAACTGCCAGAGATATCACTAAGAGAATCGAATCGTTCTCCAAAGGTTTGATAGAAACCTTCAAATTTGACAAACGATCCACAAATCCATTTGACATTGAAATTGAGATTGGAGCAACTGAGATTCATCCGAAGGATTTAATTGAAGAGAGCGGAGCTATTCAGGAATTGAATTATCGCAAAGGCCACGTCGACACAAAACTCAACGGTAACGATCGGACTGACAACGAATTAGATGTGATAGAGAAAAGAAGCGATTCAGATGATGGGGTTTTGGGTAGTCAGATGACGGTGGTTCAGTTGCTCGAAGTGTTCAACACATCATCGGCAAATGTATTCCATACTTTGTTGCCTCTGATTTATGCTCAGATTGGAACTTTGGCTTGTAATGATCCAAAGGTGAGTTGATTTTTGTTTATCAAGTTGAAATCCATTTAAATTGTTGTTTGTGTTTTTTAGAGTTCTGTCCAAATCCTTGGATTGATTAAGGAGATTTTGCCTCATGTAGCTGCATTAAATCAACTTTATTCGAGCAAGGAATACCTTACCTTGAAATCAAAAGATAAAAAGGTGGACTTTTCAGCTTCGGAGATTAACAAAAAGAGAATGGATGAAATAGATAAAAGTATGGACATATGTACAACAAGCAATCATTATTGCATTGTAGAAAGTGAACATCCATATCGTAGTGGATCCATAACATGTCAGAGGTAAGAAATCCATAAATAAATTTCTACAGAAAAATTTAACTGAATTTGGAAATTTTTAAGAGTTGAGTTTCCTCCTTGTGTACAATGGTTTGCCATTGAATTCGATCCCCAATGTGGAACTGCTCAACTTGAAGACTACCTATTGATATCAATACCATCTAAACCATATTTAGCTGAAGCTTGTCAAGTTGATAATGATTATTTAGATATATTGGACAATAATATGTCTATGCAACGTTCAAGTTGTAAAAATGCCGTCGTAACGAATTACAATCGAGGTGGTCTTGGGGCAAATGCTAATTCTAATTCAAATGATAATGATTGGGTTGTTATAAAGAAGTTTAATACGTAAGTTAAAAAAGAATTTAGGGTGTTCTTAGTTTTTTTTTGATGAATTATTAAAAAATATTTACAGAGTTAGTAACTGGCCACAAAATATTATAATATTGCCTGGAAATCGAGTGGAATTTTCTTTGGAAACAGCTTCGCTATACGCTCAGGATCCGCATAGTAATCGTTATGGATTTAAATGTCTTGTTGTGGGTTATGATAATCCAACAACTGTAAGAAAACCTCTTAACATTATTATGATGAAAGTGTGTCTTTAATTTATATTCTTCTTTTTTTTTTAAGGTAAATGCAAAGAATTCATGTCTGATACGACTGGAACATGAATTGGCTTATTTGGGTGGAATGTGTAGCGCTAATTTGATGAAAAAGGACTTGAATTTGCCAGGTATTTTTTTTACTGTTTTCAATATACAATTCTTTGGTAAAAAAGGGTCGTTTAACTGTGTCGATGGATCGATGAAGAATGTAAGCTATCGACCGTATGTAAGAATATTGCATATCTATAAATGCAACAATCTCAAAAGAACGTGTGCACGCTAAGGGAATACAAAGAGCTCACAAGAAAAGAAAAACGGCTTCACTGACGAAACAAATCCGCCTGGGAGAAGAACTAGACCTGTGAACTCGAAAAATCCAAAAGTTCTACCAAGCCTTCCGAATCATGACGTATAATACAATTTTAAGGACCGTGAGGAAAGTCTAATTAACTATCCTGCAGGCATACTGGAACGATGGGAAGTGTACTTAAATGAATTGCTAAACGGTCAGCTCACAGGAGAAGTGGAGATTCCATAACTTCAAGATTGTCGTATCCTATCGGCAACAAGCATAGAAGAGGTCGGTATGGCTGTAAGTAGGCCCTTAAAAAAAAATGCCGGGAAGATGATGGCATATCAGTCGAGCTGATTGAACATGTCGGGCCAGCTTTACATCGTACAATTCATGGAATTCAGAAGAATAGTGAACAAATATCAACTGCCCCATACACAAGAAAGGAGATTTTACAACGTGCAGCAACTATAGAGGTATCACGTTGTTGAGTAGCCCTCGTAATAAAATATTATCTAATCTACAAGAACAGATAGCCCCATACTCGAAAAATATCAATGTGTCTGCATTCTAAGCAAATCAACAACCAATCAGATTTTTACCCTTAGGCAGGCGATGGAAAAATGTCTAGATTTTAGTATTCCAACTTATCATCATTTTATAGACTTTATGGTCGCCTACGATATCATAGTCAGCATGTACAATGTACATACCCATTAAAAAATTCTTCATTAGAAATAAATTGTCCGATGAATGAATGGAACCTCAGTATTGTTTGTCCGATTCTGAAAAAAGGAGACCCTCTAAACTTCACCAACTATAGAAACATCAGTCTATTTAACATCGCTTACAAAATCTTCTCTGCCGTAATATGCGAACGTCTAAAGCCCATCGTCAACAACCTGTTAGGTCCTTATCAGTGTAGTTTAAGACCAGGAAAGTCCACAGTCGATCAAATATTCACATTACGGCAGATCCTGGAAAAACCCCAAGAACACCAAATCGACACCCACCATCTTTTCATCGATTTCAAGGCCGCATATGATGCATCCACAGGGAAGAGCTGTATAGAGCCATGTCTAGTTTTGGCATCCCTGCCAAACTAGTCCGTTTGTGCACGATGACCATGGAGAATTCAAGCTGCTCCATAAAGGTTGGAAACAACTTAACAGAACCTTTCGATGTTAAAAAAGGTTTTAGACAAGGTGATGCGCTGTCATGGGATTTTTTTAACATCGTACTTGAAAGAATAGTGCAGAGTTAACACGTCAACACTAGGGGCACTATCTTTCAAAAGTCTGTCCAATTACTAGCATATGCTGATGTCATTGACATAATTGGAAGAACTCAGCGTGATGTCAATGGGGCTTTTGTGAGTATTGAGGCAGAGGCGGCAAAAATGGGTTTAACGGTTAATGAGGGCAAAACAAAGTACATTCAAGAAAGAACTTACAACACTGACCGTGACGTCTCGGTCAAAACGTCACCATCGACAGACGTAACTTTGAGGTAGTCAAGGACTTCGTCTACCTAGGCTTAGCTTTAAACGCAGAAAACAACACCAGCGTTGAGATCAAACGAAGAATAACTCTTGCTAACCTCTGTTTCTTTGGGCTAAGAAAGCAATTGATTAGCAAAGCCCTCTCTCGAGGGACCAAAGTGTAGCTATTTAAGACAATCATCATCCCGTCCTTCTATACGTTGCAGAAGCATGACTATAACAAAAGCTGATGAAAGCACCTTGGGTCGTTTCGAGAGAAAAGTCCTTCGTGTGATCTACGGTCCCGTATGCATCGAAGGGGAGTGAAGGAGAAGATGGAACGACGAGCTGTACGGGCTGTACAGCGACGTAGACATAGCCAGAAGGGTAAAAGTCCAACGACTAAGATGGCTGGGTCACGTAGAGCGCATGGAAACCAATGCTCCGTCCCGAATAGTCTTCGAATCCACACCCACAGGACAGCGCAGTAGAGGAAGACTGCGGATCAGGTGGCGCGCACAAGTGGAAAGTGACCTCACCCAACTTGGAGCGCAAAACTGGATGCATCTAGCTAGGGACCGAGCTAAATGGAGAAGTTTGTTGGGTGAGGCCCTAGTTCACACAGGACTGTAGCGCTGTTAAAATAGCTAGATCGCTTAACAGACCAATCAACATATGCAACAGCTTCTTACAAGGTGATGGTCTGGCCTTCCTCCTCTTCAAGCTAGCATTGGAGAAAGCAATCTGTACACGATTCCTTCATGGTGCACATCAGTAAGGGAAAAATAAAGTAGATTGTTTCATCGACTACGAGAGGAATAGTTGGTTAAATAATCATAATAATCAATAAGTAGTGGTATCCTCCTTCAAATATCTTAGATCAATACTGGAAGCCGATAACAATATAGGAAAAGAAATAAGCAGGCGGTTTCTCAAAGTAAACAAAGCCTACTATAGTCTGTCAAAGCTGTTGAAATCCAGAAACCTTACCATAACTTCTAAGCTGCTGCTGTACAGGACGATGTTTCTACCAGTTCTCACATATGAATCCGATACCTGGGTGCTTAGTAAAAGGCACTTTCACCTCTAAGGCGAGTTGGAGAGGGATGTCCTAAGGTGAATTGTTGACTCTTTGTGTAAGGAAGGACGATTCCGGAGACGCTACAACCATGAATTGTATGCAATCTACCACGATGTTCGAGGTGTGTTCAAAAAGTACCCGTTTCAAAAAAATATTTATTTATTCGTTTACATCAATTCAATATGGTCCCCTTCAAAGTAGTCAGCCCCAGATATAATACACTTATGCCAGCGTTTTTTCCAATCTTCGAAGCACTCTTGATATTCACTTTTTGATATGTCCTTGAGCATTCTCAGCGATTCGGCCTTTATTTCTTCAATCGAGGAAAAACGCCGTCCTTTCATGGGTAGAAAGAAGAAAACAGTAAGTAAAACCTTCACATTTGATCGAATTTGACGTGTTTTTTTCGCTCTTGGTGCCGTTGGAAGCTTCCAGTTGTACGATTGTGCTTTGGTTTCGACATCATAGCCGTACAACCATGTTTCATCACCAGTTATGACCCTTTCAAGCAAACTTGGATCGTCGTTGACGTCATTTAACAGCTCCTGAGCGATGTTCTTGCGATTTTTTTTTGGTCAAAATTCTGCAGTTTCAGCAAAAATCGCCGAGCTCATAAAAACACGTCGAACCCTAGCAACTACCACAGACAAAGCAAACAGTGAATATAGCTGGAAATTGCATCATACTTAAGGCATGTATACCAACACAATAAAAAAAATGTTGACCTTCGGACTCTCCAGAAATTCCGGGGAACACACCTCGTAGATATCGTAAAAAAATCTGGGCAGACTCCAGTGGGCTGGACATTTAGGTCGCATGAACGAAGAAAGTCCTTTGTAGTACATTTTATGATAGCCTTACGCTGCAGAGATGGCGTAGACCAAGATGACGGAAGCCTTAATGTACGCAACTGAATGGCGTTTTCTAACAAACTTGATGAAAAAATGAGTTAGAAACCAATTGAATTGCATTTTTTCAGTAAACCGAGTTAGAGGTATTAGAACTTTTTGTCAAAAAATTGGCTTTGTAAATAAATAAATTGGGGCATTCTATTCAAACTCTGCTCAGAGCCTACTTAATCTTCTCTGCTCTGTGCTCTCCTGAAAGATCCCAGAGGATCATTGGGTCCAAAATAAATAGAAAATAATACTTATATTAATGTTTAATATATACAAATTTCTCAAATAAATAAATTAAATGCAAAACTTAAAGTTTTAAATATAAATTATAACATTTTAATTACATATTAAATTTGTATAAATAGCATCTTAGTAAATAATGTACTTTTGGTTTATTCACAAAATTTATTAAATTTAAATTTTATTTCTCTTCTCCACAATTTTGTATAGATGACAAAGAAGTCGAAGATCTATCGACAATCGAAGACACCCTCACAAATCATCATGCTCTACTGTCAAAAGGATTCGCTCTTTCCGAATCCATCTTGACTGTCAATCAAGCTTTGGAATCTTATCTACCTATTGGGTAAGTTTTTTGTTTTGTTTTTGTTTGAAATTTCTTACAAATCAGTCTTCAATAAGCCAGCATTTTCAATTTGGTAAACAATTTGTGTTTCCTTGTAAGTTCTTGATTCGGGTAGAACAACATCCAACATACGTTTCCTTCTTTTCTTTGCAATTCTCATAACAACAACTCCTGCGATTGTTATTGCAATTATAACTAAAACTATAATACCGAGAACTATATACAATGTATAGGATTTTTCCTTACAATCCACATCGATGATTTTACTTAATGTTAAACTTTGGTTATTGCTCTTTGTCTGGAAGTATATATTTTCGGAGTAACTCCGAAAGAATGGCGATTTCGGTTGGGTTTTATCCAATTCTTTGCAAGGAAATTGATTATCATACTGAAGGCGGGTTACTTGTAGCTGGATTTTATCGTTGAAGACTAGAGCCTGAGGATCATTGTGGAATTTAACGATGTTATTAACAAATTGCAATTCGAATTTTTCTAGAAACGCTACTTCTCTGGATAATTCAATTGCTGAAATTTGAAACAAGAACAATTTAAATTTGTTTGTTTTGTGGAAGGACTTAAAATTTACCTTTAAATGCGATAGGACTGGTGAATCCAAAATTATTGTCCTTGATGAGAACTCTATCTCGGATTTGGGCAGTGATCCACTCACTTTCAGTCCGCTCGACTTTGTTACCTATCACAGATAGTTTCTTGACACCTATAAAATTTTAATTTAAAGGAAATTCAAGTCGACATATTTTGGAAAAAAAAAAACGGAATAACTTACCGTTAAATGAAAATGCCCTCGTGTGGATTTTTTTAAATGTGACATTTTGTATCCGTAGGAATGTCAAAACTTCTAGTTCATAAAATACTTTAGATGGCACTTCAGACAGGAATTCACTATTAACAATTTCCAATTGATCAATAGTGAATTTTTTAAGAGCCTGCAAAAAATATTCAAAAATCTTATAGTGTTTGAAATGTTTGTTTTTTTTTTTTTTTCTTACCTGTGGTTCTATATCAATTATTCTAACACCATCCATTTTGAAAAGAATCGAATGATCTTTCAATGTCGTAAAGGCAAATGGTCTTATTGATTCGATGGTGCAACCAATAAAAGTAATTTCTCCAATATTCCCATTGATTGCATGTGATTCAATTATTTCAATCTTGACCTTAAAAAGAAGGAAAGCATAATAAAAACTTCAATTTCAAGATTATTATCATAAACATTCATATATATACGAATAACATATTAAATGAAACTCGTATCGTAGGTTGTGACAATTAAATGATGGTGACAAATCATCACAATCACAAAACAAGAAGGAAATATTTAAACAAGTTTGTCCCTTTTTATTAAGTTAATCAACAAAAGAAAAATAAATTACTCACTTCTTTGAATTCAACAATTAATGGTGTGTTGCTAGTGTGTATGGGAAATGATAGAGCATTTTTGGTGAGAATTAGATTTTGAACTTTTTTAAAGATGACCGTTCGGAGACCTTGGATGTTTTCCAATGCATGAGCTCGAATGTACATATGTTTGCAATTTGATATTTCGATTTGATAAACATAACCATCAAGCCTTGGTAGTGTCATATACTGCAAAAAAAAAATAAACAAAGGGGAAAATATTAGTTTAAATTATCATTTATGCTTTGAAAAATAAAAGACACTATGTGCTATGATACTGAAAACATAATGGACTTAAGCTGAAATATAAAAGAAATTATTGACGTGACAGCTTGTTTAGAAATTGGGCTTGTGACTTGCAAATTGCATTCTGAAAAACTACTGTGTAATATTGTAAGTCGAGAGGAAGGGATGGGACCTTCAATTGTCTGCTTTATCTAAATTGGTAAAATAAAAGAATGCTGCCCTGAAAATACGAAAGGTAGGGTATAAGTCTAAAAATCTAGGTCTTTGGTTATTGGCTCGTATTTCTGAATTTTTCAAACTAACCATGACAGGATCGTGTTTGGGAGTTTATCGTCATTTAAAAAAAGGCGTACAAGTATTATGGAAACTGCTTTTTTATTAAAGGGCAGCAAATAACTGTGAAAAGTATTAGATTTTATTATTATTGTGAATGATTTTTTTGATAGACGTGGTATTAAGGATATCAACAAAGTAGATACACATCAATTTTCTTATCAACCATACATTCTAAATTGAAAAGTAAACACAATATTTGTTTGGGATTTTTAAGAGGAAAACAAAGTTAAAAAGGATAATGACTTCGATAGAATTGTTTTTCGTATGGAGTTATGATGAAGCTAATTTAAAATCAGCAATCAAAATCCGCCGATCATTACGGGGTTCTTAAGACCCAATGGATTTGGACGAACACATATTATTAGTTACTTTTTTTTTTAATTTATACTTTGGTTAATAAAAATCATATGTATAGATTCATTCAAAAGTTTAGCCTTTCAAAACAAGCCTTCCTGGAGGTATTAAACGATATTTATGATAGGTACACTTAAATCAATCAAAATTCAGCATTCCATGCCAATTATACTAAAATTGGCGGGGTTATTACAATTCTTTACTAAAGGAAGTTATACTAGTTGAGCGTTGGAAATGGCTTTAATATTGACATGGCTCAACCAACGGTGTCAGTCGTTCGAAGTGAATTACTTCGGGCTTACTTCAGCATTTCCCTTAAAACACAAGGATTCTCTTCCATCAACCTAACCATTCTTTCTAAATGTTTTAAGTTGCTTACAATTCTGCTCTTAAATAAAGAAATATCTTATTAATAAACAAAGCATTTTTTAATAAGAACAACTTACATTTTCGCGCAAGGAATGTTTTCTTTAGTGGCCAAACAAAGAACAAATATTTCTCATGTGAAACGTCAAACAAAATAAATTAAACTCATTCACAATGAACTTTTGATAAGTATTCACAATTGGTTTAAAATAACCAGTTGATTCTCATAATACCAAGTTATTAAATAATTAATAGAAATTATCGACTATCAAATTGATACTAATAAAGCTGTAGGTTATGAAAATACTGTTTAAGAGATGTCATATTATTGAGTGTCCTAAAAACGTCTTACGGCTAAACAAGTTTTAAAGAAGTTTTGAGTTTAACGTTATTGTTAGGCATTCTTTTTATCGTTTGAAATGTATGTAATTTTTACTTGCGACATATAGGAACTATATGGCAAGTTTTGCATTCGTGCAAAATTTCGAACTCGAGATTTTAATCAAACATGATATTACGATGGTAGAGAAGTTGAAAAAAGTGGGTCCCGCGATTCCGTCCGGTCAATTTTGTCTGTCTGTCCACGCTCCTACAGCCTAAACCATTGGGTCGATTGAGTTCAAACTTCGAAGTTAAGGTTTTGAGCAGATTTGCGTTAGGCATTTTTTTCATTTTTTTTTTAAGATCAAAACTAACAGTGGCCCCCATACAATTTTTTTGGTCAAAAAACGAAAATTCGAATTTTCTCAAAAACAAACCGATAGATTTTTTTTAAATTTTCTCTAAAATTTTATTTTTTAACTTGGCTTCTTTTAATAAGAAAAACATATTTTTGTATTGCTCAGGAAAGGTACCACTCATAGAACCGTTTTTTTGTTTTTTAATTTTCTCAGCAACTTTTGAACCGATTTCAATAATTTTTTTTTCTGAACGAGCTCTTATATTGCTTTAACAATATTTGGTTATCAAAAGTGCAATTTTTTATTGTTTGGATTTTTAAAAAAATATTGAAATTTTTTTTTTCAAAATTCTATATCTCAAAAACGGGTGAACATTTTTTTACGAAGTTCAAATTTAGAGCGTATATTTACAATCACTAAACAACTGCATACCAACAATATTTTTAGAACAAAATTGAAAAATTTTATATATAAAAAATTAATTTAAAAAAAAACCGCTCTAACGATTTTCAAAAAAAAAAATTTAAAAATCAAGGGTTTTTTGATTTATAAAATGGCATTTAAATTTTTGAAGACAAACTTATTTTTCAGGTAAAATTTTGAATCTTAAATTAGTTTTTTTTTTAAATTATTTTAACTGTATTAAATATAACCCCCTCCCAAAAAATTGAAAAATGAAGGTTTTTTCGACAAATCAAATGGCATATATATCTTTGAAGACAAACTTATTTTACAGGCATATTTTTAAATATTATATAGATACTTTTTTAAACAGACTCTTTGCATAAAGGAGCAAGTTCGTGCGACCCAGTCGTGCACTTTATTTTTTGAAACAGACAAATAAACTCGAAATCTTTTTAAAATAATATTTTGTGTATGTAACAAGCGCACAGTCAAAGGGTTTTGTATATCTTTAACAATGATACAGTGTGAGTATTAGGAAAAAACGAAGGCATTAGAAGGAAGGTGTCGGTGTACATTGGTTTTAAATTTTTGAACACTGCAAAGACAGGGAAAGACAGAGCGTGGTAAGGCATTCCACATTCGCGTAGTACGAATCTTTTCACTTCAAAACTTTAACTTTAAACTAGTTTTAAAGGAACTCAATAATACGTGTGGATTTCAATCAATTTTCCGTTTGAAATTGGTAACATATGAGCGTTGGGTCTAAGAAACTGAAGTTGCATTGCGTCCATCTCGGACAAGGTCGTTTTAGTTCGCCAACACATGATAAGGTTGGTTCATTATTTTTTAACTTCCCATAGGATGTAACTGAATAGCCCGACTTTTCAAATTAAAAAAATTAATATTTCTCGACCTTTCAAGGACTCATGAATCTAAATCATGGTTATTAGAAAGATGTACGTCTGTTATGTACGTCCCTACATTCGGAATAACTTTTCGTCCTTTCTATTTCTAGAACCAACAAAGATATCGTGCTCAAGTACATTTTTTTATAGATAATAACATCAACATGTTCAGAAAGGACTTTCTAAATCTATAAAATGTAATATTTTTATAACAGCATATGAAAAAAAAAGACAAAAGTGATCGGTCCTAAATATCAAACTACAAAAATTGCAAGAAATTAGTTTCCGACTCAAATACCTTGCAATCGAAGAAATATAATGACTTCAAATTTATTTTATCTTAAAAAAAATAATGTTGTGAACAAATGGTGAAATATTTAGAAAAATCCAATTAAAAGTTTTGTTACAAAAAGTAAAAGCCTGCCAAAATTGGTTTAACGTCTCAAATATCTCGACAAAAAATCTATTTTAGCTCGAACTTAAACTAAGCTTAAGATATCAGCGTGGATCGCACTTTTAAGAAGGCTGTTTTTAAAATTGTTTTTCATTTCATTTTTTTTTTTTTAATTTGTATCCCTTTTTGTTTGTGAACGAAACATTTGATTTAATAAAAATAAACTGAAAACCATGCTGACTTTGGATAGTTCTCGATAGATTTGCCCAAAAATAGGTGAATCGAATACATAATCTTCAGATTTAATGCATTTGGAACCAATTAATCGATTAAAATTTGAGTTTAAATCATATTGTTGTTTATTTATGACAGTATTGCTGTTCACTTTTGTGATTTGTATTCAGGTTTTGTTGTGAAGTCGCAAATAATATTTATTATGGAACACCAAAAGTTTTTATTTGAATTTTGAATGCGCTTTTCTGCAAACAAAAACATCCATTGAGTAATCCTAAAGCTAAAAATTTTCAATTTTCGAAAATAATTTCTTAAAGATTATAGAAATACTTTTTTCACCCCATAACTTTTGTTGAAGTATCTTATCTCCCTTACTTCGTGGTTATTACAGTCTCGAAAATTATAATACTAACCCCATGAAGTCTAAAAATGTTTGTTTAGATTGCAATTTTTCATTTTTCTCCCATAATTTAATATGAATTTGCAACAAAAAAAATGACATATTGTTTACAAAAATTTAATATGCAGTGTTTCTTTACATTAAGATCTAGCACTAAAGTAATAATTTAAAGTCAATGAAGTGTTAATTCAATTATTATTACAGTCTTAAGTAAAATTATTTCATTTTTATTTGTTTATTGTTGTAAAGTGTTCAAGGTCAGTTTATGATCGTGATTCATGCAATTTATTATTGTTTTGCTTTTCACCTACATATCTACCTACTTCATTTTCATTTATCATGGTCAAACATTGGCAAAACATTTGAATACAATGAAGCGCTACTGAGTCGAGCGCTAGAGGCTATAATTTATTGTTAAACTTTTTAAGGAATGATTATTATTATGTATACTCATTAATTTAAATGAAAGCTTTGTCAAGTGAAGAGATTTTTGCATGATTTTTATAACTTCTTTAGTAATAGGATTGATACAAACATATGTATTATGCAATCTACAAGTTGAATGGCTTATATACAATATTTTCAGCGAAAATCGACAAACTTTAAGAAGGAAATGTGGTTTTTGTAATGTTTTTGTCTGATTTATATAAGTTGAAAATTAAAAACTTTTTTTTTTCCATGGGGAACAAAACAAAATCAATTTATTTATGAAATAAATTTGAAAAATGTCAATTTCCTTTTGTTAACATTCAATTGATAAAATTATGATTTATTCTTGGTGTATAGTTTTTCTTTTTGACAGATTCAAATTTCGTAATTTTTCTGATATTAATGGGGTTTCTCATGGGTAAAATAAATCAATTTATTTTTGATCTAGACATGTCAAACACACAAATTTTTCCTGTTGTTGCATTTCATGGGGCAACATAAATTCATTTATTTTTGATTTAAGTTCAAATCTGCAGATCTGGATTTTTCGTCAGATTTACCCCTCTTTGCACTAATATTAATACAATTATAAAAAAATGTTTACATGGAAATTTGACAGCTATACCGCACTCAAAAACCAATGGAATTCCAATCGTATTCCGTGCGCCACGAAAAAAAATCAATCATGGAAAATCCTATTAGTAACATAGTGGAAAATCTTCTGAAATCCAGATCTGCAAAATTGATCTGATCAACAAACAATAACACTTTTTGCTGCCCACTGAAAGACTAATAATGTCAAAATTTGTGTTAACATACTTATTTAGATCAAAAACGAATTGCTTTCTTAATGATAGGCTTTTCAATAAAATGTTTTATTTAATTAAGTGAAATGAATGTTTATTTCAGTGTAAAAAGTAAGGTATCCCAATGGAAAACGATATCAGCCAAATGGCCGCCACGGCTACGATTGCAGAACCTTTTTATGAAATTTTGTATGACCTATTCACACATTCCTCAATTGCTTCACAAAATCCATATATCAGATCTTGAAGCGACTGTTTAGTATTGGCATAAACATGATCAAGTAAGCCCAAATAAAAAAGTCAGAAGGTGTTAACTGACAAGGGTGATCAATTTCTTGCGAAATTGGGATTGTTTCCTGTTGTCACTGCAAAATGTTCAGCGTTGTCCAAGCGAGTATCGTTCCAATTTTAGTAATGTAGTTTTTACTTGTCAAATTTCAAAAGATGACAGCTTGAAAAGTGAATATTGTGGCCTATTCAAAATAACAACCTTTTGCTTGGCATTTTTCAATAGCAATATGTACTGCCAATAAGAAATTCAATTTCAATAAGAAATCGATATTTTTAATGGATAATGGAACACGTTTGAAAATAGATTTTTGTCAGTCCTTTATTAAGTTTTTTTTTGTTTAGCTCAGAAAAGAGTTCTGACGAGCATATTGAGCATGATCTAAAAGTCATTTGAAAATGCTCTGAAGATCCTTTGAACAAAGCGTAGTCTGAGCGCTTAGAATTATTTTTGAAACACATTTAAACACTTAAATAGCTTTTCTTTCAATTTCACTTGTCAAATGCTTTTTTGTTTGACAGTTCGAGCTCTGCTCTAAACCAAAAAAGAGAAACGCCTATTGTTGAAGGAAAAACTGACGTTATAGCTTTTTCAAAATTGTTTTTGTTTGTAGCATCTAAGTTTGTCACTTAAAGAGACAGATGAAAAATTTAGACTTGAAAGTTTGATTTTAAGTCTTTTAATTTTTTCCCAAAAGAACCGATTCAGAACGACTTTTTGACAGATTTCAACAACTTCAACTCTAAAAACAATAATATGTATCATTTCTAGCTGGACATGTATAGACTTTAACAATTATGATTTTAAGTTTAAAGCATTTAATTAATTTTTTTCTTTAAATGAAAAACGACCATCTACAAAAATGAAGCAATTTATCTCGACGCGAACCAAACAAAACGAGATACAGAAAAACAGTCCTAATTATGACCGTTTTCCAAAACGTCAAATCATTTTCAATTTGGTTGTCAAATGAACATAACTTGTTCAAAAATATTGCTTTGATAGGTTTATCGGTTAACATAAGAAGAATGCTAAAAATCAACTAGGCAATACGATCGAAACTTAAAAGTTGTGTGATTGCAGTTACATAAAGCTTTCAATTTAGTACAGGCTGAACTTGTATGTAATTTCCTCTGTTTACAATTACAAACCCATTTTTCAATGGTTTGCTTTTCCGAATTGCTCTTACGTTAGCATAAAATTACACAATGTTTAATATCCGCAAAACAAACTAGTTGTTTTCAATCAACGCATTTGCTAGCCTCGTTAAGAAATTCTTAAAATTTCCCAAATCAAAAATGAGGCACGTCTGCAACTTGTTGGAATGGTGCTCTATTAGACTTGTCTGCCTCGAAATCTGTACTAATTTTTAAATTTTTAATCAAAATTATGTGCTGTGTACGTGTGCGGATGTAAAATATCATCCGAAAGTCAGTTCACATTGTTCAAACGTCTGCAAAACTAAATACCCCAAGTGTAACACATCACTTCCTGTCCTATAGAGTATCTAAATAAATACAAATAAAAGAGGCAAAAATAAAATAAAATCAGTGTTGAAAATTAAATTAAATTATCTCTCTCCACACATGAATGTTCATATCATGTACAGTACATAAGTGTATTCAATACTACGGTTTCACGCCAATTATTCTGCACTTTTGCCAATTAAGTGAACAACACTGCTTCACTGTTGTGTCCAGAAGACCAATTTTAGGCTTGTGGCTATAGAGCTCATCTTGAAGTACATAGATACTCGTATAGCAAGCTCATATACCCGACAGTACAGTGTACATATTATAATGTTTACCGTATCATGCCTCATGCAATCTTGAAAATAAAATAATGTTTGCTCTTTATATGCCAACATAATATTCCCTCTTTTAGGCAACCCTATATAAATATTATTATATAAGTGTATTCCCACGGAAGAACTTATTTGATTTAAAAGTTTCATAATCTCAATTTTTGTTTTGCTGCCCTGTGTTGGTGTCTTTAACGAAGCCAATGAGTATAATTCAGCTTAAGATAATCATAGTCATAGGATAAATATTTAATTAAAAAGAAAAAAAAAACAAAAGCTAAATTAAATAATAACTGTAAATAGTCTACTTTACTTAAATACTTATACATAATTGGGAACAGTAGTCCCCACTTAAGGGCCTTCGTCGAAAAACAAATTAAAAATGCTAATTAAATAGGTTGGTTTTGTTGTCATTTACTTACAAACGTCAGAATCTACACTTTGAAAAACTTAAATTTGATATTTTCTTTCAAAATATTGTTTAACTAGAACTAAGAAACATTAAAAACTTAACTATTCATCAAACAAACAATGGAAAATGTTAGAACCATTATATTGAAAAAATCACTGTTTGACATCTATTTTAAGAAGTTAGTACAAATATATTTGAATTGTGTGAAACTGAAAAACATTTTAAAACTTGGTTATTTGTCAAATAGAAATGGAAAAATTAAAAGTACTTTCTTGCTAAGGGTTTTAATAAAAATCCCAAACGTCACCATCTGTCATTTTTAGAAAGTTGAATAAATGTAAACAGATCAAAAATCATCTGTCAAATTAAATTTTAAAGTGAAATATAAAACCAAGCAATTGCATGCATTACATGTTTCGTTAAGTTCTTTTTTGAGCCATAATTTCGGAGGAGAAGAGAAATACAAATTCCTGTATATAATAGTTCAAAAAGTACAAACAAATAACGATTTGAATTGAATGCGCAATACTTAAATTCCGAACAATTTTTTACTATAAAATTCACTGTAATTCATAGTTCAATAATCTGACACTTGCAAAGTGACAGTTCTAATTCTGAAAAGAAAAGAAATTCGTTTCTGAATTCATATGCTGCGTGGATTTTTAGATACCTTATTAAACGAATTGGATATCTAAACTTTCAGCTGTTCAGAAGAATCAGGCTTTTAAATTTCGAGGTCCAAAATTATTGGTAAATAAAATTTTGAATGGATGATTTAAATAAATCAACTGCTTTTTACCAAAAACATAAACATTTAAAATCAATTTTAAGGATCCTTCAAATCCAACCATATGTCAGATACCAAAATATGCCAGAAATTCTTGAATACCTCTGTATTCCTTTTTTGAAATTCCAGCTGTTTTGAATCAGCTGTTCTTTTACACGTACCTTAAACACTAACAACACTGTCTGAGATTGAACGCAGCCATATATCCATATACTTAAACGTCAAAAATGACAGTTGTTAGTTCTTGTACCCTTATTGTTTGATATATCAAAAACGTTAAAATCAAAACAAGCGTTCAGTATGATCCTGTTGAAGCTAATGTCAAAAAATCAACGAAAAGTAGTTTTCTGAAACGTTAGAAACTAAAAGACGCTTCGGCAACTTCGGTTATAGAAGAAGTCCATTTCATCTATTTCAACAAAACGTTTCGCTTTTGTGTTTTTATAAATGTCTGCCTAACTTAGACTTGGTTTAGACATGTTTATAAAGTCAGAAAAAATGCAGCTGAATAGCAGAAGATATGTATGTTCTTAAACGTCATAAATGACTTCAACGTCGAATGGATTGTTCATCCATATTTGTTTGACTGCAGAAAGCGCGCAAAATAAAAAATGTAAAATACAAAGTTCTAAAAATATAAGTTTTGATTGGTATTTTTTTTAAATATATTTCTTGTTTGCAATTGTATCTTGTTTTGAAGACAGAGTAAGCTGCGGGGTTCAATGTGGCTAAAATTAAACTTTTAATTGAAAAATAAAAGATCTATCATCGAAAAAAGAATTCAATTCAATCATTGTGAAGTACGGTGGTCTTTAAAATTATGAAAATTGATCCATTCCTCTCCTTTGATGTCTTGAATATCAAACAAAAATCTCTGATGGCCATTTCTGATATTTGTGTGACGTTTGTGAGCATTCAGTGATTACTTAAAATTTCACTTAAGCAGGCCTGAACGCGTTTTGCAGAAATGGTATGTTCATAAATGCAACGAAGCAGACAGACAATTGTTCTAACGCAGATTTTTGACGTTTATGACATCACTTTTTCCATTTACAAGCAAGCAATCTGGAGATTAAACAATTCCTAGATAAAACTGAACGAAACTCGATATAGAGTAACGATTCGCTACTATGGGTATGTCATATGATTTCCTTGTAGTCCCTTGTTTTCATAGACTACTGTGCTCACCAGCTATAATTTAATTCATATAAGGAAAAATTTTAAGTATTTATAAGTTAATCAGTAACAACTGTAAACACAATGGTATTATAGGTATAGGTATAAGTAAACTTACCTCATTTGTATTTCGGCAATCACATGAGAACTTGGTGTCGTGAGCAATACAGCTAACATTATTGTAAGCACCATCATCACTATCCAGACTCGTCCATTGCTGACCTAAGCATTGGCTGAATATGTTGCACACAAAATACACTAAACAAATGAAAATTGACACTTTATTGTTTGGCTTTGGTAATCTCATATTTCCTCCGTTTTTATTTTATATCGTATTTGATTTTGCTAGCGCAGCAATGATCGTTGTTAATAATATTTAGATGGGCAATATTGCTGCCATAAGCCCGAGCAAACATTTGAAACTTTGTTTATTTAAACTATTTTTTCTACATAAAAAGTGACGCGATGACTAACTTTAACAACAAACTATGATGATTATGATGGCACTTGGGGTAAGGAAATCACTAAACTCGCACTATTCCCTTTAAATTTCAAGACTGTTGTTGCTGTTGCTGCTACTGCTTTCGTTGTTGCTGCTGCCGCGATGTTGCTGCTGCTGCTAATGATATCCGCCCCCTGTAAATTGCAACTGACGGTAATATTTTCAGCATGATTAAAATAACGCTCGCATTGTGTCTTGCGTCTTTATATTGCTGAACGTGTTTTTTAATCTTATCTTATCTTTGTACATATCATGGTTGTTGTTATCATTGCGAGAAGGTGATTTATCTTTTTCGTTATTGTTGTTGTTGTTATTCTTCAGCTTCTATTTGCGATATGACAGGAATAAAAAAATACTTGATTAGTGTTCCAATTTTCTTAGAAATTGTGTTGCTTTTGTTGTCATATATAGGGCGGGAATTTATACCAATCATCAGTATAAAAAGTGACGAAATCCCATTTATTGAGAGAATTGAGTGTAGAATTTGGTTCTTACCATTTAGGGGCTTAAGTACTTAAAATTCACTAAAATTACACTTTTGGAATATTTCGTTTTGACAGTCAAATTGAGTTCAACGAAAATTGTAACTCAAGTTTATGAAGTGATTGTTGCATTCATTTGGGGTTGTTTTTGATCTGATATAAAGAGGAATTAAAGAAAAAACTGGGATCAAACTTATCTTTCTTTTAAGATTTTAGGATCCAAGCACAGGAAATATCCAAAAAATTGATTTACTCGAATATTGACATTGCTTTATAGACCACAAATAAATTGTTTTTTGAGTCATTCCAGTAAATCTGAGAAATTGAATAAATTTTATGGGATTTTTCATGAGTAAAATAAATCAATTTGTCCTTTTTTTAAGTCTGTCAAAACTTTGATTGCCTCCTTTTTAAATTCCACATTGACTACATAATAATTGCGGATATTAAAATTTTCTTAGAGTTGCACGAACGGCAAAATTATTTGTATCTGTCATTTTGATTTATAGAGCTATTGTTTCATTGGTCACAAAAAAATCAATTTTTGTTATTGAAATCCAAATCCTTCAAAATAAAATTCTAATCTGTCAAATGATAAAGTGACAGAAAACAATTTAAAGAACGGATAAATGATTAGTTCCGTTCGCGTACTTTCTGCACTAAAATTCGTAAAAAGAGATATTTTAAAGAGTGGGGGTAAAATTCTCTCACAAAAAGACAAAACTACAAAAAAGTAAGCGAACGGGAAAACAACAAATTTTTCCCACAATTTGACTGTCAAAAAAAATATAAATTTTGAAACATCATCGTTTCATTTCGTGTTTAGAATTTATTTATTTTTTTTTGTAAATGGATAAATTAAGACAACATGAACTTCAAGCAACATCATGCTGGCCCATTGTTTTTTTTTTATGAAAAAACTTGATTAAATTGAAACTTGAAAATTGCAATCTTGTTGCTGTTCTTTGCGAAAAAAAATTTTAATTTTATAAGTGACAGCAAAAGCGAACAATTTATTTGAAGTTCTCTATCAAATTTGACACTTTTCACAAATCAGCCCAAAGAAATTTCTTGGGCTAAAATTCGTAGGTAGGGGAAATATTTTACTCTCTCGTGAGCGCTCTCTTTTACGAAAAACTGCGAAATTTTTGAGTACGCGAACAGGATTTGGTTAAATTTCGTAATTTTTCGTAAAATTGGACTGTTTTAGGAAGGTACGCGAACGGACCTATTGTATCGAATTCGAACATTTAAAATTTAAAAGTTGGACTTATTTTTCTTGCAAATTTTAGCAAATGTCCATTTTTCTTTTACATTTGTGAAACAAAATATAAAGCTTTGTAGTGGTAATTTTTTTTGCGATTTTAACTATACGTGATCTCACTTTTCGCCGCCGTAAAACGTCTAGATTTATGTTAAAATATTACATATATTAAAGTTTATAAACAATGCCATCATCTATACTTCTTATTACATTTTACTATATCAAGGTTTAGCCATAAAATGAATGGTTATTAAATAATAACATATTGCATTATAACTCATTTATATCTACCGCACTTAATTAACTATCTATAATTTATTTTCATTGTCATTGATGATTTGATTTATAGATTAATATTGTTTTGTATTAATGATCAAATAAGAAGTTCTTTTAATATGTAAAATTGTAGATCTACTCTGACTAAACAAGCTTCTTAACTTTATATGAGTTAATTACTTTTAAAATAATTCATTTAGAAATCAGAATATGCTAAGTGATGAAGCCAAGTGTGTTAATTTTGTTGCTTAACCGACCGGATTCTATTGCTATAAAACTAACTTGGTGAATATATTAATTTAAATTATAAGCTAGATATAAAAACAAAAAAAAAAAAAACAATAGAGTAATATATTTTTTGTTTTGTTCTAGAATTTTTTGTTAAAAATTGATAAAGATCAGACAAAAATGATGCAAGGTTTTGTACCAACAAGGGCACACCATGTATTTTACAATTGTATAAATGCGGCGTTCTTTTAAAAATCCAACATTTTTCCAACCTCTTTTGCTCGAAAATAACAGAAGTTTACATAAGTAAAATGAGTGCAAAAATTGTATGTCCTTATGTCAAAAAAGGCACGAAGATTTTCCTTCCCGGTATTTTTTTGAAAAATAGAAATAATTAAAATCTTAGGGATTTTTCTGTTTGAAGCTAATTGTTTGTAAATCAATAACTTTAAAGACAATTTTTCTCTAAATTTTAATTTTCCAATCAAAAATAAATTAACAAATTAATTAAGAACTAAAGTGTTTAGATTGCTACAAATTTTGTGTGTTTTTATAATTTTTTTGGAATAAAAGTACTTAACAATCATTTTTAGAAAATGGAGAACATATTTGTTTTTTTTTTTAAACGTGTATTCCATAATTTTTTATTTTTAAAATAATGATATTTGAGAACTTATGCCTTACTTTGAAGAATATCAATATCGACCAAAATGGCCCTCGTTATTTTCAACACTAGATCATTGCATCGTAAAGTAAATATATTCAAAAGCATTTAGTTAAAATTTTAAGTCAGCAAAATAGAAAAATCTGATTTTGTGAAAAACGCGTTTAAAGATATCATTCATGCTTTTTACACCTGCGAACGGTTACCTTTTAGAAGGCTGCCATTCGGAGAGTATGAGAGTATTTTCACAGAACATTCTTGAAAATTTACAATATCCTAAAAGTAAATTGAAAATATTATAATGGCTGATCACTTAACATTTGCCTCATTTACGAAATTAAGTTTTTTCTAAAGTATTTTGATCGCGTTATCCTTCAAATTTCCTGTCAAAAAGGTGACTTTCTGCAAAAAAAAAATCATTATGTCGTGTACCAAATTTCAGGGAAATTGATTTTTTCGTTTCCACTCTAGCGTATACGTACTTATTTTGTTGAAATTTCCTTGTTTTTTAAGAGCATCAGCATTTGCAATGAAGTACTATACCAGTTCTAAAGGCCAGAATCCTATAATTAAATCCTAAATCTAAACTAAATTAACTCAGAATTTTCATTAAAAAAAGCTTAAATCAATTAAATTCAAAATTTTGTAATTAAGTGATGAAATGGATTTTTGGAGTCAATGTTCCTATCAATTCTTGGGGCCCTACTCTGTAATGCGTTTCGCAAGCAAATATTTTCGAAAACGAATATTTCGTACTCTCGATTTCTAATGCGGATAAGAAATCTAGTACTTACGGAATGACAAATCCGCATTCGGATTTTTCGTACCTGGCAATGCGTTTCCGAATGTCATTAGCGTTCGAAAACGGAAATTTTGTTTCTACACCAAGAGAGGTAACGGATTGCAATTCGAAGGTCGTTGATTGTGTTAAGTTGTGTGAAATACATATGTAGATAAAATGTAAATAAGGAAATAATAATTTTATTCAAAATTAAAGCAAATAAATTTCATGACAGCGAATATTTTCATACCAAACAAAAGCATTTTGAAATTATGGTGGAATTCATGTGTGCTCATCCTTCGTCTTGTTTGCGATTTGTTTTAATTTTTTTTTTTTATTTTTGCTTTGACACATCTCATTAAAAATACTTCGAGACTCGGCAATTCTATTCCATAAATAGAAAAAGTACTAGATGATTGTTTTGTTCGAGTGTTTTGTTTTACAGAGTACGAATTCAAAAACGAATCGAATATCAGATTCGAATCGGATTGGCTTTCGAAACGCATTACAGAGTAGGGCCCCTGAACAAAACACAACACAAAAAAGGTTTTATGTCTTCTGGTTTTTTTCAAAAAAAAAATAAAATTACTAAAACTATATTTTACAATTTTGAAGAAAATTGGTCTAAACTTAAAAAAAAAATTAAATTGTTTTAATATTTTTTTATTTTTGACACACTTTAATTTATAACGGGTTTTCCATTTTGCGTTTTCAAAAGTATGGGGCTGGAGTTCGACATCTGTCAAACTAAGTGGTTAAATTAATTTTTTTGTGAGTTTAAAGTCTGACATTTACGAAAATGGATCGCTTAACTATCGCCCAATGCATACAAATTGTTAAAACCTACCACATAAATGGTGATTCTGCCACAGCCACATATCATGCTTTAAGAGGAAATAATGGTTTACATAATCGCAACTACGCAAGCAATTGGCAAAATTGTGAAGAAATTTAAAGAGACTGGATTGGTTACAGATATTGTAAGGCCTGTGCATCATCGTTTCGCTCGTACCATTGAAAATATCGCTACTGTAAGTGAAAGTGTTGCGGAAGACCCGAATGTGTCGATTCCTCGTCCTTCTCAGGAATTAGGAATGTCTTACAGCAATTGAAGCCAGCTGACCATTCACAACGTCGTAGATACGTCGAATGGGTGCTTGAAAAAAGGCGGGTGGAAGGCGATTTTTCGAACAAAATTTTCTTCAGCGACGACGCACATTTCTCACTCGATGGGTATGTTAATAAACAAAATTGTCGTATTTGGGGTTCTGAGAATCCTCAAATAATTGAAGAGAGGCCATTACATCCACAAAAAGTCACTGTTTGGTGCGCTCTTTGGTCCGAAAGTGTGATTGGACCTTAGTAGTAGAAATGGTGGCCACGAGCAGTCTAGCTCGGTGACACAATTAGCGCTGCGTTGCGCCGTTTTGATACCATAAAATACTCGCTTGACCTATAAAGATAAAAGGGGGATTATAAAGAGAAAAATACGCCTCAAATCCACTTTGTTGCGTTTAGAAAGGAGATCAAATCTTTGATCTCCAGTTCTGACAGCTCATTGAGGTCGTTGAAAAAGGGCTTTCCCAATGTTTTGGCTCTCGTTTTGGCTAAAGCGGGACACTTGCATAAGAAGTGAAGAACAGTTTCTTTTTCTCGCTGGTCCTCACAACTACGACAGAAAGTGTTGTGGGGGATGCCCAGCTTAGATGCGTGTCCTCCAACAGGCCAGTGTCCGGTGCATGTAGCAACGACCCTGGCTATGTCTTGCCTGGGTCTGCAAATGAGATTATTAGTACGGGATTTGTTGTAGGTGGGCCATATCCTTCTAGATATGATACAGTTGGTTAGGCTGTTCCACCTGTGGTTTGATTCAGAGGAAAATAGAGAAGATCTTGCCCTTCATAGCACCAAGAGGAATGTTGACTCTTTCCGCGAGTGAGCTATGAAGGGCTGATCCTTGCCTAGCCAGCTCGTCAGCTCATTCATTGCCTTCAAAGCCTCTATGACCCGGAATCCAGATGAGAGTGACCCTGAGTCCAATGTTCATGCTGGCTAACTCACTTCGGCATTGTTGAACCAGTTTGGAGGATGAAGTGGACGAGCCAATCGCTTGAATAGCCGCCTGACTGTCCGAAAAAATAGCTGTATTGCGGTTTTGATTTGGATCTAGTTTTAGTAACTTGCATGCTTCCTTGATCGCGAGTAGTTCAGCCTGAAAAACACTAGCAAAGTCAGGAAGCCGCAAAGACCTGGAGACATTTAAAGACTCGGAAAAAATTCCTGCACCGACCCCACACTCCATCTTCGAGCCGTCAGTGAAGATAGTTGTGTCGAAGCCTCTCGTTACTAAGTCATCATCCCATTCATTTCGAGATGGGATGATAATTTTAAAATCCGCACTGAGGTCCACAGTAGGGGTGCAGTAGTCGGTTTCTGTCGAAAAGATGTCCGCTGGGATGAGATTAGTAATGTTACTATGACCAAAGGGCCTAGAATACCAACTATTCGATTCCCTAAGTCTCAACGCGCTGCAAGATACTAAGTATTTGATATGCAGGTCTATTGGTAAGAGGTAGAGAAAAACGTTTAGGGTGTCCGACGGACATGAGCGCAAAGCTCCCGTGGAGCCAACACTAGCTGTTCTCTGAATTGTGATTGGACCTTACTTCTTCGAAAACGCCGATGGAACAACTATGGTCATATGATAACCGATTTTTTTGCCTGCTATTGAAGAATACGACTTGGAGAATATGTGGTTTCAACCAACATTCGTCAAGTTATGGCTGAGATACCGCCCAATATGTGTCAAAAAGTGGTCGAAAATTACCTCAAAAGAATCAATAGTTGCAACACTGCGTGGTGGTCATTTAAATGATGTTTATATTTCACACATTATGTCAACGTTCAAACTTTATAATAAAAAACAAATATCATGAAAAAGAATATTTAATGTATTTTTTTTACGTTTCCTTTTAAAACCGCAAAATGGATAACTCTGTATTTAGAACAAATTTCTGGCTTTTAAAACCGATATTGTTTATCATTCTAAGTGTTGCCGTTCTTTTTAATATTTTTTATTTCAATTTAAGTATTTTATTTTTCAAAAATTACCAATACCTAATAAACGGGGAAAGATTGACCCCCTTACAATCGTACATAATGCTTGTTTTTGACCCTATTATAAAAAAAAAAGTTCTCAATCCTTAGCGCCTCGGTTATGGTACTCGTACCGAATTTAGCAACAAAAAAGTGTTTTTTTGGCACTTAAATTTTAAGTTTAATTGTTATGTCTTCAATCCTAAAATTTGTCGATTACCTGTTATGTTTCTCAAATTTCTCACGAAATGTAATAACAGCCAAATTCACGGGAAATTATTTTCCGTATACTGATAAATTCTGTAGGAAACATCATTCACCGTAAAGAAAAACGATCTTCAAAATAAGGTTTAAAATATTTCGTTTTGCTTCGATCACAGGTTATCTAATAGTGAAAATACAAAAATCATAGTATCAAAAATAAAACACTTCACTTGGTTAAGATCAATTCACTAGTTTAACATCGTTGCAAGATTTTTAAACTTCCAATAAAATGAAGGATCAGATAACTTTTTCGTATGTTTAAAAATGTATCAAAAAAAAATTGATTCCAAGGCCGGAAAATTCCCTTTTTATAAACCGGACCGGTTGTGTTTATCACACGTGTTCATTCTCATTTAATTTATGTAAAAATTTCCCGATGCTGAAATGTGCTGTGCGTATACTTGTACAAATGTACGCTACACAGTGTATGAAGATTTGAATGTTTACTTTGACAAGTGTATAGTAAGCCGCAGCGCAGCAGCGGTCTCAGCTTCTACATTAAGTCATTCCTTATTTCGTGCTTCCAACACTTTATCTCACTGTGATCGACCTTAGAAGCCATAGACATGTAGATTCGGATTCTTTTATTTTGTATTTTTCTTCTTAGAACATTCTTAAGAAAGAGATTGACAGGGGTGGAGGGGGGAGAGGGATTTCGAGTGTAGTAGGAGACTTTTTGTTTTAAGTAAAAACCAACAATGAAAACAACACAATTTCACATCTTCAAAAACTATCTATCTATATATTCTTAGATAGGTAGGTTTAGGTGCTGAGCAAAACAACCAATAAAACATGATATGCACTCTCAACATCTACAAAAACAACAACAACAAACCACTGACACTCACCGAACCACATTGCAATGTAAACAAAGCATAATTTAAACTTTTATTTTGTTGTTGTTGTTGTTTTAGTTTCTTCTTCTGTTCCCCCAGAATATCAGGGTCTTCGCTACATTAGTAGGTACGCGTAAGATAACAAAATAAATTCCACAAAATCAAGAGGAGCGCGAGCAAACTTTTTGAACGGAGGAAAGTCTGTTTCTGATGCGATGCGGTGTTGACGGGATGGGAATTTATTTCGTGTATAGTTATTTATTTATTATTAGTACGGTATAATTTGCATATTGAATGTTTTAGCTTTTACGTAATCTGCGTCAAGCGTCAAGTGATCCCCGCTTTTTCATTTCGGATAGGTACCTCTTGCTCTTTTTTTGTACGCGAAAAGTATTGCCGCTTGCCGCACTGCCAATCGTTCAAATATACGAGTCTAAGTCTCCCGCGCGGCGCGGCGGCGACGACGTAGACGGTGGTGATGGCGGCGGCGACGCGCCGTTGCGGTTCTATTCTCAAGTAGGTAGGTTCGGTAATGGTATTTCGCTCATAAAACTTAAAAATATACAAAACAAAAAAGATTTGCTAATGCAAATTTGTTGTTTGTTTCGTAAATTGAACACAGATACACAATATTTTATATTATTAGGTGTGTAGCTAGTTGGCCTATGCAAAGGTCAATTGTGATTTAAATTTTCCACACGACAAACTTAAAACCAAAGCTGAAGCCGAAGCCGATTTTCCGCATTTGGATTTCTTCCACCTCACGATCACTCTAATCAGATCAAATTATAATTTTGATTTATCGCACATTCTATGTATACAAAAGTAATTAGAATGTGGCGTTGGTCTTCGTTGTCGTCGTCGCCGTTGCCGCGATTAAACAAAATTAAAAAACGTATCTAAATCCAATCCGATTCGATTCGATTTGATGCCACACACAAACCGCACTCCATCCGAGAACCCAAAATCTTGTTACTTCGTTGCTGCAGTGGTTGCTGTGTACTAAAAAATCATATGAGTTAAGTGCTGATTTAGCTCGATGTCGACTGTCGAGTGTCGCTGCGCTGAGCTGGCTAACTCTCTCTATAGAGGTCTAGAGAGTGAGCTCATTCGATCAAATAAATGTTGATCATGTAGAGTCGTGTTGGAATAGTGACAGGGTTGAAAATGACAGTACTATAGTAATGTTTTATTTTAACAGTAAAAAAAACAATTTTTTTTAAATATTTATATTTTTGCTTTCGTTAGAACTAATGTATCTTATTTTTATTGTGTATACTTTGAGATTTTGACATTTCTTATAACCTACCGATATTAAGTGCGTTTTGTTCACATTCCATATATAGTAAAGTGAGAAATTGCCAACAAAACGATCCGCAGTAGTCCGGTTTTTATATTTGAAAGTTGATACATTCCAAAAAAAAATAGCGAAATTCAGACCAGGTGTGAAATCGTGTAAGCTGATTTTTGATAGTTGACTATCAAAATCAATAAAATACGTCTGTGTAATGTGATAGTCGATTTCAAAGTTTTAACCAAAATCAAACAATTTGACATAAAATAAAAACTTCAAGAAAGGGGTTTGTTCGTAGACTACTAACATGTGGTGTTGAAGCTCGACTAAATTCTTTATATACCTGAATCGAGTTGAAATGAGCTTGATTTGCTCGATTCCGGTCGGGGATCGGAAATTTGTGAAGAAAAACTTGTGTGGAGGAGTTGGTTTTACAGATAATGCGTTATGGTCTGTTTATTAGCATGTTTGTGTACAAAAAATATAGTTTTGTTTTAATCAAATTAAGAAAAAAAAAATTGCACATGGAGTAGGTACCATATTCCTATATGGTGCTGAACTATTCAGTTTTTCATTGTTTAAGCCTAGTACATACTTCCTCGTGAAGTGAACGTTCGCCAGTGGAGAAAGTGAACTTTTGAAATTGCTCACTGGTACACACTTGTGAATACACGTTGTGAACATTTGTATTCTATTTCATATAAATGCATTTTAACTTTTTTTTTAAAACCACACGCAAAGCAGCCACAAACTTTAAATGAGGAATCAGTATCAGTATTCAGTACAAATTGAAAACTGTCCTTTTTTTTGTAACCAAATGTCAAAGCTTCACCAACAGTTCCCGTACATTTTGCACGTGAATTGCCCGTGAACGAAAACTCTCCACTTTGTTCTCCACTCAGCTTCACGAGCACGTTCACGGGTGAACCAAAAACCGAAATTTGTATGGGTTCACGAGATGGTTCACAAGTATGTACTAGGCTTTAACACTAAACAAACTATCTCACTTGCACTTCATAAGAAACATCGAAACACCATTTGCATTTTAGAAAGTGCTGTCAAACTTAATCATTTTTAAATCTTCTTGTGCGGTGGAAACACCAAAAAGATTTATTTAATCTAAACTGAGATAAACCTTTGGTGGAAACATAGCAGAACATAAATATCTTTTCTATTGTTTTCTCTTGCAAAATAAGACCAGTTAGTCCATTTTCACTAACAAAACTAAATAATATCAAAAGTAATAGATTGATTTTTTTCCCCAATGGAAAACACACATGATTCCAAATGCACAACTACTCAACCAACACAGCCATCGAGATACAAATGCAATATCAATCGTACCAACATTTGAGAACGAAATCACATGAGATCCATTGGAGGCTCGTATAAATGTCAAAAACCTATCCATAGTGAGATTCTACTCTAACTTTTATCGGTGTTATTCATACTATGCATATTGTTTTTGTTATTCGTGTAAAATCCTACTATACTATGGATAGATTTGCCAACAAAACACGGGTATTCTAACATTTTATTTTAAAACTTCCGCTGGTGGTATAATTCTAATTAAAATTGAATTTATTTTCCTTTTGAAGTTTATCTGAATTGACTTAAACATCACCGAAAAATGGAAAAATATTTTTAAACAGACTTCATAAAATATCAAGAAATTTTAAAAATTTTTGTAGATGTCAAGTTTTGCTTTTAAGATTTGAATTTTGAGCTGCAAATGTTTTTTTTTTAATAAAAATAAAATATCTGAAGAATATGATAGGGAACAACAAAGCTAGTTAACTTCCCATATGAAGTTATTGTAATCGGTCCGACTTGTGAAATTGAAAATTTTGACATTTCTCAACGATTCAAGGTCCCTAGAGTCTAAATAAAAGATTTTTAGAGAGATGTCTGTGCGTGCGTGTGTACGTACGTGCGTACGTCCGTAGGTCTGTACGTCCGTACGTTTGCGACGTTTTTTCGTCGTCCATAGCTCAAGAACCAGTAGAGATATCGACTTCAAATAAATTTTGTTATACAGATAATAATGCAGAGAGATGTAGAAACTGCTCTCAAGAAAATTGCGTGGATGATTTTTTTACCCTAGCAATTTGAAAAAAGACGAAAATTTTGGTTAACCCTAAATATCTCACGAACCAATAACGCTAGAGACTTGAGTTAAATTTTATATCATATACTGTAACGTGATACCAAACAAATATACTTTTGGAAAAAATTCCAATTAACGGTTCTTTATTGTGGTTATTTTCAATTTTCTCAAAAACTAAAAGACATAAAATCATCTTGTTTTCAGTTTTTGATCAAAAACAAATAAGAGCAATGAATTCTGAAATAAAAATAATGGTAGATAATCTTGAAGTATTGAAAAATTACACTTTAAACCTTTTTTTTAACTTTTTTATTCAAATTTTGAGTTTAAAATTAAATTATTCAAAAACTACGCATAGTTTTGATTTGACTTGAATTAAAAACTGGCTAATAAAACAGAATGTTGGCTTTAAAAAAAATGTATAAAACTTAATTGTAAGTATCACCGTTATTTTGTAATTATTTTTTTCCATTTTAAATAATAATTTTTTTAAATTGCCCCTACCGCCTAAACGAGGAGAGATAGACCCCCCCTCCCATAGTAAAAAATGCTTATTTTTAACTGTTCTAACAAATTCCGTTATAATATCTTGTCGCCTAAGTTATCGTACTCTTGCCTTCGACTCAAATATCTTTTCAAAAATTAGAGATCTATGGATTCCAACTAATTTTAACTTATAAGAAATATTGTTGTTAACATTCCGAAAAGTCCAATTGACAGTTTTTTACAAAAAATAAAAACCTAAAAAAACAATACTAAAACTTGGTAAACATTTACTTTCGACTCAAATAGCTTTCCAAAAATTTAAAAAATTGGCTGCAAACGTATTTTATCTACATATACAAAAAACTGTACCTACGCGAAATTGGCAAAAATTTATGTTCGGTTCTCGATATCTCCTAACTAGTAAAAGATATTGACTTCAAATGAATTCCATTCATCCAATTTTTATTTTTTTATAAAGAAATTAAAATGCTACTAAAATTTGTAAAAATTGGTTTTCGACGAAAAATCTCTAACAAAAATAGATTTTGAAATCAAACTATTTAATTATGTATAATGCAAAATATTGTTGGTAATTTTGAAAAATAATTCAACTGACAACTTTTTTTAACAAAACACAAAAAGCTACAAACTTTTAAGCAATAAAAATCGACAGACGGGATGGGAAGTTGTCAGTGTGGGTGGCACCCAGCCTGTTTTTTTTTTGTATTTAAAGTCGCCCAACTCAAAAAATGCTACCTTCCGTAAAACATGGAAATCGCCAAACATTTTGAAACGCACCGACTACTGACCGCCCGTCAGACATATTGTTACATCTGCATACTTTTGTGTCGTGACAATTTTTAATTTAAATAACAAGAAAAGAACATTTATTTTCACTTCCTAATACTAAATAAATTAATCAGTAATTTTTGTATTTACTAATATCCTCAGATAAAAACAATCCGATTCTTCTCTAAGAACATTAATTTTAGTTATTTTAAAGTATTTCCTAAACATATAATATTTTCGTTCATTTATTAAAAAATTGGTAAACCACTCAGAAGTCGTTTTATCCATTATCACCGAGCGATCATCGACGACATGTTATTTAATGCGAACAAGCCGCTAGAACAACAGTCAAACCTCACGCTGTAGATAAAACGATATACCTCTTCATCGCAGGTTTGTTAATTTCGTACTTTCTTCAAAAGTAAGAGAAGACTGACTACAGAAATGATCCTGTGAAGTATAGTCTTAATTTTATCACCGAATTTGAGTGATACATGTAAACTTTTTAACAAAAACTAACTGTGAATTATATGTTAACAAACAGAAAAACAATCTACACAAAAATGTATGTTTATACCTATGAATATAAAATGATGTGATCATGTTTTTGTTGTTGGAATAATACTCATAGTGATAAGGGGGGATGAATAGCGAATAGAACGATCACTGATCTAAGCAGCATAGCACAGAAAAAGATCGAAGCCCAATATTATGTGTAGATTCGTTAGGTAGACAAAATAAAATATATTTATTCTTGATTCTGATGTAAATTAAAATAAATATTATTTTGTCTAGCTACGTAGTCTTAAATCACATAGATTTAATTTATAATTAATATTATAACTTATTTGTCATCATCGCGATCACTTTGTAAATGTACCTATGATTTTATTTACAACAGAAAAGCAGATATTTAGAAATATGAATTGAAAGAAAAATATGGTTTATACCGACAAAAATAGGTATAAAAGTATTTTTGTATTGATATTTTAAAACTTAAACATTTATTTAACTGATCGATTGTCGGCCAAATGTTTGTTCACAAAGCCAGATAACCTTCAAAACAGTGTTTACCTAAATATGTATATCATGCAGGAATAGTGCAAAGTATAAATCATCGATAATTCTTCTTTTAAATAAATCTAAATTTGTTTACTTTGATTTCAATTTTACACCTACGAATTAAAGGGATTAGTTAAAGGAAGCAAATTTAAACTGATTTCAAAAAATTACAGCAATGAACTCTCAAAAAATTGCAGTCAATGATTGGGTTCCAGAAAATGTGCCAGAAGAAAAAAACCGGAATATTTTTTGGAAAAAAGCCATAGAATTTAAAATGTTGGTTCCTTTTTAAAATTCAAAACAATTTCCGGGAGCCTAAAAATTGCTGCAAAGGCAAAGTGATCGGGGAAAGAATGTGTTTGATGTTTATAATATTAAACTAAAAATAATTACAGAATTTGAATCAATTTCGACTTACTTTTTAAGATAGCATTTTTTCATAAAAATATACTGAACTAAGAGTTAAATCAATTTTGCATTTTTTTCATCTTATTCATAGAGAGTAGGTACTTTTTGAGAAGAAACATAAACTCTGAACCAAATAATTTGTCCCCTTTTTATTTCAGGATTTACAAAAAAGTCGAAATAAAGTTGGTAGAAGTGTTTTTTTTTTTTAAATAATTTTTGAAAATCATTAAAAAGTGATAAATGACTGTGTTCTTATAGATAGTTTTACTCTAAAAATGTTTCCATGAGAAATGTTGTTTATATTGATTTTCCGATTCCAGTTTTCATTTTGATATAAAAAAAGTCGAGTATATTTTAAGAAATTTGTATACGACTGGATCCAAATAATCTGTTTAAAAATATTTCCTGTATTTAAACATGTACCTTCAAAAAAGTGTGTTTTAAAAAATTGATTATATTTCTCAAAAAAAACCGTAATTTTTCAAAATTTTTATTTGAAAATCGTTAAAGCGTTTTTTTTTTTTTAAATTATTTTGTACATATAAAATTTTCAGTTTTAGTTTTAAAACATTGTTAGTATGCAGTTATGTAGATCTTATTAATATACGTTTTACGTTTCAATTTCGTAAAAAACTAAGGACCCATTTTCGAGACATAGTTTCGAAAAAAAAGTTTAATATTTCTTAAAAATCAAAATTTAAAACAATGATATTTTTGATCATCAAATGTTATTGAGACACTATAAGAACTTGTGCAGAAAAATTTAAAAAGAAATTAACAAGAAGCCAAAAATTGAAAAAAGTCAAATTAAGAACAAAAAAAATTAGCGACAATTTAAAAAAAAAATCTTGTGGGTTTTTTTTTTGAAAAAATTCGAACTTTTGATTTTTGACTAACAAATTTGTGTGGAGATTACTGTTATTGTTTATCTTAACAAAATAGAAAAAACGCCTAACGTGAATCTAAAATTCCAAATTTGAAGTCAATCAGCGTAATTGTAGTGTAGGCGGCAGGACAAACAGACGGACGGAATCCGGGGATCCACTTTTTTTTCGACTGCTCTACTATCGTAATGCTATGTTTGATTAAAATCTCGAGTTCGAAAGTTTTTACGAATGCAAAACATACCATGTAAAAAATTAAAGGAGTATTTTTGAGTAGAAACATAAACTCTGAACTAAAGAATGATTTGTTCCTCTTTTTATTTCAGCCTTTAAAAAGAATTAAAATAAAGTTGGTAAAAGCTTTTAGTTTTTTAATAATTCTCCTTTTAAAATAAATTACGTCAGATGTTCACGTAATTCTAAAATAATTCAATAGTAAAAATATTTGTATGAGAAATTTTGTTTATATTGATTTCTCCGATTAAAAAGCCAAAACAAAAATGCCTACGAGTGCGTCATAACAACCTAAAAGTGATTTAGTTTTGCGAACAGTGACTGTAAAAAGTTTGCCATTTTTGTAGTGAATTCTAACAATTTTAATACGTTGTAGTTTGTACTTGTCAAGTCTCAAATTGTCAAATTATGTCAGCTGTAAAACTGACAGTTGCCCAAATAGCTAAAAATGGGCAGGTCCAGACAACATAAGGGACTTCATTTGCAGTTAACTGCGCTCTTTGATCGTACATTTTGACCAAGACGACTAGTTAATTTTTTTAAGTGTCATAAATTTCAAACTCAGAACTACATATATTTCACTAAGTTCTACCTTCAGTTCACCGTACAAAAACTACTAAAAACATTATTGTCCACAAAATACTCCTCAAGCAAGCTACAAGTCCATTACGTTTTGTATTTTGTATTGAGAACAAATATTACATATTTCTTTTCCAGTTTGACTACGAACACTTTAACACAAAACATGAAATGAAATTGTGTAGAAAATTAATAAATCATAGAGTAATAAAGTTCAGCTTTTAGTTAAATTAAAAAAAAAATGGTCAACTGTCATTCTGACATAAGAAGACTTAAATTGATAGCTAGATTTTCCTTGACTAACTTTCCAGTCAACTTTCCAATAAAGTTGCCTCAATTGGAAAGCATTTTTTGGCAGCTGGTCAATCAGATACTAGAAACTTGTCTTACTTTCAAGTCCCTTAGGTCTTCTGAACCTGACAAATAAAAGCCTTTATTGGAAAATATTAAGGCCTCTGACATTTTATAAATATAAACTGGCAAATTTCTAGACAACCGAAAGGAAGACCTGATATACATTTTTTTTTTAAATCTTAAGTTGCTGACTTCCTGTATGATTATTTTTTTTTGCGTTTAAACAATCGATGGTCATTAGAAGTTAGCTTCATTAATTTATTTGTTGACAGATGAAAAGTTTTTCACTCCGAAAGCACACAACGTCAAAATAAACCTAATTTTTCATCGTTAAATGAATTTAATTTTATGACAATGTTTACATTTGACTCATTTGAGTCATAAGAGTCCAGTATGAACACGGTATATGAGAAAGAGTTGCAAACGTCAAATCGATTGTCAGAATTTTTTCGGGAATAGTGATTAAAAATTAGGAGTTATTTTGATCAAAAACACTCTAGTAAAGATATAAATCCTCGGTAGCCATATTGGTTTGCCTACAAGCTAAACCGGAAACTGGCCTCATAAAGTATTTCTTAGTGTGCGTGTAATTTCTCCTCTAATTTATGAAATTTCCCCTAAAAACTCGTCAATTTTTCTCGTTGAATTCGTCCACATTACAAATACAACAATGTAAACAAATGGGTGATACGTACGAAGGATTTATATCTTCATATAGAGTGTTTTTGATTTTGATTTTAGTTTAATCTTCGCATTTTTTCGCCTCCACTTTCAAAATCGGACCTATCGAGGTAACCGTCCGTTGAAGCAGAATTGTCTCCGATTTCTTACGAATTGGAGACATTATAGTTCGAGGTAGTTATCTGATTGGAAATTTTCTCGGACATATCATGTTTTGCCATTAAGTATTTGTAATGGTTTTATTTTACAGATACAAACAAATTTTTCTCCAAAGTACTCCGACAGCTTCTTGTTGCGAAAACTATTTTCGCAGACCGATGATTTTTTTTTGTATTTGTATATTTTTATTTCTGCGAAAGTTTTTTTTGAATCTGGATGAAAATTAGAAGGTAAGAACTATATTAGAAGATAAGTTTACTTAAGCCGCCTCAGATAGTTCGCGTATATTATGCTTTCCTTTTTAAAATAACTCGTATATTTTTTATTTTGTGCCCTTCTGGTTTGGTTCGGCGTCCAAAAGGAATCCTACACTATCCATTTCTAATTATTATTGCTTAATTAAGTTGGTCAAATAGTTAAATAATGCTTGTGTCTAAACTTTGTTTCCATTTATTCTTTTTTTGACACTTCAAATGGAAACGAAAAACATATGTTTGGATATAGCGAGTGGACTTTATTCGATAGATTTGTAATAAAAACCGGGCCTGATTATGGGACTCGCGGCGAATCGTTTTGCTAGCAACCTTGCCATTTTTCAATTATTTCTTTCCCTTTCGCCTTCGCCTTCTTCGTTTTGAATTCGACCAATTAACGAATTCGAAGGCGAATTTGAAATGTCATAATGTTTGTTGGCAAGTTGGAATCCGACAGCTTTTTTTTTTGGCGGATTCACAGGCGTAAGAGTGTTTATTATTATTCACTGTTCGATTTCGTGGATTCTTGATTGTTATTATATAAAAATGTGAGTCAGCTTTATTTTAATTTTCTTATAATTTATCCACAATAAAATTTAAAATTTTGATAAATCACCGCAAATTTCAAAAATTCAATCAAAACAAAACAAAATTTGTGGAAAGCTGTCAATTCACTGGAATATAGGAAGAAAAAGTCAAACCAAAAGTGTCAAATCACTGGAATATAGGAAGAACTATTTTCGCTTCGCTGCGAATTCGTTACTAAGGAAATACGACGCGAGTCGAATTTGAAAGGTCGAATTGAAAACGATCCGCCGCGAACCTCATAACCAGGCCCCCGTTGCATATTTTTACATTTCCTAAAAACGTTAGCGCAATATAATTGAAAAAATTACTTTTCCTAAACAAAAAATTATACTCTTTCACTGATTTTTCATGGTTTAAAAGGCAAACAAATTATGGAAAACAACTCGCATTTTCGAAAAATCGGTCAATTTGCTTGAACATCATATCCATCGCAATGCGTTGTCGAAATTCTGTAAAATTTCTTCTGATGAAAGCTTCCTCCAACCGACGTCAAATGGCAATACAACAAAAAAAGAAGTGTCTCAGTTATCTATACACATTTATTTATCTATCCAATACTTAACTTATATAATTTAATGCATATGACTTTGTTTATTATTTAATTTATTTTATAATATAAATATTCGTATGAGAGTATATATACAGACAATAATATAACTAAGCGTTCTAAAAGAAAAATGCTTTTAATTTTTCCTAAAAACATCAAAAAAGCCAACAAAATATTAAAAATTAACGTATAGCTACGTATATATAAACTTAAACCTAAAACAATAATGCAACCATCTTAAATTAGGTACATAAAACATTTTCTTTAAATATTTTTAACATATAAATAAATGAAATTGTAAGATAAGATACAATATAAAATGCATTTTTAAATTAATACTTAAAAAACATACACATTCATTCAATTCGGTATACACATCAATATTTTTTTAAAATTAAATTCGACAAAACAATAATTTTAGATATTTTAATTTTGTATATTATGTACGTATTTCTTTTTATATACAGAATATTTTTATATAATTATAATCACAAGCCTGTTTAAATTGTTTATAACACTTTAAGGAGGACATTTTTATTTGAAAAGTTTAAACAAAAAATTAAAACAAATTAAAATCTATGCATCTGCATATTCAATATCGTCAATATTAACAGTTACATCACTTCCACCTGAATGATCTGATCCGGAATCAGATGATGAAGCAATGTTATGGCTTTGGTCGGATATTGGTACTGGTGGGGGTTTACTCGTATTGGCGATGGCAGCACCTCCTCTTCGAAATGGATTAACTTCTGTGTAAATAGGAAGACGTCCGCTAAATTGAGGACTATTTTCGAGATTTTGTGCCATTTTTTGAACATTTGTTAGAGGTTTCGATAGCGTGCTACTCGTTCCTCTTGATGACTGGCCAAGAACATCTGGAAGGTTTTGTGATGTGGACGGTAATTGTGGACGTTGAAGTGTTGTTGATGTATGAAGTTTAGTGCCTGGCAATTTGGTTGCATTCGACGACGGTAGACTAAAATTTGTTGTCGCATAGGCTGGAGGATCTGAAAATGTATATAAATTAATGTTAAGATTAGATTTGTATTTTGAAATTTAAAGATAGGTTAAAAAGTTGTATGACAGAAGCTTCAAGTAATGACGTAGTAGTAGAAGTGAAACATTTCTCCGGATTTTCAAAATGCAAGAAAATGGTGGAAACAAGTTCCTTGGTACATACTATCAACACAATAATTGGACATTGTATTGTGATAAGTACTAATACAAAATTAATAAATGAATGCAGGTTAAAAGCTTTAAAATATCATCCATGCCGTATAAAAGCGAATTGTTGCGATATTGAAACCATAGACAAGATGATTAAGACGAAACAATCAATTCAAACAAAAAAGTACCTACTTGAGTTTCAATCATCATTTCATTGACGATAACCTAAACGGGATAAGACAAATAATATTTTTTAGTAAATTCTTTTTATCCAAAACAAATAGTAAGTAAAAGTAATGTCAAAATGTCATTTGGGTTCTCTACAAAATTTAATGGGAGCCTGGACTAATTTATGACGTTGATTGTCAGTTATGTTTCTTGCAACCACATTTGACGTTTAAGCATCTTTCGTTAAATTTATTTTCTTTTGTAGAATTTTACTCGAAGCTGGGTATTAAAAAAAAACTAACATTTTACGATTCCCGTCTAAAAACTGTGCAATCGAAATATAATCGACGTATTTAAATGACAAACTAATTCTTCAACTAGGATGTATGTCATATAATATGACATATTTAACACCATTTGCAAAAATTGAAGTGTATTCACATTTTGACATTCGTTTTGTCTCGCCTTGTCAATTAAATCGTGATTATTTGCTGCTTCAGCACATGACGTATGAGTATTGTGAATGGTGCCGAATTTTGACATGTAGTTCTACGAAGTGTCATATACCATAATTTTTTGTGTGGATTGTGAAACGCGTTCAGTTTGGCAAATATATATATTTGACAGTTTGAAAAAGTGTCGCTAGTAGCGTATATATTTAAGATATTGCTTTGTTTTTGGATTATTTGATCGGATAAACCAAAGCAAACGTTTTAAAATATGTATTTTCAATGCAAGTGCGTAACGCGTAATTCAATGTACGAGATGCGTGCTAAGCACAAACCAATTCAATGAGGGCGTTCATATAGCCATTTAACGCGATTTAGTCCTACTGTATTAACCACAACTCAAGTTTCTGAAAAGTGTTGGAATATTATCGTACGAGTCAACGCACAAAATGATAGGCCTAGCTACCCATTATAAAAATTAAAAAGCACAAAACAAAAAAGAATATAAAAATGTTGCATACCTCTATCAGTTATTGGTTCCGAGTACAGATCACCCATGTCGGTGTGCCTATCTCTAGGCGAAGCGTATTCACATCGCAACAACGGTTGCTGAACGCTTCCTGGTTCGGCATAAATATGTTCTGGTGGTAAATTCGTTTGTTCCACATCATCTGACCTACTGCCACTTCCATAACCTCCATCTTCTATAGGAGCCGTTGGTTCGGCATAGATGGGATCACTTGGAGGAGCTGTCGCAGATGGCATCGAACCTAAGTGCTTCAACATAATGTCATTAAAAGCACCAAAATCTCCTGTATTATCGCATTTTGCTAGGAGATCAGCAATTCCACTGACTAAATCAACGCATTTCTCCTCGCTTATATCTTTTCGCAGAAGACTTTTCGTCGACTCACTGACTTGCTTATGAATGTGGGGATATTTGTTCTTGATAATTTCCACAGTTTGTTCGATAATCCGTCGTTCATTGATGGAGAATTCATGAACGTGCCTCTTGGAGTTCATGTTGGCCTTTTTCCTGTTCGCACAATGCTTCGCAGTGAACATAGCTATAATAGCTAACAATATCAGCGTTATGGCACCAGCTGCTATAAATACCAGTTGTGGAATTTCGGCGTCACGCATTTCCAGCTCCTCTTGTGTAAAGAACTGACCGTTTATTTTTCGTAAATTCCTATTCTTCACACAATCTAGAGTTGTCTTCTGTTCATCGCATACTTCATTGATATACTTGAGAACATTAAACATGGTGGTATTGAAACAAAATTGAAGTTTGTCATCAACTTTGCAATAAGTCTCCGAACGTAGATCTCGATCGGATAATTCTTCCAGCCATGATGTATTACAACTACACAAACGATCTATGGACACTTCTCGAATTCGACATAGAGGGTGTGGCATTTTCAAACTACCCCGAAGTGGTTTTGTCAGTGAATTTCCATCGAATTTACAAGTGACACCCTTGGAACTGGGCTTTTCCAATGTCATATTTCCAAAAATACCAAACATATTGTCTTGGATTGTTATGTTTGACCATTCCCGAACTTGCAACCATTCGCTTCCAACGTATTTTATGTTGTTTTTGTAAATTGTTGCACTTATGGCTGTGACGTAGATTGCATTTCGTTGGATATTATCAACTCTGAAAGTAAAGATCAAAATAAAATAGTTTAAAAAAAGTTAACAAAGACTTTTCAATGGAGAATTAAAGGCAATTTTTTGACGTTTCACTTCACACTTCCAATAGGTGTGTTCATTGAATACATTTAAATGTCATCACCAAGGATTTTAGGTGAAATAAAAAGAATACTACGTCTACGACTTCTCATATGAAAATGCTCTTAATAAAACAGAGAAAGACGATAAAGAGGTTTAAATACTTTCGGAGTGATTTGTTGACATTTTTACTACAGTAGGTAGTATTGTTAATTTAACATTTGTCTGTTGATAGATGACAGTTCTCAATGTATTTAAACCCTATTGTTCAATTGAGCATAATTTTAACTGAAATTACTAGTTCTGTTTGAATTTATATTTATGCAATATTTAAAACATTTTTTCTAAATCTCGATTGTTCAATTTTTCGTATAAATGCGAGAAAATATCTTCTACTGGCGAGAAGTGTAAACTTTTAATTCAAACAAATGGCCACCTTGTCAGTTAATTGTCAAACAACTGCATAATAGTGACATTTTTTGGCATGATCTGTCAACTATAAAAATTGATATGACAGCTAAGCATTGTAAAGCGCTGTTCACATTGGACTCTCTTAAGATTTCTTGATTATATATAGCATTCTTATTTATTTTAAAACCACCCTTTTTGGTGGGCATCGAAAATAATTCAATTCGAACACCGTTTATCGATATTTCTTATGCTTTGCATTTCTCTGGAAATATTTCTTCTGTCATTGAAATAATTTCTAAGGGATATTGATTTCAAGAGAAATTTTAGAACAAAAGCTTTCGAGGAACGAGTTTTTGAGTTTGACAATCGAATTCATACATAGATCAACGTTTTTATCTTGCTTTAAAATCAATAGAAAATTATTAAATTTGTCATAACTAGGGCAACCAAAAATATGTTCGAACATATTTTTTGTTAACATCACTATTAACACGAGACTGTGATAGAAATGCGTTTCATTGAAATCTTCGTCTTTTAAACGTCATCTGTTAGGGCATATTTTTGCATATTTCACTGAAAATGCATATTTTTGCATTTTTGCTTTTAAAAGGCATATTATTGCATATTTTTCCTTTTTTCGTAAAGGCATGCAATAAAAACAAAAAGACGAAACAAAAAATCAGAAAAAAAATGAAAGCTCCATCCAGAGTGAAAACTTTTAGAGTAGAACCTGGACTGGAACTTCCTACACAACCAATCATAATGCGATGGGGGAACTACTACGCCAAGCTGTTTGAAAAGATTGTTTGGATTCTTGATGCTTTTGACAATGAGGAAGCTGCATCAGTAAAAATGTTTAAAGATCTTCTTAAAAAAACAGAATTGAAAGCCGACTTAATTTTTTTGGAATCAAGCTATGGGTTTCTAGTAACATCAATTTCAAAACTTGAAATACGCTCCGGTCACTTCTGTTGACGTTGAACGGAGCTTTTCCTTGTATAAAAGTGTTTTTCGATCAAACAGACAAAGCTTCCTTTTCAAAAATTTGAGTAAAATGTTAGTTATTTACTGCAACAAAAATTTGCAATAAATTTTCTTATTGATCGCTGACATTAAAAAATTTCTTTTATACAAAACTAAATATGCTTTGTTAATTTGTTTGTTTTTTTTCTTTCTTAAATAATATAATATGTGCGAAGTTGAACTATTCGCCATTAAACAAATTTTTTGGATGTTTTATTTATCTTCAAAAAGTTGGAGTGAAGAAGAGTTTTGATTTTTCTTTTTTTGATTGGTATTGTTCTAATTAATTAATTTCCTTAAGCAAATAACGCTTCTTATAAACATCTTTTACATTTATTGAGCATATTTTGAGGGCATATATTTGATTTTTAAGGGTATATTATAAGTGCTTAAAACTAGTTTTTTAGGACATATTTTTGGTTGCCCTAGTCATAACTATTTACAATCATCTCACTTAAACATTGTTTTTCCATAAATGTTTTTTTTTTCGAAAATTTGTTGACACTGCTTTTACCAATAGAAACCAATTAATTACCCACTTTAAATATTTGACTTACTTGTTTTTTGAAAGAATCAGCTCACTAATCCCACTTCCAGATATTGCTTCACTTTCTATTGTTCCAATTTCTGCTCCAGTAATTGCCAGATGTTTACTGTAAAGCTGTTTGTAAGAAATTTAGGTTAAGTAAATGCTTCGACTTAAACTCATCGTCAAACAAACCTTTTCTGTGACAGCTCTTGACTTAATGACACCTATCTTACATTCTTCGAACTTAATCGAATCAATTGAAATAACATCAAAAGTTCCACTATTTACTGTTCCAATAGTACAATTGTAAAAACGAATTTCTCTTAAAGATGCTTCGAATCTATAAAGATTATCTACATTCGAGGAAATTATATTCAGCTGTAAAATAAACAGAAAAATGGTTTTAAATTTACTTTTCAAAGAAAATTATCAAAACTGTATAAACTCACTCTAGCTTTGGCTTTATTAAATGCTTGTTCTTCAATCCTTAAATCATTGATTTCACTAAATGTACCCTTAACCATAGTATCTTCAAATGCATTGCCATAAATTATCACATCGTTACTCCTTCGTATGCTGAATTTCAATTCACCTGCTAAGAAATAAATTAGCAAAAGCAATCTTATGTAATTTTATTTTTTCAAAACTTACCCGAGAATGCACTCGAACGTAATATCACCGATTGACAATTGACAATTTCAATCTCAGGAAACGGTCCTCGATTACCCTCAAAAGCACCCGAACCAATTTCTATCTGTTCTCCATCAATCATATTACCCATGACCAGTAATCGATTGATCTTGCTATTTTGCAATAAGCCTCTCTCCATTCGTAGACTTGTGTCGGGCGCCAGTTTAATAATAAGAGAAGTAGCTATATCGGGTATGAGAAAATTCGGCCCGAAAATAGGATTGAGCTGAAATGGGAAAAATCAAAATCACACGTATTAATTTATTTTGAATGAAAACAATAATCAAAATAATTTGGATGCATTTATATGTCATTAAGAATGTCCCGGTACCCGCATAATAATATGTACAGTAAATATGTGTGTTTCGACTTTACGAGTATATTAACATAATTGTGTCTTTTAGGTCTGTAACCCCTTTAAAGAAATGAGTCGCTTACGAAGTGTCATTACATCGGGATTTATTCTGATTTGATTTTTGTTTTTGGGCTACGATTTTGTTTCTTTTTCTTTGACCAAAAATGTGTGATGTGTCTGTGTGTAACGAGTATATAGGAACTTAATTAATTCCGAAAAAAAGTTTAATTTATTCCGAAGAAATAATCATAGAATGGGGTTTTCAATCGATGTAATAGGGGCTTTTTAATATTGTTTCTTTCAGGGGATTAATATTCAAATGATGTTTTTTTTTCTGTTTTTAGAAAGGAACGAGTTTTCTTATTAGTTTGATTATTATGCTAAATAATGAATAGTGAAAGATCGGAATTTTTAGAATATGAATAAAGATGATAACATATTTAAGTTATTCTTTTAATCGTTTTATTCACACTTAATGGCACAAGTGTGCACATAATTTACACTATACTGCCAAAAATATTTGAAAGTTGTTTTTAACAAAATTATTGTTTGTATTTTGAAATGGATTTTAAATAGAATGTATAAAATATTGTTGTTCTTCAGGGACCTTGCATTTCTAATTGCTTAATTTAGACTTTTTTGGTAAACTACTGTTCTACTTAGACGAGAAATGCAAAGAATTTTAAACGAATTTCCAGATTAAAACAAAAGTTGAATAGATGTTCACCGTGGTGTGTACTTAATTTTAAATTTTCCTTTAATATTTTATTATAGGAAATGAAAATTAAAAAGAGGCTGGGATGCGACCCACACTGATAACTTCCCATCCCGTCTGTCGATTTGTCTTGCTTAAAAGTTTGTCTATAAGTATCAATTTTTACCAAATTTGTGTAAAATTTTTTGTAGATTTTATTTTTTTATGAAAAAACGGACTGTTGAATTTTTATATCGAATGATATATGAATATCGAAAACAATATTTTCAAAATTTATAAAATAAGTTTGAAGCCAATATTTGTAATTTTTGAAAAGCTATTTGAGTCGAAAGTAAATTTTTACCAAGTTTTAGTATTGTTTTTTTTTTAGGTTTTTATTTTTTGTAAAAAAAACTGTCAATTTGATCTTTAACTTATAAAGTTAAAATTAGTTAGAAGCCATTATCTCAAATTTTTGAAAAGATATTTGATTCGAAAATCAATTTTTACCAACTTTTGTTAAATTTTGTTTAGGTTTTTAATTTTTTGTACAAAAGCTGTCAATTCGATTATTTTCAAAATTTTACTGAATGTTGAAAATAATGTTTTTTGAAAGATTAAAGTAGTTCAAAGCCAATATCTCCAAGTTTTGAAAAGATATTTGAGTCGAAAATCAATTTTTACCACCTTTTATACATTTTTTTTTAGGTTTTTATTTTTTGTAAAAAAACTGTCTATTCGATTTTATCAGATGTCAAAAACATTATTCTTCGTTGCACAAAATTGGTTTGGAGATGAAATCATATTTTAGTCGTAAAATTTTCGAGGTGACAATTTTTTTCAGTTTTTTGATTTATAAAAAAACCGTTAATTGATTTTTTTTTCCAAAAATATAATTGTTTTGTATCACGTTACAATATATAATATAAAATTTAATTCAAGTCTATAGCGTCATTGGTTCATGATATTTAGGTTTTACCAAAATGTTAACTTTTTTTTTAAACTGCTATGGTAAAAAAACTACCCACGCAATTTTCTTAAGAGCCCTTTCTGCATCTTTCTACATTATTTTGTGTATAACAAAATTTATTTGAAGTCGATATCTCTTCTGGTTCTTGAGCTACGGAAGTACGGACGTACGAACGTACGTACACACGCACGCACAGACATCTTTCTAAAAATCTTTTATTTCGATTCTAGGGACCTTGAAACGTCGAGAAATGTCAAAATTTTCAATTTGACAAATCGGACCCATTACAATAACTTCCTATGGGAAGTAAAAAATAAATAAATTATTATAAGAAATAAAATTGATTCTAAATTTGGAAGTTCTGCGACTCATGTCTTAGTGACGTGTATTTTGGATTTGTTTACCCCAATTTCAGTCCAATGTCAAAATAGAATTCAAATTTTTCGCCATATTTATAAAAAAAAGAATGGATGTTGCTTGCCTCTTCTGACCCCAATTCTTGTATAAGAAGGATAAGAAAAACAGATTTTCCGTGGATTTTAAATCCATATTTGTGTATATTCTCTTTGCCGTTTTTGAAAGTTTTATTTAGGGTATGTAATAACGCCATGTTCAAATGGTAGACATGTGCGTTCAAGAGGACACAAGCGTCCACAGCTTTTTTCTCAAAAACCCACCCCTGTCTACTAACTCCTACTCTCATCTCCCCGCGGTGAACATCGGGTGTCTAGTACCTAACTGGAGATTGGGTTCCAACCCCAGTGAAAAGTTGATATGGGCAGCAAAAGAGAGAGGGGGAAGATGTGTTTTGAATAAGGCAATTCTCCTTTCATCCAGATGGCAGCGGAGGAATTCCCAAGATGGAATCAACGGTGGCGTCTACAGTTCCAGTTAGGTTGAACTACTTAGTGAACACGTTATAGGGCTACTACGACATTTTCGGAGCGCAGGCCTGCAAGGAGCGGTTATGCTGGCTTTTGCCCTTGGAGTTAAATCAAGGTCCTAGTCCTTTAGGTTGAAGGTCGTGCGTCAAGGTGACTTCCTGACCTAGTAAAAAAAAACCAGTTGCGAAGCACCAACAAGTCTCGGATACGGACGGATCTACTGTTGACAACGAACATCGGATATGCACGTGGAATGTTAGGTGTCTTAATAGACCACGTGTAGCCGAAGAATTAGCGGAGGCCCTAGACTGCTGTAAAGCAGACATCACCGACACACAAGAAAGGCGATGGGATGGGCCTAATATGCGCAAATGTCGCCACAGAAGAGAAGGATAACAGCATCAAGAATGTTCTTCGAGCTCTTGGATAAAGCATATATAAGCAGTGTCCTAGCTACGATATTAAAATTGTCCTGGGCGATTTAAATCCCAATCAAGGAAGGGAAGACATCTTTGGTGGAATAATCGGGAAAACAGGCTGCACGACAACGCTTCCGATAGCAGATTCAGGCTCATCAATTTTGCTGGTTACCATGAAACGTCATGGTAACCAGTAGCTAACATCGACTTGGACCTCTAACTCATTGTAGCCAAGGTAGCACTTCGGGTTTAAAGACCCAAGGCAAACAGGGAGATGCTGGGAAAAGATACAACGGAGAACAGCTACAATCGCAAGAGATGGACAAATTCTTCTCCGACCAAGTAACAAGTAACCTCTTTCGAAGATCTCTGCCCCCAACACATTGTATCGAGAACCAGTGGCAACATTGCCAAGATGTAATCAGAGAAGCCGCCTCTGACGTGCTGGGTTTCAAGCAGCCAGCAACAAGAAACCCCTGGTTTGATGAGGAATGTCGGCAGGCAAATGAAGCCAAACAACAACTGCATAGAAGATCGAGAGCTGCTAACGAGCTCTGAGCAGAAGAGGAAAAAGGAACATTAACTTCTACGAAGGAAAAAGAGATGGCATCAGAAGCGTGCAGTCGTTTAAGTTCAATTCTGATTGGAATAGTGCAAAACCAAAAGTAGTTTCCTCTCAAAAGCTGAAGGTGGTGATTTGGAAGAGAATTCGACAAACAAATTGCAGAGACGTTGTGGGAAAAACGCGGTTAAATTAGTTTTAATCCCCTTTGTGAATGGGCAAAATTTATAACTTCAGTTAGATAACTAGGATACCTATTGTGGATAATACCATGGAGTCTTAAAAGAAGTCTGAACTTCAGGTTATCATCCAGATTCAAGTTTGAGAAATATCTCAGTGCTCTCAATCCTGAATAAATATTTCTAATGGTGTCTGATATAGATTTGCAGCAACTGATACTGCTATTCAATCTTTATCCAAAGTATTTAACATACTTCACGTAGATTATTACTTCATTATTAAGAACAACAGCAGGGAATGACGAAAATCAGCATACAAATGAACTCGGCAGTTAAAATTGGAATCGGGAAGGTCATTGAATAATAAATGACGAAAATGAAGAGGTCATGGGACTTAGCCTTGAGGTATTCCCATATTGGAAACAAGAGGATTAGAAATACTAATCTCAGTTTATATTTGCTGAACTCTATCTATGAGAATGTTGCACAATAGCCTGAGTGATGAACTAGAAAAATTGAAATTGAAAGTAGGACAGATTGAATCATTAATTTTAAAGACACCGGAGTCAAGGGAAAAGCGGATATCTGACGTAACTTCCGATTCCATTTTGTGAGTAAGTTGTGTTCATTCAAATAAATGGTCACGCAAATTTTGTTTAAATAACTTATACGGAAACGACAAAATACTGATTGGTCTGTAAACAGAAGAATGGAATATGTGAATAAGGTAACTGACTATGATAAAGTAAAAATATTAGCTTAATAAATTTTTGCGAAATACCAACACCAGTCGCATTCGATTTTACTGATCTGATGGAGATAAGTAGTTATGGTCTAATTTGACACTTAATCTCTGGAAAAAATGCTCTCTATTACGAATCAGATATTTTATATTGTTATGAAAAAATCCTGCAATAATCATAAGGTCAAATGGTTGGTTATTGCAAAATTTTAAGTAATTATTCAAAGAATGCAATCTTTAAATTGAATTCATAAAAGATTGCATTCGCGAAAGATTGCAATCTTTTACAAACCTAACCACAAAGTAATTTCCTTGTATCATTTGTTGTTCATAAATGTTCGTATACTATTTAAAAAAAAAATACAAGAAGTTTCTAAGGCTTTAACTGTGAAGTTCACAATCAAAAATAGGCCAATATAAAAAAACAACGATACAATAAATAATACCGTTTGTTGTTGTTTCTTTTTTTGTTTTTTAATAAAGAACTAAAATGCATGATCAAAATTAGATCCAACCATATGGTTTGCATCTAGAAGAAAACTTCCAAAATTGAAGAGTTTTCTTTCCCGAAATACGATGCATCAAATATGTAATTATGTATGTCTACTTCTATTTTTGTTGTTGTATGTTCCATTCAAAACTTATCGATTTGAATGAATGAAAAACACCCTCGCTATTCAATAGAAAATAATCATAGGATTAATGAATTTATGAGTTTGATTGCTTAAAGCGGATGTACGAGATGGTAGATGGTATTTTGTATGTTACATTCTTATACCCTCTTTTTACACTTCAGAGTTTTCAGAAAGTAGTCAGCTTACAGCAAGCGTCACACTACAATCAGAGGCTCATCATAAGTGCATGTGTTAGTTGTTAGTAAGAAAATAATACAATTATAGCCTAACACACGCACAAAATACAAAACATAATAATTATTAACATTTAACATGAATTATTACAGAACATCAAAAAAAATAAAATAAAGACGTTTACGATAGTGGAGCACTGGTTCTAAACAATGATTTTAATCCCACCTTATTTAAATTTAAATCTATCGACGAACAGTTTAGGTTATATAAAATGCTCATTCGACTTAAAGCTTCATTCTTTCCATAGTTAGTTCTATGGAAGTCAATATGTATAAAGTCAAAAGTACGCAGGTGGTGAGTTCCGCCTCGGTAATTTAAATGTATACAAGATAGCAAATAAGGTGCATCAATTTCACCATTAATGAGTTGATGAAAAAAAATTAAATCATTATTAACACGCCTTTGATGGAGAGTTTGCAATTGAAGAAGTTGAATACGATGTTCATAGGGAGGCAGATCATAAGGATCTTCCCACGGAAGACCCTTTAGGGCGAAGCGAATGAAATTATGTTGAATTGATTCAATACGTTTCTTATGAATTTCGTAATAGGGGTTCCATACCTGCGAAGCATATTCAAGATGAGGACGAACATGACAATTGTATAAGGAAAGAGTAACATAGGGATCATTGAACTCCTTTGCCCAGCGTTTTATAAAACCAAGCATAGAACTTGCTTTATTAACAATAAAGTTAATGTGATGTGTAAATTCTAAGTTGGAACAGAAATGAACACCTAAATCTTTAAATGTGGAGACGCGACCGAGTTTTTGCTTTGATATAAAATAATTAAATACACTACCGATTCGTTTTTTAGTAAAAGTTATCGTCTGACATTTTAAAGGGTTGAGTGAAAGGCTATTTTTTCCACACCAAAATGTAAAACTATCAATGTCAGCTTGTAAAAGGATGCGATCTCGGGTGGACTTTATTATCTTAAAAATTTTCATGTCATCAGCAAAAATAAGAACATCACTTGAGCGTAGACATGACGATACGTCGTTTATAGATAGGATGAATAGTAAAGGGCCAAGATGGCTTCCCTGGGGAACACCAGATTGAGCAACAAAAGGTTCAGAATGACAATTTCTAAATTTTACCTCATACGATCTGTTTTCAAGGTATGATTTGATCCAAGCTAAGAAAAATGGTGGAAAACCAAGAGCTTTAAGTTTAAATAAAATAATTCCGTGGCTAAGTTGGTCAAAAGCTTTGGAGAAGTCAGTGTATATGCAGTCAACTTCATAACCTTGTTCTAAAGCGTTTGAACATATGTTTGAGAATGTGAGGAGATTAGTAACGGTTGATCTTTTTTTCACAAAACCATGTTGCTGTTCGCAAATGAGATTTTTACTAAAAAATGCTACACTTTCACAAACAACTTGTTCAAACAATTTAGGAATGCAAGAAAGCTTTGCAATGGGCCTGTAGTTTGTTATATCCGCCTTGTTACCTTTCTTGAAAATTGGTGTAAGAAATGACTTCTTCCATATACTGGGAAATTTGCCTGTTTTAAGAGAAAGTTGGAATAAGAACGTAAGGGGTTCAACTAAAGCATTACTACACTTTTTTAATACAATTGGAGGAATACCATCGGGACCGGCTGAGCAGTCATCATTCAACGCGGATAAAAGATCAAGGACCGTACTCTGTAGCACAGAGATGTGACTACAGCTAGTTTGCGAAAAGGAGTGAAGATTATGAAAATATACTTCATCAATTTCTTGAGGGCTATTAACAAATGACTCACGGAAATTTGTTGCGAAAGCGTTACAGATATCAACAGTTTTATCTAACGAAAGGTTTTTGTAAGTGAAGTTAACTGGAAAGCCATCTGATTTTTTCTTTATGTTTACAAGTTTCCAAAATTTTTTAGGATTCTCTTTCAAAGAGGTGCCCATATCAGTAACATAACTAGCGTATAAAAAATTAGAAAGAGACTTTAATTCATTAAAGAATTCAACATAAACAGAGAAGTTGATTGGAGACAGAGTTTTGAGATAAGTTTTCCATGCTTTATTTCTTTTGTTACGAAGTAAGCGCAATTCTTTCGTGTACCAAGGGTGGCTAAAGTTTGTATTCCTTGATTTCTTAAAAGGTACATTTTTTTCTAAACAATTATTAAGGATCTTATAAAAAATTGAAACTGCTTCGTCAATATTAGAAAATGCTAAAGTATCAGCAATTCCAGAAATGGTTAAATCTTCAGACAACAACTGGAAATTAGCTCTTCTGAAGTCAAAATTATATAAGCAATCAAAGGAATTACTGTGTTCAGTAAGGTGATTACTTAAGTCAAGAAAAATGTCCAAGGGGGGGTGATATTTATCAATATTAGTAATTCCTGATCTAGATTCTAGAACAAGAGTACTAATAGCGTCAGAAGAAAAGACTAAATCGAGAATTCGATTTTTTGAGTTTTTAATACAGCTTGTTTGCTGTAAGTCAGTAAGAAGGATTTTATCCAGAAAAGATAGTTCCAATTGTGAAGAAGAGAGAGAGGCTTCAAGGCAAGATTCGTCTTCCGATGGAATCCAGTCAATGTGTGGTAAATTAAAATCGCCTAGAAGTAAAATATTGGTGTCAGCGCAGGACAAACTGATTACAAAGTCTAATGCTAAGGAGAGTTCGCTATAAACAGATTCCAAACTTTTTGGAGGAATATAAACGTTTAAAATGAAAATAGTCTTCGACTGTACCATTATCTTTACACATACCAGTTCAATTGATAATTCAAATGGAAAAGATACAGAAGAAGAGAAATGTGTATTTTTTACCGCTATGAGAACACCTCCCCCTAAATCCTTTACATTACCAACATGACGATCATTTCTGTAAACTTCGAACTCTTGGCTGAAAAGTTCTCTTCAATTCTTATATGGATCTAATTTAAACGATTAATAGGTTCAAAGTATTGTAATTCTGTAATCAAATCAATATATGCTTTGTAATTTGTAGACTTATTGGTGTGGTGTTAATTCATGAGTTTTTGAATTCGAAGTATTTTCCAAAGAATAAATTAATGTGAATTTTTCAAATAAGATCGCATTTTTTTTTTTCTCTTTTGCAAAATTGAATTTCAATATGAGAGAATTTATGCCTTCCTCTGCCTACCTTTAAGTATACCAATCTAAAAGCTAATTGGTTTGGCATTGGCTCAGTGTATGGATGTATTTTTTTTTATTATGTGCAATTAAAAATTCCAATCAAGAACAACTCCATATTTAATTTATGCAAAAATAAAAAAACACGACATGCTAACTTTTCTATAAGGTATAGTAGCCCACCTGTTTTCCATTACTTGTATTGTTGTTGTAACTAATGACTAGTTGGTGAAGTGACTTGGAAGTGGGTAACATAAAGTTTGCTAAAATGTGGCTTATACATTGAAATGGAAATCACTTTATGAGAGGCGTGTATGCAGATTCCAATGAAAAGGGGACATACAAAATACAAACAACAAAATTCAATTGAGAGATGAAACTTTTGTTGCGAAATTTTTGACGAGTTGTTTTTTTCACAAGCTTAACAATATGCCAAAAGAGAATAGAACTTATAGAATTTAAGCATACACTTTAAGGCAAGTACATTAGAACGAGTAGCAGTTAAAAGGGTAAATAAAATAATAAATATTTCAGTTGAATTTGACGTTTCTAAAGTAACACCTGCAGAAATATTTGACAGTTATTTATTGGGGCCTATCGTGAGTTAAATTTTCAGAGAATTTGTTCAATTATTCTAAAAATGGGGACAATGAATAATGTCAAAATCCTTTGGAATTTACTTATAACATGAATTCAGCTTTGGAAGGACTTAGCCTTTCTTTTTAATGTGTTAGAATCTGAGAAAGGAAAATTATGTGCATTCCCCCATTCTGTGGTCTTGCTTAGTATAATAAAAAATGCAAATTTTTGACATATAAATCAAATTTTGAAGTTCTGAGTTTTAAGTATTTCAAAAATTTGATTAAAATGTTTACTATTTAAACATTATTTTGATCTTACAGACATCTAAATCCGATTTTTGAAAAACTTAAAACTTGAAAACCCTATTAATTTAGTTTTGATGTAAAATTGGTTTTGAAGGAACATAATATTATGGCCATAGTAATTTGACGGTCAGTCAATTTGTCAATTTAATTTTTTACTCAAATCACGATACTGATGAAACTTCTATAGTGGCAAATTTAAAAGGTTTTATGTATATTATTTACGCAATAAAAGAGAGATTGTCAGAAATTTAAAAAGTAAAATTTTGAATTTCTAAAGCTGTCAAATTTTAATCAGTTTAAATTCAATTGCCTGTTTCTGTTCTAAGCAGACTGTTTAAAAAGACCGTCGACTATTTTATTCTCGTTAAATTTATCTTTTGGATAATTCTCTCTGTTGTTACAATTTCTTTGTATGACAAAGGTTAAGTTAAAGAATTTTACCATTCACCATCATCAGTATCATGGTGTATTATGTATTATGAAATATTATTATTATTATTATTATTATTATTATTATTATTATTATTATTATTATTATTATTATTATTATTATTATTATTATTATTATTATTGTTATTATTATTATTATTATTATTATTATTATTATTATTATTATTATTATTATTATTATTATTATTATTATTATTATTATTATTATTATTATTACTATTGTTATTATTATTATTATTATTATTATTATTATTATTATTATTATTATTATTATTATTATTATTATTATTATTATTATTATTAATACATTCTTCAATTCTCGATAATTGTTTACATTTTGTTGATATAAGAATTGAAAAGCTTGACACAAATTTTGCCGTCTGCCTAATTGACTTATTTCGAGTTTTTAGTAAAAAAAAAAGAAAAGGTAAAAATACATATACAAAAATAATATAACATTTACGAAAATATATAAGTATTAAATTATTATATCAGATTTAATAAATTTTAAATAAATAAAAAAAAATGAAAGAAAATGAAGAACATGTTTTAACAAAAAAAGAAATTTACGTTTTGTTTAATCATCATTTTAATTAGTTTAAAATTCAATCGATGAAACTGTTTCGGTAACCTAAGGCATGATTCACATAGAGACAAAGAATGTTCCAACCTGAGCAACCATTTAAAAGATCCTTTGTATCTTCAAGTGTAAGGAAACTCTTTGAGAAGTAAAGCCTGCGGATTTCTTGTAAGATTGAACACACAGCTAGAAAATGATACACGTTTTCGGTTTTATTGCGGTTGCACAAACTACATATCGGGCGAAGGTCACTTCTATGAGGTCTATAATTTAAACAAAGCATTTCAGTCCTTGCTTTAAAGATAACCCTCATTTGATTAAGAGTGAGTTTTTCGTTAAAATAATTTCGAATAAAAAGTGTGCGGTTTAATTTTGTATATATAAGCCTAGTTGTCGATGTTTGCGCTTTATTCAGACATTGCAAATACAGGGAATCGTATATTTTTGCTATACAGCTGTAGAATGAGTTCTGCCAATTGGTATGGGCTGTATTATTGAGGTCGAAGTCTACGCTGTGTCTAAAAGCTAGATCATTCCATTCTTTGAAAGGTGATATTTGACGTCAAAGTGCATATTTTAATATCTGTTTTTGAAGATTTGAGTCAGGCCTTTTCATAACTTTTATTATATAATCAGCATTTGATTTTAGATTCTTTAAAAATACTTGTGTCATAGCGGATTCAGTATGGATTGCATATGTAGGTGTTGAGTTATCCAGTTTAAAGATGCGCTTGAAAAATAAGCGTTGAATTACTTCAAACTCTTCTAAGTTTTGATAGCCAAACACTTGATTTGCATAGCACAGGCGTGTTTTAGTGGTTGCATTTGACCATTGGTTCTATAGAACGTATATCAGACTTGTAAAAGAATGCAATCTTTTATGACTTCAATATTAAAATTGCCTTCATTGAATTCATCTAGCTATTGGAACTTCAAATTTTAAAAATCAGTAATAATTTGAGCTTCAAAAGATTGAAATCATTTTTTCTTCTATAATTTGACTCTAATCAATTGATTGCAATCATTTTCTTTTGGAACCATGCATTCTTTTAAAGTCTTTGCATACTTTTCATGTCTGCATTATTTTGAAGTCTAAACACATATTTGAAGTTATTAGTTTTTTCAGTTACAAAACGAAGAAGCAAAAAAGCTTCCAAACAATTTGAATGGAAAACAGAAAAACGCAACGAATGACCTCTATAAATATCAATCTAAGAAGCAGAAATTTAAACAGGACTATTATTTCCGAGCTCTATCTAAAAAGCGAGTTGCATTTAAAATCGATCATGTTCTATTTTTTTGGTCAAACTTTTCGTAGTGTCAAGTTGGTTGCACTGACATTTGACACCTGTCAAACTGAGCTACAATATTAACTGTCATAATATCAGTGGATTTTTTGCAATTACCGATAATGGATGGCTTATTAACAACCGAACAACGCGTTAAAATTATTAAAACTTACTACAAAAGTTATGGTCATAATCGATCGATTATTCAAGCAATCGGCAAGACAAAAACGCTAAGTGGAAACATTTGAAGAGAATGGAAGCGTTATAGAAATCGTAAAGTGTGTGCATCATCTTTTTAAATGCTCAGTGGAAAATATTGCTACTGATGATACTAATTTATCGATTTACCGGCGCATTAAAATCGAACTAATGGCCCACCAAAATGTGCAAAAAATGACAAAGATTTCGCAGCACGGGATTCCTTCGAAGTGACCATTTGAATGAAATTATTGTTTTTCAGAATTAATTGCAATGTCCAAACTCCAAATCTTATAACGAAATAAGATTTTCATCTGTGTGTATTCTATTTTTTCGACACCGATAAATGAATGACCCTATCTTTATGATTACAAGAAAATAGAGAAATAAAAAATATAATTTATTTCTTAAAAAAGTTAGTCACTTCCTAAACTGATTGATGACAACACATACATACGTATCTATATACTGTTTATATACATATAACGAATGAAATTTGTCTTTAAAAAATAAATTTATTTTTAGTAACATTCACGCATAAGAAAAATGTTATTTATTAATAATAAACAAACTAGAAATATATGTTTGTATGTTAATAACTCCAAGATAAGATGATAAATTAATAAACATAACAAATTTATTATTAATATTTTTTTTGTTTACTAGAATTTTTAGTTGAATGTGTTATATTTGACGTATGTATACTAAATGAAAATGCTTCAAAAGACCTCTTCTATGTGAATGTTATTGTTATAAACAATAAACAAAAAACAGGCTTCTATAATTTTGAATAGACAAGAATATAATTTAGCTGTATTTTATAGTTGAACTTTAAAGTTCTGAACTTGAAAAAAAAACATCATAATTAAATCAAAACAGTTAGAATTAGTCGTTGAATTTGTATGTTTTATTGGTAAATAAATAACGGGTTATCCATTTTGCGGTTTCAAAAGTCAAACTAAGTTGTTAAACCAATTTTTTGTTTTCAGTTGAAAGTCTGACATTTACGAAATTGGATCTCTTAACTATCGCACAACGCATACAAATTGTTGAAACCTATTACAAAAATGGTGATTCTGCCACAGCCACATATCGCGCTTTAAGAGGAGATTTTGGTTTACATAATCGTCCAACTACGCAAGCAATTGGCAAAATTGTGAAGAAATTTGAAGAGATTGGATTGGTTATAGATATTGTAAGGCCTGTGCATCATCGTTTCGCTCGTACCATTAAAAATATCGCTGCTGTAAGTGAAAGTGTTGTCGAAGACACGACTTACTTCTTCGAAAACGACGATGGAACGACTGTCACCGTCGATTCGGAGCGTTATGGTCATATGATAAGCGACTTTTTTTGCTTGCTATTGAAGAACACGACTTAGAGAATATGTGGTTTAAACAAGACGGTGCCACATGCCACACAACTCGAGCGAATATGCGATTATTTCAAGAGACATTTCCTGGGGTGGAATCGGCTAAGGTGATAGTTGACTATCAAATTTTTGATAGTCAAATTGACTATCACCGACTTTCCCGTCTGTGTAAGCTGATTCAATTCAATACAATTCGATTGAACAATTTCAGAATATAATAATTGTCACAATTCATTGTTGCTATGGTGAAATTTTAAAATGATTTCTATAAAATATCTAAATAAAAGTATCAAATTGGATGTGTTTAAATAACATTCTTACTTTTTTTGTGTTTTTTCGAATTACGTAAGCCTTGTCGGTCAGAAGAATCAGCCCTATTATAATTATCAAATATCAACACGATATTTGATAATAGTTGTTAATTATCAACAAAATTAATGAATCGGTATTATGGTGATCAATTATCAATATTTTTGATAAATAGTGAATTAAAAGATCTATTGTGAATAGCTTTATTGATAAACTCGGTATTACGGCTATCAAACATATTGATACCCATCAAATATTTTATCAGCTACAAAATCTTCGTTGACAAATGTATCAAATATTCGTAAATGGTAAAGAATTGTAATTTAAATACGATTTAAAAAAAGTTTTTTTGTAGTTTTTATTGAATATACAAATTGAAGAACGAAATGCATTCACTAGAATTGTTGTTTGAAGGCAATTGTACTGAGAAACGAAGGTTTATCGTGCAAGCTAAAATAAACAGTATTACGAACAGTATTATAAACAAAATATTATTAAGAAAAAAGAGAAATTTATTTAATGAAAACAACTTACATTATTCCGCCGAAATTATTTATAGACCAAAACACAAGAACTCAACACAAATGACAAACGTCAAACACCAAACAAAACCTATTCACAATCGTATATTGATTAGTATTCACAATGGGTGAAAAATTATCATTTGATATCTACTCATAATACCAAATTATCAATAAATTGATAGAAGTTATCAGTTATCAAATAATTGATAGTTGATAGCCATAATAGGGCTGAATGTGTTTTTGTACCTAAAAGGGGTAACTGAAAAAAAATTCCATTCGTTTTTTGTAAGCGTCTGGTAGCTCTATTCAGAAACGACATATTTGAAGGAAAATGACTATCAAATTTTTCTAGTGACAGCTTTTTAGGTATCAATTTGACTATCACCTTACACAGATTAAATTCGATTATTTTGACTGTCAACAATCAACAATCACCTTAGCCGATTCCTGCCCTGATCATGCGATTTGACACCGCTAGACTCTTTTTTGTGGGTCTACGCGCAAGACCGTGTTTATGCAGATAAACCTTTAACTCTTGAGCACTTTAAAACCAATATTCGTCAAGTCATGGCTTAAATACTGTCCACTATGTGTGAAAAAGTGGTCGAAAATTACCTCAAAAGAATCGATGCTTCCAACAATTCGCATGGCGGTCATTTAAAAGATGTAGTGTTTCACACATAAGCTGTGTTCCACACATTTCTCGCACTAAAAGTTGGTCAAATGTCAAATTTGAGGAGTGGGGATGAAATGCTCTCAGAGAGAAATCAAACTGTCAAAATGTCTGGAACTGTTTTCGCACCAATTTGCACGAGTTTGGAATACTTTTTTAACGTAAAAAAAAATATATTTGGGCAGAGTTGCTGAAGATCATTGATAAATTTTAATCATGAATAAGAATCCAATAAAATAAATATCAACAAAAGTAAAAATAAAATTATTCCTTAAATTATGAAACTTAAATGACTTTTTTCTCAAAAAATTACTACAATTTCCAATAAATATTGACAATTATAAATATATTTTTTGTACTACTAATTTCTTCTTCAGCAACAGTTTTATAAAAAGATATATGTACATTTTATGAAAATTATTTGATTATTTAAAGGATATGGAAAATATGAACAATATTCACATTTAGCATAAGAAAAATGAAAATAAAAGAATTACTTGGGCAACCCTTAGTCAATAGGCCACACACGTTTTTTTCTTCTGTCATTAGTTGCCGTCAACGTCAAATCAAATTTGACAGCCAGCCCAGAAATCGCCAGAAGAAATTTCTCAGACTTAATCTTGCAAAAAGGGAAAATGTTTTACTCTCTCGCGTGCGCTCTCTTTTGTAAGAATTAGCAGAACTTTTGAAGTGTGGAACGACTTCGGACTAAAAATGACTAAAACTTTTAGTCTGAAACTGTTTGAAACTAGGTGTGGAACACACTGATACTGTCAACGTTCAAACTTTATAATAAAAAAGAAATATCATGAAAAAAAAATAATATTTTATATGTGTTTTATTTACGTTTACTTTTGAAACCACAAAATGGATAACCTTATAAATAACTAAATTTTGTATTTTGTTTATAATACGATTCAGGAAACTTGAAACTTTAAAACCATATAAAATATACGTGTTTATTGAAACTTAGTCTTAAAATTACTCTATTTAAGGTTCTTTTCTTTGATTTTCTCAAAAATGACTTTATAGATTTTGATGAAACTTCGAGTTTTTGTAATCAGCCCAACAATAGCTCCATTAAAACCAATTGCATTTTATAGCTTTTTTTGAATCCTTCAAAGACTCAATTCTTTTGATTGAAATCATAACAAAAAATTAAATTTTATTCCTAAAAACTTACTTATCAAACTTTAATGCGTAAAATATATTATTGCATATTTAAGCTGAATTCATTTTTTCTATTGAGTGATCCAACTCTTGGAACACTAATTTGTCATTAAGAAAATCGCTCTATATAAAAATTTTCAATGAAAGGTTTTAACTGACTACAATGCACGACTTTCTATCTTTTGACGAAAATTTCTTATATTTCATTTAGAAATTTAAATTCATATATTATAAAAATGTAGTTTTTTAAGAATGGAATTCGAAGGATTTTAATGGAATCACCTCATTTCCAATAAATATCGAATAAAGTTTTAAAAAACATGAAATGAATCTTCATTCAAAACGAATTCAACAAAAAAAAACTTCAAAAGTTCCAAAGACCTCTGCTGGGCATTATTTATTTGTTTTGTATCAAGATTAATGCCTAAATTATTTTTTTTTTAACTCATATAACTTTTCTATTTATTAGCTTTTGAAATGTGATTATTTGAAATAGAACTTTCAAAAACACACCTAAATCTTAGGCGGAAACATTAATGCTTCCTTTCTTGTTTTTATTTTTCTATCCTAAGTTTTATTTATAAAAATAAAAAAAGGTGAGAAGGTGAATGAGTGATATGAGAAGTTTTTATCCACTTTAAGTCTCGAGGCTCTTCGAAAAAAAGACACAACTTTGTATTAATTGTATAAGTATCTATTTTTTTTCTGTTGGGTTGTTTTCATTCTGTTTTTGGTTTTTCATCTCCAAATTATGATGATGATGTCCAAAATTAGAATCTCAGACGATCATTCCGATGCCGACGAAGAAAACGAAGACGAAGACGACAACGGCGACGTGTATCATCCGTTTTGTTCTGGAGGCCTCGTATCGTATGGTTGTTGGTCGTCGCGTATCTTTTTATTCTGGAAATCGTCGTCGTCGTCGTCAGTCCTAAAGCCTCCCAGCAGCCAGACACAAACCCGGAATATAACATCAACTTCAAAAATATTATATGAGTTTGTAGTATCTACACAATCACCAACGACGAAGACGACTATGATGATGACGATGAAGACGACCGACACTACGACGAGCGTCGCATCTTCCAAACAGAAGCAGCTGAAGTCACTGAAGTGTCTATACACTTTATTCCATTTTGGATTCTTGAAAAATCTCGTTTTTATACTTTTTGTTCGTTTGCCTTCGTCTTATTTGATGGCAAAAGATATTTATGCGCATCAAGACGAGAATAGGAAAAATAAACTATCCAAACCAACAGAGAGAGCCGTATGTTTGCGTGATGCATCAACATCAGCCACATATGGTGAATTTTTGAGATCAACCAAACGAAACCACATAATCGTCTTTACTCGTCAGTGTCCAGAGATATATAGGAGTACCCGTATTCGCATACACAAAATTAAATTTTTATAGATATTTCGCCGTATTTTTAAGATAAATGAAAAAGAGACAACCTCGCAATGTCTGGTCTGATGGGTGGGTTGGGTACATAACCTAATCTACGAGTATATGGGCTGTTTTCGACTTTCGAGTGACAAATATTTAACAGTAATTGTTTCTACCAAGTGTCAAAAATACCACCATTACCATCACCACCATCATTAAGAAGTTTACCAAGCTGCGCCCATATTTCGAGAATGGCAGCGTTCAGTACAAAAAAATACCATTTCTTTTATAGCTACCATATCACATAAACCATTATAATCTTTAGATGATTCAGATAAATTTGTACGTAAAGTAGAAATGATGCCATCACACTATCCAGGCAGGTTGGCATATATTTATAAAATTTAAGTTTATTTATAAATTCACTTAAAACTCAAGAAAATACGTACAAATGTAAAAATTTTGTTCTTTAAACATTAAAAATACTTGCAAGAGAAGATATTGAAAATATTTAATGTCTGTGTTGGTGATTGATTAGCAGGCAAAGCTTTTTATTTTGATATAATAAATTATTTTGGAAGAGATTAACGCAATTTTATAGGATAGAATTATGTTTATAGGGTATTTTATATCTGTGGAAGCTTTTGAATACGTCAAATCACTTACAAAAATAATCTACAAATGACGCATTGCTAAATAGTCAGTTAGTTCAGCGTCTTTCATATTTTTGTAATATTCATTTGAAATGTATGAATTTGTTGTCGATTGGAACAGTCTCTTCTCTTTCAGATTACTCTTAAGTCAATGTAAAGCCCACAAAATGGTTTTAGATCTTAAATTGGAAAATTTAAATGGTGTGCCTCAGGGTTCCGTTTTGTCTCCAGTTTTCTTCATCTTCATTAAAAAAAAAAAAACAATATTTTTCACTCTAACTTCGGTTGCCAACGTTTCTCTAGTAAAATTTCAATGTTTGTAATAGATGTTGAGTGCTGTTTACATAATACAATTTTTAAATGAGTGAACGAGTTAAAGACCTGTTATAATTACTTTGAGTTGCACAAGCAACAACTTCCAAAGTTGTTTCAAAGAAATGCATATCGTTGTCTGCTTTGAAACCAGTTCAGCAGAGTGTGGATCAAAAAATGATTTCACAAGCAAATTGTGTAGGTACCTCGTACGAGGATGTCAAAAATGACAGTTGGGTTATAACTTGGGCTTTTACTTATAGCACAATTTAATTGTTGGTAAGCACCTTATTTAGTGATACCCGTGGCGGTTAGTGAGTTATAAAACTGTCATGCCAAAGGTCTTGGGTTCAATCTCTGCCTATGCAACCTACATTTTTTTCACGTGCACTGCTTCTAGCAAGGAATTGACAAATTCTTCAAGAGGAATTCTTGTCATGAAAAGTGCTTTTCTTTTTTTCGGAATATAAATTGTAGGTCCCCCCCATCTCTGAAATGACTCGCACACTAGAACGGTTTAGAGTTGTAAATCACTAGCCCCTCTTTCTCTACGGACTGTTGCGCCACCTAACTTAACTCTTTGACACTACGGGGCCAGTTATAGCTATTATTGAAATCGATCCAGAGAAATTTTTGAATCGATTATTGACGGTGTTTCCCTTTGATTAGAAATGAAAATTGTATACTGATCGATCGGAAATCACACAAAGAATTTTTTTTGAGAAAAAAAGTGTAATTACGCATTTATTTTTCTCTAAAAATATATTTTTCTATTTTCCGGACAAAAATTCATTTTCCTGAACAGCTGATACTTTTATGTTCAAAAGTAAAACGAAACGTTCCACTGATTTGTGTCCCAATTTCACACAATTCCAATGAAAAATATCTGTCAGTAAACATTTTTCGGTGGCTTTCAATCAGGAATTTTTTTTTAATGCCAGCAATTTTTAATGAAAGCTATAAACGACCTGCCAAAAAAAAATCCAATGTTTTTTTTTCAATGATAAAAACCAATGATAGCTTTAACTGGCGCCTACATGAAATATTTACAACATGAGGAGTGGAAACATATTTTAACCATTTCTTGATGCCAATAATCGATTTTTAATTTATAGGTCTTTAATTGCAGATAACTATTTTGTTCTCCATCCATTTTTCCCATTTTATATTAGGAACACATTGGGAATTATTTGTTTTCGTTAAAAAACATCCAGGGAAATTTGGATGTCATTAAACTTTTGTTCTGGGAAATTTACTATACCTACAAGAACCAAATCCGAGCAAAATAGAGATTCCCTTTGTTATATCGTCTTATTCACTTACTGCTTTCAAATTTCTTCCAATCCAATCACTTTTAAAAAACACCCTTTATGACCTTGATCAAAACTGATTAATTAAACTTAAGTTTTCTAAAATTCAACCACCTACAGTGGTGTGACGAAAAAGCAAAACAACAAAATAAAAACACACAAATCAAAGGTATATAGAAACATAGGTACGCGATGCGTACTAAAATATTTCAGAATCTAAAATAAAAATTCCAATGAAATGCACATCACACGAACGCATAAGCAAAAATCAAAAATCTAACAAACACCTTTCGGTTTAACTTAATGGCTTGTAAGATATCTTGTAAATGTCAAAATTTCGAAATTCTTGTGTCTTTTAAATTTTGTTTCTATTGGTTGTTTGCCGTTCTTACTCCAAAGACTTAGCGTGCGTGAAATTATTTGATTTAAATTAAATTTTTTCAACTTTGATTTTGAGGATTTCTTTATAATCGTTGATGCAATCAAATTTGAAATTTATCATAAGCGAGCTGTTCTCGCTTGTCACATTTGTTGTAACCTAGGTGCTCTCATGTCGTATCCGCCCACTTTGACGAAAGAATTTATTGTAAGATTATTTTCTAAACACAAACAAAAAGAATATTAGAAAATAAATATTATTTACATTTGGGGTCAAAGTAGTAGGTATTCAGCTTAAGATGAAGACAGAACTGTCAAACATCGTATAAAATAATGAGATCTTAAAAGAATTTAAAACTGTCACTTTGGAAAAAATATGAACCCAAACAAAGGCAAATATGTGATAAAAAAGGAAGACTTATTTTTATCTATATATACATATGTACATACAAACATTATGATTGAATATGTGTTAAGATCGTAGACATATTCATATTAAGAATGTGTTTGTATAAAGTACGACTTCGTTTGACTTGACATGAAGATGACGTTGCAAAATAAAATTGCACAAAGAAACTCATTGTTTATAAATAAAATTGAAGGAAACTGGATATTTATGAATGACAGAAGTTGGCAAATGATGATGATTGTCGTTCCATAAATATCACTTTAACGAGAAGTAAATCTATTGTTTCAATTTTTCTGTCATTTTTTTTCTTTTCTTACTTTTGTTGTTGTTGTTGTAATTGTAGGTGACAAGTAGTAATTTGCATGTGACAGAGTATGATTTTGCTTAATATTTTATTCAATAAAACTCATTCCTGAGACTAAGATTTAAAAAAAACTGATAAAAGTTTTGTTGACAAATTGACGTAATCTAATGTATGTGACAGCCACATTGTCTCGGGCGCATGACAACAATAATCATGCTTGCGTGCATTTAAATTGAAAACTATTACATTAACCTAAGCTTTGAATTTATAAAAGATGTTAAACACGCAATAATCGCGCTTATTATTGTAATCAATTATTATTTTTTTAAAGTTGGCTTAAAGAAAAGAAACCAAAACTTATTCCATAGGTATCTATATGTATGTATATTTAGGAAAAATATATTATGTATTTATATAGGTTGAAATTTGTTAGACTTGGACAGCTTGTTAAGGTATGACTTTGAGTATTAAAATGTTCACTTAAAATAGGCATGAACCCACTGAAAATCAATTATCAAATTAGTGAAAGTGAAAGACCATTAAAAATTGAACAGTTATTTAATGAGTTATTTAATACATTAAGTAAGACTACTTTCTTGCATATACATATGTATATAATTACAAAAGCAAGATAATATATTATTATATTGTTAAAAGAATACTTTAAAATAGCTCCAAAGAAAGATAGAAGGTTATGTCTCCAATACCAAGAGAGTCAAAAGAAACAATTTCTTCCATGACAAAAATAAATTATGATCTACGGAATCTACGTTGCGTGTGACTTACTTTTTAAATTGTTTTAATTTTTAGCCGAAGCTTAAACTTTGACATTGAAAATATTATAAAATGTGTGGAAACGTCAAATTTAATTTTGGTTAGATTATTATCGATATTCAAAACTAATAAGAACATAAAAGAAGCATTGCTCTCGGAAAGACATGCAACTCTTTTAGACCCCTTTTACACGAGGAAACTCTGAATTTTCTGCAACTTTTAGTTTACATGCACTAAAATGACAAAAAGTTACGGGTGTAAACAAAATTGCCACGATGCAAAATTTAAAAATATTTTAAAATGAATATTTGGCAATTATATTTCCCGTAGTATTTATTACAAGAGTTTTTTTGACAATATAAACTTCAATTGTGAAAGAGGCCTTGCCAATAAATAGATCTTGAGATGTTTCTGAAAACTTTATAATCTTAACTGCCTAAGAAACTGACAGATCATTACAAATTTGGAACACTTTCTAATGGTGTAGAATCATGCATTTTCGATCAAGGGTAAATACAACAAAAAGAATATAAAAACAAAATAGGAAAATAGGAAAATATTGCAAATGCGGGTTTCCACATCTTACAACAGCTAAATTTAAAAGTCATCAGCTGTAAAAATGAATGCGTGCGGAATCTAAAAATACCCCAAAATATTGGATTATAGTTTTTGTTTAATGATACTTGTAGCCGATTTCTTAAAAGAGTTTTGAATCACATTTGTCGTTTTTTTAACTCTCAGTATAGCAAGTATGTGTTACCCGTGGCATGATGGTTAGTGCGTTGGACTGTCATGCCAGAGGTCTTGGGTTCGATCCCTGCCTATGTCATCTAAAGTTTTTTTCACGGGTACTGCCTCTTGCGAGGAATTGAGAGTAATTCTTGTCATGAAAAGTGCTTTCTCAAATTAGCCGTTCGGATTCGGCGTAAAACTGTAGGTCCTCTCCATCCCTGACAACAGTACTCGCACACAGGAATGGTTGAGAGTTGTAAGTCACTAGGTCCTAGTTCTCAACGAACTGTTGCGCCACCCAATTTATTTTATTTATAGCAAGAAATCAAGTTTTTCTTAAGCTATGGTTTTGTTAAAAAATGTTTCTTAAGTAGAGTAAACTTAAGCAGCCCATAAACACCACACTTGTATCGGTGTGCGTGGGCTGGAGCAGACACCGAAGTCAAACACAGAAAATTAAATTCGCAAGCTATTGATTTTTCTGTGTCGGTGTCTCAATCGGTGTGGTATGGTATGTATGGGGATGCGCGTGCACATTTACTATTCACTATTCAGTTGCATCTGAATCGTTGTTGAGTGCGGTGCGTCGCAAGTTGTTTCAATAAAAGCTTCAACGTCACTCATTTTGATCTTTCCTCTTTGAGATCTCTTTCACAATCAATGTGTGTACGATTTGGTGTGCCGGAATGTCACACCAGGTGTCAGTACACTAGTGTGCACACAAGTGTGGTTTCTATGGGCCCCTTTAGCATCTATTGATTATCCGGACAGTTTCAAATTATCCGGATAGTTAAATAAGACAGTTTACATCTGATTCTTTTCGAATAGTTTGAAATGCTTGATTATCCAAGTAGATAAGATATTCTCTGTTTTTTCTATAGATACTGTGCAATTAATCTATGAAACTTGATTCACGCATGAATCAAGATATAGCTATCCGAAACTATCCAGATAAATTAGATTCGATCCATGGATCAGAATATATTTTATCCGAACTATCCGGACACTTTGAAAATCTATCCTAAATCGGTCTTAGGAATTGTTGACGTTCTTCTTCACTTTCACATCCAGCTTTTTTTTTAAGTAAAAAGGAACTTGACCCTTTGGTTATTTTAAACAAGCATTTGCATTTTACAAAGAACTATAAAGACGTTGTTAAGTTAATTTTAAATGCAACATCTTAAATTAAATCTTTTATCCGTGTGAAGAAATATAAAAGAAAAGCTAATACTAAATCCCCATAATGTTGATATGCTCTTTCCCAAATTTATGTTGATAATATAAATGTTTAATCGAGACCTGTAACTTTAGAAACTTTAATAGTCGACCCTTAAAAGGTTAATCTTCAATAATATCACATTTCTATAATATGAAGATGAATGCTTTCCTTAATTTACACTACCTACTCAAATTAGTCTATTATGAAAATAAGAAAATAAAAGTAAAAAATTGAAAAAATTACAACATATTCATATTTAAATTTTGTGTATGCCTACAATCCTACATATAAAATACAGGTTAACCTTTTTGATGAAAAAAAAAATACAATAGATTACCTGTGGGCAATAAAGACGGAAACGAATAGCCCAAGTTTGTATGGGAATACTTGTATACTGTCAGAAGATGATAGAAGAAATTTAGTGTTTAAAATGCAACTAAGTGTTTAATAGGATTATCATTTGGTTTTTTAGTTCCTTACCAAAATTTCGAAATTATTGAGATGGCTTTTTTATGATTCGTTGGATTTCTATTTAATACAAGAAATGTCAAATTTAATCAGCTGACACACTTTCATTGCGTTCAAAATTCTATTCAGTAAGTACGAGATCTCGTAAGATCTCAAACGACGTTACTTATCGGGAATCTACTAAAAAATCACTTTTCCCTCAGAATTTTTCTTTCCCACAAAATATTTGTACGTAATTTAAATCTCCCTGGAAATAAATTTCCCTTAAACGAAATCCAATGCAATGACAGCAGAAATTTTGTTCCCGTTACCAATTAAATCCGGGAAAAACTTTTGAGCATAATTTACAAACATTCCCAATGTTCGTTCAAGAGAGTGAAAAATATTGAGGAAAAAAAATGGTTTTGACGTTTACAAGCAAAAAGGAATTAAAATTCCCCAAAAGACTACTGTCAATTTGACAACCAATGTCAAGTACAGATACAGAACAGATAATAGTAATTTCAATTAATATATTAATGTTTTGAACTTATAAAGTTCAAATGAGTTCAATATGGTCGGCATCGTCGGCCGTGCGTCGCGTCGTCAAACCTATCATCATCAAAGTCAATGTCTTATAATTTTTATGAAGGCACATCGTTTTGCATTTATTTTTCAAAAACACCAGTTAACCCAAGTTTTCCCTCGGACGAATCAGATAATATGCAAAATAAAATATTTGAAAAAAAAAAACAAAACCTATTTCAGCATTTTTCATGATCTTACGAGTAACTTCTCCAGGACAAAAATAGAAAGAATGCATCGTACTGTAAGTCCATCGGACGTGTTGGGTGTTGATGTACAAATATAAGCAATGCATATTTATTCCTAATTGCGGACTGTTTTATAAATAAACTCTTCGTTCTTTCAATACAATTTGTTTTCATTTTTTCACTTTTTTCAGTTTTTTCATTTGCGAGACGACAACAAGTCTTGGCACAAAATTCACTTAAGTTTTCGATTATATATATTTCTCGAGCTCTTGTTATATCCAAGGCCACGATATAATTACATACATATTCGAAATTGAAAAAAGAAAAGAAAGTATGTATACGTATTTTCAATCCACAATTGGCCGATATGTAGATATAGACAAATGCATCAGTGTAACGAATTAAATTAAAAAAAAAAAAAACAATAATATTAATGATGAAATGAAGCGCCATGCCGTCAGATGAGGGTGCAAAACTTTTTATAGCACAATACATAATAGGTACATTGCATTCCATATAAAATAAACGTATGTATTTTTATTTTGTATAAAAGTCATTGCAATCGGTCTTATCTGGTTTAGGAAATGAGGCACGAATTATAAGTTCATGCTTATGGTTTAATGATGTTTTTTCTTCCATGTCAAATTATAAACTTGATCACTGATTACATTTTTACATTCATAGAAAACTTTGATCTAAAAGAATTCCGAAAACGATTGTCAGATCTGTCATGAAATAAATAATTTAAATGTCTTTAAATCATTTAAAATTACAAATTTGTGTGATTGCAATAGGTTTAATTTTTTAATTTTTAATTATCATTTTTAATTTAAATTTGTCAAAATGACACTTTTCCTATTTTGTTTGTTCCATTGGAAAATATAAATTGATTTTTTGTATTTTAAATCAAACTTTAAACTTTACCCCTTCTTGAACCAACACCAAAACAATTTTTTGTGTACTCCGCCATCTTACGTTTTTTTTCAACTAGTGCTTATTTCAAGAATGGTAACATTTAGCTCTTGTCTGATTTGACAGATAATTAGTTTTATCCTTCCGCTGAACGAATATGGTTGTGTATACGCTTGAACAACGCTGGGAACAACGCTTAGAGAAGATGCCGATTTAGCCAAAAAAATCATCTTTTCAGATGAAGCTCATTCTGATCTTGGCGGGTATGTAAACAAGCAAAATTGTCGCATTTGGGGCACAGAAAATCCGCACACATACATTGAAAAGCCGATACACCCAAAACGAGCCACTGTTTGGTACGGATTTTGGTCCAGAGGCATAATTGGGCCATTTTCTTCGTAAATGAGCAAGGAGTTAAGTGCCTTGCACATGAGCAACGAACTGCGAATGGACGAACAAACGTGATTTTACACATTTCAAAAAGTCAACTCCACACAAAAACACATTTAAATTATAAGAAACCAATTGACACTAATATTAGGATAATAAAATTTGCATTTTGTTCTCTAAAACAAGAGAATTTTGTAAAAACAATTTGGTAGTAACGAATCGCAGTGTGGTTGCTGCGAACTGTCAAACTCTGTTCGCGTTCCACATACCATCCACACTGCAACGAATAAATTGTTCGCGCTCAACTTAACCTCAAAATTATACCACTCTTGTTTTGTTTTTGTGTGAAAGATGATGGCTGAGGAAACTATGGAGAAAAGGGTTGACAATTCGTCGCTACCTGCGAATAGAAATAAAAGCTCATGTGAAAGAAAAGTCAAAATATGCCAACATCCACAGTTCGCAGTTCGCAGTTCGTTGCTCATGTGCAAGATGCTTTAAGTAGCATTTACATGAGCGCGACCAACGAACGACGAATGAATTACAAAATGTGAGTTTATATACGTTTGAAGACATATTTCCACACAAATTCTTAACAAAACGATAGCAATATAGTTTCTATTTGATTTATGATGCATACTTTTACTTTTCAATATCATATATTAATAAATTTAAGAAAACAAATTTATTCGTCGCGAATAAAATTGTAGTTCATACGAACTGTCAAACTTTATTCGCGTTCCACATTATCCACACTCGCAAGGAATAAAAAAATCGCTCGTACTTAACCTAAAAAAATCATTCTGGTTTTGGTTTCGGTGGTGAATGTCAAACTTCATTCGCGACGAATTAAACTCTCATGTGAAAGAAATGTCAAAACCGACGAATATTCGTCCATTCGTTGGTCGTTGCTCATGTGAATAGTGCTATACCGTTACAGTCAATGGCGATCGTTATCGGGCCATGTTGAACGAATTTTTGTTCACAAAAGGAGGAGGAGGATATTGGCAACATTTGCTTTCAACAGGATGGCGGCGGCCGGCGCGGCGGCGCTACGTGCCACACAGCCGGAGCTACACTCGATGTTTTTATAGCATTTAAAAAAAAAGAAGTTATTTGGCGGACCCTTTATATAGCAAATATTTAATTTATTTAAATTTACTGTGAAAATTGTTGAAATTAATAATACAAAATATATCAATTTGGATTTAATCGAAGTAGTTTTAAAATTAATATCTTAATATGCCTTCAAATACTACAGAATGGAGAACATTTATTTGATAGTCTTCTTATAAAACTGCAACATATTTATGAAACTCTCAGGCTATTTGGAAAATTTCAGTGTAAGCTTGTGTGCCAACCGTCAGAACTGAAATTTTAGCTGCAAAATGTTATTAGAAAATTTTATTGGCGACTATTGTTATTCTTATTCGGTTCCTTGTCAAATTTGACATTTCATTTTGAAACTATTGACAAATCTGTCAAAATTGTAAAAAGTGAAGTACGCCTGAACTAAATTTAGATTTGAAATTAATCTTTGAATGCACTTGTACCAAAAAAAGAAGATGGGACACTTTTGAAAAATCAAATCAAGTTGATCTTGAATTGAGAATTAAAATAGATTTGAAAAATATGCTTTTATTTGCCAAGTACTAGAATACAATACGCCCTTAGACCAAGTTGCATATACTCGCAATATAAATTTGCCCTATTTCGTTTGAGTATGAAGGTTGATAGCTACAAGTTGTGTCGTGATATCTAAACCAGATTATGGGTTAAAAAACTGATAAGACGATCACTATTCAATGTAAAATAAGCCAACTCTAAGATAAGATTTTTAAATACATCTAAGAAAGATATTAGTATAAGCTTTAAAATAGTATGATTTTTTAAAATTTTTCTAGTTAAGTGAAAGTTGGTTCTCATTTTGACTCAGACAACGTTTTTAAAAGCTAAAGCTAAGTGTACACGATTGCCAGATCTGCAAATATTGCCAGATCTGTCACTGAAAAATTTGTCTCGAATGGCTGACAATCGTGTACACACCAAATTAATTTGCGGACAAATGGTTTGGCTCCTAATTTGCAGACAAATATCTGCCAATTAATTTGTAGATATCTGGCAATTGTCTACACGCAAGCTGACAACCGTGTACACACCAAATTGATTTGCAGAAAAATTTGTTCATCAATCATTTTGAAGACAAATGAATTTGCAGATGTGGCAATCGTGTGTACACAAAATTCATTGGGAGATCACCAATTTTTTTTCATTTTCTGACGTTTCTGCAAACGTCTGACAATGAATAAATTTGCAGATGCCGTTTGAGGAACATTTGCAAATTTATTCATTGGCAGACAAATTTGGCCAAAACTACAAGGTACATTTTTTGTGTGTACACGGTTGGCAGAAAATCTACAAATGTTTGCAAATCTATCGCTAGCTATTTGGCCAAATTAGTTTGTCGACATTGTCAGACAAATATTTGGCAACAGATTTGCAGATGTTTGTAGATATCTGCAAACCGTGTACACACAAATTAAATTTTCAGCTCATTGTCAGCTCATTTTCATACATTGTCAGACGTTTGCAGATCTGACAATGATTGTCAGACCTGGCAATCATGTACACTAAGCTTAACATTTAGTGAAACTTTTAAGTAATGTTTCTAATTGACGTTTCTCTGCCATGTTCGAAAGTCAGAGCCATTTTGAGTACTGATAATTTGATGTCAATTATTTCAAGTGTCACATATTTTGTTTAAAAAATCGTCCACTGTGATGATTCTGATCAACTCATTATTGCTTTGATTTTTATGTAGGCTTTCGTAACTAAAAGTCTTCTAATTCAGCGTGTTTTCGAATTATACAAAAATTTCCCAATTTCCCAAAAAATACATTCTTAAATTTAGCACAGTTCTAAGTATTTTCAAACACTTCGTCAATTCAAGGAAAAAAATGTAACTAATCAACACTTTTTAAGGAAATTAAATTAAGAGAAACATTTTAAGATTAATTAAGAGGCAAATTATAGCCAACATACGGAAAAATGTTTGAATGGATATTTGATGGTTTCCCTTTTGATTAGAAACGCAAATTATGTACTGATCCATTGGAAATTTTTGACAGAATTTTTTTTTACTACAAAATGTTTAATTGCACAGTTATTTTCCAAATGGAAACTTATTTTACGGATAATCTGATTCTATTATAAAACGACTCGTTCCACTGAATTATATTTCAATTTTACACAATTCCAATGACCCATTTTTGTCACAAATAACATTACAGGTGTATTTTAATCAGGTCATTTTTTCCAATGACAGACATTTTTCAAGATCGTTATAAATGATCTGTCAAAAAATTGCATTTATTGTTTACAACGATGAAGACCAATGATCGAAATCGAAATAACACTCGGCTGCGTTCAATCTCGTGTTGGATGGGCTACCCTGGATATGTGGATTTTGAGATAACTTATTGAACCTAAATTGAGAAAGCTGGCAAAAAAAAAACAAGTTTTAGGTCGTTCACAAAAAGCAGACAAACATTTCAGATTTCGAGGTCCAAAACTATTGTAAAACAAATTTTTCAAAGCATAATTTTAATAATTAAATGGATTTTTACCAAAAAAGCTTACAATTTTAAAATCAATTTTCTACTTCCTTCAAATTAAATCCATACGTTGAATCAGCTTTGCTGTCAGATACCCACATATACCAGAAATTCTAGAATACCTTTGGGTTCCATTTTTGACATCCCAGATGTTTTATATCAGCTGTTTTTGTACATGTAAAAGACTTAATAAAAGGTGTCCGGATACCCTATCGGTCTGAGATTGAACGCAACCACTCACATTGGGCAGGTTCAGACAACATAAGGGATTTCGTTTGCAGTTACACGGAGAGAATTGAAAAATCACTAAATGCAAAATTTTAGGTTGCAATTTACGAAAACCCTTTTTTTAGTAAATCAAGACGATTTTATTATAAAATGAATGAGAAAGTTGTAATTCAGCATTCAAATCTTCGTAAAATACAAAATTTTATAATTTGCTAATTATTATCAAAAGTTATAATTCGAAAAAAGCTAAACAGTAAATTACAATTCCTTTAGTCTTAATCTACTTTTTTCAGGGTAATAATTTAAAAATATTTATATGGTAAATTGCAACTTTTGAGTCGCAATCTACTACTTTAGGGGAATAATTTAATTTTACTACTCATTAATCTTGTTTTGCGAAATGTATGCGGTGATTTAAGCATTCTCAATTCTCAAATCAATAAAATATAATCACAATATTAATATTCAAGCTGCAATATGCAACAGTCGTGTATTTCTCCTTAAAGAGTCCCATAGCAGGGAAATGAAAGTGACTAAAGTTTGTCTTCTTTGAAGACTTTTAGCAACTGTATAATTCGCAGTTGCTCTATGCAGCTCGGATTATATGGAGTCTCGATTTATTCGGGAAAGTATGCGTCAAGACAAGATGTAATGGTCATCTTCTGATGAGCCCAACCATTGCATCGGGGCGAACGAAACGCATACATATATGAACACTTATGCTGGTTTATATTTTTCATGATTTTAAATCATATTTTTTAGAATAAGTTTATGTTGTAAATCACTAATGAAGATTGTTGGTTTTGCAAAAAAAAAATTCCTGAATCTCTACATGATTGCTTGAAAATGGAAAGTAAATTAATCTTTAAAAGCTACAAATTGCTGCAGAAACTGTTTCAAATTACGACGACTCAAAAGTGGCAATTTAAAGATAACTAAGTATCAAAACAGTGACTGTCATTTTCAAACTGCAGATTAACCTGTTTCAAATTACAACTCAAAAGTTGCAATTTAAAAAAAAGAAGTAGCAAAACATTAGTTGTCATTTGCAAACCAATGTATATTGTCGCAGTCTAAGAAAACAAGGGTTGAAATTTGCCACTTGTGTGTGTAGGTATTTAAAAAAACGAATCATAATCTACAAGAAAACAATTTCAATCTACAAACTCTTGCTGAAATTTACGATAAAAACAAACATTAAATTGATACAAATTAATATCAAATTGCAATTCGCTGTTTGCAATATTTATTTTCTTCGATCGAACTTTTGCTACTCAAATGTAGTGAAATATGATTTTTGATTGTCAATATCTTCATTTTGCTCATTTAATGAAATTGCAAACAAAAAGTAGCAATTTACTTATTTTGAATCCAAGGTACAAAACTGGATTCATTTTTCGTGATTTGTAGCTTATTTTTCTTGATCTGATCTAAGAATTCTTTCCGTGAACTGCATTCTTTGAACGTACATTTTAACCAAGGCAAATACTTAGTTTTTCAAGTGTCATAAATTTCAAATTCAAAACTTTACTTCACAAACCTCTACTTCAAGTTCATAGTACAAAAACTACCAAAAAACATTATCGTCTACAAAATGTTCTTCATAGGAAAGCTACAAGTCCATCACGATCTGTATTTTGTAATGTAGGGAAATATTACTTATTTCTTTTCCAAATTTACAAGAAACCCTTTTACAGAAAATATTAAATCTTAGTTGAAGTTAAATAATAAATAAATCATAGAGTAATAATGTTCAGCTCTCAGTTGCATGAAAAAACCATGATCGACTGTCGTTTTGACCGAAGTAGAATTCACTTGATAGTTAAGGAGATTTTTCTTGACTAACTTTCCAGTCAACTTTCCATTAAAATTGCCTTAATTGGAAGGCAAATTTTTGGCAGCTAACCAATTAGATACTAGAAACTTGCCTTACTTTCTAGTCCCTTATGTCGCCTGAACCTGCCCATTTACTTAAACGTCAAACTGACAGTTGTAACTTTTTGTATCCAACAACAATCACGGAAAGAATTCTTAGATCAGATCAAGAAAAATAAGCTACAAATCACGAAAAATGAATCCAGTTTTGTACCTTGGATTCAAAATAAGTAAATTGCTACTTTTTGTTTGCAATTTCATTAAATGAGCAAAATGAAGATATTGACAATCAAAAATCATATTTCACTACATTTGAGTAGCAAAAGTTCGATCGAAGAAAATAAATATTGCAAACAGCGAATTGCAATTTGATATTAATTTGTATCAATTTAATGTTTGTTTTTATCGTAAATTTCAGCAAGAGTTTGTAGATTGAAATTGTTTTCTTGTAGATTATGATTCGTTTTTTTAAATACCTACACACACAAGTGGCAAATTTCAACCCTTGTTTTCTTAGACTGCGACAATATACATTGGTTTGCAAATGACAACTAATGTTTTGCTACTTCTTTTTTTTAAATTGCAACTTTTGAGTTGTAATTTGAAACAGGTTAATCTGCAGTTTGAAAATGACAGTCACTGTTTTGATACTTAGTTATCTTTAAATTGCCACTTTTGAGTCGTAATTTGAAACAGTTTCTGCAGCAATTTGTAGCTTTTAAAGATTAATTTACTTTCCATTTTCAAGCAATCATGTAGAGATTCAGGAATTTTTTTTTTGCAAAACCAACAATCTTCATTAGTGATTTACAACATAAACTTATTCTAAAAAATATGATTTAAAATCATGAAAAATATAAACCAGCATAAGTGTTCATATATGTATGCGTTTCGTTCGCCCCGATGCAATGGTTGGGCTCATCAGAAGATGACCATTACATCTTGTCTTGACGCATACTTTCCCGAATAAATCGAGACTCCATATAATCCGAGCTGCATAGAGCAACTGCGAATTATACAGTTGCTAAAAGTCTTCAAAGAAGACAAACTTTAGTCACTTTCATTTCCCTGCTATGGGACTCTTTAAGGAGAAATACACGACTGTTGCATATTGCAGCTTGAATATTAATATTGTGATTATATTTTATTGATTTGAGAATTGAGAATGCTTAAATCACCGCATACATTTCGCAAAACAAGATTAATGAGTAGTAAAATTAAATTATTCCCCTAAAGTAGTAGATTGCGACTCAAAAGTTGCAATTTACCATATAAATATTTTTAAATTATTACCCTGAAAAAAGTAGATTAAGACTAAAGGAATTGTAATTTACTGTTTAGCTTTTTTCTTAAATCAGCAAATAGGTATTTCGTAAATTACAATATTGCAGCTTGAATATTAATATTGTGATTATATTTTATTGATTTGAGAATTGAGAATGCTTAAATCACCGCATACATTTCGCAAAACAAGATTAATGAGTAGTAAAATTAAATTATTCCCCTAAAATAGTAGATTGCGACTCAAAAGTTGCAATTTACTTTCATTTCAACAAGCTCGAATTATAACTTTTGATAATAATTAGCAAATTATAAAATTTTGTATTTTACGAAGATTTGAATGCTGAATTACAACTTTCTCATTCATTTTATAATAAAATCGTCTTGATTTACTAAAAAAAGGGTTTTCGTAAATTGCAACCTAAAATTTTGCATTTAGTGATTTTTCAATTCTCTCCGTGTGGATGAATTCATCATTTTTAAAATAATTACACCAAACTTTAGAATCGCCAGAATAAAAAGAAATGATCTGTTGGGATCCAAGATCAGAAAAGGATTTCGAATTTCTAAATAAATACGACATAAATTCAAAAAATTAAGAAAACAACTGCCTCTTTCTTTCCTTTCCCCTCGTCCACAGAAACGCTTGTATTAATGTTCAAAAATTCTTCAAAACTAAATTGGTCATTTCTGCAACTCTATAATTAAGAATTTTTAACCTATTTTAACTGACTATCCTGCTTAAGGGTCAAGTGATGTAAAATACCAAAATCATATATCCTATATTTATATATTTTATTTCAATACTGCCCTACCTACCTAACAAACTTAAAATTAGCACATTTTGTCCCCTCCACTTGTGATAACGTTCACTTCCGCTTTCCGCTTTCTGTTTTTTTTTTATTTTTTCCCAACCACAAACAATATCCAACATGTTGGATTTTTTTTCTTGTTTTGCGTTAAAATGCCTACTTGACATTCAAAAAATAAAATCAACTCTCATAGACAAGTCATAGACAATAACAACGAAAACTACGACGACGACGACGATCTATCCAATAGATAAATAAGAAATTATCTTCATAAGGACACGCGCGTGATCGCATGAATGTTTTCCCAAGAATTTTTTCCCTTCCCGATTCGATTGTCCAAAACTAAAACCAAAACCAAATCCAAATCCGATACTGATACCGAAACCCATGCAGTCAACCATATGGGAAACATATTCGCTACGCTGCGCTCAGCTCCTCTATATACGCATATGGAGGAGGTAACTAACTATAAGATACGTCCATGCAACAAACATGCACACACGTTTCCTAACTTCACTCTAAGTTGTGTCAAAACGTGACTGCACACAAAAATAATAATGAAGAAATATAAAAAAAAAAGGTTGGTCTTGGAAGTAATATGTGCCTTAACCTCAGCTTGATGTCTTCTTGGCTAACCATAGCATAGGTTCCAACTAGGTATACCTATCAGAAGCACACATTCGAAAACAACGAGGAATATACTACATAGATAATAAAATAATAAATATTGAAATTCTACTACGTGACATGATCATTAAAAAGAAGTCATTACTACATATATTTTTTCTTCCTTTTCCCTAAATGGGATAGGATGGGTATGTTATCAATGAAGTTCAAGCCTAAAGATAAACCCTTCCTTTTTTCTTTGCTGATAAAATAATGCTTACCTTTTTATTAGCACTAAAATCACAGTTAATTGTTATGAAGTTATTGTCCTTGGAGCATTTACAACTTGATTCGCAGATATCCTGTCGGTCCGATGATGGGGCTGCTATTAAATTTCGACTATGAAGCACTGATGACGAGGGGAATCTACCACCTTGCCATATTGATAGCTCCTCTGTTTCCACTGATCTTGCATGCCTCTGATGAGGTTCCACGAAGTTGGTAGGGGGGGACAGATACAATGTAGTTGAATGGTTCCAAATAGACAACGACAACGCATCAAGTGATGATGTGGTGGAGGATATAGGAGAACCTGCTGCAACAATGGACTCTGCAGCTGGAACGGCGGCGATGGCGATGGCGGTGACGGTGCCGGTTGCACTTGTAGCCGCCACTGAATCACAATAAACAAACTGAACAATTGACGTAAGACATAACCATGCTATGGTCCAAATGCAATACATCACCCTGGGTGAGTTCGTCGTTGTATAGTAAGACGACCAAGATGACGACGAAGACGGCATGATTTTATGTTCTTTTTGTTGTTGTTGTATATTTTTTTTTTTTTAAATAAAAATGAGATATACGGTTTCCGGTTTCACATTTGTGTATCTTTCACTCTTTATTTCAATCGACAAGAGGGGGGGGGGGTGAATGCTCGCTACACTACTCCAAAATCCATTGCCCCGTAAAATACTCTTATAGCAACTTATTCGTAGTAACAATCTAGTTCGTCAAAGCGATCACCAGAAACGATCCAAAATGAAAACCTGTATGTACGCTGCGCGGCGATAGAAAAACATCTGACTCACAATTATTATTTGGTTCGAAAACACTCGCCGAACTCCAATATGTGCACCAGAGAGTAATAATTACAATGCGGACAGTGTAGGCAATTGCCTTGCCTTGCCGCTTATGCGTCCCGTCCGTCGCGTCGTCCGTGAATTCTTGATTTCGGTCTTACTTCGTAGATACGAATATCTATCTTTACATTGGGATTGGAGTCAGTGTCAGCGGAGCGGCAGCAGTAGAATGGAGTGGCTTATCGTAGGAATAACCACTCGTCGCAGTGTTCGTTGCTATCGTGGTCGTATTCTTCCCTATCGCCTCTTTTCAGTTCGTCTGATGATGGGAAACAAAAATACGAAAGATTTTCTTATTATGGTTATGGGTTGTACTTGTACTGTACTGCACGGGCCACAGCACATATGGGCTGGAGGATAAGCCGTTTTTATTGTTCCTCATAAATGGATGAATAAAAAGATAGCTGTGGCTGGCTGGCTGGATGTTGAATGTTGATGCACTGATAGTTAGTAAGTTGATGTGGACAACCGACAACCGACAATGACAATAAAAACTATACGACAACAACAACCACGACGACGACGACAAAAGATGGATGACAACGATTGCTAACCACAACAATAACAACACGAAGACGATCGACGACGAATTCGTCAAGTTACGTGCTTTTCACCAAAAGAAAAGAAAATTTTATTCAACAAAAATATAAATTAAATTAATTAACAAAATTGTATTGTAGGTAGGTACATATATGATGAATGCTTTCGATCTCCCTTTTTCTTCCTCTTCCTCTTGCCCCACTAGTGCGGAATATTATTTATTTTTGATATTTTTGTTATTATTGTTATCTCCTTATTTGTCTGTTAGCTGGTTCGTTGGCTTCTCTACTGATGTCTGAAGGAACTTCCTTGTTATAATTTATTTTTCAAAAATTTAAACAAAACTTATCTTAATTTCACTGATTTTTCAATTTATTATTTTTTTTTTTTGATATCCAATCAAAGATCAATATTTTTTATTCATAATTACACCATCATGACTTAATTGAGGAAATTAAAACAATACAACAACAAAAAGTGCATAGTAGAATATACTTAGGTACATGTACCTAATTGAACTACATTCACCCGCAAGATACACACAACAACCCGTTGGATAGGTTTTTTTATTTTTTATTCATTCAAGATATCAATCAACCCAATATACTCGTAAGCCCCCTTTGGTTTAGATATTTTATTCATATTATAATTTATATCTCAAAAGAATAAAATATACTTCTATGCACGAAGTTGACTTTTGGTGGAGAAAAACACAGAAGCAAACAAAACAAGAATATGGATTTTTTCTTTTCTTTTTTAAATTCTCTCAAGTAGATTCACGCCCGTTTTCAAAATATCACAATATTCTCATCTCTTTTATGGTATAAGGGATTTGGAATAACGAACGTGTTGAATCAACCGTCTTCGATATACAAAAAACTACGACTTCTTTACGAAACGGCAACGAATTTAAAACTGAAGACTGAAGTGAAGTGATCGGTCGGTGTTTGGTCGGTGGTGGTGAGCAGTGAGCAGTGAGCTGAGAAAAAATATTTACACTCGTTGTTTTTCAATGGAACATGAACAGAACATGAGGGCGATCTTCTCTCCTACTCAATTATTTTTGCTTTTGTCTTGAGTGTTTTACGTCGCCAATTACCATTCACTCAATGAGATCTACTCATGGTGATCATAAAAAAAAACTTTAGATAAATTAATCGAGATTTTCTGCTTTAATGAAATGATGTGATTAATTATTAAACGCAATTCCTTTATTTAAACAAAAAAAAATATTTAAAACAAAAAACATAAAGAAACGCTCAAATACGATTATTGGCTGTACATACTTTGATCTTATTTAAAATAAAAAAGAGGCTGGGATGCGACCCACACTGATAACTTCCCATCCCTTCTGTCGATTTGTCTTGCTTAAAAGTTTGTCTATATGTATCAATTTTTACCAAATTTGCGTACTATTTTTTGTAGATTTAATTTTTTTATGAAAAAACGGACTGTTGGATTTTTATAAAAAAAAATTACTGAATATCGAAAGCAATATTTTCTGTAAAATAAAATAAGTTTGAAGCCAATATTTTTAATTTTTGTAAAGCTTTTTGAGTCGAAAGTAAATTTTTACCAAGTTTTAGCATTGTTTTTTTTTTAGGTTTTTAATTTTTTGTAAAAAAAACTGTCAATTTGATTTTTCTCAAAATTTTATTGAATGTTGAAAACAATATTTCTTATAAGTAAAAATTAGTTAGAAGCCATTATCTCAAAGTTTTGAAAAGATATTTGAGTCGAAAATCAATTTTTACCACCTTTTATACATTTTTTTTTTAGGTTTTTATGATAAGTCGAAAATCAATTTTTACAAACTTTTGTTAATTTTTTTTGTTGGTTTTTAATTTTTTGTAAAAAAAAACTGTCAATTCGATTTTTTTCAAAATTTTACTGAATGTTGAAAACAATATTTCTTATAAGATAAAATAAGTTTGAAGCCTTAGACTCAAGTTTTTGAAAAGATATTTGAGTCGAAATTCAATTTTTCCCAACTTTGAGCAATGTTCTTTTTAGGTTTTTATTTTTTATAAAAAAAAACTGTCAATTAGATTTTTCTCAAAATGTTATCAGTTGTCAAAAGCATTATTCTTCGTTGCACAAAATTGTTTTGGAGATGAAATCATATTTTGGTCGTAAAATTTTCGAGGTGACAAATTTTTTTTTTCAGTTTTTTTTTGATTTAAAAAAAAACGTTAATTGGAATTTTCCAAAAAAATACTTGTTTTGTATTACGTTACAATATATAATATACAATTTAATTCAAGTCTCTAGCGTCATTGGTTCATGAGATATTTAGGATTAACCAAAATTTTCACCTTTTTTTTAAACTGCTATGGTAAAAAAACCACCCACGCAATTTTCTTGAGAGCCCTTTCTGCATCTTTCTGCCTTATTATCTGTATAACAAAATTTATTTGAAGTCGATATCTCTTCTGGTTCTTGAGCTATGAAAGACGAAAAAACGTCGCGAACGTAAAGACGTACGGACGTACGAACGTACGTACACACGCACGCACAGACATCTTTCTTAAAATCTTTTATTTCGACTCTAGGGACCTTGAAACTTCCAGAAATGTCAAAATTTTCAATTTGACAAATCGGACCCATTACAATAACTTCCTATATGGGAAGTTAATATTCTTAGAAATAACAGTTCTTATTCACGGATCGACTTAATTATGCTAGAATAAATAATAACATTGGAACTCATGTCTTCGTACTTCGTATGTATATCAGTAACGGATGTTTTTTTAGATTTATGTTTTTCAATCTGGCAACACTTTTTCCATAGTTGGTCTTTTTGACAGCTGTCACTTGATTTATACTTGTCGTTTCTTAATGAATACACTTACTCCTGAACAACATTTGCAAGTAGTGCAAATTTATTAACAAAAAAAAAAGAGACTGTGATGCGACCCACACTGATAACTTCCTATCCCGTTTGTCGATTTGTCTTTGCTTAAAACTTTCAATATCTTTATTCTGTTCTCCTAATACTTGAGTCGAAAACCATTTCTTATCAGTTTTTTGTTGTTTTTATAGGTTTTCGTGTTTTGTTAAAAAGGTTAACGGTTAATTTTTTTCTCAAAAATTAACTACAAATTGCCAACAATATTTAGCATATAATGAAATATTTTGATTTCAAAATATATTTTTGTTAACAAAATTTTTAGTCGAAAATCAATTTTAATAGGATTTCTTGAAAGTTTTTATTTCTTATAATAACAAATAAAGATTAAATTTTTTTCTTTTATTTACGAGATATCGAGAATCGAACAATAATGTCTACCAATTTATTATAGTTGGTTTTATATACAACTTTTACTGCATGTCGAAAAAAATATATTGTATAAGATGAAATTTATTTGAAGCCAATATCATAAAGTTTTGAAAAGATATTTGAGTCGAAAATCAATTTTTACCAAGTTTTGGTAATGTTTTTATTAATTTTTTGTATTCTTTTATTTTTATCAAATTAGTAAAATATTCGCGTTTACTATTATTCCTTTTCAGTGTTTTTAATTTATAAAAGAAACTGTTAATTTAACGCTTTTCAAAATTATTATTAGTTTGGTAACACGTCACAATATATAATATAAAATTTAATTTAAGTCGCTAGCGTTATTGGTTCGTGAGATATTTTGGATTAATTTTTTTGAGAAACCTTTCTGCATTTTACAACATTATTATCTGTATAACAATATTTATTTGAAGTCTATATCTCTACTGTTTCTTGAGATATAGATAAACACAGATTCCCTACCGTACGGACGTATGAACGTACCTGCACACGCACACACATACAACTCTCTAAAAATCTTTGATTCTAAAGACCTTTAAACGTTGAGATTACAATAACTTCCTATGGAAAATTAAAAATAATGGCAAACCCTTATCTTTATAATAAAGCTAAATTCTTGGAATAACAATTGTATTTCTTCTTAAAAATCACATGTCTAAAAAAACAACTTTTCAATGGCAAAAAAATCGACTTACTTTTTTCAATATTTACGTAAGGTGTCTCCTCTCTTCCTTACCTTTTGTTCCAATTGTAATTTGGTGGTAAAAAAGTTACTAAAATCTTCTTGAGTGAGTGGTAATTAGAAAAACTTACCATAACTTTCTAGAATCTCAAAATCGTCAAATATGAGCAAAAAGCTAAGTTCAAAAGTGGGCTTTACAACCCGCACTATAATATTTTTACTAATAGCGCATACATGAAAAAGAAAATTGAACACTTTTTTAAAAGAAGTAATATATTTTTGACAAAAATGGTATGAAAATCTCATCAATGCATTTGGAATGGATTTCCCTACGCCTTTTTGCTGGAAACAAATTTGTGTGGGTCACATATTCTACATTTACCCTAAATTTAGCTCTACCCTACATTTAGAACTTTTATTGTTTAATACATTAAAATAAGTACGTATACGCCCGAATATACCTAGGTCAGCGTATTTTTGTGCCATTTGTAACTTGACCATGGGCTAAACACTTAACCAACTGGCTTAAGATTTAATACAGACAATTGCGATAAGAAAACTTTAACTGTCTGTTCTGTTGATCGATTTCCTCATTTTTACAAATTTAACTTGTCACATTTTTTTCTTGCATACCAAAAGGGTTGTGAATACTCTTGAAATGCAAAACGTATAACATGAAATGATTGATGATACGATACCAACGCGGCGCACATTGGCCATCAACATTTTTGAGTATCGAATGGTACTAAAAAACAAATTTGCGAAAGGCATTCCACATTCTTGATGTGCGGCTGAAAAAACTAATCTATATTGACAGTTCGTGCGTGTAATTGAGTTTTAGATTAAATTGGTGGTTATTCCTGAAAGCTAAAATGCAACTGGCTGATTGGATAAAGCATTGTTTTTATATGTATCAAAAACTAACTTTAACAATATGCTTTTCTGTTACTAAATTAAAAGAACATTAATTTTTGTCAAAAATTTCGGCATTAAATTAAATTAAGAAATTCTTTCTTTTATTTTTTTTTAAGTATCACCATAGAAAAATTTAAACAAAAAACAAAGGTTTTTGGAACTCGACATTTCTTATTGAAAATATTCTGTCGTTTGGTGCTTGTTTAGATAAAAATGTAAACCTTTTTTGTATGAATTTTTATAGTCAACAAATAAGGTTAGTGCGTTGGACTGTCATCCCTGCCTATGCCATCTAAAGTTTTTTTTACGGGTACTGCCTCTTGCGAAGAATTGACAAATCGTCTAAAAGTCATTCCTGTCATGAAAAGTGCTTTCTCAAATTAGCCGTTCGGATTCGGCTAAAAACTGTAGGTTCCTTTCATCCCTGACAACATTACCCGCACACATGAATGGTTGAGAGTTGTAAGTCACTAGGCCCTAGTTCTCAACGGACTGTTGCGTCACCAAATTTTCTATTTTTAAATAAAGTTAAATATATTTTTGAACAACATCGTTTCAGAGGTAAATGATTTAAATCAGAAGACCACTTAATTCACAATTAGTACCTTAAGTGGTTTTATATACAAAGTATCGTTAAGGCACGAAAATGGAAAAAAATATGTTTTAGATTTTTTGAAACCGCTCTGACTTTTAGATGCTTGCTCGTAGAAAAATAAGTAAAGCAAAATATTTTATAATAAATCTCATGATGTATACATTCTTCTTTTTAAGGTCTATAATTTAATTTTTGACACACGGTCCAAATGAATTGTATGCTTACATAGGATTTTTACGATATTTGTGCCGTTTGTTCATGATAAATGTTTTTCTCAATTTATAATTTAAATGATTTCAAAATTTAATTTCGGTTGGTAGGAGTAACATGCAAACAAGAATATTATATCGAGCTCTTTCCGCCATCGTAAGCGCCAAATTAAATTGTATCGTAAACGATAAATCAAAAACTTAATGCTGGTCCATAAAACCGTTATTGTCTTACTAAGTATTGGAAAATATTGATTGTGCTTCAGTTAAATATGACAATAGCCATCAAGGCATATAATTAAGTTTTCTTTTGAATTAAAAATGTCGCTAACGATGATATGTTAGCAAAAAATATATGAACAGGCAAAATATAATTGACATGCAACATAGCTATCTGAATTTTTATATGAGAATTTTCCACTACAAAAAACTCAAATGCATCGCAACTGAATGTTACTAATGGCTGAAACACAAACACGCTTCAGCTTCGGCTTGTTTTGAATGACATTCCTAATATATATGACATTTCTAAAATGGCACTTCTGTCATTAACAGCTGTTATTTTTTCTCAAAAGTTTGTTTTGATTTTTCGTGCAGTAAAAAATATGAATTTTGAAATCGAAAAAATTAAATTTATCGCGTAAGTAGCTTACACAGCCTTAATAACCAAAGGGAATCCCTATAAAAGCAAATGTATTTTGTTTGTTGACTTTTTTTGCAGCTGTTGAGCTGTCAGACAAAGCAAATATTCAGCAAATTTGAACTAGAGCTTCCGTTTAGAGTCACAATACGTAACAACATTCTTTTCCTTACGATTGTCAAACGAAACATGAGGTCAAAGCTTCATTGTGATAGCATGCATTGAATTCCTATGGCTGAACTCGTAAACGTCAGACAAAGCCAAAGCTGAAGCGTGTTTGTGTTTCAGCCATAAATGTCATCTACCTTCATATGACAGCTGGCCAATCAGAAGCTTAAAACATTCATACGTATATCTACAAGTCTAGTGTTCAGTTTTCATCTTTTCAATGAACGAATCAGTAAGTAAGGTTTTTAGTGAAGATCTAGAAGCATCATGCATATCTAAGCTTATATTTTAAAATTCCTAAACATTTTACCACACAAACGACACGGTAAACTCACATTTTGCTTTAGTTTTGGGACACCCTTTATTCATTACATTGTAGTTATCTAGGCCTAACTATATAAGCCGCAAACTTCCAAGTCTAGCTCTTCTTGTTATTCAGCAACAGGTTCAATAAATTGAGTCACACAAAATAATGGCACCTATAATAGTATAATTTATTATGATGGACAGATGCAAAAGTAGCTCAAACTCAAATGTGAGTGAGTGAGAATAAAAAACTCAATTCAGAGAGGAAAAATGGAAAAATCTCTATTTGCAGTTGCAGGGTTCATTTATCTTTTAGGTACCCGTAGCCGAATACCACATACATTTTGAAAAATTTATAATTAGATGATAAATTTAAGTTCAGAGAAGGGGTGTTTATGGCTTAACATTATGTATATGAAAAGTGTAATTATTGTTTTCCTATACTGTCCGTCGTCGTCATTGTCAGAATTGGCTAGTTTGGGTGAGTCATTATTGTTTAGTTAGGTATTTAATATTTGCTATAATTTTATACACAAAAGTCGCCATTTGAAAATATCTTTGTACCTGGCTAGTGATCAATGAAAACTTATCGAATTCATTATCACTCACAATAATACGCGACTATGATGGGTTCACTTCAATAATATAAAAATAAAAAAAAATTATATACATACATAAGTTAGGTATCATCTGTGTAAATAAAGTCATATAATGAATCATTTTAGTTTTTATTTTTGTATGAATACAAACCAACCGGTATTTATCAGTAATTTTTAAATTGTTTATGTTTGTCTAAAACTGCTACGAAATTGGATTGATATGGGAGGTATACATATACATACGTTAGTTTGTTTTTATTTACAATTCTAACGAATGAATGATGTTTTGAAAATAAGAAATGGGGATATATTATTGAGGCCTCTTTACTTATTTGAAATTTGCGAATTTAAATAAATTTACGTACGCAAAATTTTTAAACAAGTGTTGTTTGATTCTAAGTATCAAAAATCTCATGTGTTTTAAAATGTTTTACATTTTTTTTCAAATTAGTTTACTTATAAAATTTTCCATTGATAAATGAAATCCATTTGTTTTTGACTCAAATCTGTCAAAATGCCGATTTAAATTTTCATTGGTCAAATTAATAAAAATTTAACAATTGGATTCACGATCAAATTTGTAAAAACTTTCCCAAAACCATTTAAATTTTCATTTGTCAGATTGATGAAAATTTGACTATTATGTCTATTATGTATTACCAATTTAACTAGTTGTCACATTTTGTATCAAATTTATTAATTAATGAGGTTTTCCATTGGTAAATGGAATCAATTTGTTTTTGACTCCAATTCGCCAAATATAGATTTGCTCAATTTTGCATTCCATTGGAAAACAAATTAACGAAGAACTAATGAACAATTTTGGATTTATAAACAAATGTGTACATTTAAGTTTATTTGAGACTATCCCCTAATTGCGACAACACCATTAAAGTTTTCATATGTCAGATTGATACAGATTTGACAACTAGTTCTATAGTTGTATTACCAATTTAACTAGTTGTCACATTTTGTATAACATTTATTTATTGATGAGGTTTTCCATTGGTAAAAGGAATCAATTTGTTTTTGACTCCAATTTGTCAAAATGCAGTTTTGCTCAAGTTTGCGTTCCATTGGAAAACAAATGAACAATTTTGGATTTATGAACAAATGTGCAGATTTGAATTTCTTTTAGAGACTATCCCCTAATTGTGGTAACACCATTAAAGTTTTCAATTTGTTTTTAACTTAAATCTGTCAATGATTTGCTCATGTTTGCGTTTTAAATGAACAATTTTGGATTTATGATCAAAAGTGTAAGTTTTAATTTTTTCAGAGGCTACCCCTTCTTGCTCCAACAACATTGAAATTTTCATGATTGATGAAAATTTGACAACTGCTTTTTTTATTATCAATGGAACTAGTTGTCACATTTTCCATCAAATTTATTTGTTTATGAGGTTTTCCATTGGTAAAATAAATCAATTTTTTAAACAAAAATCTGTTACAATGCTGATTTGCTCAATTTTGAGTTCCATTCGAAAACAAATCTGAAGAATAATGGGGTTTTCCATGGGTAAAAAAATCAATTTATTCTTTATCCACATCGGTTTTTGCATTTCCTGTGGGAAAATAAATTGATTTAAGATCAAATCTGCAGATCTGGATTTTTCAGCAGATCTGGATTTTTCAGCAGATTTACCCCTCTTTGCACCAATACCATTACAGTTTTTAAAAAATGTTTAGCTGGGAATTCGACAGCTCAACCGCACTCGCTAACATGTACACCAAGTAGCACTAATACAGTGACAAAAAAAATAAAACAATTCCAACCGTGTTCCATGCACCACGGAAAAAAAACGATTTTTAAAGTAAATCTGAATGACCATGTGTACAGATTAATTTTACTTTTTTAAACTACTCCCTAACTGCCCCAACACCACTAAAATTTTCCTATACATATCAGAATGATGAAAATTTGACAACTGGTTGTATAATTTTATTATCAATGGAGCCAGTCACATTTTCCATTAAATTTATACATTTATGAGGTTTTCAATTAGTAAAAGAAATCCATTTGTTTTGACTTACATCTGTCAAAATGCCAATTTGCCCAGTTTTGAGTTTCATTGGGAAAAAACAATGAAGAATTAATGAACAATTTTGGATTTACATATGATCAAAACTGCGGGTTTAATTGTTTTTTTAAAACCCCAACACCGTCACCATTTTCATATGTCATATTGACAGAATTTTGACAGCAGTTTTATAGATTTATTACCAATGAAACTTATCAGTACAATAACAAAAAGAAATCACTTTTCTATGTATCCCATTCGCCAGGAAAAAAAATACATTAATATTGAAATCCAACTTTATTGATGGAAAACATTATTAGATTTACGAAAAATAAAAAAAAAATAAGTTCTGGTAACCCTTAAAGTTAATTTTTTGTAAAAATGAATCATCTTACGAAATAAAATGTTTTCATTACTGTACCGAGTTTCAATATTTATCGATCATTGTTCTGTCATTGTTTAATAATTTTCTATATTGATGTCTAAAGTCCAAAATTTGTTTCAAATATTAACACGTTCTGAATGCATTTACTTTTCTGAAGAATTGTGCCTTCTTAAATTCCAAATGCCTTAATTTTCATGTTTAACAAAGGCACAACGGTGCTTTTTTTAATTGCTACTTTGTTCTTCAAGCTCTAATTATGTTTGATTTATGTATATGCAACAGTTAACAAAAACATTTACGTAATATTCTATTTATCGTTACCTTTAACTGTCATATGTTTAGGGTTGCCAACACCTGGCTAACCAAACAGCGGTAAATTCAAATCATGACCAAATTTTTAGACAGATTTTTTAAATAATCTTTATTAATTAACTTGTTTCTAAAATTTGTTCCTTGATTACTAAGAGAATCTTGAAAACCTTTGTTTCGATATAAAAATAGTGACAAATAAGTTAAAGCCCAATTTAAGAAGATTGCAATGACATTTCTTATGTTTTTTTCAGATCTCAGTCAAATGAAAGACAATTTTTAAAAGATTTTATTAGTGGAGCACCAGGTTCTTCGGGAGCCCGTTTAGCAACATGGTTACAACCTGAATCGCGTCTCGATCCAAATAAGTTAGTATTTTTTTTTTACTGAATTTAAAATTTTAATTTCTAAAAATTTTAGATGTGAGCTAAGCACAATCGATGAAGCCCTACGCTATGGTTGGCCAACTCAAATAACCGTCAAAATAAAAGATCAATATGGCGACGCTGTTCTGGTCCCAGAGCTTAAGGTCGAAATTAAAGCCATTCCAAGTGGCAGTGCAACTACAAATGGGAATATTAAAATGCGACGAGTATCATGTACGGACACAACATCATTTGGTGGAATGCAACCACCACCACGTCTCAACTATGAACCCACCATAAAGGAAAAAATGTGTTTCAAAGCAATAACATTCATGAAACCCTATAATAATTACTCATTTGAAGAACTTAGATTTTGTAGTCCAATTCAGACGCGAATTACCGAGACACTATATGCCCAAGATATGGAAGATGGAACTTTTAGTGTTCATTGGACACCAAATTCGGTTGGGAGTTATTGTTTGACAGTTGCCATTGATGGTATTCTGCTCGAAGAGGTGTACCGAGTTGAGGTGAAAGAAGGTGGAATGCCTCCTCCATCACACAAGCATGCCCTCAAAAAACCACAGCCACCTAATAAGCTTCGAAAGTTTATTGCCAAGAATTCGGCAGGATTGAGAATAAGATCACATCCAACTTTACAATCAGAACAAGTTGGAATCATAAAATTGAATGGAGTCATATCGTTTATTGACGAAGTAAGTGATTATAATGAACCATTTAAATGTTCTTACTTAACTTTTTGTGTATGCTCTAGATCGAAAACGACGATGGCATCTGGCTTAGACTGTCAACAGAATCAATTCGACAACACTGCAACATCGGGTGGTATCCAACGGAAGCTTGGTGTCTGCAGTTTAATCAACATTTGGGAAAAACTCTGTTATATCCTGTAACAGAACAAACTACCCAAACTAATGGTGCAAGTTCGGTTCCAAAATCGAATTCGAAGCCAAAACACAAGAGGTATGCTCGCTTTGAAAGTATATATCTTTCTTTTTCTAATCTTATTTTTTTTATTTCAGTTTACTTGAGAATATTGGATCCCCACTTGCCATTCCACCCGATACTCCATCGAAGCCCAAATCGGCTTCACATAGCAACAAATCTTTTGATTTTTCACAACCCAGAGTAAAGTCAAATAGCGTTTTTAGAAATGATTGTATTTTCTTAAATTGTTTCCTTCTTCCTCATGTAGTTTACTCCACCAAAGAACTCAATGGTTGATAATATTTTATCTTCAACCAATCCGTTTGCACTTTCATTCATGAGCAGTGCATCAGAACGTTCTGATGAAATGGGAAGCGATAGCGATCAACCTGCTAAGGTTTTCGAATCCCAAGTCTCGACATCATCAAATGATTCACACAATCAACAAGACGAATCAATGGCAACTTCACATTCATCTAGTCCATCTAACATTGGCTCAGCAATAGCTGGAGTTGTTGGTGGAGGAGCGAGTAAACTTCAAGCTTTGCAAAAATGGTTCAAAGGGGATAGTATCGACGGAAGAGATCCACAACGGAAAAGAAGGTATAGTAGTAAGCTTATATTACATAGAAAAGTTCACTTAACGGTTTTAAATGCTTTTTGATAGCTCAATACAAGTAAGGTTTATCTTGCCTATTAAATTCCAATGTTATGCTTCCATGCGTTGATTCATCTCGAAGTATGGAACCGAAATCACTTTCAATTTTACATACTGATAATAATTTTGATAATTTAAAATAAAGCGTTCTTATCTCCAAAACAGCTGATTAGACAACAAAAATTCAATCCCAATTCAAACAAATAGTTTCCTATCTCATTTATAAGTAAAGAAAATGTGTAGACGTAGAGCGGTTAGGTAGCTTCTGCAAACATTAACAAATCCAAATGCAATAAGCGAACAATATGTTTCTATACGAAAAGAATCGAAATTAAAGTAAATAAATATAAATCCAAAAACTAAACTGATAAGATATCGATTTCCGTTTTACATGGATTCAAAATTTCTTATGATGAAAAAAGAAACGAAGAGATAAAAGATCAAACAAAGAAACATTACAGAGGCAGCTTGTTGGTGCTGACATAAGTAAGTTAATCACATTTTTGTTTGATCAACGGCAGATAGACGGTTTTGAAAATTAAATTTGATAGAGTTCTTTGACTCCATTAACGACTTCAAATTGATAGTCCACTTAAAGGTTACAGTTCAATTTATGTTGATTAATTAATTATTAATTAATGTTTGAAATAAGTTAATACAAGGTAGAATATAGTTGAACCACTGAATGGAACTTATCGGTTCAAAATTTAAGAAGACGAAGAATTTAAAATCACAAGTCATACTCTTTCTAAAAAGAAAACTCTTCGAAAAAATAATGTAATATAATGACTATGAATCGATCCAGTCGAATCTGCCTTTAAAAAAAATATATTTTTCACTTCAGGTATTTGAGGAAGTAGCTTGTTAAAATTTAAAAATAAACACTTAAGTATTCAAGGTTTCCTTCCGGTAAGATTGGATAACCGTGAAACGGCTTATAGTTCACTTCATAACTGATATTAGACTGGAAATAAAAATGGTCTACCTCAAAGGTACTCAAATTGTGTGCATTTTTTCGTTCAGTGTATTTTTTGTACTTACCTTACGTTTTTGAATGCCATGACTACAAATCGATGAATAGCATCGATTTTTGTTTTGCAGCAATACTTATTGTTTTTTTTTTTTTAAATATTTTTGGTCAGTTCAATTCATTTTGTTTATAATTTTTACTTTGGCTCAATTTATGAAGAATATTTTTACCAATCCAAAGAAGTAAATTGTTTTACCTAACTCGATCCTTTGCCATACTACAACTTATAATAAATTATTTACTTGAGATACTGTCCAAAATTATATACTATTCTGAAACACACATTTTGCTGCACCAGTTTTTTAAAAGTTTTGTCATTAAAATTCCTTAGCATTCTTTATACGAGAGATGTTTAATTTTCAATTATTCATTTTATTTTTCAATTTGTAGAAATAAAAACTAATTCTATGATGTTTTAGTAAACAAAAGTCAAAGATTTATTAAATTTGTATACTGATTATGTTTTAGTACCAATAGTGTAGAGAATTGCGGCTAAGTAAAATAAATTTGTCGTTGTGGTACTAAAAAACGTAAATTAGGTGAAAAGCACTAAAAAACACTGATTCCAAAAAATTGACATATTTTGAGTACTCTTAGCTATGCCCTTTTTATTTCCGGGTTCAGAGCATTTATGAAGTGTACTAACGGGTGTTTTTTGGTGTGTGTGGTTTTCAAGAAGAAATAAAACGCATATATTTTCATGTTATGACCAAGAATTTAGCTTTTTTATAAAAATAAGGTTTTCCCATTATGTTTTAAAAATGATTTCGGGCAAGAAGAAGAATAATAGAGAATAGATTGTTTTATTGGCTGTATGGCATTTAACGTCTTCTTGTTGGAACTAAAGGTTGTTCCACTGATTTCCCCTGCCCGTAGATCACACCAAACAGTGACTTTTTGAGGATGTTACGGCGTTTTAACTGTCGTTGGACTGTCATGCCAGAGGTCTTGGGCTCAATCCCTGCCTGTTCCATCTAAAGTTTTTTTCACGGGTACTGCTTTTTGCCTTGTGCTTTCTTAAATTAGCCATTCGAATTCCGCTTAAAACTGTAGGTCCCCTTAATCCCTGACAACAGTACTCGCACAAAGGAATGGTTGAGAGTTATAAGTCACTACGCCCTAGTTCTCAACGGAACTAGGGCCTAGTGACTATGTGCGCCACCTAATTTATTTTTTTTTTAACGGCGGCGTTTTAACAATAACTTGTAGATTATAATCACTCCAAATACAACAATTTTGCTTATTAACGTACTCATTCAACCAAAAATGAGCTTCATCGCTGAAACAAATTTTCACCGAGCGTGCGAAGCGATTAATCGTCTTTTGGCTTTTATTCTTTGATAAGTTGGATTTTGTAAGCCCGCAAACCAAGATCCTTCTGACAAAATCTTCCGTAAAGTAGATAGATCGATACTTTGCTCCACGGCAGCAATAGCGTCTTCGGCGTCTGGCGTCTCTAAGAATGCGCATTATACACTAGAGTAAATGTGGTGCAAAACCGATCTGTGGATGTCCCAATTACCTGCTCTGCTATGTGATTTTGTCGACCTTATATTGGAAGCAGATTGCATTGCGGGAATCGAACCATTATTTTTGGTAATACATATGCACGATTTGTAATTGTAAATGGAGGCATTCACTGAGCTAGTGGATTGGATACGTAGTCAAGGGATTCTGATTGGCTAAATGCAACTACAAAAGTAGTTAAAATTTCCCCTCCGACGCGACGTAGTGTAAAAATGTCGGCTACGAAGTTAGTGCACACTGGTTTTGACGTTTCACAATCAGCTGCTCGGTAAAGACACAAGAACTCATTCCGGATTGACTAGCTTTGTAGTGCAATTTTGCATTCACAAAGCTAGTTGAATTTCGACAACGTAGTCACTAGCTTTGTGAATGCGCCCATTGTTTACCAGGGAGCCTGTTTAAGGCGTTTTGAGTTTTTTTTCCATATTTTCAATATCAGTTAAAATATATGCATTTAGTATTTCATAAAAATGTATAAAAATCTTCATTAGTAAACAGAAACCTTAAAAAAAAGTCTTAAGCGGTTTTTAACAAAAGAAAGCAAAACAGTTTGAAATTAATTGTTTGTTTCTATAACGAATTTATCGTCGTTTTTGAAAAGTATTGAAAAAATACAAAAACACTGTTCAAAACGGTTATATAACAACGTAGATAACTACAATCAAAGTTCGGATTCTAAATCAGAACCAATTGACGTGTTTTTTTTTTTGAAACCATGAAAGCATAGAATCCAAGCTTTTTCAAAATTTCACGTAGAGTCAAATAAAGACTTATGAGAGTTTTCGAAAACTAAATAATGTACTAATATTATTTTAATTTTATCTAGAAGACAAAGATTATGTTCTTAGCCTCAAAAAACCCTATTTTGTGCAAGTATGTTTTTGATTTTTAAAGAGATGTAATGTACAAAAGTTTGAGTTTCTCCCACAAATATTTTCTTGAAAAACTTTTATATTCGCCCAGAACTATTATATTTTTCGGATAGCCTCCAGAAAAAATTGAAACAGTCTTGAATAAAGTAAAAATTTTAAGGAAATGATGGCTGATAGTTTAAAATCTATGGAAATTAATCATCTTCCAGGAGAAACTTATAATATTGCTGAATTTTTAGACAAAATTTGTAGGCTCGTACAAATTAAATGTAATACAACTCCGACTTTTTTAAAAAATATGAAAAAGTTGGCATAAAATAATCATTTTGCACTGTACTTTAAATTTTTAGTGAATGTGGTGATATTGCACCAATGACCGCTAGAGATCTAATTCGTGCTATTGGTGTCCAAGAACCAAGAGGTAATGGAAATTCTAATTCAGCTATTCCATCGAGTCGCAGTTCAAGCCCTTTGCAAATTCCAAAATGTAAGATTCAAATTTGTTTTCCTTAATTTTTGTACAATAAACTAATTGCATGCAAATCATTTTCTCACAGCTCTCGATGCTCCATCTCGAAATCTTAGTAAGTCAGCTGAAACATCAAATCATTCCGAATTTCCAGACAAATCTGCATCGCCATCTTCAGCCTTTGTGGTAGAAAATTGTTTTCATTCATTCTTTCTTGAAAATTACAACAATACGTTTTTGTTATAGGAGGATAAGCCGAATGGAGAATTTGAAGAGACTCCTGTTGATACTTCCGTCAATGCGAGTGATTTGGAAAATACTACTCTGACAAACAATGTCTTACCTACGCCTACGCATGTTGCACGAAGAGGACCAAAAAGTACAAACACAAATATAATAACTTATCATTCAGGAATCTAAATTGGTATTCTTTTTAGGAGAACTGCAAGATTTTCGAACGAATTCAAATATTCCCAACCTCGACATCAAAGTCGCAGAGCAAATGGGTTTACTTAACGATTCCGATGATAATCTCTTTTCTGCAAAATTATCAACTGCCGGTACTGATCCTCCTAGTCCACCACTTTGGCCACCAACAGTAGGTCAGGAAAGTTTTGCCGACCTTAAGTCAAAAGCTCGGGAAACCGTTACCATGTGTCCTCTCAAACGAGCAATGCCACCATCATTGGCCGAGAGTCTTCGAGCAGTTTTTGCTGCATTTTTATGGCACGAAGGAATTGTACACGATGCTATGGCATGTGCGTCGTTCTTGAAATTCCACCCATCATTACCTAAAGAAGGTGCCACCGTCATTACTCGACGTGAATCAGGAGAAAATAAAATTACTCTTTCGCGAGAGCAAAAGGCTCAACAGCGGCATTCGGTTGAGGTAGCCAATGCTGGAAACTATTTGAATATCAGGCCATCGACTCTGGAAGCATTGACCAAGTGTGGAAACTCGTGTTTAAATAATCGAAAGTATAGAAAGAACATGGGTGAAGTAGGTTCTTTTTATAATACTTTTTGGGGAACTATCTTTTTAAAAAAAAAAAACAAACTTATTGCAGGGAAATGAAAATTCTGAGAAAGTTAAACTACATTCATTGCCAGAGATAGTAACAGTCCTCCCACCTGCTTTGAGATGTTTGGTCTATTTGTGGGAGCAAGTGTGTCGGAATTGTATTCAGATTGTGCAATCAAATACTTTAGAACGCCAAAAGAGGTAAGAGAAGGAAGATTTTGATTCATATTTATGTTGTCTTTATCGCGTCTTTTCTTAAAGCAGTTCTTCTCCAACTCGTGACTCTTTAAGCGGCAGTGGCAAGGAAAAAGTTGAAGTAGCTGAAAAAGAGGACAAAAAGTTGAAGAAAAAGAAAAAAGGTAATAAGTTCTTGCTTTTATAACTTCTTCCCTTTACTACAAGTTCTCAATGTTATCTCTTCTCACCTTAGACGAAGGCTATTGGTGTGAACTCTGTGAGATATTCCTACCGATTCCAGTTACCTATCATATGAGAACTATTCATCCTGGATGTGGAAAATCAGCTAAAGGCAAGGGTTATAATTCGGTAGGTATGTTTTGTGAAGGCTGGGCTGGAAATTGTGGTGAAGGTGGAAAAGGGGCTTCTAGTTGGTTCCTCATGTGTGATGCATGTCGAGAAAAGTAAGAATCCTTTATGAATAATTCCAAAAAACACACTCCTGATATTGTTTTTTGATTTTTATTTGTAAGGTATGTCTCATCGAATAAAAACATAAACAATATCAACAACTCTCCAAATGCAGTTCATTTGCCAGAAATGAACATTTTCGGAGTAAAAACAACAACACTGCTAGCAAATTCCGAAATTTACACAACCATGAAGGAAAATGCTATATTCCTTTTGGAATTGTCCACAAACAATACAAATATTCCACCAACGACAGCTTCAAAGCGATCACCTCAACAAATGCCTGTTGTTGCAGAGCACCAATTGAATACTTTATCGGATTTGAATCTTAAACCTAGCACTAGTCGTGGTGATTCGACTCCGAATTTCAACTTCAATCGACATAGTCGTGTAGGACTAAGGATCACTGGGAAAATATTTGGACGTAAGAGAAAAATCGCGGCTCTTTTTGTTAGAATTTCTATAAATCAGTTCGTCATTTTACAGAATCCACTCCAAATCGGAAGAGTTACACTGGATGCATATCGCCAGATTTCATTTGGATGGCTCCAGAAACTTTCGCCTGTTTGGAATCTCTTGGGGCTACCGTAGGCGACGATCTTCCCTATGAAATATTTGGAGCTAATGCTGCTGATTGTTATGAGAGGGTATACCCTTGATTGATACCCTTTTTAAAAAATCATTACTAATCTTTTTATTTACAGCCACTTTCTGAAATTTCTTTTGAATCTTGTGACCCCAATAATTTCGATGCCATGACTGCATCGGGAACGGCCCATGGTAGTGGAACTCTTTCGAAATTCCATCGAAGTTTATCCATGGGACAAGGCTGGTCCAATCAACAGTCATTTAATTTACGAACTGTCGTCAATAACATTGTCGATGAGGGCCAACAGCAAAAAGTGGTTTTCCGCCGAAGAAATAATTCAACCAACCAAGGAGGTTAGTTCTTTGTTTAAGCAACATTTTTTCCTTACATTTGATTTCATCGAATTTTAGAAGGTTCACTGCTTATATGCTATCCATCTGAGAACCTTCGCAAGCTTGTGCCTGACAATCTCCTGAATTCATCAATAGCTTCGCAGAATTCAGCAGCTACAAGTGAACGTCTCAATGTTGAACCAACCGGAGAACAAGTTGCACAAAATAAGCTAAACAACGCCAATAGCTTCCAGTGCAACGACTCTAAGCTTGAAACTTCTGGCAGCAAAGATTACTTCTTCGGAAGCACATACGAACCCCCACCATCTTCAGATCATGCCAGTGTCATGGAAATAGTCGATGCAAATGTGAATGGTTTGATTAATCGACCGGCAATAGCATTCATCACTCAGAAACATGATTTGGACAAGCTGCGCTATGCCATGAAGAGAAGTCTCAGGATCGCCACTTGTAGAATCTATTCCTTGCAAGCACTGAATTGGCTCATTCGTTCGGTGACGCAAAGCGTTTGTCTGCATGATCTGATGTGGTGGTTCGTGGCTTCGCTAAGTCCAACAATTGAGTCTTCGGAAATTGCTAAGCTGGAAGATGGGGTTAGTGTTTCGTTTGAAAATATGAAAAAGATGGTCGAAAATAATTCTCTCTGTTTATTGTCTGTACAGGAATTTTCACTCGAACACCCAGTTTCGTTTACGCAGATAAGTGGAGGGTTTTGTCAAATTATCACCCAGAGCTTACACGTATTCTTACAATCTGTTGCTGATTTGACCCTCTATCTGCCTGCGGGTTCACCACTCCAGAGGATTGCTATTCAGAGCTTTGGTATCAAATTTCGACAGACTGATCACCAATTCTTGCATAGCTCACATGTTTTTGGCAATATCTCGAAGATACTATCTAAATCCGATGAACAGAACGAAGCTATGGGATTATCGTCGATGACGATGGGTGAATCGAATATCCATGATGGAATGGGGGATCATAATTTTGCTAGAGGATCTGGTGCGAAGTCCTTAAACTATACTGACTTGAATGGAATGTTTGAGGTAATCATCATTTATCATTTTTGAAACGATACCTAAAAGTCAATTATTTTTTACTCTTCCAGATCACTGTATCCTCCCGGCAAGCTATGGCCGAATCGCTTACAGACAGTTCTACTGAAACATTCTGGGAAAGTGACGAAGAAGATCGAAATAAATGTAAAATAATTGAAGTATCCATGAGCAAGTTGAACTATACGTGCAAAACAATCTTAGTTCACATTGACAACAGCCGTGACATCCAGGTAGGTTTTTAAAGCTTTGTTTTTAGCCCGCAACTTTCCCTAATACACAACCAAATTGTTGTTTTTTGTTTTTTTTTAGAACAAAGTTTCCAATGTTGTATTCTATGCTGGACAATCACTTGGAGACACAACTTTGATAAAATCCGTCGATATTGATTCAAAGGCCTGCGCATGGACGTCTGTGAAAATAACAGATGAAACTTGTACTCATTTTCGATTGGAATTTAGAGGTCCAGAGAGCACTCTTCGTGTTAGGCAAATCAAACTACTTGGTCTACCTAATAATCTCGATGAACTGACTCATGTCGCTGCAAAGGCTAACTTGAAATTAACCAACGCCACTCGAATTCAACAACAAATTTGCGAATCAGAAACTCTGAGAGTATTCAGATTGATTACGGCTCAGGTATTTGGAAAACTGATATCAACTGGTGAGAGTAACAGAAAGCATTCGACACTCGAATCGAGTAGCGTCAATTCATTATTGGCTGATTCCCTGGATCTTCGTGAGCATATGGTCGGAATTCTGTTTAGCCGCAGCAAATTGAGCCATCTCCAGAAACAGGTTATAGTTCATATTGTCCATGCAATCAAAAAAGAAGCCCAACGGGCCAAGGAGGAGTGGGAAATTGCAAATGTAGCCAATAACACTGCCTTCAAAGAAGCGCATACATCTTTGGCCGATCATAAGAGTGAATCGAGCACAAGCGAACGTGAGAGATTCCGTGCTCCCGACACGTATTGCTTTGAAATGTTAAGCATGGTCCTGGCATTGTCAGGAAGTGCCGTAGGTCGTTCGTATCTGTCACATCAACATGGACTTCTTAAAGACCTGTTAAGTCTTTTACACACCGGCAGTGATCGTGTCCAGCGGCAAGTTACTGCTCTTTTACGTCGAATTCTGCCAGAGATAAGTCCTGAAGTGTTTTCTGATCTGCTTTGCGTTCAAAAGATGCCTCCATTTGACTTTAATATTGTCCATCAAAATCCTGAAGATTTCGATATGAATCGTTTGGGAATCTTGGATATTTTCCTGGCGGTAATTGCAAAATCTCTACAACTGCAAGTCAAAATAAAAACCAACAGCTCCACGTCTAAGGGAAACGTGGAAAAGAATCCATCGTTTGTGAGACTTTTTCAGTCTGTGGACTTGTCAGTTCATCAACTAAGAACGGTTAATGTAAAGCCTCCCACAGAAGACGATGAAGTTGATATACGGGATTTGTGCATGTCGCCATTTGGAACAGGTGCAAAAACCTCATCAGATTATCCTGATATGGTGTCGTCTAAGAAAAAGCCAAAAGATATCACCAAGAACATAAATCAGCGTTGGTTCTTAAAGTCTGGAGTTATTTCAATGAAGCAGGCCGAAAGCATCATCAATCTCATCAAGGATATGGCAAGCGTAAGTGGTTTTTCTTATAAGATTGGGAGTATTTCAGTTCAAAAAAACCTTTTTCTTCCAGGGTAAATTGTCCGATAAATGGTCACGAGTTACAAAAGCTGCCATCGCAGAATCAGTACTCAACCTGACTCGCCTGGAGGAAATCTTTCGAAATCCAGAAAATTGTATCAAAACTGCAACGCTCTGGTTAGCTCTGGCTAGCCTGTGTGTTCTTGACAAGGAGCATGTTGAAAAGCTTTCATCGGGACAGTGGTCAAAAGTCTCCGACAGTCGACCAATGTGTACCAACCATGACGATGGAGAGACTGCTGCTATAATTCAGTGTGAAACATGTGGCTCCCTCTGCGGAGATTGTGATAGATTTTTACATTTAAATCGAAAAACTCGTAACCATAAGCGTACCGTATGCAAGGAGGAGGAAGAAGCCATCCGAGTTGAACTCCATGAAAGCTGTGGCCGAACAAAACTATTCTGGCTTTTGGCTCTAGCCGATTCTAAGACTCTGAAGGGAATGGTTGAGTTCCGAGATGGAAGTCATACAATTATTTCCGGCCCACAGGAGACTGTTGGTCGATGTAGGTTCTGTGGTGTTACTGGGAACTCAGGGCTGTTGGAAATCGGAAATGTTTGCTCTGATGTCCAGTGCCAGGAGTACAATGCAAATTCATGCCTAAAAACCAAACCCTGTGGGCATATGTGTGGTGGAGTGGCTAACGAAAAGAAGTGTCTGCCATGTCTGCAACATATTTGCCATGCGAAGGAAAACGAAATGGCTGTGGAACTCAAGAAACCCAAGCTTACTCAAGATGCCGACGATATGTGTATGATTTGCTTCATTGAGGCACTGTCCTGTGCTCCATCTGTTCATGTAAGTATTTGTTTTTCGGTTTTGTTCTTGAACTAAATCACATCTCTAAAAATAGCTGGAATGTGGACATGTTTTCCATTATCACTGCTGCAAGACGGTTCTGGAAAAACGATGGATCGGTCCAAGGATTACATTTGGATTCTCTTTATGTCCCATTTGTAAGGCAGATATTCAACATGAACTTTTGGCAGAGAATTTAGAGCCCATCAATTCCCTGAAGGAAGATGTCAAACGAAAGGCTTTAATGAGGTAACTCCATTTATAATGTAAGGAGAGATATACCTGAAACTCTTTTTTTGTATTTATCCTAAGGATCAAATATGAGGGCATTGTTAAAGCAACTGATGATAAGGATCTAACCAATCTAGCTATGGATCGATACGCCTACTATGTTTGCTTTAAATGCAACAAGGTAAGTTAAAATGAGTTAATTTTAACTTTTGTGTAACTCTGTTTTTGGTGTAGGCTTATTACGGTGGAGAGGCCCGTTGTGATGCAGAAGGTGGCGAAATATTCAATCCAGAAGAACTTGTCTGTGGAGCTTGTTCTGACGTTGCACGAGCACAAATGTGCCCCAAGCATGGAACTGACTTTTTAGAATACAAATGTCGTTATTGCTGTTCGGTTGCAGTTTTCTTCTGTTTCGGAACAACTCACTTCTGTGACACTTGTCACGATGATTTCCAACGATTGACAAACATTCCAAAGAACAAACTACCGCAATGCCCAGCCGGGCCAAAAGCTAAACAATTATTGGGCGATGAATGTCCCTTGCATGTTATACATCCACCAACAGGTGAAGAATTTGCATTAGGATGTGGAATTTGTCGCAATGCTCAGACATTTTAAAATCTTAACTTTAGGAGCTTATTTAAAAATAATATTTAATACAAAAACAAAACTTTATTATTTCTAATTTATTTATCTAACTTTACTATTCAATAATTATACAAACAAAATGGAAATGTAGTTTTAGTAAACTCACTACACTATGTACACTATTTATTTATATTTATTTAAAGACGATGCAATGCGAATTATTTAAAAATATATTGATGTATTAATCTTTACAAACAATTTGAAGAGTATTTTTTTAATGAAATGGGGTAAAATTAAACACGAGATATTGATGCAAATTGGTTTCGAATATCTATACAAATGGGTGGGAAATATTGAGCTTGATAAGGAATTCCACATTTGTGTAGGGCGGCTAAAACAAATGTATCTGAACCTAACAATACGTCTGATATACAGCTCAAGTTTAAACTAGCAATTTCGCTAGAGCATTGTTTATGAAAATTACGACGGTACCCAAATGTTGCAAATTCTTCAGTTAGACTACGGTCTGTTGTTATTTTTGGAGCTCTCTTTTGAATTCTGCCCAAGGAGCTCAAGTGGGTTTTTGGGATACATTTCCAAATATGAGAATTCTGCTCGAGTTTCATATCAGGATAAGTACAAATTTGTATCTTCGGTGAAAACTTAAACACTTATCGGCATTTTTGTCAAATATGTGATCACTTCATGAAAGATGATCTGTGATTATGCACATACGTAGAACGGATAGATGTTAAGTCTCCTCGATGCAAGTACCATAAATGGAAAGTGGTAGGTGGCGGGTCACGCATTAACAACAGTAGACAGCATTGTAGCATCAAATTCTACAGGGTATATTATTACCCATTGGATAATGCTGTCATGGACCTTATTCAATGAGCTGCCGTTAGTAGTTCTCATGCAAATGACAAGAATGTGATTCTAAAAACGAAAACGAAAAACAGAAGGTACTGAAGGCTAATTTATAACCCAACGAAGAAGAGATTCATCAATAACAAATGCGCGCATTTTTAATAAGACCGCTTGATGCCAAACTCTATCAAATCCCTTTAAAGAATTGAGTGCAATAATCCAAAACGATGCAGAGATTTGTTCCACTGCTTGATGAGAAAACCCATGAAATCACTAGTGGACATATTTCTAAGAAAGCCATACTGCCGGTCATTACGAACCTTTCATTCTTCAAAATAATTCATCAGATTTTTCATTAATTGGGAAGAAGATCCAAAAGTGCGATTGGACCATAGTTAGTGGGGAAGGGGGATTCGATTTCTTTTAGGGACAAGCTAGACAAATGCTGTTTTCCAAATGATCAGTAAATGTGTATTACTTGGTAGTGCACAAATTTGATTCAACGAATACACATCTTTCTAGCTCACTTAGACTTATTTCGGTTTTGCCCAGTGCAGTTGGTTTTATAATAATGGAAACTTGCGTCTTTGGCCTTGATAATCTCTTTACAGCTCGAATCACACCAATGGGGTTTGATAGATTTTATAATATTTTTGATAAAATGGGCAGGTTCAGACAACATAAGGGACTTCATTTGCAGTCAACTTCATTCTTTGAACGTGAATTTTGACCAGGGTAACTAGTTAGTTTTTAAAATCTTATGAATTTCAAATTCAGAACTTTACTTCACAAACCTCTACTTTAAGTTCACAGTACACAAATTACCAAAAACATTATTGTATACAAAACACTACTCAGGCAAGCTACAAGTCCATCACGATTTGTATTTTGTATTGTAAGGAAATATTACTTATTTCTTTTACAAATTGACAACGAACCCTTTTACAGAAAGCATTGAGTGAAGTTGTGCAGAAAATAAATAAACCATAGAGTAATAAAGTTCAGCTTTCACTTGAATAAAAAAACATTATCAATTGTCATTTTGACAGAAGTAGACTTGACTTAATAGTTAGGGAGATTTTTCTTGACTAACTTTCCAATCAACTTTCCATTAAAGTTGCGTTCATTGGAAGGTCATTTTTTGGCAGCTGGCCAATCAGATAATAGAAACTTCATTAACTTTTAAGTCCCTTACGTCGGCTGAACCTGCCCAATGTCTCATTTCAATTAAGCTTGTCTACGTCACTATGAATATTATACTGAAGAAACAAAGTGAGAAGTTAAAGTTCCTGAAGAAGCCATTGAGACCATTCGAGTCGGCTTTCTCATACAGCCAAAAAGTTTCTCGTAGGACTTTTTACTTTAACTTTACTTTATTTTAGCATGAAAAATTTTCAGATATGACACAATAGTCTGATGAATCTTAAGATGATAATACTTTGATCACATATTTATCAGGATCATTGGTAATAAAACAAGTCTAGAGTTCTGTCGGATTGATCTGCAGCGTCATTTCCATTTTTCTTTTAGGGAAGTTAGCATAGGTTTTGATGAGATAAGAGAGTATGCAGATCATAAGACAAGAGGTAAGTAATGGGGTTCTCCATCGGTAAATTCAGATTTTCGTCAAAAATTGATTGATTTTTTTTTCGTGGCTAATGGAACACGATTGGAATTATTTTCTTTTGTTTTCATTGTATTAGTGTAAGTTCTTGTATGTGCTAACGAGTGCGGTGTAGAGCTGTCAAATTCCCAGCTAAACAATTTTTTAAAATTGTATTAGTATTGGTGCAAAGAGGGGTAAATCTGCTAAGAAATCCAGATCTGTAGATTTGGTCTTAAATCAAAAATAAATCAATTTATTTTGCTCCCTAGAATGCAAAAACACTGGATCAAGAATAAATTGATTTATTTTAAAACCGCATAAGTTAATACCATCGCATGTTGGATCCCAGTTCTGAAAAGGTTGAAATCTAAAATCTTAAAAGGAGAGGTATGTGATAGGAACCCAATCACTCTTTTGACCATTTAAGTGCCTTGCACATGAGAGCGAACAACGAATGGACGAACAAACGTGATTTTACATATTTCAAAAAGTCAATTCCAAACAAAAACACATTTAATTTTAAGAAACCAATTGACAATAATGTTAGGATAGTAAAATTAGAGAACAAAATCTCTAAAACAAGACAATTTTGTAAAAACAATTTGTTAGTAACGAATTGTGGTTGCTACGAACTGTCAAACTCTATTCGCGTTCCACATACCATCCACACTGCAACGTATAAATTATTCGCGCTCAACTTAACCTCAAAATTATACCACTCATGTTTTGTTTTTGTGTGAAAGATCATGGCTGAGGAAAATATGGAGAAAAGGGTTGACAATTCGTCGCTGTCTGCGAATAGAAATAAAGCTCATGTGAAAGAAATATGCGAACAAAAACACTCTATATGAAGATATAAATCCTTCGTACGTATCACCCTTCAAAACCCATTTGTTTACATTGTTGTATTTGTAATGTGGACGGATTCAACGAGAAAAATTGACGTGTTTTCACGCATACATAGACACAATTACTGAGTTATTAGGGGAAATTTCATAAATTAGAGGAGAAATTACACGCACACTAAGAAATACTTTATGAGGCCAGTTTCCGGTTTAGCTTGTAGGCAAATCAATATGGCTACCGAGAATTTATATCTCTACTAGTGTTTTTGTATGCGAACATCCACAGTACGCAGTTCGTAGCTCATGTGCAAGATGCTTTAGAGCACTCTTAGTAAAAACTTAGAACATTAAAAGACCTAAGTGATGTTTAATTTTTGTTTAATATTTTTTTTTATTTTTTTACATCTGTATTACAATATCTTTTCCTTATTTTGTCTGTGTGTGTGTGACATCTTGTGTAATTTTATTATTTTTTGTTATCTGGATTGTGTATGTTTAAATTAAAAAAAAAGAAAAACAATTTACATATTTTTTAGGAAAGAAAATTACTTTAAAAAATATATTTGTATATATTCTTAAAATTATAATTAGGCGGGAGCACGCTTAGGCTTCAACCTCAACTTCTTCCTTAGCCTTAGCATCACCGGGTTTGCCCTTGGACCAGTCGGGTTTTTTCTATAATAAATTTTAATAAAAACAAAAATTATTAAAATATTCATCGATTACAATAAACAAAAAAAAAACATACAACATAAGGTGACTAAAAAATTGTACAACTAGAAAGTAGGTTTATTAAGAAAAAAAGTTTTCTTTCTATTTTTTTAATGCAATAAATTTGCTGAAATTTTTGAAATAAGACTCAATAAAATAGCTTATTTATTGCATTATTATTTAGAGACTATAAACATAACATGCTTCTAAAACTAAATAACAAACAAAGGATTCAAGATTTGCATTTAAAAATCTCGCCACAAAAATGCTACAATAAACTATAACAAAATGACAAAAGAACAAAAATTGTTTTTTTATATTATTATTGACAAAATTATAAAACAAAATTTAAAAAACGATACAAAATATTACAACTGGTGTAAACAGTGAAATTACAGCTCAATTTTGCAATTTTGTTTTGCACATTTAAGTTCTTACACTTTTTAGCAGCAGCCCCTAATTTTAGATCTTTTACTTTAGCTTTCTACAGTAGTTGAAAGAGAGTTGGTTAGTATAAATTAAAGTTGTTTTTCATTTTTGTTTTAAATATTAATAAAATAAAAATAGAAGTATTAATAGTTATTTTTTTTTTAATATAAAATTGATATTGAACAAGTGAGCAAAAAAAAATAATAGTAATAATAATGGCGCCCAACACTAAGTTGGAACTTTAATTTTAATTTAATTTAATTTACATAACTTCTGTTTTTGAAAGTGTTTTGCTCACAAGTTTGTTAAAGTAGAATTCAAAAGCAGATAGAATAAGAAATATAGTTTTTACAATAGATGTGGTGAAAAGAATAGCGAACGTATGAAAGTAGTTATCATACTTATGTATGGTTTAACTCAAATTATACTTTATATTATATATTTTATCTTTAAATTTTTAAGTTTAGTGGAGAGTAATACTATTTCTTATAGCTTTATTTTTATAATAAATCTGTGATAATTCAATAAGAAATAGCATATCTCTGCATAGTTTAACCAAATCGATGTTTTTCTTTAATTAAAAATGTTTTTTTTTTATCTTACCTCCTTCTCCTCTTCTTCCAATGTGAATTCCTTCTTCTTGACAACCTTAAGTTGATTACGGAAGTTGAATTCTGCTGCCTTCTTTTGCAATTTGGCGAATTTGTTCTCGTATTTGGAGACCTTCTTCAAAGCTGGTTTGACGCTTTAAAAAATGAAAAAAAAAAAATAAGATAAGAATATGTTTTTTTTCGACTCAAAATTAAAATAAAAAAATGCGGAGAGTTTGTGATGTTTAAAGACAAGAACTGTTGACCCAATTGATCAAAATAAACAAAGTGTTTGTTTTGGCGTTGAACTTGGAAGTCTCTGTACCTTAAAAGATATTGGGCATTGATTCCAACGAATTCCTTGCATTTTTCAAATTGATTAACATGGCCTAAGCTAAGTACAAATGACTGTCAGGTTTTAGAATATTGTCCGATCTGTCTGTCAAAAAAATTTCCCAACTTTCTTACAATCATGTAAACTTTCACTTTCTGTGAAAATATTGCCAGAAACGTCTGTCAGCCATTGGGCAGGTTCAGACGACATAAAGGACTTGAAAGTAAGGCAAGTTTCTAGCATCTGATTGGCCAGCTGCCAAAAAATTGGTTTCCAATTATTGCAACTTTATTGGAAAGTTGACTATAAAGTTAGACAAAAAAATCTCCCTAACTATCAATTTAAGTGTTCTTATGTCAGAATGACAATTGATCATGTTTTTTTTTTATTTTACTAAAATCTGAACTTTATTACTCTATGATTTATTTATTTTATGCAAAATTCCATTTAATGTTTTTTGTAAAAGTGTTCCTCGTCAAATTGGAATATTTCTTTACAATACAAAATGTAAATCGTTATTAACTAGTATTATTCAGAAAATATAGTTTTTAATAGTTTTTGTACGATGACCTGAAGGTAGAGGTTAGTTAAGTAAAGTTCAAAATTTAAAATTTCTGACACTTAAAAAACTAACTAGCTGCCTTGGTCAAAGAATACAGTTGACTGCAAATGAAGTTCCCTTTGCTGTCTGAAACTGCCTATTGTAAGACGAATTTTGACATTTTTGGATGTCATTTTTAAGACAACTGAAAATTGCTGACAATAGGCAGGTTCAGACATCATAAGAGACTTCATTTGCAGTCAACTGCATTCTGTGAACGTACATTTTGACAAAGAGAACTAGTAAGTTTTTTTTCAAGTGTCATAAATTTCAAACTCGGAACTTCACTTCACTAACCTTCAGTTCATCTTACCAAAAACCATTGTTGTCTACAAAACAATTCATAGGCAAGCTACAAGTCCATCACAATTTGTTCTTTGTATTGTAAAGAAATATTACTTATTTCTTTTTCAATTTTACAAGGAACCCTTTTACACAAAACATTAAATGGAATTGTTCAGAAAATAAATAAATTACACAGTATTAAAATTCAGCTTCCAGTTAAATGAACAATGAAATTGACATAAGTGGACTGGACTTGATAGTTATGGAGTTTTTTTTTCAGGCAACATTTCAATAAAGCTGCCTTAATTGAGAGGAAATTTTTTGGTAGCTGGCCAATCAGATACTAGAATCTAGCTTTACCTTCAAGTCTCTTATATTGTTTAAATCTAAACGTTCCCATTGTTAGAGGACTTTTGAAATTGTTGGATTTCATTTTTTATTTATTTATTTATTTACATCATTTAGAGATTTTAAATCTACAGTTAGACTACCGAATTCGAATACATGCTAATACATCGAGATGGACTTATAGCCTATTACATACAACAAAATATTTTTAATAAAATAAAAATAAACATTAACAATTTGACAACAGTAAAATTATATTGTAAAATTAAAAATCAATTAAAATGAAAATACAATAACAATCTATTTTTTAAAGAAGATCTACTCAGATGAAAGTCAAATTCAATATGAGACGCAATAAGATTAGTTTCACTGACACAGCGGGTTATAGGTTCGTTTTTTGCATAGTTAACTCTATGATCATCTTCACGAAATAAAGAACGTACTCTCAGTTGTCGCGATGGAGCATATAAATTAATTAAAGATAAAAGAAATGGGCACTTGATATGGTACGATAAAATATCACTTATAAACATAACTGAATACATTTTTCGTCTATTTACAAGTGATTGCATACCTAAAAGTTGACATCTGGTAGTATATGATGGAGTTTCGATGTTCAAACCTAATTTCCGAATTGCGAACCTAGTAAATTTTTTTTGAATCATTTCAATTCTGTTTGAATGAATGTTATAGAATGGATTCCAAACAACACAACAGTATTCTAATATTGATCTGACATAAGATGAATAGAGCGATTTAAGAGCAAAAGGGTCTTTGAAGTCTTTACTATTGCGTTTAATAAAGCCTAGCATGGAATTTGCTTTAGAAACACTGAACTCTATATGCTTGACAAAGTTTAATTTAGAGTCGAAAATTACGCCCAGATCTTTCTTTTCACAAACTCGAACAAGAACATGGCTATTAATCTTATATTCGAAGATAATTTGGGAAAAATTACGACAAAAAGAAAAACATTCGCATTTAGAGGCATTTAAATATAATTGGTTTACAGAGCACCATTCAGATAATTTACAAAGATCATTTTGCAACAGATGACAATCCGTAATGGACTTTATACATCTAAAAAACTTTAAGTCATCAGCAAATAGAAGTTGAACAGAATTTTCGAAAATATCAGGTAAGTCATTGATAAAGATTAGGAAAAGAAGTGGCCCAAGATGGCTACCTTGGGGAACACCTGAGGTTACCAAAACTGGACTTGAAACCATATTTTCAATTCTAACATATTGAATACGATTCTTAAGGTAAGAGTCCAACCATTTCAAAAGATTTGAATGAAAACCAAAAGAAATTAATTTTCTCAACAAAATTGAGTGATTTACTCTATCAAAAGCTTTCGCAAAATCTGTGTAAATTACATCAATTTGGTGACCTTTTTCGAGTTTATTTAAAATAAAATTGGAGAAAATAGACAGATTGGTGGTTGTTGATCTTCCCGATACGAAACCGTGTTGAAATGGTGAAATCTGTTCTTTCACGAGGAAAGCTAACTTATTGTATATCAATTTTTCGAACAGTTTTTTAAGACAACTGAAAATTGTTGACAGATTCTTCGTTGTTACAAATAATAAATATTATGCACAAAATCGAATATGGGTGGAAATTTGCCAACGATGTGAAAAAACCGACAGAATATAGCCATAAATAGGGTCCCAGCATATCGAGCATATGCTCTGAACAAAGCGTGTTCTGAGCGCTTTGTTAAACTTGCTTGCTTGCTTCAGCATTTAACTCGTTCTGCTCAGAGTTCTTTGACAGTTCAGGCTCTACTCTGAACCAAAAAAGATAAACGCCTATTGACAGCTAATTTCATAGTTGATCTGACAGACAATATTGTAAAATCTAGCAATCTTCTGTACTTTCGAAGTCCTACAATTGCCAAGTACTCTTTGTTTGTATAAGGTTAGATTTTGAAGCATCACTTTTAGGTTTTGTTTTGGTAAATTTGTATTTCAGTGAAAAGAAAGTTAATTTTTGTCCGGACTGATGAAACGCAAAAAATCTACAGCCGTCACTGTATTGTGATTCGTTGTTGTCAGTGGAACTAATATGGCGGTGTACCTGTCATTTAAATTTCGCCTGATACTTTTAAGAAAAGGAACATGAATTACAAGTTGAAATAAGTATTATTTCTAAAAAGTTAAAATAAAGTTTTCAAAATCAAACTTAACTATGTATACGCACAAGTAAAAAAAACAACAAATTTATTAAGTTGTAGTGTTTTTTGAGAGTTGCTGTAATACTAGGTAAATCTATTGTTAAATGTACGTACATAGATCTGCAAATTTGATTTTAAATCAAAAATAAATCAACTTATGTTGCCCAATGGAAAAACGATGTTATGACAAATTAAAACAGATGAAGAGAAATTATGGGGACAACTTAAGTAACTAAGTAAAAGCTGAAACATGATCCACATAATAATGTATTAATTTGTTTAAATTTAATAAATGTGTTTAGTTTATACTTACAATTTACCACGAAGATCGTTAACCTGGGCATTGAGATCGGTGATCTAAACGTTTATAAGGAAAAGAAAATATCATTAGACTTAAATCAAATCGATAATCATATTATTTGTTTACAAAAATAAAATTTAAAAAAAAAATAATTTACAACCACAAAACAAGCATTTTTTGTTTAAACAAAACAAACAAGACACGATTTTCTTGTGTTGAATCAGAGTTTTTTCTTTGTTTTTAGTTTTTAAGATGCAAAAGCATGACAAACAAAATTTAGATTAAAAAACAAGCGCATAACAAAAAGATCTGTTTCTGTACAGTTTTTGTTTTTTTTTTTACTTTTTCAATTCACTGATATTTACATAGTTCTGTTTGAGACTGTTTTTTGGGGTTGATTGAAAATTAGCAAAAGCATTACAGAGTGAGTTAAATTATATGCAATTTTTGTTGTTGTTTTTGTTGATAGATTTATGGGTACTTGAGATAGAAATACAAGTAGGGTACCCTAAAGGAAACACATATAGAATTATAAGAAAAAAAATAATAATAATAATAGTTTTGTTATATAAATTTTTAAGCACGAACATCATAACATCCAAATGTAGAAATTTAGATTAAAAATTATTTTTTTATTTTATTTAATTTTTATTTTATTTTTTAATTTGCAAAACTGATATAGATCTGGTTTTTTAAAGATTTTGTTGCTTTTTTGTTTCTATTAAAAAAAAATTAATTTTCCACAAATATTAAAATGAAGTAATATCATATTATTGTACTTTACACCACGGATCTACAAAATACTTAGAAAAAGACAACTCTTTCTTCTGTTTTGGTTATGATTTCTAAATTTAGAATAAATAAGAAAAATAACAGAAATATATGTTTTGTACTTAATTTTGAGGTACTGCACAGTATGGCACATCGGCACAACCTTAATGTTTGTGTTTTTTATTTGTTTTAAATTATTTATTTAAAAAAAAAAATAAACTTTACTTTTAAATAAACATTCTTTGGAGTTTTTGCACAAAATAAAGGGTTTGGGAATTAATATTATATTCTACATAGTGTATTGTATTTGTCAACGACACGAAGAGTTAGAAAAACAAATAAAAATAAAATATTTTTAGTTAAATATTAAGAAGCTACATCAAGCCACAAAGATGCTTCCATTACAAATTTTAGCATCAAAGAAAGGAACATATAACTTTTGTTGCTAACGCCTACATATTTTACATGACCTTCAAGTTACATGCAAATTTTGAAATAAGGTAACGCACAAAAATAAGGGAATGTTCTAAACTCTCATAATTATTTGTTGAACCCATTCGTTTTGAAGGTTTTTTAAACCGAACCGAGATCTCTTGGAAACTTCAGTCTTGGTATTTCATCAGTTTTTTTCTTTTAACGATTAGCTTCAAAATTAAAAGCACAAACAGTAAGGAATTTATCAAAGTGTAACAATTTGAAGTTTCTCTAATCTAAAAAACTCTTATTTTAATTTGATCAAAGTCTGAGATTGACATTTTCGACTAACAAAAAACTATTTTTCCAAGTTACATTAGGATTTTTAAAATGGCACATCAAATCGATGAATTTTAATTTTGTTTTCTAAAAAAAAATTGAAACTCTCCAAAGAACTTTAATTATTTAAAAATAATTTCCTTTCTAAACGTGTGCCATACAAGTGCGCTTTTATATCGAAATATTTAAATAAATTCTCGCAAACAAACTGCGCTGCATTTTACTATAATTTTGTTTTGTGTCATATAATCTACGTTAAGAAAAAGTTCTAAAATTCTGTTACATTCTTTCAAACGGAAATCCATGCTGCTTCATATGATTATGTATGTTAATTTTATAAACTTTATAAAACTAATATAAAATAAATATTTTCGTATTGTTTTTTTTTTTAACATTTAGAAACAATTGAAAAAAAGAATATAAAGAAAACACAAAGCAGTATGAAAAAATTATGCATTCTTTTGATTGGAAACAAAAATATATAAATTATGGAAACAGTCATTTGAAAATAAAATGAAAAAAAATATATAAAACTTTAAAATGAAAAAAGTTATAAATAGGTGTAGGTTTTTTTTTGCTATCGCTTTTAATTTTTGTGTCATTCTGTCCAACAAAACATTTTCAAATATTAAAAAATCGGTTTTCAAAATGATTTATGCACTCCGAAGGGAAAATTGATTAACAAATAATGATAAGGTTATAATTTATGTTTGTCACATCCAATGTTTTACATTATAATCATTTAACAAAAATAGGATATAAAATATGCTGAACTCCAAAAAATGATATACATATGTCATATAATCTAATAAAACTAATTTTTTAACAAAAAAAAAACAATATTCAAATTTAAAACTAAATTTTGAATTAAAAAAAATCTCAAATAAAAAACACAAAACATTGTATTTCAAAAATAAAATAATTCAACCTGGATCTATGCACTTAGAGTAGAGTGTAAAAAAAAACAATAGATGTAAAATTGAATTTAATAACACAAAGGTTTAAGGGCGTAAGAGTGGTTATGTTTTGAATTTAAGTTAATCATCAAAACTCTCGACTAAAAAGTGTGTTTTAGCGAACATTTACCGAAAATGTGTAAAAGAATAATTTAAAATCAATTAATTTTTAAAAAAAACTTAATGTTTTTAAATACAAGAAGCATAACATGTGCAAGTCTTTACATTTTTAATGAAATTAACTTGAACGAATAAGAAACCCCCCTCAGTTTGTATTTAAAATGTAACAAAACAATTCAGGGAACATATTGCCAGATCTTTCAATTAACTGTCAGAACTTTAAATTTTGTTTAGCAGTTATGTCATTTTCCTTTAGTTAAAGTGACATTTCAATTTGTCCCTGAGGTCACACTGAAATCACCTTGGCTACGTTCAATCTCGTGTTGGGTAGGCTATCTTGGATAGGTGGATTTTTAGATACCTTGTTGAACGAGTTGGATAGCTGTATTGAGATAGCTGTCAAAAAATAAAAACAACTTTCAGCTGTTCATAAAAAGCAGAGAAACATTTAAGCTTCGAAGTCAAAATTTTTGTAAGATAAAACATAATTAGCTTCTAAAATTCGGAGGAAAATAGCTTCTTCATCGTCTATTATGTACAGAACATCCTTAAATACAACTTCAACTAACATTTTGTATCTTTTTGTTTACCAACAAATACAAAAAGCTGAAATCAATTTTCAAGTTTCTTGAAATTCAACCATGTGTTGAATCAGCTGTTCTGTCAGATACCTACATACCCCAGAAATTCTTGGATACCTTTGGATTCCTTTTTTGACATCTCAGCTGTTTTTGACCAGTTGTTATTTTACACGTAAAACACTAACAAAAAGGTATCCGAATACCCTATCTGCCTGAGATTGAACGCAGCCCTTGAATTCATTTAAACTCAAATTGAAGTAATAAGAATTAGCTGTCAAAGTGACATGTAATTTGAAACACTCAATTTGTAGTGAATGTATGTGCTGGATATTAGGTACTATGTACACTCAGGAAATAGATTGTCAGATTTGTCTTTGTCAGTCATTTTCTTTTAGTTCAAGTAAATAATTCTGACAGTGACTTATCAATTTGTCGCTAAAGCCACCCTGAATTTATTCAAATTCGAGCTGCAGTAAAGAGAATTAGCTGTCAAAGTGACGTACAATTTGAAGCACTTATTTCGAAGTAAATGTATATACCTATGCTGCAGATTAGGTATACATTCAGGAAACAGATTGTCAATTAATTGTCAAAACTTACAACTTTGTCTAACAGCATTGACAGAAATGTTACTCATTTTTCAATTTGTCACTGAAAGCACCCTGAATTCATTAAAATTCAAGTTGAAGTAAGGAATTAGCTGTCAAAGTGTACGTGCTGCAGATTAGGTACCGTGTTAAGGGTACAGATTGTCAAATCTGGGAATTAATTGTTAGAACTTATAATTTAACTGAGTGTGTTTGTCAGTTATTTTATTTTTTTCAAGTGAACAATTCAGTCAAGGAAATTTCAAGTTATCCTTAAAGTCACCTCTTTACTTCAACTCGAATTCATTCAAATTCAAGTTGAAGTAAAGTGAAGTAGCTGTCAAAGTGACATGTAATTTGAAACACTCAGTTTGTAGTGAATTTATGTGCTGCAGATTAGATTTGCCTTTGTCAGTCATTTTCATTTAGTTCAAGTTAACAATTCCGACAGTGGCTTATCAATTTGTCATTGTCAATTAATGGTAAAAACTTACAATTTTGTCTAACAGCATTGACAGAAATATGAGCAATTCTGGCAAGGACATTTTTTATTTGTCACTGAAAGCACCCTGAATGCATTTAAATTCAAGTTGAAGCAAGGAATTAGCTGTCAAAGTGTACGTGCTGCAGATTTTCAGATCTGGGAATTAATTGTTAGAGCTTATAATTTCTTTAGCAACATTGACAGAAATGTCTGTCAGTCCTTTTCACTTAGCTTAAATGAGCAATTCTGGCAAGGAAATTTCAATTTATCGCTGAATTCACCCTGAATTTATTCAAATTCGAGTTTAAGGAAATAATTAGCTGTCAAAGTAACACTCACTCTTTTGTAGTGAATCTATGTGCTGCAAATTAGTTTACTATGTACATTCAGGGAATTAATTGTTAGATCTGTCAAATTATTGTCAGAACTTACGATTTTCTTTAGCAGCATTGACAGAGATGTATTTGTGGGTAATGTTCTTTAAGTTCAAGTGAACAATTTTGGCAAGAACTTACTAATTTGTCCCTGAAATCACCCTGAATTCATTCAAATTCAAGTTGAAGAAAACAATTATCTGTCAAATTGACTTATAATTGGAAAAACTCATTTAGTAGTGAATATATGTATGTGCTGCAGATTAGGTACTATGCACATTTTGTTTAAATAAAAATTGGTTTCATACAAATTTTCTTTTCAACTGAAACTAAAAAGTGTCAAATTCTTAAGAATGAAGATAAAATTATCTGAACAATTATTAAACTAAGGAAAAAATTCATAAAAAGTTATTTTAACGGAATCGCAACACAATGCCCCGACGTTTCTAAGCGCAAAGTAGGATTATTGAAATTTCGTGGAAGAAATTTTTTTTTTGTTCGTAAAAACGAACTGTCAAATGTTTTAATATCCAAATGGCTTTGACATTTAAACAAAAATTAAAGATGGCTGCCTCACTTTTTTAACTGTCAAGTAGCAAAAGGAATACACCTATAAGATCATCATCATTACCAAATCAAACATCACCCTTAACCCAATTATTCTTTTGTGTTATCAAAGTTCTTTTCTTCTAAACTAAAACAAAAATAAACACCCCTACTCAGAAGTAAAATGCATAAAATATGTCTTTTATGGTAACAATTTAACAAAAACTTTTCATTTCAGAATAAGAAAAAAAAAAACAGGGATGGCAAATGGCAATAATCTATATTCTATATTTGCCAAAAAATGATTTCAAAAATATGTTTTATGTCCATAGGAAATGATATCAAAGTGCATAAGGGACTATGCAAATTAAATAAGACAAATAAAAAAAAAAACATCAATTGACATTTGTGACACATACATCAAAAGTGTACGCGTACTGAATTAACCACAACCATGTAACGGGATAGGGATGACATTAAAAAATCAGAATGATTTTACATAAAATGTTTTTGTTTTTTTTTTTTAATTGAAAAATGAAAATGCTTTCTTTTGTATGTAAAACAAAATCCTAAGTTTAAAAACTCTGAGTTAAAAATGTACTGGGTTTTTGACATTTTGAAGTGTGTTGTGTACATAAATAAATAATTGTTTTTTTTTTTTTTAATTGGCAGTACCTCCCAGTCTTTTTTCCTGACTTCGTATTCCAGATCCCATTTTTGACCTTCACAAATATACATACGCTCGTAATACTCTTCACAAATCTCTTGTAATTCGCCTGGAAAAATTTGTGTTTTGGATTTATGATCAATTTCTTTTTTAATCGATAGGTATATTTTTTTTTTAAATTACGAGTACCAATAAATAAGACTTTTTTTTTATAAATTTCTTCAAAATGTTATGTGTTCTCTGTGTAAGTTGCAAAAACATTAGATCATTCATACGTAAGTGGGTGTAGTTTTCTATGTAATTTTTTTTTTTATTTCTCTTATTGGAAATACCAAGAGAAAATTGTTTATCGAAAAAGAAAACATAAATAGCTAAGCATCTTTATAAAGTGGGTTGGTATTTTTGAAAAAAAAAAAAAAAATAATAATTATATACTCGGCTTAAGAAATTCTTCTTTTAAATAGTCAGTTTTTTTTCAGCAAGTAAAAATATTTTATGTATTAAATAGAAATCAACTAAACTAAGAATCAGACCAAACACAAAATAGTTTGAAATCTCAATCAATCAAAAAATTATAGGAATAAATAAAATGTATACAAAACGAACGTTATAAAGTTAATTTGATTTTGAATTTGAATTTTATCAAATCAAGACCGTATCTCAATATATGTATATTTATATATAAAGGTAATTTGTTTAATGTTTCATTTTGTGAAACATAACCAAAAAAATTTATATTTTTTTTTGAAAAACAAATAAGAAAACGTACAAAAATCTGTTTTAGAGTTTTTCTTTTTGTATCAAAAAGAACAAATTTTGTAATATTTATAGCATTATTTTTATGTTTAAACTTATATAGAGCATATTTTTATTTATATATATATTTAAAACAAAATGCATTTTTTATTTAAGAAAAAATAAAAAAAAAAGTAGAATATAAATAAATAAACAAGGAAGAGAGGAATACTTTTTTACCTCGAACGCCTTCATTTTTTGGATATGCTCTAAATCAAATTTGTCACCCTCCAAGGCATAAGCGCGTTGCCAATATTGTTTACATAATGTCTGAAGTTCGGCTAAATTATCGAGTTTTTGTTTCATATTTAATTTTCTTTGTTGGTTTCTTAAATTTTTTAAAACTAATTTCTACATATAAATATATCTAAGTTTGGTAAAACTTTGTTTTGTTGAATATTGTTTTGTTTTTTTTTTTTAATATTTATTCTTATTTAATAAGTTTAAACAAAAATATATATAATAATATAGATATTCTCCTACACACCTACGATGTGACTGTTAAATAATAATATGATTGTTTTATGTGAGAATGTGAGTAGTAAAAGCTTCAAAAATCAAAATATTATAAAAAAAATTAATATTTAGGTTGCTTTTACGTTATATGTTTTATAAGTTTTATTTTGTGTTATAAAAAAAAAGAAGAATATAAAGTTTCAGTGCTGTTAGAGCAGTGTTGTTTACTATTTTTAGAGAGTTTGCTTGATTAATTATTATTTTTAGTTTATCTTATAGTTTATTTTTTCTTCATTTTTGTTTGTTTAAGGAGGTGACAGCACTGTTTTTTTTTCAAAATTACGGAGTGAAATCAACTGTAGAACACTTTACGAACAAAAATCGTTCACATTTTCGAAACATATTTTCAAAAATGTGTCAATCAGTTTAAATTCAGTGACGGAAGCTATGTGGAAATACAAAAATTGGCTTTTTATGACGATTTTATTTAAACCAATATCAAGAGAATTGAATTTTGTAGAACAAATTCAATCGCTTTGCAGTTCAAAGCAATGTAAATTGTTCCACGTTGGACGCCAGTTATTGTTAACAAACAAAATGGACAGGTTAAACCATTTGCTATACTAAAATGTGTTTAAGTCCATTTGAAGCAACATCTATTCTGCACTTAGTAAAGACGTCTTTACATACAGCGGTGGCCAAAACATTAGCAACTTAAACTACCTCAATCTTTATGTCATTCAGAAATTAGTAACTTAAACAAATCATGTTAATTTGTTTCTAAAATTTAATGCAATATGTATTTACTTCTAAATAGACAACAAGAGAAAATAGTTTTCATAACGGTCCATTAAATATGACATAAGTAGGACAGTTAACCCAATTTTTTCTTGGTCAAAACAAAAACAACTTTTTATTGCTATCTCTCTTTTTCCTATATTAATAGAGTTAAGTTAGTCCGTTAACTACAAAATCCATTGCTCATATTAAAGGTGTTGGCAAACGAGTGCAGTTGAATCTATTTTTTAGGTGTTATTCAGTTCACGGGCAAGCTAATCAGTGTTCTAAGCTAACTTTTGTACAATGGCCGGAAAAAATACTCTAAAGAAATAAAAGACAAAGTTATAAAAGTGGAATGAGTCAAATTAAAATATCGGAAAAATATTGCATTCCAAAATCAGTGATTTGCACATTAATAAAATTTTACAAATCCAAAAAGTCATTACAAACGATTCATCGAGCTGTCAGACCAAGAAAAATAACAAAACGAGAGGATTTTGCAAAAAAAAATAAAATGCACGACTGGGTCGCACGAACTTGCTCCTGTATTCAAAGAGTCTGTTTAAAAAAGTATCTATGTATAAGATTTAAAAATATACCTGTAAAATAAGTTTGTCTTCAAATATATAAATGCCATTTGATTTGTCGAAAAAACCTCCATTTTTCAAATTTTTTGGGAGGGGGTTACATTCAATACAGTTAAAATAATTTAAAAAAAAAAAATTAATTTAAGATTCAAAATTTTACCTGAAAAATAAGTTTGTCTTCAAAAATTTAAATGCCATTTTATAAATAAAAAAGTCCTTAATTTTTCAAAATTTTTTTTTGAAAATCGTTAGAGCGGTTTTTTTTTAAATTAATTTTTTATATATAAAATTTTTCAATTTTGTTCTAAAAATATTTTTGGTATGCAGTTGTTTAGTGATTGTAAATATACGCTCTACATTTGAATTTTGTAAAAAAATGTTGGCCCGTTTTTGAGATATAGAATTTTGAAAAAAAAAAATTCAATATTTTTTTAAAAATCCAAACAAAAAAAAATTGCACTTTTGATAATCAAATATTGTTAAGGCAATATAAGAGCTTATTCAAAAAAAAAATTGTTGAAATCGGTTCATAAGTTGCTGAGAAAATTAAAAAACAAAAAAACGGTTCTATGAGCGGTACCTTTCCTGAGCAATACAAAAATATGTTTTTCTTATTAAAAGAAGCCAAGTTAAAAAATAAAATTTTAGAGAAAATAAAAAAAAAATCTATCGGTTTGTTTTTGAGAAAATTCGAATTATCGTTTTTTGACCAAAAAAATTGTATGGGGGCCACTGTTAGTTTTGATCTTAAAAAAAAAATGAAAAAAACGCCTAACGCGAATCTGCTCAAAACCTTAACTTCCAAGTTTGAACTCAATCGACCCAATGGTTTAGGCTGTAGGAGCGTGGACAGACAGACAAAATTCTGCACGAATGCAAAACTTGCCATATAGTTCCTATATGTCGCAAGTAAAAAATAAATTAAAAAATACATTTTTATATCATCGAGAGAAATTAGAATCCAACTAGACCTGAACGTAAGCGGGAGAACAATTCTGAGACGAGCTGTTGATGGTGGACTAAAATCTTTGAAAGCTGTAAAAAAGCCTTCTATTTCCACTAAAAACAAGCTGGCGAGATTAAAATTTGCTCATGACCACATCAACTAGGTCTTTAGAAAATGCAGGAACATACTATTTTTGGACGAGTCAAACTTCAATTTCAAGGATTTCAATGGTTTCCGGTGTGTTCTCACACCAGCAAAAGAGGCACTAATCCACGTTACAACAAATCTATTGTGAAACACGGAGGAGGTAACGTAATGGTGTGGGGATGTTTTTTATGGCATGAACTGGGACCGATTCACTTTGACATTTTGCAAAATATAATGCTGCCACACGCTGAGGCTCAGTTGCCTCTGAAATGGATATTTCGGCAGGACAACGACTCAAAGTACACGTTCAATACGGTTAAGACGTGGTTTCAAGAAAACCGGATTGCCAGCACAGTCCCCAGATCTCAACTCCATAGAAAATCTATGGGAAATTGTAAATCGATGAATTGTAAGGATTAAATGCAATAATAAAAATGGTCTGTTTGATCAAATTAAATTGGCTTGGCAAAGTATCAAGCAAGTAACAGCATTGACTCCATTCCTCGAAAATGAGGCTAAAGTTATTAAAAACAAGACGTTTGCTACCAAATACTAGCAATATTTTAATAAGACTAAAAAAATATATGTATTTAGTAAAAGTTGCTTTTGTTTCGACCAGCCTAAATTGAACTAAATGTACTTATTGTGCTATATCCAAAAAAACTATTACAAAAACAATTATATTTTAATTTCTATTAGAAACTGTAAATAATTATTTAAATTTTCAAAACAAAAATATACAATAATTTAATTCTAAATTTATTTTTCAATTATTTAATAATCGAGGTAATTAAAGTTACTTTTGTTTTAGCCAACACTGTATATATTGGCTGAAAGCTTAAGCAGATTTTTCAAGCCCTTTACAAATGTCATTAAACCCATAATACACTCCTTCTTAAACAAACTTTTATAGAAGAAAAATAAGTAAACATTTAGTGTTTTTACATTTAAGAAAAAAAAAATAAAAGTAAACCTCATAGCACATCTAGTATTTGTTTTTGTTTAAATCGCAATTATTTTATTAGAACTGCCCAAAAAAATCTTTTTAACCGAATCTTTAATTGGCAGCAGCAGCAGCGTTTGCTTCTACACAAAAAATTTAACTCGTTTAATCGTTTGATTTATTTTGAAAAAGAAAAATAAAACTTGTAGACTGATTTAAACGAGGTAAACAAAAAAGTATTAACAAAAATTAATACAACAAAAATGTGTGTATTAAATTAAAAAAAAAAAAAGAAAATCTTGCCTCGAAGTCTCTTCTTCTAACATCGTATTCAAGATCGTATTTTTGGTCTTCCAATTTTCGAATCAATTCGTGATACTCTTTAGCGATTTTCCTAATGGTTTCTAAAAGTATTTGTATGGTGGGTATTTTTTTTAATATTTAATTTATAAATTTGTTTGTTATTATTTTTTGGTGTTTTATTGTCTGTGGAAGTGGATGTTGGATGATTTAAAAATATATAATTTTTGTTTGTGTTTCTTCTCGAGTGAAAATGAGTGAAAGTTGATTTTAAATATCATTAACTACTTAATTGCATATAATATACATATTTGTTTTCATATTATTTTATTTTTTAAAAAAATGTTGATAAATCTTGCAAAAGCAAAATATTGGAGTGGTGTGGTAAGAAAATAATAACTAATAAATAAACTCTTAAATAGTGATTTCGTTTCAAAAAAAATATAAATCGAAATTCACTATAAAACTGCTTTCAATATCAAAAAAACAATGTGATTATTTACTTGCAGTTTTATTTTTATATTTTTTGGTTTTAATTTATTATTGTTGTTGTAAATGATGTTGAGAAACATCACACTTTTTGCTTAGTGGTGTTAATTATATTATAAATTGTTGTATTATATTATTGTTTTGATTGCAAGATAAGTGAAATTTCAAAAATAGCAAAAATCAAAAATCAAAAATGTTTATATACAAAAAAAATTCAATTATTTCGCTTATTTCTACTATCGCGTGTAAAGCAAAAAAAATTATTATATTATTTATTATTTAATTATTATTATTATCAAATTGTATTGGTAATTTTATTTGTGAGAAGTTTTGCAGACGCGCGATTCAAATTTTGACAGGTATTAAGTAAACAAAAAAATAATAGTAATAATAGTACGGAAGTTTCTGAGTGTTAAGGTAGTTGTTTTGCTTTTTGTTTTGTGTGTTGTGTTGCCTCTTATTACACACTCCCTGCTAGCTTACATTGTTTTTCAAAAGGATAAGTTCGAAAAAAGATACAAAAATAAAATAAAATTAAAATTAAAAAAACAAAAAAAAAACATCGAAAGCTGGCATCACTGGTATTACAAGTGCGGTGAAGGTGACAGTTGACATTTGTGCAGAGTTGTTATATATTAAATTAGAGATCAGTTTTGAAATTTTGTTTTAAAGAAATTACAATTTTTTAAGTGAAAAACAATGTAAGATCTAGCTTAAGGTGGTAGCGTAGTGAGAAACGTAATAACAGAAAAAAGTCAAGTGCAAGCTTTCTAAGGCTTTTGGGTTGTTTTTTTTTATGTTCGTGTGTACCTCAACATCCTTTCGCTTAACAACATATTCAAGGTCATATTTCTCGTCCTCCAATTTATTAATCCTTTCGTGGTGTTGGCGGCAAAGTGACTTAAGTGTTTCTGAAGAAATTGTGTTTTTTTTTGTTGTATATTTTATAGTTTTTTTTTTTGTATTAAAAAATGTTTAAAACATAATTAAAATGACAAAAATATGTGTCAATATATTAAATTGTATAAAATGTCAAAAATGATTTGTGACATTTTCAAAAAAAAAATAATTATAATGCAATTAACCTCGTCTTATGATCTTATTTGAAAAACTAAATATAAAAAAAAATTAAATATATATTTTTATATATTTTATATAAAATTTAAATGTATATTAAATGATTTTTAAATAAAATGTAAAAATGATAGACTATAAATTTTGTTTTATTTTGAAAATTACCTTCGCTGGCATCGCTAAGATTTCTGGGGCTACCACATCTTTCCTCAATGATACGCCTACGTTCGGCTGCCTTGCGTTCTTGTTCTTTCTTCAATTCCTCAGCAGCTTTTTTACGGAGCAACAACTGTAAATTAATGTTATTGTTATAATTATAAAATAATTCATGTAGAAAGTTAAATTAAACTTACACGGAGCTTCTTCTTTCTTTCTGGGGTCATGAAACCCTTCTTGGCCTTCTTAGCCTTGGAAGCTTCTTCCATACGCTTGCGCACTTCAGCACGCTTGCGCTCGATTTCGGCTTGCTTTGCCTTCTTTGCCTGTTGATGATTTTAGCAATTTGTTGTTTTAAGTAAAATGTTTCTTTTTAAAATATGACACAAAGTTTTTCCATGAAAAAGGATAAGACACCAGACACGAGGAAGACACGAAAACATTGATTGAATTCGTTTCTTATACCTCTTCAGCTTTTACTTTTGGATCATTGGGATCTTTGGGCTTAGCTGCAGGCGCTGCTCCTGCAGCTGGTGCAGCTGCTGGTGCTGCCCCAGCTGCCGGCGCTGCTGCAGGTGCTGCTCCAGCTGCAGGTGCTGCTGCTGCAGGAGCTGCTGCAGGGGCTGCACCCGCAGCTGGGGCAGGTGCTGCAGCTGCTGCTGGTGCTGCTGCTGCCGGTGCTGCAGCTGCTGGTGCTGCAGCTGCTGGTGCCGCAGCTGCTGGTGCCGCAGCTGCAGGTGCTGGAGCTGGTGCTGCAGCCGCTGGTGCTGGCTCCGCCTTTTTCTGTAAATTATTAAAAAAAAAAATATAGATTAGATTTTGATATCATGTTTTGTTGTTGTTGTGGTAAAAGTCAAAAAGCTTCAAGATGTCATTTATTTTGAAATATTCGTATCGTGATTAAATTTAAACGAATTCATATAAAAATATCAATACAAGTTAAATGAATATTAAATTAATACGAATAAAAATATTAACAAAATAAATATGTTGATTTTGTAGGAGGAAGAAAATTTTAAGAGAATTAATCAGAAATAGAAAGCTTAATTTGTTTGATAATCATTACTTCAGGGATTCCAAAATAAGTTAAAAGATTGAATTCCAAAAATACAGAAATCACTGAAATTTCTAACAATTCTTTGCAGTTCAACAATTTAAAAAATCTCTGAAACAGAAATGTGTTGGCATCATTGTTTTTAGTGACATTCAATTTGACAGTTAACAGATGAATAATTCGAGAACTATGGCACCTGATTATCAATAAATTGTTTACTAACCTAGATCGGCAATAATTTTGTAAGACTATTCTTCTTACTTAAGTCAAAATTAACCGTAGCCATTACAATGTCATTGGTATGACTTATCATAAAATACACATCTTTTTCTATCATATCATTATTATTTTGTACAATTTAAAAATGTTGTTTAAGCAACAGTCTACAATTTTATTGTTTTAAGACTTTATCTAAGCAATTAATAAAATTGCATAATATTAAAGTTTGCGTCATATTTTTATGTCACACCTATATTTACGACATTTTTACATACATTCATAAATAACATTAATTTTCTGTCAAAAAATAAAACGAAACGAAAGAAAATCCGAATGACACTCTTGTATCGCCATCATCATCAACATTCTGATAAAATTTAAATTTAAATAGAAATTTCAAAATAAATGACTTTTGGCATAGAAAAACTAAAAGTGTTTTAGAGGATATATTTTAAAGTATAGAGATATAATCTTAAATTCTAAATGTTAAAAAGCAAAATAAAAGCAGCACTTAATTAAAAGCTGTATAGCCATGACAGTCAGGAACAATTTATTTATGCATTGTCTTATATCTCCCATCTGAAATCTATAAATAAGCGCATAAGAAAGCATTTTGTATTTGTAGGATAAATTATTTTGTGCAAGCGAAAAATAAAATAAAATAAACTATTTACGAACAAACAAAAATATATACTAGATCTTGCATCAAAACAATTGATCTTACCTTTTTCTAAATTTTATGTCAAAAAATCTGTCAAACTGTAGAATCCATGATGAAATTTGTAGTGCAAGTTGCATGAAATATACATAAAAAAGAAATTAAGTTGTTAGAAACTTTTTTTTTTCTCAAAATTCGTTTTTCTGTTTTTAATTTTTTTTTTCGATACGTACCTCACCTCATCATCACCCATTTTTATGTATTATTTGTTGGTATACTGAAAATGGAAGTGTTACAAAATGTTAATATAAGCTTTTCTTTGGAATTTATTTCAATAGATGAAAGTATAAAAAGAAAACTTGTTTTTTCAAAAACGATTATAAGACTCGAATACGCATATTTTCCTGTATACACGAACGAAAATAGATCTTCACCTAAATAGGCTGCGTCCGTATATGGACGCTAGATACATACATACATGAATTAAATTCACACACTTAAAGCACATTCATGCGCACCAGTAATACACCTATGATCAGAGGATATCTTATTTCAAAAACCAAAAAAAAAAACGTCTCTATAGGTTTTTCGTTTTCGAAATACCGATTGCTTGGAAAAGAAGATTTTCTAAATTGATTTTTTGAAAATATTTTTTTTTTAGATCGTTCCATTTTTTTTTTAAAGATTCAATCATGAAAAAACCTTTAAAAAATGTTGACAAACTTTCGCCTCATAAAAATAGATCACAATCACAATAGTTTCTTCTTGAAGTGTGTGAGTGGGTGAGGTCAGAAACGGTGGTTTTGTATGTAGGTACATCCAAATGTTTCGCACTTTTCACATTGCTGCCTGGGAATCTGGTTGTTGTTGGTGTATAGGAATATTAATCATTTGACCTTGGAGAAAGTCCCCGTTGCATATTCTCAAAGGAATAGTCAAATATTTAACTGACATTTGGGAAAAATGTAAGAACCACATACTTTCGAAAACTTTAGAGGTTATTTCTTCACAAAAAAAAGTGTTCGAACACTGGTTTACACTTGGTTTTTGGGACACGTGTTAAAATATTCACAATTTCTTCTTTTTTTTTCAAATTATGTATGAATTCATATTTTTACTTTTTAGTTGTGGTATATTTTCAAAAATTTCAGTATCGATTTGGATTAGTATTTTAATTTGATTTCAATTTAGTTAAACACATTATTGGATTTTTTTTTAACTGTCATTTATTCTGGAATATGTCAAATTTATAGCACACGCCAAAAATAATCGTATCCTTTTTCTTTTCTTTTTTTTCTGATCCAGGAACACTCACCTTTAAGGAGAAATTAAAAAGAGGAAGTGAGAGTGTCGCGATCAACGAAACTTTCGGAATTTCTAAACTGAACGGTCCGACAACCAACGGCAGACTATATGCTTCGAAAGAATTAGTAAAGATCGTTTTCTGATTTGAGACGCAAGCGCTTTCGCCCGATCAAAAATTGTATCTCTGGGCAGCGGCACAATACCGTATAGATTTTTGAATTAAAAATAGAATCGCACCGAAATAGATATTAGATACTGCTGTTGCAAGCGTCTGAAAGCAGAGACGATTTAAGTTTTTTTAAATTCTTCTTCAAATTTTTTGAGTTTAGAACTTCTTTGGAAAAAGTTCATTTTCATTTTTTGTTTAAACAATTAAATGTTTAAATTGAATTCAATTTTAGAAAACTTCATTTTTTCATATTGCAAGAATACTCGTAAGAATTTGGTTCATGTCATAATTGTTGTTATTGTTGGGATTGTTCAAAAGATTTAATATTTGCGTGAAAACGCCAATTTCATTCCAAAACTTATTTCGAAAGTGTATACATTTTTGTCTTTCCATTTCCATTTTCATTTCATTTAACATCCCACACATTCGTGCATCAAATGTTGTTTAAATTATTTTGTTGGTCGAAAAATATTAGTGAACATTTTTTGAAAATTTTACATACTCTTATGTATGTAGGAGTATAAAAATTAATTTAAAATAGATCTTGAAACTCTATGCGTGGATTTTTTGAGAGAAATTTTTTACAAATTTTCTTTTGATTGTGCACTTCGTTTTTATTTTCTTATTTTTTTAATTTATTTTTATTTTTATACCTACACACTTTTTTCTTCTTTTAACATTATTTATTTTAAATAAATGAAATTAAGCTTTGTGAAGAATGCAATTTTTAGAACAATTTCATTTAACCTTATAACAATGCACGTTTTTCGTTGTTTCGTTTCGTTTAATCTTTTTTTGTATTTTGTAACATCGAGATTTTTGTTTGACACACAAAATATATGAATGCATCAGTTACTAATGAAGGGGCTATAGTGTGATACATATTTTGTTATGTTGCCAATTTTAAGACACGTTTGAGTATAGAATATTTATTTAAGAAAAAAAATAATGAATAAATGATTTCTTAAAAATTCTTTTACGTTAAACTTAAAATGCATATAAAATTTTATAAATGATTCAAGGAAATGTTTGAAAAAGACAAATGTATTTAAATACACTTGAAAATTTTGTTTGCAACAAGGTATACATGAGATTAACTTTAAAATAACTAAAATCAACTTTACTAGTTGAAGATTTAAGTTAAGTCTCATCGAATTTTTGCTTGGATAACTTTAGATATCTAAGTTAATGGAACGAATGTATTCTCATGCTTACATTCAGACTTTACTCCTAAACTAGACATCCAAATCTTAAAAGAAATCTTTCTTAAAGTTTTTAGTGAAGTTTTTCTGAACAAAATATAGCTTAATATTGCAGCTTATGTATTTCTAAACAAAAAATTATCATAACACTTCTTATACTTTCAAAAATAGATCAGGAGAAAACCGATTGAAAACTTTGTGGTTTAGTACATTACATAAAAAAATTTAAGAAATTAAATAAATTAGGTGTCGCAACAGTCAATAGAGAAACAGGGCCTACTGGCTAACAAATCTCAACCATTCCTGTGTTTTAGTCGTTTCAGGGATGGATGAGATCTACAGTTTTTAAGCCTAACAGGCAGGGATTGAACTCTAGACCTTTAGCGTGATGGTCATAATCATCACCACACGGGTCATAAGATTTAATAAAGTAATATTTTTGGATTGGCAGATTTTTGGGTTAGGTATGGAAAAATCTGATCTTTCCCTTTCTTTAAAAGGCCTGTACTTTTTTCAGTTCTTCTTTCATCGTCATTTTCGTCAAATGTACTTTTTCAGTACCTTAAAAAACCTTCGATTTTGTATGTAACCTTTAGGCAAAGTATAGTCAAGTTCAAGATCATAAAATTTTGTTCACATTTCAGTAATTTTAAAAAAATAAGCTATAGGGCTTTGTCAGATATTTTGTACACAGGGCGATTTAAAAGATTTTTGCGAGCACTACAAACAAAAATCAATAATGTTATCTAAAAAAATGCGAAATATCAGAGCAAAAGTCCAAGTCCACGTATTTACGAAAAAATAACTTTAGACCGCTATAAAATCGGTTAGTCCTCGCACTTAAATAGCTACAACTCAAAAACAAATTAAATTTAAGTAAACTTTTCGAGAGCTATTTGCCAAAATGAACATTTTTTTTTTCAAAGCTATGGTAATTTTCTTCTAAAATTGTCTTTTAATAGAAAACATTTTTCAAAACATCACCTAAACAGAATATACTTTGAATACATTTCACTCCAATAACAAAATATAATAGTTTGGAAAAGATTGAATCCCTTTTTGGCTTCATTCAAATTCCAATACAAATTTCAGATTGAAAAATATATCACCTTAAATAACTCTGGTGGACAAAATTATGTTTTTTCTCGGGAATTCTAAATTTTTCTTTCACATCAGGTTTTTAAAATATGCATCTTTAAAAATGCTAAAAACAATTTTAAAAAATGGGGTTTTAAGGCTAAGTATTGTACGAGTATGATGATTTTGCAAACTACAAATTTGTCTCTTCTAAAAACAATTTAAATCATTTTAATGTCTTACATAGTTTTAGAAGTTATGAGTCTTTATTTGACTCTATATGAAGTTTTATATTTTTATATTTATGTAGTTTTGAAAAACACGTTAATTTTTAGTGCGGATTTCGTATCCAAAATTTAATTTTAACTATTTGCTTAAAAACAACAGTTTTCAATATTATTTTTCATAAAATTGAACATTGTTATAAAAATCAAAAATCATTAAAAACTCAAATCTGATAACGGTTTAATGGTTTATCTGATCTCGAGAAAATGAGACTTGTCGCTGTATAATGAAATTATGTACAAGAAATAAAGCTTTGATTGGGTACCTATTTCATTGCATTTGTACTCCCGTGCAAATTTGCCAATGGTCCTTTAGGGTACTTTTAACTTTTTAAGTATTAACCACAAAATATGTAATATGAAGGGAGATTTTCAACAAAATTCTGATATGTAAAAAATCTTTTTTAAGAATAAACAAATTACACCAAATTTGTATTCTTATATCTTCAAAATTAGACAACGCAGACAGGGAAACCCATCATGCCGTATGCTCTAACATGCCGTATGCTGTAACATGAATGTTATAAAAAAAAAGAAGCTAGGATGTGGCCGACACGATTTTTTTTTTAAATATTTATAGCAATACTTTGTGTAAGGCAAAATATGTTAAAGTCTTTGTTCTCATAATACATATTTCGGTCGAAAACCATTTCTTATCAGTTTTTGTTGGTTTTGTAGTTTTCGTGTTTTGTAAAATAAGTTGTCAATTTAATTTTTCTTAAAAATATCTTAAAGTTAGAAACAATATTTTGCATATGATAAAATAAGCGAGATTTCAAAATCTGGTTTTGTTCCCGACATTTTTAGTAAAAGGCAAATTTTTATAAATTTTAGCTGCATTTTTTTAAAAGTTTTTATTTCTTATTAAAAAAAACGCCGATTTGATTCTCTAAGAACATTTTCTTGAGTAAACACCAACATTTTGCATAATACCTGAATCTACTCTCGAAATATTCGAATCGAACATCAATTTTTATCAATTTAGTATTTTGTGTAGATCCTATTTTTTTTTAATCTTATTGGGGCGTATTCATAGAGAATTACTAAAGTCGTGATTTCTTGATCTATAGTTTAAGGCTTGTTGATTGAATAAACACAGTTCTTATTCATAGTCAATTTTCCTGCAGTGTTTATTAAAACCCCAGTTTAAGGTTGTGCTCTACTACAATTATACTTGAAATGACAAAAAAAATACTGTTTTATTCCCAAATTTGTTATTTTGTGCTGTCATTTCTCAAATTGAGTGTCGAAAAAAGTAAGTAAAACAAAACTATTTAATAATAAATCAAAAAAAGCAACTAACAACGTTTTATAATATTTTAATTTTAGATCAACAGCAAAGAAAATTTAAAAGGCGGACCGCAGGAAAACTGGTCGCAGTCAGAGAAACGATTCGCCGGCACATCAACATTGTCGACGATGAGGGAAACGATGTTGCGATATTAAAAAAAGGATCTTCGTTCGATATGAGGGCCGCTGGCTATGATGATGCTGCTGTTAAATCCTGGAGATTGCCAGAAACGTGTTATCCTCTTTAACTTCGTAGTTATCTTATATCAAGTAAATTTATAATGAATGTGACTGTTTCTATGTATATCCAAATGATATCTTTTGTAGAAATCCTTGTCGCTTAATATAAATGGATTGAACCGTGTTTTTATATTTTTCTTTTTCTTGGTGCGATATTTTGCAGATCACGACATAACTGAAACTCCTATATAAGATGTCTATTTTTGTATTTTTTAATTGCGGTATCAATCGACATTTTTCTGGACAGCAAGTTCATGTTACATTTATTTGTTTTTTTTCAGCTTTTCAATTTACAAACAAAGATCAAATATGACATTTGGCTGTGATAATAACTAGATACTTAAACACAGCATTTCCTATGTTTATAGTTAGACCACAGGTTTAGCCCTAAACTTGGGTTTAAATTTATTTATAAATAGCCTAAACTCTGGACTTGCTTAGTAACAAGTTAGCAAGAGTTTAGCAAACATCTATGAATATGCCCCATTCTCTTTAAAATTTTAGTAAATGCTAAAAACAATAGTTGTTATGACTTATGAGAAAAAATTAGTTCGAAGGCGATATCTTTTGCCAACTTTTTGTAGTGTCATTTTAAGTTTATATTTTTGGTAAAAAAGCTGTTAGTCAAATTTTACTCAAACTTGTATTAGATGTCAAAAGCGTTATTCTTCGATGCATACAATTATTTTCAATGTAATATCATTTTTTGTTCGCAAAATATTCAAGGTGAAAAATATTTGTTTCACTCTTTTTTTTATTATTCTTCGAGAAATATATGGGGTAGGGTGATTCATCTCCGCAAACATTTTTTTTTCACGTTGCTCAAGCGAAATATTAATTTACTTATAGAAACAAAATTTCTCACCAAGGTAGAGCTCTTAATATCAATTTTAAGTACTTACAGTTTAAAATTGAAGTTTTCCCATTTAAAATGTATGTAAAAAAAATGCTATTTTTTTCAAAGTTCTAATGCTCACTCACCTTTTACAATATTGTCAACCGGTTTAATGGAGCTTATAGAGAATTTCACGCTCTTTAAAATTGCTTCAGTGTTTTTTTGTGTAACTCGCACTGGTTCGCCAGTAGCAGTCATCAAAGTTCAATTTTTGTTTCACAGCAAGTAATGTATTCATCATCCATCTCCCAAAAGTATTTTTCAATTTCTTAAGTTTTGAGGCATAAAAATGGCTGTAAATTGAATAAATACTGGTCAAAGGACTATTTTTTACGAATCAGCCCTTTTTTCTCCCTACTTTTTGCGAATTGCTCAAAAAAATTGGAAAAAAAGCTATTCATTAACAAAAGTTGAACTTTGATGACTCCTACTGGCGAACCAGTGCGAGTTACACAAAAAAATACCAAAGCAATTTTAAAGAGCGTTAAATTCCCTATAAGGTCCATTAAACCGGTTGACAATATTGTAAAAGGTGAGTGAGCATTAGAACTGTAAGTACTTAAAATTGATATTAAGAGCTGCACCTTGGTGAGAATTTTTTATTCTATAAGTAAATTAATATTTTGCTGGAGCACCGAGAAAAAACAAATTTTTTTGCGGAAATGAATCACCCTAATGTGGGGTCACCGAAATTTTTCTCTTTTTTTAATTTTAAAGTCTTTTACAAATGTACGGATGTACGAACGTACATAAACGCGCACAAAGACATATCTCTAAGGACTTTCTTCCATTTTGATTTATGCTCATTTCAATTTGTGCCGAAAAGTTTGTAAGTGTTTTGATGTTTAACTTTAAGTAAAATTCTCATTCGGTATTATTCTACCTAAAAAAAGTTAACCAAAGTTAAACCAAAAATTTGCAATATTTATCTTTAATAAATACGGAAAATATTTGATTAATTATAAAAATAAGTCCGCAGAAATGTTGGAAAGACCCCTGCAGTTTTCTTACAAAAACCTAACAAAGAGATGCGACCCACACTGATAACTTCCCATCCCGTCTGTCAATTTGTCTTGCTTAAAAGATTTGTAGGTTTTCGATTTTTGTTAAAAAAGTTGTCATCAGTTGTATTATTCTAAAAGATTTAAAAATTACCAACAATATTTTGCATAAATGATGAAATAGTTTGATTTCAAAATCTATTTTTGTTAACGAGATTTTTAGTCGTTAACCAATTTTTACCAATGTTAGTAGCATTTCCTAAAAGTTCTTATTTCTTATATAAACAAATACAAATTGGATGAATTTAATTAATTTGTAGTCAATATTTTCCATTATTCACGAGATAGCTATCGAGAACCGAACATCATTTTTTACCAATTGTGCGTACTATTTTTTGTAGATTTTAATTTTTTATGAAAAAACTGACTGTTGGGTTTTTATAAAAAAAATTACTGAATGTCGATAACAATATTTTTTGTGAGATAAAATTAGTTTGAAGCCACTATTTTGAGTTTTTGAAAAGATATTTGAGTCGAAAGTAAATTTGTACTAAGTTTTAGTAATGTTTTTTTCTGGGTTTTTATTTTTTTGTAAAAAAAAACTGTCTATTCGATTTTTGTCAAAATTTTACCAGATGCCAAAAACGTTATTTTTTACTGCACAAAATTATTTTGGGGGGTAAAATCATTTTTTGTTTGTAAGATATTCGAGGTGACAAATATTTTTTTTTAGTTTTTTTGATTTATAAAAAAATCCGTTAATTGGATTTTTTTCCAAAAATATATTTGTTTGATATCACGTTACAATATATGATATAAAATTTAATTCAAGTCTCTAACCAAAATTTTCACCTTTTTTTTAAATTGATATAATACAAAAAACCACCCACTCTATTTTCTTGAGAGCCCTTTCTGCATTTTTCTGCACTATTATCTGTATAACAAAATTTATTTGAGGTCGATATCTCTACTGCTTCTTGAGCTATGGACCGCGAAAAAAACGTCGCGAACGTACGGACGTACGAACGTACGTAGACTTAGGGGCCTTGAAACGTCGAGAAATGTCAATATTTTTAATTTGACAAATCGGACCGATTGCAATAACTTCCTATGGGAAGTAAATAAAAATAGATAGATATTTTGTTAAAAACTACGTGTTTCCACACCAAATCAGGCCAGATCGCCAACATCTCAAAACTGTTGCATTCAAGGCTCTAACTATCTATTAAACTGAAGGATACAATGGAATACGATTGTTTATGATTTATAATATTGAATACATCTATAGAAAAATTTGTCAGTTGCTAACCACATCAACAAGTACATATAATGAGTCCGCCGAGTCAGCTCGTGAGATGACTTTTGTAATTTAAGAAAATCTGTAGCATCGCAAAGTAATTATACATCAAATTTTTGACTAAGGTTTCCTTCATGGCTCATTTAATTATTTCAAAATTAAATGAAAAAAAAAGTAAAAATATAAATAAAACCATAGTTAGGAAAGTAAAATGTAAAACAACAAAAGAAAATTATTCCCTTAAACCATTTGGTCTGCAATTAATTTACATACTTCATTCATCCAGGCAGCAAAAGCAAAAGGAAAAGCAAAATCAAAAGCAGTGCACTTCATTCAAAAACCATATGCTCAGAGTGTTGTGGTGAATCAGTAAGAGAAAAAGAGAGTGCAGCTTGACAACAGCAATGACGTCACCGAGAACTTGCAAATGAACTGATTTTCCCATCAAGGTCTTTGTCCTTTAAAACTGTGCAATGATGCTGATGCTGTCCATATAGGGCTTATCAGATACCTTTTGGGCACATACATACATATATATTTCCAAGTAATTAAGGGACACGCTTTGAAAAAAAAAACAACAACAAAAACCTAATGATTACTTCTTACCTTCGTTCGTATAAAACCTTTGCCAGTTGCCAGCAGTACACGACACTTTCGCCACATTAGAAAAAGAGTTATAGGAGGTAAGTTATATCTTTTGTAAATGTCATGCGTCATCTTTAATGAAGTGAAGTATAAGAAGAGTGGCAACGGCCAGCATCAGTTTCAGCATCAAAATGTGTGTGCATCTGAATAAAAAATTCATCCTGAATTTTATCACTGACGTCATATCCGCGCGCCTTGCAGCGACCCCGACCTCATCTATTTTCGACGACTTAGCCGGTCGCTGCAAAGGCCTTTGCGGAATATTGATATGTACAGTACATATGTATACATCTCTCAACTCTCATGAATCCAAGTGGCCTAGTTTATTTTTTTTTTTTAATTTGTTTTTTTATGTATGAAGGTACAAATTTCTACCGCCTGCTGCCGCTGACGCCGTCATCGTCCAACAACGTCTCCATCGCCACCATCGCCACCGTCCTTTGCGTGTCGGGTCGTCTCTCGTTGCCTTCATCACCCGCAGTCGATTCATATTGTAGACTCATATATTTGCAGCTTTCACCCATTACCGCCCTATGACTTGTTCCACTGCTGTGCAGCGAAACGCATTTATGTGCAGCAGCGCAGTTTGGATTCTTGAATGAAAATTTTGTTCAAATACTTTCAAGTTTATTAACCGGTGTGTTTCGAATACATAGGACAAGCAGGGTACTATTTAAAAGTACATAATACAGGAATATAGTTTTACATAGAGATACGCGGTATGTGAGAGGGAATACTTATTTATATACATACATATTTACCTATATTCAATGGTGGACAATTTTTTTTCGTTTGCCCAATTCCCAGCGATATAGTACCAAATGTAGAGCATCAATGACGCAAGACAATACATACCGCTTTTGAAACATCGTCATCCCGCACGGAATTGTTTTCAATTTATATCAAAATATACATAAGTACCTTATGTGCAAGATGACTTTAAGAATTCTATCAATTTTGAATGGGATTTTTTAGATATAATTTATTTATTAATTTAAGATTAATGAATGATCGTTATATCAAAATAGAATCACAGTCTTCTACTTTTACTATGTTCAAAAATACTAAAGCAAACTATTTAACAAATAATAAAAAAGAAATTTTTAGACTCTAAATTTATATAAAATACAATAATTTCACAATTGTCATAACTCCAAATCGAAAATGTTCTTCAATGCAATTCTATTTTGTTGCATAGTTTGGCATTCCAAAAAAAGAATACTAACTCCATAAGTCCAAGAGTTCGAAATATATTAAAGACCCGGATCTCTCGTTTTTTTGGTGAAATTTTTAAGTTCCAAGGTGTGATTTTGAAATCGACAATTATATTCTTTTCCTACGTAGGTGAAAAAAAAAACAAAGTATGTGTATTTTTGTTTTACTTTTAAAACATTGCTATTTACTTTCTGACAAATGTAATATATTATAAACCTTAAAGCAAATATGTACCTACATAAGTTGTAGTTGAGTTTGGAATTAAAAAGACTTACCCTCTTATGGTTTCAGGACGTACCAACATATTTTTTCAAAAAGAGGCTGGGATGCGACCCACACTGATAACTTCCCATCCCTTCTGTCGATTTGTCTTGCTTAAAAGTTTGTCTATATGTATCAATTTTTACAAAATTTGCGAACTTTTTTTTGTAGATTTTATTTTTTTATGAAAAAACGGACTGTTGGATTTTTATAAAAAAAAATACTGAATATCGAAAACAATATTTTCTGTGAAGCCAATATTTTTAATTTTTGAAAAGCTTTTTGAGTCGAAAGTAAATTTTTACCAAGTTTTAGTATTGTTTTTTTTTTAGGTTTTTATTTTTTGTAAAAAAAACTGTCAATTCGATTTTTCTCAAAATTTTATCGAATGTTGAAAACAATATTTCTTATACATAAATAAAAATAAGTTAGAAGCCATTATCTCAAATTTTTGAAAAGACATTTTAGTCAAAAATCAATTTTTACCAACTTTTGTTAAATTTTTCTTTAGGTTTTTAATTTTTTGTACAAAAACTGTCAATTAGATTTTTTTTCAAAATTTTACTGAATGTTGAAAACAATATTTCTTATAAGATAAAATAAGTTTGAAGCCTTAGTCTCAAGTTTTTGAAAAGATATTTGAGTCGAAATTCAATTTTTCCTAACTTTGAGTAATGTTTTTTTTAGGTTTTTATTTTTTATAAAAAAAACTGTCAATTGGATTTTTCTCAAAATTTTATCAGATGTCAAAAACATTATTCTTCGTTGCACAAAATTGTTTGGAGATGAAATCATATTTTGGTCGTAAAATTTTCGAGGTGACAAATTTTTTTTTCAGTTTTTTTGATTTATAAAAAAAAACCGTTAATTGGATTTTTTCAAAAATATACTTGTTTTGTATTACGTTACAATATATAATATAAAATTTAATTCAAGTCTCTAGCGTCATTGGTTCATGAGATATTTAGGGTTAACCAACATTTTCACCTTTTTTTAAACTGCTATGGTAAAAAAAACCACCCACGCAATTTTCTTGAGAGCCTTTTCTGCATCTTTCTGCCTTATTATCTGTATAACAAAATTTATTTGAAGTTGATATCTCTTCTGGTTCTTGAGCTATTGAAGACGAAAAAAGCGTCGCGAACGTTTCTAAAAATCTTTTATTTCGACTCTAGGGACCTTGAAACGTCAAGAAATGTCAACATTTTCAATTTGACAAATCGGACCCATTACAATAACTTCCTATGGGAAGTTAATAAAAGCTAAGCTGAACTAAGATAAGTTAAAAAAGATGTCCAATACTAAGATTTGAACTTAACGGCATTTTTTTTATCAGTTCATAGTTATAAATATGGATTATATCATCATTTAAGCAGTCAATTGAAAAAGTTTTGAAAATTGTTCTCGACTGTAAAATGTATGATTATAAATTTAAAGTTGCTTAATTTCTTAAAAAAATATTATTTTTTGAAACTAAAATCCAATATTTATAAACTATCAATTGATAGCTGATACTCGCAATGTTAATTGGTTTAACAACTCGTCTATTTTCAGCTTGTTTAAATCATATATATTTTGTTAATAGTTCAGTTTAAAATTCATTACGGTAACAAGTCACATTACTGATATTATATCAATATATCTTCTGGCCTAGTAACACATAATTCATAGTTATTTCTAGTCACGCGTTTTGGAAAACTAAGCCATAGAAAATTGTGAAAAAAATAAACTTCTTGGGAGTTATTAAAAAAATGCAAACACAGATTTTAAGTCAAGATTTCGGTATTTTATTGGCGCCAGCAGCGGTACCACTCTAATTTCCAATATAAAATATTGGATAATTTTTTCAGACATAAAAGAAAAATATTGTTCCACACAAAAATACTTTTTTCAATAAAACTCATAGTTTTCGAGTAATTTGTACTTTAACCCTTTTACTCCACCTTAAATTGTTTTCTCTGGTCCGACTACTTTTTAGGGAGTGTTAAAGAGCTTTAGTTTTGCCAAAGTAAGGCCATATTTTTATCTAGTTTTCCTGAAAAACTCAATGCTGTCTCCTGCGATCACTGCTGCTAGGTGCTTGGAATTTCTTTAATAAATAAATAAACTAGGTGGCGCAACAGTCCGTAGAGAACCAGGGCCTAGTGACTTACAACTCTCAACCATTCCTGTGTGCGAGTAATTGCAGGGATTGAGGGGACCTACAGTTTATATGCCGAATCCGAACGGCTAATTTGAGAAAGCACTTTTCATGACAAGAATTACTCTTGGAGAATTTGTCAATTCCTCGCAAGAGGCACTACCCATGAAACAAACTTTAGGTGGCACAGGCAGGGATCGAACCCAAGACCTCTCGCATGACAGTCCAACGCACTAACCATCATGCCACGGGAATTTCTTTATTGGTTCAAGAAATTTGTCATCGCTTCTGATCTGGCTGTAATTTACAAAGCTACCATTCGTCCAAAACTTTAAAATAACTCGCATATTTTGGCAGGCGCCCCTTAAACAAGTTTCTTAAAGAAGTTTAAGTACTTTAGATACAATAAAAACAACAATTTTGAAAATTATAGGCGATAGAGCTATAACTGAAACATTTATTTCGCTTGAACACCCTCGCAATGGTTTATGCCCTTAGTTGTTTTACCGATATTTTTTCAAACAGTCGAATTAGCCAGTTGCATTCCCCCTCTCAAACAATTCAGCCCTAACACTCACACTTTCAAATATGCTCATCAATTAACCCTTGAACTCAATTTTGGATGTACTGTCAGGTATAGAGATTCTTTTTTTAACCGCACTTCAAGAATGCGAAATGCTTTACTCGACTCTGTGTCCTTCTCACATTTTGACATTTAAAACTTTATGACCAATTTGCACCGGTATACATACATATATCCGCTTAAATCCTTTAAAACTTTAAAGTTTATTCCTTAACTTTAAACTTTAAACATGAGTGACTGTAAATTATACAAACCTTAAATCTATATTATAAGATAATATGTCTATGTTTATGTATACGGGTGTCCCGTAAGTAATGGATAACCCTGAAATGCCGCATAGTAGACTTTATGACCGTCCTGAATACTGATAAAAAAAAGTTCTATCCCAACCACAAGAAAAGTTATATGCATTTTTTTGTTCAGTGCATTATTTTTTTTCTTACTTTACATTTTTGAATACCACGACTACAAGTGAATGAGTTCCATCATTTTTTTTTTGCAGGAATATTTTATTCTCAATGGGAAAATAATTGGACCCTTTGAGTTGCCGGGGATTTTAACTGGCCAAGGTTATTTGGAGTTCCTCCAAAATGATCTCCCAACCTTGCTGGAAGAAGTGCCTCAAGAACTAAAGGAATCCCATATTGGCTTCAAAATGATGGTTGTCCAGCACACTATGCTGTGCCTCTGCGGACATATTTAAATGCCAGATATCCAGGCAGATGGATAGGACGTCTGGGACCAATTTTATGGCCACCCTGTTCACCAGACCTAAATCCACTTGATTTTTTTTATTGGGGATGCATTAAGGAAATCGTATACAGCAAGCCGATCAGGTCTTTAGAGGAGCTAAGAAATCGTGTGGAGGCAGCTGCATTACAAATTTCTGAGCAAAACCTTGCACGTTCACTAAGACGTTCATTTATTCGGAGGTGCAGAACCTGTATAAGAGTGGGTGGAAAACAGTTTGAGCATTTGCTTTAAATACAAAAAAATTATCTATTTTTGTTTTTGTTTTCTAACTAAGTGATCATGTGATTAAAAGCTGGCTAAAAAACTTTTTGTTTAGATAAAATAACGAATAAACTAACAGCAACCAACAAAATATTTGATGGGTTTGTTAAAGCCCAAAAGAACAGGTAAAATTCAAAACAAGCTGGAAAATGTAACCGTTTTTTGCACTTTTTTGACTTTTTTGACATTTTTATCAATAATGCATTCGGCCCTAGAAGTTGAAAGCTTGGATTTATCATTAGGACAACATCGTAGAAACAGCCAATAAATCAAAAATCTGCTATGTTCAACGTTTGGAATTATTTTCACGTTTACTGTGCCAATATTGAAAACTTTTGTTTTTGCTAAATTTACTCTAGTATTGCAGATTTTTACCAATAACTTGCTATTGACTCTAGATATAATAATAAGTAATACCATTTTGAAATCTGCATTTAACGCGCATATTTTTAAAATAGTTGGCCACTCAGGTATTCATGCATTTTTTTTATACCAGCTATGATTTAACTTTTTCAAAAATTATTTGTTTTCACATTTTGCATTGAAATTCAATGTTAAATAATTTTTTTCTCTAAGAAGTCCAACAGTTATAATAATTTTCTTCTACTTATGTCTTGGCACAAGTAATGTAAAATATTCCTGCAAAAAAAAAATGATGGAACTCATTCACTTGTAGTCGTGGTATTCAAAAATGTAAAGTAAGAAAAAAAATAATGCACTGAACAAAAAAATGCATATAACTTTTCTTGTGGTTGGAATAGAACTTTTTTTTATCAGTATTCAGGACGGTCATAAAGTCTACTATGCGGCATTTCAGGGTTATCCATTACTTACGGGACACCCTGTATAAGCACTTCACGAATAAAATAAAATTGAAATTTTAAATTATTGAAAAAAAAACAACTTTAGAATGACTTTTAGAATTTTTTCTTCCAGAGCTACAATAGTGTTTAAAAAAAAGAGTTCAAAAAGCATTTTTCAAATAAAAATTATAGGAAACTGCATACCTAATCCAACTCATAATAAAACTCAAAGCTTTTTTAACAATTTCTTCAATAATTTATTTCGTCTGGAAAAATTGTATTTTCTTCGAAAAATACCCATTGTAAACATATTTTTTAAGCTTAGATACCTATTAAAATTCTGAATTAATCATGAAATATGGAATTTAATTTTATATTTTAAGGTATTTGGTTATTTTAAGTATAGAAAATAAAATTTATTTCATGAACTGTTTACTTATTATAAGTACATACATTATTTTGTATCCATTAACCGAATAAAACATATGTCTACCTTGATTAATGGGTGAAACTTTTGTGCTTTAAGATAGGAAAAATAAAACATTCAATTCCATAAGGTTATAGAAAACTAAGATAGAAAGGTATCATAACTACAAGTTATCCACTTTATATCTTATTATTATTTTACATACCTACATATACTACATTCTATTCCATACTTCGTTTTTTAAGCACGTAGATATCCATGTCGTTGGTATGTATATGTATATGATTTATTTAAACTCATATTAAATCATCCACTCTGATCTAAAAATAGAATCGCCCATATACTATATGTTTATATGTATATAAAAAGCTCAACCATAACAGCAGAAAGAAAAAACATAGGTACTCAACAAAACTCCGAATATACATACTAAGTATTTGTTACACCACCACAAAATCCCCCACCCAGAGATCCCAGAAACCGACAAAAACACCTCTCAGGCTATACCTACCACCCCAAGCATTATATGCGCTTCGAACAGCACGTCCTCGTACTCGTCGTACTCATCGTCGTCGTTGTTGCTGTTGTCGTTGTCGTCAGTTGCTAATACTCGTCCCATACCCACCTACCTACCTAACCTACCTTCCGATTTCGAGTTCACAGATTCACGTCACTAGTTTGGTTTAACGACCTTCCTCGTTGAGGTTGATGAACTTTTGACCTAACTTTTGTATCTCATATAAGGACTTTTTCATAGCTTATATTTTAAAGATTCACAAAAGGGGGAAACAATTCTCATCACTTCTCTCACCGAGGACTGAGGGCGCTGCTGTAGCTGTTGCTTTTGCTTTATAGAAGACCATATTTCTATCCATCCCGAGCTTTTTTCTTTTTGTATCTTAAAAATTTAACAGAAAAACAAAAAAAAAAGCTTCCCGACTTTGTTTATCTAGCGCTAACGTCATCATTATTCTATGCTGCTGCTACTTCTGCTTCTGCTTCTGCTTCTACTCTGGCTCTGCTAGCTACTCTGCTATATTGCTGCTGTACTGCTGTGATGATAATAATATTGTTGAGATTCCGATTCCGTAATTCGGGCTGTTCTACCTATGTCGATGTACATATATTTGGCAAAGACTCGTCAAGGCTATGTCTAAATTTATCCGCACACAATATCTGCCTTTTCTTTTTTTGATTCGCAAAATAATTTTTGAAATAAGAGTCTGCCATGACATGAATGAGAAGTGAGAAGGATTTCAGTTCGTATAATACGTATAGAGGCGGGTCATACACATTTTACAAAGCTTGTCATCGAGAATTCTTTGATGGGAGATAAATACTTTTGGCAACAGAAATTAGGTATAAAAGCAAGAACTTCAAAAAAAAACAAGGATATTATTTATTTTTTTTTTTTCATGCAAAAAAGTAATAATTTGTTGACGGAATAAGAAAATACTTGTGGAATACCAACAACAAAATGTATCTATAAATCCACCGCACCCGGCCAAAACCAACTTCAGCTCAAAAAAAAATATGCATGCCCCTTTTGTCTTTTGTAAAGGGCTCCCTTCCTTCGCACTCAATACCAAGTGCGATGAAGATTTTCAATTCATATTCAGAAATTGTATCTACGTCATCATCAAGCGAAGAACCGTGAATGGTAGTCTAAAGAAGGACGCGGTTGAAACGTTCGAAGATCGAAGGGAGTGGAATATTTGCGTCTGCTTTTGGTAACCCAATTTTCACATCCCTCATACCCCAATATATCCACCAACATCAAAAACAATCTGCCACCACCTGTAGTTTCATCTCTTTCCATCTCTTTTGTTCGATGTATGTATATACCCTTCTACTGCTGTGTGTCATTTTTGTTTTTGTCTTCATCCGCACATTTTGCCTGCTAACACACTGACCCAATGCCGATATGACCTACATATACAAAGGATAAATATACCAACAAATACATACATACATTGCATGTAAAGGACGACATCACAAGGTGATGGCGTAGATATGTATAATATGTACAACGGAATTTTCTGCAAAGTTGTTTTGCAGACCAAACATCCAGCAACAGTATGAAGAGTGTTGCCATTGAAAATAATTGTGAAAAGCTTTCAATTTAATTGCAGACAATAATTCAAAGGATTTAGGACTAATGTACATATTTTTTGTGCGTCTTTAAGTGTTTTTCTTTTTAAGCTCAGAAAAGAGTTCAGAACAGAACAAAATGTGTTTTGAACGCTCAGAACTAGAATTATTTTTCAAACACACCTAAAAACTTAGATGTCACTTTTTGACATTTGTCAATTTACTTGTTATTTTCTTCTATGAAAACAAGAAATAAGATTCAAGAGTTAAATTAAAATGGAAAAACTAATTATGACCAAACAAGCATTCGATTTAATAATAAGAAAGTGATTATGAAATTTCTGATACTTGTGTTTAGCATTCAATACGGTCTGCTTAGTTTTTTATTTCGAGCTCACAGAACGCGTTTTGAACAATTTCAAAACATGTTTAAAACGAAAAAAAAACAAACACAGTTCAGGCTCTACTCTGCATTAATAAAGAAAAACGCCTCATAAAAGATATTTTTTAAAAAATAAAGTAGCTTTTTTGCAAACGTTGGCAAAGATTATGTTTGATCAAGGATTGATCAAGCCTAGTCACTAGTTTTTTCATAAACACATGTTTTTAAAATTTTAATTTGAGAAAAATATGGTAATAAGAAGAGAAAATGAGTCTTACTGAAAGTTTCAACTATCAATTGATATTTGATAAATAACAAAGCATTTAAAAAGCTAAACTGATAAAAGTTTGATAAAAAGCAAAACATTTAAAAAGCTAAACTGATAAAAGTTTTTAATAATGATGATGTTTCAGATTCAAACAAAATTTAAGCTTTTCAAGTCCAAATTCAACTTACTAATCAATTATCAATTAATATTTGACGCTCACAATAAGTTTGAACGAGTATGGTCATCTTGGCAGTACTTCGAGAAATTGGTAAAATATTTGATAATATGTAAAGTGATATTCCGGCAACCTGGATTAACGACTTCATAAAGCACCTAAAAAATATCAAATCAAATGGTTGTCAATTGATGATTGCTCGCCGCAAGGTGTCATTTGATTTTTAACAACTTCCAGATCTATTTTTACCTTTGACTTAACAGGGTGTCTTTCATTTTAAATGATATAGCTTTGAGGATACTCCAAGCCATACACTATTTTAACCTGTAGTTACTATAATACAAATGTAGGTCGAACTAAAGTGGATTGTTTTTGTCTAATGGCTGTTCTGTTCCTTGTCACCAAAATTGACTTTAACAAACAAATATTTAGACAGAACATGAATTTTTGGAAACAATTTCCAGTACCAATAATTACCAATCTCCCGACTTTGTCCGTGGTCTTTTGGCTTTAAGCTTAAGTTTGAACAATTTAATATGGATGAGAACTTAGTTCATCGGCAAAATAAGATAATTCTCGATAATAAGATAATTCGATGTTCACTTCAATTGACAGCCACTGAATAGGTGTTCATAGTCTTCATGGTATATTTTCTCATTTCTTTCTTTTGATTAACTGACAACTGTCAAATTATCTTTTTAAAGAAATTCCAACACTTAAAAAGGACAAAGGAAGAAGCACAGGCACAGCAGCTTACGTAAGTTATGGCACAACTTTTACTCCCACTTTGAACCGATTTTTAATAAATTACTTTCTCCAAATGACAAACGTCAAAGAGCCTAAAAATCAGAAAATATTTTTCGCAGTTCGACTAAAATTGATTCGGGCGTTATGGTATTTTTAAAATTGTTGTTTGAGCTATGTATATCACATTTTTATTCCTGCTTTGTGTAATTTTTAACTTCACATAGGAAGTTATTGTAATTTGTCAAATCAAAAATTTTGACATTTCTCGACGTTTCAAGGTACATAGCGTCCATATAAAAGATTTTTAAAAAGATTTCTGTGCGTGCGTGTGTACGTACGTTCGTACGTCCGTACGTTAGGGAGGTTTTTTTCGTCGTCGATAGCTCAAGAACAAGTAGAGATATCGACTTCAAATAAATTTTGTTATACAGATAATATCCGTGTTTTGTTGGAAAATCTTTCAATAGTATAGTAGGATTTTACACGAATAACAAAAACAATATCCGCAGTATGAATACTACCGATAAAGGTAAAGTAGACTCTTACTACGGATGGGTTTTTGACATTTATACGAGTCTCGAATGTATCTTATGTGATTTCGTTCTCAAATGTTGGTACGATTGATATGTGTTCGTTGAGTAGCTGTACATTTGGAATCATGTGTTTTCCATTGGGGAACAAATCAAACTGTTACTGTTGATGTTCTTTATTTTTGTTAATGAAAATGGGCTTATTTTGCAAGAGAAAACAATAGAAAAGATAGTTAAGTTTTGCTATGTTTCCACCAAAGGTTTATCTCAGTTTAGATTAAATAAATCTTTTTGGTGTTTCCACCGCACAAGACGATTGAAAAATGATTAAGTTTGACAGCACTTTCTAAAATGCAAATGGTGTTTCGATGTTTCTTATGAAGTGCATTATCTGTAAAAACAACTCCTCTACACAGGTTTTTCTTCACAAATTTTAACTCGACTCCGATCCCCGACCGGAATCGAGTCGAATAAAGCTCATTTCAACTCGATTCAGGTATATAAAGAATTGAGACGAGCTTCAAGCTCGCTTCAACACCACATGTTAATTTAGTAGTCTACGAACAAACCCCCTTCTTGAAGTTTTTATTTAATGTCAAACTGTTAGGTTAAAACTTTGAAATCGACCGCCAAGTCCAATTTTCTTCTTGAAAATTGTCCATTTTATTAGTTTTACTTAGTTTTTTTTTGCTAAAGTTAATTTTAACTTTTGATTTTCACAAAACTTTCTTCTATTTGTGTTTTTTTATTATTATTCTGACAGGTCTTCTTTCAGTTGTACCAATTTTTAAATACAAAAATCTCGCTACTGCCGATGGGTTTTCTTGGGAATTCTCTACTATACTCTTTATAGAATGCCAAAAAAACACGGGTAATAATGCACAGAAATGCAGAAAGGACTCTCAAAAGAATTGAGTGGGTGTTTTTTTTTACCATAGCAATTTAAAAAAGGTGAACATTTTGGTTAACCTAAAATATCTGACGAACCAATAACGCTAACGACTTGAATTAAATTTTATATTATGTATTGGATGGTGATACTAAACAAGTATATTTCTGGAAAAAATCCAATTAACGCTTTTAATTAATTCAAAAAACTCGAATGTTTGACTAACAAAAAATGATTTTATCTCCGAAACAATTTTGTGCAATGAAGAATAACGTTTTTGACATCTAGTAAAATTTTGAGAAAAATCGAGCTGATAGTTTTTTTACAAAGAATAAAAATTAAAACAAAACTTACTAAAACTTGGTAAAAATTGATTTTCGACTCAAATATCTTCTCAAAAACTAATCACATTCGCTTTAAACTAATTTTATCTCACAGAAAATATTGTTTTCAAAATTCATTAATTTTTTTTATAAAAATCCAACAATCAGTTTTTTCATAAAAAATTAAAATCGACATACCCTTGGCAACGGCCTAGTCACTGATAAAGCTTCGGTTCCCATCGATCACCGAAATCAAGCATCAGTGAGCGTGGTTAGTAGAAAGATGGGGGACCGTCTCGAAACCTACCGCGTGCTGTTGTCATGTGTTCTTTCTGTGTTGTTCTTTCTCCTCTGTCTTTCTGTCTTGTATTAATGTCTTGTGTTGTTATCACCTTAAATAGTCTAGTCGCTCAAGGTGCTGTGTCTCTACTCTGTGCATTTATGTGCTGAGTAGTATGTAATGTAATGTAATGTAAAATCGACATAAAATTGGTAAAAATTGATGTTCGGTTCTCGATATCTCCTGACTTATAGAAGATATTGACTTAAAATTAATTTCATTCATACAATTTGTATTCATTTATATAGCAAATAAGAACTTTTAAGAAATGCTACTGAAATTGGTAAAAATTGGTTTTCCACTAAAAATCTCGTTAACAAAAATAGATTTTGAAATCAAACTATTTCATCATAATATGCAAAATGTTGTTGGTAATTTTGAAAAACACGAAAACCTACAAACTTTGTTGGTAATTTAACAAAACACGAAAAATTACAAACTTTTTAAGCAAGGCAAATTGACAGACATGATGGGAAGTTATCAGTGTGGGTCGCATCTCAGCCCCTTTTTTCAATAAGTTTTTGGTGAATTTGTCATTTTTTTTAAGTCGCCATGACAGTTCTGTTATTCGAGCGTTATTATCTTGGTTGAAAAGTTTACACGTCATTTTGAAATTCAAACGTCATTATATCCAAAATAAATGTCAGAATAATTTCGTTCACATTGAGCTTAGCATCCCTAACTGATTAAATACTGATTAGATAAATAAGAATTTAATATTTAAAAATTACTGAAATCCAAATTTAGTTTTTCGAACAAACATTATTTCCTCGACATATGTATTTTTAGATTGAGAATAAAATATTTTACCTATTTAAAAATGTAAATATGTCTGCACTTTAAATCTTTTAATTCAAGGTTAAAGAGAACTTGTCGTGTTTGTTTTTCTATTTTTTTTTTTTTGTTTCATTTTATACAAAACTCTTAAATTAAATAAAAGAAAATAAAGCTTCTACATCCATGACACACATTCGTCCTTTAACAGCATTTTGCATTCATAATATTTAGGAAAGCTTTTCACTCATGTTGCTTCAATGAATATCTACCTTCCTTTCCTTATGACGTCACTCAGAAAAATATCGGTCAAATATATAATCTATATAATGTTTCATTGACAAAATGTACGTCTGCACAGACGAAAAAAAATGTATAAAATCCTCTGTAGCTGTAGCTGTAGATATACCTAATATGTATATGCAGATAAAAGTTGAAGGTACATAGATACATTATATGGAATATATTGAGGAAGGCATAGAAACATAACACAGGAAAATAAGTTTATGTATGTATGTCCTCTCGTGTGACGGTTCTATTTAGATAACTTCCGTTTCATGTGAATTCTAGAACGACCGACACCGTGGCACAGGCACAGGCAGAGCAGAAGCACAGCAGGCTCAGCAGCGCGCTATATGCAGCAGGAGCAAGTCCTTGTAATATTTGTATATATTATATATTGCGCCATAGTCAACCTCGGGTTACGCGGTACACAAGTACATGAAACAATTTTCATTCAAAAAGATTTTGATTCTGAAGCTGTGCCGAAGGTCTTACTTCGTCACATTCACAATTCGCATTTAAGTTATGTAGGTACCTAGTGTTTTAACGGTTTTTTAAAAATACATTCATTGTATATTTTCGCTCTGCACAAAATGCTCTTCTTATATACAATACATTCTCGTTTTACATGGATTTTGTCGAAAATATATTTCTGCAAAGGACAACAAACTGGCTGCCTTTCGATTCGAACGAAAGGCACCTCGGATTTGGAAGCAAGCAATGGCGGAACAGTTCAAAGAAGCATTTTGAACGGAGCTAAAGGATAGTGTGGACAAATTGAGTGCTTTTTTGTTACCGTTCGTCGTTGTCGAAGTCGTCGTGGTGTTTTTGAAAAAAAAATGAAAAATTAATATCCGAGTAATGTGAAGAAATTAAAAAAAAGTCGTCGTTATTGTTAAAAAAAAAGTCTATCTACTATATAAAATAATTTCAATTAAAGAAAAGGAAGTTTTCAGTTATAAAATTATAAATGTGAATATTATGTGCGAAATGAGCCGAAAATTAAATTGAAAATTTATGTTTGACTTTCAAATAATAAAAGTGAATTCAAAAAATAAACATGCATACGTGTTGGTATGTACATGCACAGTTATATATATAGTTCCTCCGGAAATACTCACCATTACCTACTTCAATAAAATTGAACATTGCAGTGCGTTTTAAGTAAGTTGTTGAAAAAGTCTATGAAAATTGAAAACACACAATACAAAAAAGGACATATGAAAGATTATTGATTGACAAATTAAGTTAAACATTTTTGGTGGTTTTTAAATTAATTTCAAGCCGTTCAAGGTTAACAAAAGAAAAATGAAGTAGGTTTTGCAGTATTTTTAAAACTAATCTAAAATTTACAAAATATGACCAAAACAATTACATTTTTTAAAAGCCACCCTAATCTGTGAGTTAAAATTAACAAATTGATATTTCTTCCTACAAATTATCTTGTAAAGTCTTATGAAATTAATATTAGTTTAACATTCATAAATTACATTTAATTTTGTATCTACAGTCTTGAATGAAACGTGGTATATGTACATATTATTAAAGTTGATTTTGATCGATACAATTTAAAATTCCAAGAATAATACTTGCAGAAGTTTCTGGATATAAAGGAGTTTTATTATAATTTGTTTAATATTAAATTATTGAAAATTTTCAATGAAGGTGTTTTTCTGACCAAATAATAATTCTAAAAACTTGATAAAAAAAATGAAGTTCAAAGGTAAAGTTTTAATTTGTAATAAATTAAATACATTCAATGGTTCAGTATGACCTGCAAGAGTTAAGAAAAACTTTTCATTGAATATCACTTAAAGGGAAGCAAGCATAGGTGGTCAGATGGGGAGGGGGACGACGGGAAATCAAATTTTTTACTCATAACTTTAAGCAGATTGGACTATTCTAGGTTCTTTTTCCAACTGGATTCTACGTCTGGCTTCTGACATTTTACTTCGAATTTTACGTTCATCATTGAAGATCTCTCAATTTTAGTTCCAGCTTAAGAAATAGGGCTTTTATACTTTTCACGTTGTTACATACATATATGCCGTGAATTTATATCAAGTATTATTGATAGCATAGGAAGAAGATTAAATTATTTAAATAATTGTTTGGACAGTGAGCTCCTTTTCGATAATTTTACTTTCATCTTCTGGAACACTAAAAAATGGAAAAGTGAACAGAACTTTCACTTTTTCAAATTCATGGTATCAGTGACATGATTTTTTGTTCAGATTTTGAATGTCAAATAAATTTTTTTCCATTTTATGCTTCACCAAAAGTATTTGCTTTTATGGGAGCATTAGTTTAAAAAACGACTTATTTTCTTGACGTTTGAACTTTATAAAAGTTTACCTTTTCAACATTCAAGGTCAAAGAAAATTATTTGTACTAAAATTTAAGCAACTTGAATCAACTCAAAGCTGTGGTTTTTCATTTTTTTTTCTAGAATATTTTATATTATTCAGGGAAAAAAGAGATTTCTCGGTTATATAAGCATTTTTCAAAAAAATATGATTTCAACTTGTATTCAGCATTTTTGTTTTTGTTAGCTCAGTAACAATTGGTTTAATTTTGTTATGTTTATTTTGCAGAATGATTTTTTAGAAAGTTCAGGCCAAAACGTTTAAAAGTGAAATTGTTCTGGAAATTAATAGTTTGCGTTCTGTGCGATCTTATTTTCTTAGTATGTCTATTTTAATTTCTTTGTAAAGAACACTGTAAGAAAAATTGTATAAGGTCATGAGTTGTATTGTTTTTTTAATACAATTTTATTGATAATTGTGTTTATTGCACACAATTATTAAAGTATTCAGAGATATGTTACCTGAAACTTAAAAAAATGGTTGTACACTGAAAAAAATTCCTATAAATAAAGTTATTTAAGTTTGTAACTTAAAGAAAAATTGTTGGTTACTTTCGAAAATTGTGCATTATGTTTTTGGACGGAAATATTTCTGATATCCGATTCAATTAAATTTTATGATAAACTGCGTTTTCAATCCAAATCTGATATCTTACAATATTCTGTTTTTTTTTTTTGTTAAATTGTGTGTAATTTTAACTGATTTTTGGATAACGTGACGGTAGAGGAATACAAGTAGATTCATACCTATGTGAAATTTTGTTAACATTTGCTAAAATAAAATTGAATATAGCAAGCTATTGCAAAACTATTACAAAACTAGAAAAAAAAAACGTTACCAGTGCAAACTTATGGTGGAAGAATTTGGTCTGTCATATGACATTTGACTTTTATCTAAAAAATTTAAAAAAAAGCATTAATGTATACCTAACAAAGGTTAAGTTATTTTAATTTTAAATCCACAAACATATATCTTATACATAGTATATACGCATAGTCCAAAAAGTCTCCGTACAGCAGCCTGATTTTAGTGTTTTTGTTTTGAAAAAAAAGTACTAGGAATAAATGTAAAAACCAAAGTGGTAATATTGAAAAAAGTTAGTTTCAACCTTCACCTTTTTACGAAATTTAAAAAAATTGTGATTGTGATTTTCAAATACTTTATATTTTATGTCAGAATCAACAAAAAGAAAGCTTCTGTTCGGAGGCTTTTTGGACTATGTGTATATTTTACCCTTCATTTAAGGACTTTATTATTAAATTATGGTAGTACTTGTGGGGTGATGATGAGTGCGTAGGACTATGATGCCAGGGGTCTTAGGTTTAATTTCTGCTTATGCCAATTAAAGTTTTTTTCACGAGTACTACCTCTTGCACTTCGGTATACAAACTGTAGGTCCCGCCTAAATCTACACTAATATTATAAAAAGGAAAGATTTGTATTTTTGTATGTAACGAATAAACTCAAAAAGTACTGGACCGATTTTAATAATTCTTTTTTCACTAGAAAGCTATACATTATCTGTGCCTATTTATGTCTACCCGTGCGAAGCCGGGACGTGCCGCTAGTTATTCATATAATAATTAACCAGACACATCATTTATTGTGTATCACGAACTGCTACTTAGTTTTATGGCAAAACTATCTTAAAAGGTTTTTCGAGTTTCGAATTTTTTACAAATTGCATTTATGCACATTCAAAATAGAAAATAGATTTGAAACTGAAAAAAAAAATAACTAGTTTATAGAAAACTCAATGGGTGTTAGAACCTGTTCAAAATCTACTTTTGGAAATAAATTTTACCATTGGACATCCTTTTTAAGGTAAGGTGATAAGTATTGCCTAAGGTCTAAGAATAAGCTAATATTCAAATTCAGAAAGACTTGTTTCATGACAAATTTATTTGAAAACTCGATTTTTTTTTTCTTCTATGACTTCCTACAAAAACATGAGCAAGAAAGCACAATGATTCGTTTTCAAGGTGTTCCCAAAAGAATTTTTAGTATTATAACATACAAAGTTAGAAATTCGGCTAAAGCATCCTGATTTTTGATAATTTATTTCTATTGCTTTTCCAATTCTTATTTAAATAGCAGACTCGCATAAGGTAGTCAAACTGATAAAACATGTAGATGACTCCCTGTTAGATCATAAAATGTGTATTGTTGTGAATTCATCAACTTAGAATTTTGAAATTTCGCAAAAAAAATCAAAAATTTGAATCAATCAATTATAGAAAAACTTCCTATTGATAAAAAATTATGTATATACATATATATATATGTATGTATGTATGTTTATACATATGTATTTATCCAAATGAAAAAAAATTAACGCTTAGATTTTCAAATAAAGAGGCGTGGTCTTAATTTATTATTCTGACAATTTGAATCACATTTATTAGAAATAATTCTGCTGTCCAAATTTTGAAGTGTAAGAAATTGTTTTTAACAATCTCTGATTTTTCATTCAGAAAGACAAAATTTGGAAAAACAAAAGTGAGTATTAAAATTGATATTAAACAAGCCCATGTATACCATGTGTAGTTTTGATATCTTAAAGTACGTCAAGTACATAGACTATGAAAGTATAACCTCACTATAACTAAATAAAATAATTAAGTAACTCTTAAATTGTAAACAAAGTTTTAATAATATTTACTGAGCAAAACTTTTGTTGGTTAACTTGCCAAGCTTTCTTTATATTACCTGTAGATACTTAATTTCTCAAAACCTGTCAAATTAAGAAATATTAAATAATATATATGTACACCTTATTCTAGTAACTCTAGCATTGATACCCGAGACAAGTCAAAATTGAATTAAGATTTCTGCATAATGTTATAAAACTCTTTTAAAATTCTGACTTTAAAAATTCATGTTTTCATAAAACCGATGAATGATCAAAAATCTATTCAAAATTCTTTACGTTCAAAATTATGTTTTTTTTTATAAATTTGAAGTTAAGGTTTTTAGTTTGAAAGTATTTTAAAAATAAATAAATGTGTTTTCTAAGCCCTGCATGAAACAAACAAACAGAATTTTGACATACAGAATTTTGGATTCACATATTTTTGAAAAAAGAAATATTAAATACACAATAAAATAAAAATCCGAATTTCCGTCAAAATGATTAAATATTTAAATGCTTCCTATTTTCAATAACAACGTTTTGCAAAATTCAGCATTAAAACGTACTTAAAGAAAAGCATATTATTAACTGTACAGAATTGTGAAAACCAGAATTTTGATTTGCTCCTGTCAAAATTGTTAAGTGCTTTAATGCTTCGTACTTGAAATTCGTATATGTTTCTATGTATATATTTGTAGTTTTATCTTAATTGTGCAGAATAATTCAAATCGATGGCATCTAAAAAGTAACCATTTTAATTTTTATTGTATCTTCTCTCTTATGTCAAAAAATTATGTTTTATTGATAACAATATGTTTTTTTCTTTTATTTTTAAATACGAGTTATTCATTTTCTTTTCTTTAATGTCTTCGTGCTAACTTCAATTCCATTTGATATCATAAAAATATTAATTTAAATTAAGAGCGAATGAAAAAAAAAAAAAATTCTTCATTAAAATAAAATAGAATGTATTTTTGAAATCTTAACTTATACCCTTGAATAAGACCTTCCCGCCCTATACGTTCATCCATGCACAATAAATTACATCAATCCTTCGTTGAATTGAAAAGAGTTCCCGTTCATAACCTCGACGGTCGAACATTGTTGTCATATACTACTTATACAGATATACACTAATACATTGGAACGCATAAACTTATAACAGTTTGGTACCTATGTATGTATATAAAATTCTATTTTTAGAATGAGGGTGAAATATTCTTATCGTGTCATCTATAATTAAACTGGAGGACGTTTACCCACCTGACGTCATAGTTTTGCAATTTCTGTACCACTAACCTAATATTTGGTATATATACTATATACATCAGATACACAATACCCAGTCCTCTCATATCCTAGCCTGCGCCAAAAGGATCTCTCGCTACCACCCATTTTTGGCCCAAATGGAAAAACAAGTACATAACATATAACACACATATCTATACCCTTATTTTATCGAATATTTTTTAATTCATTTCAATCTTAGAGTATGCGCTTAAATTTAAAGTTTAAACAAAATATAATTCTTGAAAAATTATAAAATTAGAAAAGAAAATTGAAGAAGAAATTCATTAAACTGAAAGTAAGAAAATCCTAATTCAATGTTGCCAATAATTCCGCATCAATATTTTTTTGTACTCATTCTTTTTTGAATCTTGTGATACTGTAGAAGGTAGAAGTATCACTTATAGAGTACATAGCTCCGCATAGAAATCGAGGAAATATTCATTCATTGAGTGAGGACAACGATGACGTATTTCGGTTCACGTACTCTAACTTGGTACAACACAAAGTAGGTCACGAATCCTTGCACAACGTGTATAAGCTCTGAGAAAACAAAATGTTGGAAAGAGTACTGGCGCTATTGGCTGGTTCTTGTGCTGGGGCTTGGGCTGGTGCTGGGGCTGGTACTGGGGCTGGGGCTGGGTCTGTTTCTGGGACTAGGTCTAGGGTTGAGGTGGTATGGTATAGAAATATACACCATAAAATCTCACCATCAAGATAATATATTGTCGATTCATTGTTGTCGGGTGGGTATTTTTGTTTTTGAAATTTTTTCGGTAGAAGTTTGTATATCTTGTGGGAGAAAATTTGATAGCATTGAAAGCTTGCGACAGTAAGTTCCAATATTTCTGTTTTTGTCTATATTTTATTTGGATTATATTGCGATGAATGAGGAAGGTCGAGTTGAGTCAACAATTGTTGTTATTTCGTAGTGTATGGGTTTTGTTGCAGCGAATGTTGCAGACACAAAACCCATCATGTTGATAGACTTTACTGCAAATCGTAGATTGCCTCCGAAACGGAGGGTATATCTTAGAATTTAAAGTTTATTTTGGTGATGTTTAAAAATATTCAGAGAAAAACTTAATACGTTAGTAATTGTGGAATTAAAGAGCAAAATTACACTATCAGTTCTGGAATGAAATGTATTGAAGTACAGATAATAACATTCAAATAAGAATTTTAAGAAAAAAAGAAACACTCTAAAATGCTCATAAAATTTGATAAATATAATGGGTAACTTCACAGAAAACAGGGATGGAATCGGCTAAGGAGATTAACAATAATAAAAAAGATCAATTCGGTCTGTGGAAGAAGATAGCTAATGAATTTGATATTTTTACTAAAAAATACATAAATAGAGTTACCATCCCCTTAAAAAATGTTAAAACATTTTCTAAGATTTCTTTTCCTTTAATTAAACAAATATTTTCTGATAACAAAAGAACTAACGGTTTTCGAAAGAAAAAATGATAAAAGGACGATTTTTTTTCAAAAAAAATAATCTAATTTCATCATGGTAACAATTATTTTGACAGTTTAAACATTGAAAATAGTTCAATGGAATTGAAATTTGATGAATCACCTTACAAAAACAGAAAGTTCGTGAATTAAACTTTTGACTCACAAAAATATGACAAGTACGTATCACCTTAGTCGATTCCAACCCAGCTTAATATTAAATTGATTGAAATTACAAAAAATATCAGTGGTAAGTTTTAAAATCACCAAATGGAAAGTTAACAGCCTTAGTTACTTGGAAATAAATTGTGGGTATTCCTCAACTTCTTAATAATATTTATGTGAATAATTCTTGGGTATATTCTAAGGGGCCAGTTATAGCTATCATGGTTTTCCATCATTGAAACCAGGGGTGGAATCGGCTAAGGTGATAATTGGCTATCATATTTTTGATAGTCATAATGACTATCATTTTCATTCCGTCTGTGTAAGATGATTCAACTCAATTCAATTCGATTGAACAATTTCAGATTAGAATTGTCAAAATTCATTGTTGCCATGGTGAAATTTTAAATTGATTCATATAAAATAAATAAATAAAAGTATAAAATTGGCTGTGATTGAATAACATTCTTATTTTTAATATTTTTTTTTTCGAATGTCATAAGCTTTTTCGGTCACAAGAATGTGTTTGTTTAACGAAAAAAGGTAAATAACAAAATGTTCCAGTCGCGTATGTAAGCGTCTGGTAGCTCTATTCGGAATAAACATATTTTTTTTGTGACAGCTTTTTAGGTATCAATTTGACTATCACCTTACGTAGATCAAATTCGATCATTTTGATTGTCATGTATCAACAATCACCTTAGCCGATTCAACCAACCCCAGTAAAAGCTATCATTGCTTTTTCATCATTGAAACCAATTATTGGAATTTATTTGACAGGTTGGTTATAGCTTTCATGGAACCGCATTTTCTGATTCGAATCAAGCTTTTGAGGATAGAGTTGATCATTGAAATTAAAAGTGACAGGTGGGAATACAAACAAAATGAAACGCTTTGAGTGGAAGGATTATGTTGTGAAATGTGAATTCAACTGTCATTCATTAAAAACGATTTCATCATAGAAAAATTAAAAATGGAACTTAAAGAAGAGTCTTATGTTAAATTGTGAATTTATTTAGTAGTAAAATAGCTTTGAAATGTATAAACAAAAGTTTAATATCATTACTTCGAAATTTGAGAAAAAGCGCACTTTGATGCATACCCCTTTTTAATTTTGCCAGTTCCAGGATTTCGCTAATATGATAAAATGTAGACCTTTTTCCACAAATTTGTCAATAACTTTTATTTTTTTAACTTTTACGTTCATTTAAAAAAATATTAATTACGTTGATACTATTTTTTTTAAAGAAAATCGCACGCAACAGAAAAATAAAATAGGCTTAAAAATGTATAACTTAAGACTGAGGTAAAGTGTACAATGCCTGTATACGTAGTTGTAAAAGCTAATATTTGTTTTCAAATACAGGCCCATATTGTCAACATTACTGCTAACAGCTTAATTAGCAAGGCTCAATTAAAGTAAGCCTTTACCTAAACTATCGATACAAATGTCATCAAAATTAGAAATACATAGGTTATTACTTACCAAAAAATTATGCCCTTAAAAATTATACAATTATAGAACACTCTCTTAAGCATCTTGCACATGAGCAACGAACTGCGAACTGCGAACTGTGGATGTTCGCATATTTTGACTTTTCTTTCACATGAGCTTTTATTTCTATTCGCAGGTAGCGACGAATTGTCAACCTTTTTCTCCATAGTTTCCTCAGCCATCATCTTTCACACAAAAACAAAACAAGAGTGGTATAATTTTGAGGTTAAGTTGAGCGCGAACAATTTATTCGTTGCAGTGTGGATGGTATGTGATTTTACACATTTCAAAAAGTCAATTTCAAACAAAAACACATTTAAACTATAAGAAACCAATTGACTCTAATGTTAGGATAATACAATTTGCATTTTGTTCTCTAAAACAAGAAATGTTTGTAAAAACATTTTGGTAGTAACGAATTGCAGTGTAGTTGCTACGAACTGTCAAACTCTATTCGCGTTCCACATACCATCCACACTGCAACGAATAAATTGTTCCCGCACAACATAACCTCAAAATTATATCACTCTTGTTTTGTTTTTGTGTGCAAGATCATGGCTGAGGAAAATATGGAGAAAAGGGTAATTCAATTCGTCGCTGTCTGCGAATAGAAATAAAGCCCATGTGAAAGAAATGTCAAAATATGCGAGGATCCAGAGTTCGCAGTTCGTAGTTCGTAGCTCATGTGCAAGATGCTTTAGAGTTTTAATTAAAAACCCTGTATATTTAAAATACATAAAGTAAAGTTATTTTTATATGGACCGAAATTTAACGTTTTAAAAGTCTGGGGCTCACAATCTTGCAAAAAGGAGATTTTTTCCCCTGGTACTTTTTGTCTATATTGATAGCGTTTGACTGGGACTGAAAAATAGTTCCTAAATTTTCTGGATGGGTGCGGCAAATTCTTAAAAATGTATTCTGAATGAAAATGTAGCACATTAGCTTAAATATACTTTATTATTCTGAAACTTGAAGGCAAAATTGCCGTCTTTGCATTTTTAAAGTCATATATTGAAGTTAAATAGAAAATTGTAAAAAAAAATTAGTGGTTTTTGAAGACGCCGCACGCTAAGAATCATAATTTCTAATATCAAACGATTTGTTTAAGCAACGAATATTTACTAAATTTCAAAACTTCTTTTTGGTAAATAATAAAAATCCAACATTTTCTTGTCACTGCCAAGTTTTGTTTTGGGAGGGTTCCTTAAACTATAAACCAATAAGCAAATGGTTAATTGTAAGGTTTTTAATGCTTAGGGGGAGTACCTACCTAACTAATAATAACTCGATGTTAAATTTATTTATAAAAAGTTGCAAGTTGGATGCACCTTGTAACTATTCAACACAATTCTATACGAGTTTTTTCATACATTTTCAATACTCATACGAGTAAGAGTATGTGTCTAGTGCCTTACCTACCTAAATCAGATTTAAATTTGATATTGAAGCCCTATGATGTCAAGAATTTAGAGTATATGAATGTGTATTTGAAAAACATTTGTATGAAGGTAGGTACATATTGCACAAAACATATATGTACATATAAGCAATAAACATCAAGTGAAGCACTTTTTAACTTTTTTATATTGTGCCGTTGTTGTTGTTGTTGTAGTATTTTTGTTGTTTTGGAAGAATAAATTGTATTATTACCATTGTGTTTGCGCGGTTGCATACGTTCCATCACATTATTACATGACAACCCCTATTAAATTGGATTCCTTTTCTTTGGTACAGTTATTTTGTAGTATTTTTTATTTTTATTTTTATTTTTAATTTTAAAAACCTTAAGGGCATTTATTTGTTTTTTTTTTATATTTTAAAATGCTTATTTAATTTATTATTTTAAACAATCAGACATTTAAGGGTTTTAAAATTGCAACAACTAGTATATTTGCCTTATCATACAAAATCCATTTAAAATCAGGCTAGTTTTGAAAGAGTCTCCAATGTTTTTTTCTTTTTTCGAAGCAGATGCCCTTAATTATATCAATTGCTTCTTTCCTACTTAATTATTGTCTAAAATAGCTCATCTGAACTCCTTCTTTTTGTGTCTTTAAATTATTTTTTTGAAAGTTATTTAATAAAGAATTAACAAAGTCTTACAAACTTTAAGGGCCAGTTTTTCAATATTAAATTAAAGTAACAACTTTTGGATAGTTAGCTGTATGTTATAAGGGGTGTTCTTTAAGACGAACAGAAATTTAAGTTGGCAACACTTTTTTAATTGGAGGCCATTTTTACAACTGTCATGTGGTTTATTTTTTTTAATTTGGTTTGACATATCAGCATCAATAGATTGACATTTGAACAATGCTAACAAACTGTGGAGACTTGTTTTAAAAATTATGGCCGTTGATTCTAATTATCATAACCCAATTTTGTTAAGTGATTCAGATCACTTTTGGTTGAATGGGTACGTCAATTAACAAAACTATCGTATTCAGAGTGATGATAATCCTTAAGTGTTGGTTAAGACAACCTAATAATCACAAAAACTGACTTTAAAGTGTGCTTTATGGCTTTGTGGTTAAATTGGTCTGCACTTCTTTAAAACGATGGTGGCCAAAACGTTACAATCAATGGTGTCCGCTATAGAGCCAAGATTACTTACTTTTTCAATCATCAATACAAAAACCATAATGTGCAGGAGCTGTGGTTTCAATAAGACGTAGACTGCGCAACATGTCACGCAGCTCGTCCCAAAATTGATTTATTGAAGAAACGTTTGGTAACCGCATAGTTTCACGTTACGGATCCGTGAAATGATTTCTGTTATAAGATATGTGACGTCGATAGGCCACGCCAATAAGTGCGAAACTATTGACCGCTTGGAGGACAACATCCGATACGTTACTTTCGATAAAAGGCCACAAATGTTGGAAAAAGTAGCTAAAAATTGGACCTTCAGATTGGACTAAGTCTGTTGATGGGAAATTATCTTCCGAATAAAGCAAATTTTATGTCAATTTCAAAACTTCGCCTTACAACCGATTTCTTCACAAAGTTTGTAATTAATTCGAATTTGTATATATTCCATCTAGTTTATCAAACAAAGAGATTGAATAAATCGGGTTTAAAATTGTCCATAAACGTAATTTTAAGTTTCGAGTTTTGTAAACAAAATTGTGCCTCAGAGTCTTTTACAAATAACAAGATTCAATTTTCCAAGACAAGGAATATTAAAATCTGTCTTGATTTGTTTTTCATTTAAAAATGTGCAATATTATGCGACCCAATTTACAAAAAAGAATTTTTCTTTTCTTTTAGTTACTTTATTTTTTATTTAAGCGCCACAGATTTTAGCGCCCACTATACATATCTAAAGGTAAAAAGAAAGAATTAATTTAATTAAAGAAATATGCACCCCGTTTCAACAATATATCATATCTACATATACCTTAGATGCGAAGAAGTCGCAAAATATTCGATAATTCCAATCAATGATTAATTATAATTGAAGGGCTCTGTGAGCTGAATCAGCATGGTTTTTGAAAATGTTCAGTTTGTTCTTCCTTTTTTCTTTAATTTAAATTTGTCATTGATATTTAGGGGTGAATGTCCTGTCCCATCGTTGAATGGCTTTTTGGGGAATTTTTAACTCTACTTAGGAAGGTATGTTCATATACATATGTATATGTTTCCAGACGGGAAAAATAAATATATGTATGTTCATGTCAAATGTATAACGACATGTCACACTCTGGATAGTGTGACTTCGAAAATGTCATTATAGAACTCCTGATGATGAAGTACTGCTTGTTATACCCAGTACACCTAAAAGGCATGAGACGCGCGGATGCCATACAAATGATTTTGAACATCAGAAATGGGGGTATGTTATGGCTGCATTATGCACAAAAGGTAAGCACAGCTACAGCCGGCACCAGCTTATAAAAAGACAGGTAACCTGGATCGTATTCCAATTGCACTGAAGGCTTCCGCGTTTATATGTGCAGTATAGAAATATATTCTCTCGAGGCAATAATAGTTATAGGTGCATGGGTGGGTACATAGATATAGAATGATAGGTACATAATAATGTGCTAAAAACCGATTTTTCATTCTTTAACAATTTGCTTTTTTTAATCAAATCATTGAAGGTCTAGTAATGTCAAAATGGGCTGCGTAACAACTGGAATAGGTTTATAAAATTATGCGCTTTTACAGCGAAAAATGATTTTAAAAAGTTCGTGTATGGGTTCTTTTCTATTCTAAAACAAAAACATAATATGTTTAACTTTTCATGTTTCCAGTTATGATTCCTACCTCTCTCTTCCAAGGTGTCAATCGTATCGGGCTTATCTGTGTAGACAAGCAAATCCACACCACCCCAACATAAAAATATAGCGTGAAACGAACATTATGTTTTCAAACGTTGTTCAGGAGCATTATGAAATGGCAAACCAAACTGAGCATGAGTCAAGTGACAGCTGTCAAAAAAAAAAAACTTCGAAAAAGTATTGTCAGATTGTAAACCATACCATGGGATTTATGAAAACACTTATAATGTTAAAATACCTTGTGAGAATTTAGAAATGTGAGGTGGAATTTAAAAGTTGATAACGATAAATATTGTCTCTATATGTGTATTCATCGCATTGAGAGGAAAATATTGACCCAGGTTAAGCACTCCCCATTCGTGAAGTGTAGCTAAAGAAAGTATCTTTGCACTTAGGAACACGTTAAACAAATTTATCGCAAGTTAAATTTATGGGCCTTGCTACAAATAAAAGTTTTATGGTTGAGTTATTTAAGGACAGGAATGCAACTTGGATATTTCAATAGAGCTCTGTTTATAAAAATGTCAGTAGTGTTAAAAATATACAAATAACCCAAATAACCTACAGGGATATGTTAGCCAAGTCAACAACTAGACAAATTCAATTATTTGAAATCAAGCGAATATAATCCCAATTTGTAACACTACACTTTCTATAATTTCTTTTGTTGCTTAAAAGAAAGATCAAAACGTTAGTGTATAGAAAAAGCGAAAAACAGTATGTTTGACCTTGGCAACAAGAATCTATCAGGGAATCTTTTAATGTAAGACCCTTCACATTAAACTTATTATTATTTTACTTGAAAAAACGTGTTAAATGAGGTTTTCATAATAAGAGGTTTCATTTCGATACTTACAAAAAGGAAGATATTTCTTGAACAATGAAAGACAATATCAGCCAAATAGCCAAATAAGATCCTTTTCCACCATATTTTTTTTATGACATTTTCCATGAGCAATTCTCAAATTTCAGGCTGTATGTCCTCGATCACTTCACGGATTAGCATATCTTATGTTTTAAAAAAATTTTTAAAATATTAGCCAAAGCTTATTATTTATGGTGAAGCAAAGTAAAAATTCTGTAGGTGTTAAATCAGATGATTTCGGTGTCCCCTTCGAGAAATATCACGGTCATTAAACTTTCACGTTTTCCATTTTATAGTGAATTTTTACAATTTCAATGCGTTCTGGAAGCGTGTATTGTTACATTTTTAATAGTCAAATTTCAAAAGATGACCAGATTTAAAAGTGACAGATTTCCAAATAGTGGAGTACTCAAAATGAAACCTCTTAGTGGAAAACCATTTATATTTATACTATTTTCATTTTTAGACTGAAAAATGTTTGCACCGAATTAAACAACGCTTACAAATTATTGAATTCTATTAAGAAAGTTCATCGCGCGCTTCTTCCATTTTATGGTCAGTTTAATCGACGCACTGAAGCGGCTATTCGGGCTGTTGTGACTAAATTTCGCAGCAAATTTACATTGTTGGACATTAAACCACCAACACGCTTACGTAGATTGCGAACTGAAGAAAATATCGCAGCTGTATCGGCCAATGTTAATGATGAGTGATGACCATCAATAATTATCGATTCGTCGACGTTCGTAGCAATTGGGCCTCTGTTACTCAACAACGTGGAAAATTTTGCGGAAGGATTTAGGTGTGATGCCTTTCCAAATACAACTGGTGCAAGAATTGAAGCCGAACGACCTACTGCAACGTAAAATTTTTGGTGAATGGGCTCTTGGGAAGTTGGCCGAAGATCCACTTTTTTACCGAAAAATTGTGTTCAGCGACGAAGCTCATTTTTGTCTCAATGGGTACGTAAATGAGCAGAATTTTCGATTTTGGAGTGAATATCAGCCAGAAGCATTGCAAGGGCTATTAATGCATCCAGAAAAAGTCACAGTTTGGTGCGGTTTATGGGCTGGTGGCATCATTGGACCGTACTTCTTCAAAGATGACGCGAATCGTAACGTAACTGTGAATGGTGAGCGCTACCGTGCCCAAAATGCAAGAGCTTGACTTGCATGACATGTGGTTTCAACAAGACGGTACCACATGCCACACGCAGCACGCGCAACAATGGACTTATTGAGAGGCGAGTTCGGTGAACATTTTATTTCACGTTCGGGACCGGTCAATTGGCCGCCTAGATCGTGCGATTTAACGCCTCTAGACTACTTTTTGTGGGACTATTCTAAAGCTCATGTCTATACAGACACGCCGCTTCAATTGACGCATTGGAAGACAACATTGAAGCATTGAATCGTGAGATAACGGCCGAAATGTTGGAAAGAGTATGCCAAAATTGGACTTAGCGGATGGACCATTTGAGGCGCATTCAAGGTCAACATTTGAATGAAACTTTCCTATAGCTTTTAAAAAATCACCCTTCATCATATAGAACCTAAAATAATAAGCACTTTCTCAAGGACCTGGTCCTGCAAAGATTCACAAACAGCACCTTTAGAAACAAAACATTAAATTTATCGATTAAAATCAAGGCTCGAAACAAATTTCAATACAGCCAAAACATGTGAATTTATGACGTTGATGATCTCAATCTGAAAAGACATATACTATGTGGCCTACCTCAACTTATTGATATAAAAAGTGGAATCTACATTAAATCTTATAAATTTGAGGTAATTTACAATCTTTTATATTAAAACTATACTAAACCTTACTTTTAATTATTATCATACCTAACACTATCACTCATAATAAAAATTTTCATATTCACCCTCGTAGATAGGTTTTTCTTTGTATATGATCCGTCTCGAAGAAAGGGGTTCACTTTTGGAAATCTGAGCTCAAAAAACAAGAAAAGGTGTGTCTTCGTCAATGTTCTTTACAGAGCTTCACAACCCTCTCTAATATAGCTGTTATATTATTATGTACACATGTAAAATGCATTGAACACAAAATTATGTTACCTGCCATAAGGAAGCATCAATAAGCCTAAATAGTGTCATTTTAACTAAGGGTAGTTTAGTTATGTTTGATGTGCGTTGATATTTATGCAGTACATACTCGTACTTGCATTCTATGTTCTTCTTCACATACATACCTGTGCTGCCCTCTGTCCACCCGTCTACAACACTTACATATTACATACATGCTAAGTGGCTAACATCACCCATACTAACTTGAAAGCAAAATCGACACATAAATCAGCTATAAAAGTAAGAAGCTACTTGTTAAAATAGTTCACTCAAATATTGTTTGTTTTATTGTAAAGAACTTGTGCTCCGCGTCTTGAGCTCGAAATTGAAAGCCTGCTTCAAACTATACTGCCACCGCACTTAAAAAACAAAATAAGGACTAATCATCCATCAGCAGGAAGACAATACCTATTCAGTGTGATGTGTACTCCTCAAAGGATACCATAAGTCAATTTGGATAATTTTGTACAGCCGACACCAATCGCCCACCATTCCCCCGCCCCCCTCAAGACTAGAACATATGACAGTGATATTTAGTTTGTGCTTAATTATGGGGGGAAGGCAATATAATGTACCCACTCCCTGCAATGCAATGCTTTCTAGTGTGCACGCAGGTGGAAATAAGCAGAAGCCTTACTAAGGTTATACCATCGAAGCACCAGCAAAAGAAGAAGCCACCTACCAGCTTAAAGTCTTATATATGCCTAAAAGGAGCCACACAACTTCCTACCCTTAAAAGTATGTACGGTTAAGTATTGTACACACATCATATAGTATAGTATTATTTCCTCACGGTCGAAACAACGCGCGATCTAATTTTAAAATTTCGAATCGACTCGAATCGAAACCAGTCTTAATTATTGTCACGAGGATAGCAGCGTATTCGGTTTTGGACTCTGGCGATGGATGGTAAGTTCAAGAAGCACTCCACCAGTGGTCGGTTTTTAAATATAATAATTATTAATAATTTAAGATGTCAATATAGCGCACGTTTTATCATTTATTTGGCTTCAAGAAATTGATTTGGGTCAATTTTAACCATGAGAACCTAAAACACATGCTACTGTGGGCCAGAAGTTTTGAATAATTTATTTTAAAAAGAGCTTTGGCGTAAGGACGAGTTTGTTCTATTTTTTTTTTATATTTTCTAAAGTGAAGTGAAACCTATGCTTGGAGTATATTAAGAGTGTATAAAAGAGGTTCTTATTGCAGCTGCTGGCCACTGCACAAGATTAGATTATGACTCTTGTGCGTGTGACAGCGGCTATTGTGAGATACCAAATTCAACATAAATATAAAATTGTGATATAATATTTTTGAGAATTTTTAAATTTACATACATTTGTAATTTTATTCATTTCTTTTCAGGATAAAACTTACAGAATTAAATACTGAAACTATCAGCACTGAATAGGTTAAGTTTTCAGTAAGGACTTAACTTGATATGGTGACATAAACTTTTATGGTGCTTCGTTAATTAAAAACATATTTAAATTAAACTTGCCACAACGAGTATAATTTTATAAATTTGTACAGCCACTTGCAGTTTTTAGGACCAATTTGACTGCACAATTTATTACGAGGTTTGCTGCCTTAAACTAAGAAAGACTACTCAAAACTCATCGATATCAAATTGCTAGCTCAATTGTTCATATTTCAAAGGCTAAAAAGAGGATTGGAAAACAAAAAACAGTTTTTTGAAAACTACCCTATTTTTAATTATGTGCTCGTTTAGGATTTCAAAAAACTTTGGAATGAGAATTTTATTAAATTAAAACGGTTAAAAAGAAATTTTAAAAAATTAAAATTAAATACATGCTTGATATTTCTTTAGATCTTCAGCATTTATTCTTCTTGAGTTCGGCTCCAACACAACATGAGCCACTGTTACTTTTTGACGCAATTTTTCTTATAAGTAATTACGCTACTGTATAATAAATGAACCCATAGAAGTGACTGTCAGATATAAGAAGAGTCGAAATCTGAAAAGAAAATTGATTTGTTGTTTAAAATATTTTTTTGAATTCTATTAGTGTCTGACAGAAAAATAAATGCTTTTAAACATTCTATATTATTTCAATTCTAATTGTATTGCAAACCGTAAGTATTATTAATTTTTCTAGGAAAAACATATTGAACCCAACACGATTTTAAAAGTCGACCAAGAACCGATGATAGTTTAAAAAAGGCGTAAGTATAAAAAGTGTTACGTAAGTACAACATTTAAAAAAAAAAACCTGTATAAAATAAATATTTACATATGGGTCACCAATATTTTAAGATTAAACAAATATATGTATATGGAAAATGAATTCATCTGCAAAAATTTAAATGCCATCGAATAACTCAAAAACTTTAGTTTACTAATTTTATTTTCGAGAACAGTTTAAATTTATGTTTTATGTTATATTTATTTTTAACTTCCCATAGGAAGTTATTGTAATGGGTCCGATTTGTCAAATTGAAAATTTTGACATTTCTCGACGTTTCAAGGTCCCTAGAGTCGAAATAAAAGTACGTCCGTACGTTCGCGACGTTTTTTTCGTCGTCCATAGCTCAAGAACCAGAAGAGATATCGACTTCAAATAAATTTTGTTATACAGATAATAAGGCAGAAAGATGCAGAAAGGGCTCTCAAGAAAATTGCGTGGGTGGTTTTTTTACCATAGCAGTTTAAAAAAAAGGTGAACATTTTGGTTAACCCTAAATATCTCATGAACCAATGACGCTAGAGACTTGAATTAAATTTTATATTATATATTGTAACGTGATACAAAACAATTAGAAAAAAATCCAATTAACGGTTTTTTTTATAAATCAAAAAAACTGAAAAAAAATTTGTCACCTCGAAAATTTTACGACTAAAATATGATTTCATCTCCAAAACAATTTTGTGCAACGAAGAATAATGTTTTTGACATCTGATAAAATTTTGAGAAAAATCGAATTGACAGTTTTTTTACATAAAATAAAAACCTAAAAAAAAAACTTAATAAAAGTTGGTAAAAATTGATTTTTGACTCAAATATCTTTTCAAAACTTTAAGATATTGGCTTTAAACTACTTTTATCTTTCAAAAAATATTGTTTTTAACATTCAGTAAAATTTTGAAAAAAATCGAATTGACAGTTTTTTTACAAAAAATTAAAAACCGAAAAAAAAATTTAACAAAAGTTGGTAAAAATTGATTTTCGACTCAAATATCTTTTCAAAAATTTGAGATTATTGCTTCAAACTAATTTTAACTTATAAGAAATATTGTTTTCAACATTAGGAAACATTTTGAGAAAAATCGAATCGACAGTTTTTTTTACAAAAAATAAAAACCTAAACAAAAATATTAATAAAAGTTGGTAAAAATTGATTTTCGGCTCGAATATCTTTTCAAAACCTTGAGATATTAGCTTCAAACTAATTTTGTCTTATAAATAATATTGTTTTCAACATTCGGTATAATTTTGAGAAATGTTGGATTGACAGTTTTTTTTACAAAAAATAAAACCTAAAAAAATAAAATGCACGACTGGGTCGCACGAACTTGCTCCTGTATGCAAAGAGTCTGTTTAAAAATGTACCTATAAAAGATTTAAAAATATACCTGTAAAATAAGTTCGTCTTCAAAGATATAAATGCCATTTGATTTGTCAAAAAACTTGTGATTCATCCCAAGACACAACTCATCCTAGGACAACTCATTCCAAAAAAGAAAAATACTTGTAAGCATACCTAACGAAAACAATAATTGTTTGTGTATTCAACTAGTTAAAAATATTTAAAATTATTAAAAAAATAAAAAATTAAAATAATTAAAAATAAAATAAAATAATTAAAATAATTAAAAAAAATTTTAAGATTCAAAATTTTACCTGAAAAATAAGTTTGTCTTTAAAAATTTAAATGCCATTTTATAAATCAAAAAATCCTTGATTTTTCAAATTTTTTTTTTGAAAATCGTTTTTTAAATTAATTTTGTATATATAAAATTTTTCAATTTTGTTCTAAAAATATTTTTGGTATGCAGTTGTTTAGTGATTGTAAATATACGCTCTACATTAAAATTTCGTAAAAAAATGTTGACCCGTTTTTGAGATATAGAATTTAAAAAAAAAAGAATTCAATGTTTTTTTAAAAATCCAAACAATAAAAAATTGCACTTTTGATAATCAAATATTGTTAAAGGCAATATAAGAGCTTATTCAGAAAAAAAATTATTGAAATCAGTTCATAAGTTGCTGAGAAAATTAAAAAATTAATTAATTATGAGCGGTACCTTTCCTGAGCAATACAAAAATATGTTTTTCTTATTAAAAGAAGCTAAGTTAAAAAATAAAATTTTAGAGAAAATTAAAAAAAATCTATCAGTTTGTTTTTGAGAAAATTCGAATTTTCGTTTTTTGACCAAAAAAATTGTATGGGGGCCACTGTAAGTTTTGATCTTAAAAAAAAAATGAAAAAAAACGCCTAACGCGAATCTGCTCAAAACCTTAACTTCGAAGTTTGAACTCAATCGACCCAATGGTTTAGGCTGTAGGAGCGTGGACAGACAGACAAAACAGACCGGACGGAATCGCGGGACCCATTTTTTTCGACTTCTCTACCATCGTAATATCATGTTTGATTAAAATCTCGTGTTCGAAATTTTGCACGAATGCAAAACTTGCCATATAGTTCCTATATGTCGCAAGTAAAAACAATACTAAAACTTGGTAAAAATTTACTTTCGACTCAAATAGCTCTTCAAAAATTAAAAATATTGGCTTCAAACTTATTTTATTTCACAGAAAATCTTGTTTTTAATATTCAGTAATTTTTTTTTATAAAAATACAACAGTCCGTTTTTTCATAAAAAAATAAAATCTCCAAAAAATAGAATGCAAATTTGGTAAGAATTGATACATTTAGACAAACTTTTAAGCAAGACAAATTGATAGATGGGATGGGAAGTTATCAGTGTGGGTCGCATCCCAGCCTCTTTTTTATAATTATAATTAAACAGTTTTACTTTGGATTTCTGTTTTTGAAAAAAAAAATAATATTTTCTTGTTTAGAAAAAAAAAAGTAATTAAATCTGTTCATAAGTTCCTGAGAAAATTTTGAACAAAATAACGGTTCTAGGGGGTACCCTTCTGAAACAATACAAAAATATATTTTTTTATGTCATTTTTAATAAAAATGTATAGTTCGGATTTTTGTACGAATGCAATAAAGTTCCTATATGACGCAAGTAAAATTATTGATGATTTTCTATTTTAAATAAGTGAAATTTGAAATTTGAAATTTTATTGAAAGTAAATAATTTATAGTTGTTGGAGTTGGAGTTGAGCAAACTTATAATTGTATTTTAGTTTAGTTAGATGAACTCTCTATTTCTTCCAATTTGATTTAAGACTGATTTAATATGAATCCAAAATCAGTTGAAAATTGAAATATAGTTAAAAACAGATTACCAAAAATAATAAATAATAAAAATGTATACTTCACTTCAAACATCTCATCTTAAATACTTCCTTTCCTAATGTTCGCAATGTGTTTAAAAAACACTTAACAATTATATTGAAAAACGAATATTTTTAAAAAGAGATCAATGGATGTTTTTTTCACAATTTTGCAGTGTATTTTATTTCAAACCGTGTATTTTTCAAATTTAAACTTCAAATAGGAAGTTATAATAGGTCCAAATTAACGAATTAAAAATTTTGACATTTTTAGAGAGATGTTTGTGTGTGCGTGATTCCGGACGCGTCCGTACGTTCGGGATTCCATTTTTCATCATCCATATCTCAAGAACCAGTAGATAGGTATATCGAATTAAAATAAAATTTGTCTAATCTATATCTATACTATTATATAAAAGCGAAACCATTTTAAAGTTTGTAACGCATGATCTCAGAAAGTAGTCAACCGATTTATTTGAAATATATTTTATTATTTTCTATATTGTTATAAGAGTGTTTATGGCTTTAATTTTTTTTTCATAAATTATTTGTCAAATTTAAATATTATTAATTTTACATTTTTTGTCCATTTTTTTTCATTAGTTGACTTATACAACCACTTATATCTTAAAACCTATACAATAATCGACAAAGATTAGCATTGCTTCATAAAGTCAATATTGTTGCGCACATTTTAAGCCTAAAATCACTTCTAAATTAAACATACAACCTGAGAAATAAATAAAAACAAATTATAAAATTATAAACTTTTTGAATTCATTTTATCCATGAAATTAGATTCCATCACAATCGCGAGGTCGCTGATTTGTTTCATTTCATTATTATAATTCCAACATTTTTAATTATTTTCTTTTCTTCCCATGCTCTTCCCATGGTTTTGTTTGTTTTCACGTGCGGCTTGGCCTTTACTACGTAATATTTTACTTTTTTTTTCTGAATTGTTAATTTCGGTAAGGAAGTGTTTTTTGATTGATTTTTTTATTAAATACGAGTACATAACAAGCTTAAATTCGTTGTTTTTCTTTTATCGCATAGAAATTTAAAATGGGTAAAAGAAAGGCTAACATCGGAAGAAAATCCATAAGCACAAAAAGAATGTGTTGGTTACAATTTGCGAAGCAACGCGAGCACGGGTCGGCTAGTAGATAATAACATCGAATGATGCACTTTAAAAAAAATGAGTAATTTAAGAAAAATAAAAATTTTGGTTGACTCCAAATGTTTCTCGAACCAATAACCAATTTTTTATAAATCAAAAAAACTGAAAAAAAAACGTTTAGCTTGAATATTTTGCGAACAAAAGATGATATTACATCTTAAATAATTGTATGCATATAAAAATAATGTTTTTCACATCCGGTAAGGTTTTTAGAAAAATCCAAGTGACAGCTTTTTTACAAACAGAAATAAAAAACCTTTAAAAAAACTCCTTAAAGTTGGTAAAAATGAATTTTCGACTCGAATATAGTGGTAACAATTCAAAATATTGCCTACAAACTAATTTAATCTTATAACAAATATTTTGTTTAACATTTAGTAAATTTCTTGCAAAAATCCAACTTCCAGTTTTTTTTTATAAAAAATACCACTCCAAATTGATAAAAATTTATATCTCGAGTGTATATAAATGTATTGAGTTCAAAATAAATCATTTCTTAGAAAAATGCAATGGGTATTTTTCCTTATAAGAAATAAAAACTTTCAAAAAATGTTGCTAAAAGTGGTTTTCGACTAAAAATGTCAAGAACAAAAACAGATATTGAAATTGTACTTATTTTATCATATGTAAAACTTAACTTTTATTCATTTTTTTAATACAAAATTTTACAAAACACGAAAACCTACAAAAACAACAAAAAAAACTGATATAAAATGGTTTTCATTTCAAGTATTATGAGATCAGAGAAAGATATTGACTTCAAGTTTTGTCTGTCTCACTCAAAATATTGTTATTAATATTTTGTTTAAGTTTTAGAAAAATCGACATATCAACACGAAAGGAAAGTCATCAGTGTGGGTCACATCCCAAACGATGACACACTCAAAAGTGACAAAAGTGACAGCTGCCACATTAGTGGGCTATTCAAAATGAAACATTTTATTGAAAAACCCTGTTTTGGCTTACAATTAATTTGAATACATTAACAATATTGATATTAGAAACTAGTAATGTTAAAATAAAGTGACGATGCTCTTTGCAACTATGTATATATTCTCGAAACGGGGCGGGTAGAAATGATGTATTTTAAAATACTGTATGGTCAAAATTCTGTATGATTCTGTACGATACTGTATGGTCATAATACTGAATGGTTAAAATTCTGTATTTCTAAATACTGTAAATTTAAAATACTGTGTCTCAAAATGGTGTATTGTCAAAATACTGTATCTCATAATACTGTATAATAGTGGAGGTTTTGACAGATCAATTAGTTTGGTGCAATTGTTTATGCAATTGTCGATTATGATAGGAAAAATTCATGTAAAAATGTGAGAGGGATACAAATAACTAAGAAGAAACAAATTGTAAAGAGAAAATAAGAAGAAGATACCATTTATATTGTTTTCGTTTTTATTATTTCAAAGACTTATAAATTATCATAGGTACATAAATGTTATTGTTCAATACAGAATTTTGATATACAGAATTTTGAAATACAGAATTTTGAGAAGCAGTATTTTGATCATACAGTATTTTGTACATACAGTATTTTGAAATACATTATTTTGATATACAGTATTTTAAATAAAGTATTATGATCCATACAGTATTTTGACCCCAACCCTCTAGAAACATATTGTCTTTCATTGGTAAAGTACAGGGTTTTTCAACAGGGACGCTACAAAAGTAGAGCGACAGGGACAGCAAACGACGCCATATTTGATATGGACTTAGAGGACATGTTGTTCCAACAGGACGGCACCACAAGCCACACAGCGAATGTCACAATCAATTTAGTGGAAACCAAGTTTGGAGAACGTGTTATCTCACGAAATGGATTTGACGCCGCCGTTAGACTATTTCCTGTATGGCTACGTCAAGTCTATGGTCTGTGCCAACGAGCCAGCGAAGACTGATGAACTTCGTACGAATATTGAAGGTGAAATTGCAGCAGTATCGGCCGATTTATGCTTGAAAACCGTCAAAAATTGGGCTCAGCGTCTGGACTTCTGCAAGCGTGCCCGTGGTGGATATGCAAAATAAATCGAGTTCCATACATGATGGCATCGAACGTACTTTCACTTGAAACGCCGAGAAATGTCAAAATTTTCAATTCGACAAATCGGACCGATTACAATAACTTCCTTTGGGAAGTTAATAATAAAGACGTAACCAATCTTTGATAACCTAAACTACGGTTAAAAAAATCGATACATATTGATTCCAACATTGATATTCGAACATTCTATAAGAGAGTTCTTCTGCTCCTTTCCTTTTTTTACAATATCTGCTGTTAATTATCTTTTTGACAGCTAGTTAAAATCTTGCATACATTTTTAAAATGTTTATAGATATCATTTAAACTATTTTTAAGAAAATTGTAGGTACACTAGGGCGTATACAAACTTTATTAGTGTCAATTTTTTAACGAATTTTAACTGTTCAAAAATTTTTGGGATATGATACAAATTAATTTATATGAACAATATTTATTTTTAGACGAAAGTTGAATATAAGTCAACATTAAACTTCCAAGTCTGAGAAAAATAAAAAGTCATATACATATAAACGACTCTCAGATATTTAAATGTAGAAGAAGAATACTTCATAGACTTAGTTTAGCTTATAAAACCTAAGTATTCTGAAAAAGTATTTCTGAATCTGGCGAAAAAAGGATGTATTTTGAAAACATACATGATTCAGTTTTAAATCGGAATGATTCGAAAACCAAAAAGTGCGATCTCATTACTTTTCCAGATGAAATATTCAATTTCTTTTTTTAGAATACTATTCTCAAACACCCGTGGGGTGATGATAAGTGCGTTGGACTGTCATGTCAGGTCAGGTCTTGGGTTTAAACCCTGCCTGCGCCATCTAAAGTTTTTTTCACAGGTACTGCCTCTTGCGGAAATTGACAAATCCTCCAAGAGTAATTCTTGTCATGAAAAATGCTTTCTGAAATTAGCTGTTCGAATACGGCTTAAAATTGTAGGTCCCCTCCATCCCTGACAACATTACTCGCACACGGGAATGGTTAAGAGTTGTAAGTCACTAGGCCCTAATTTATTTTTCTTCTAAAACACATAATCATCAAATTTAATTGTTAAATATCATCATTCCCATATACAGGGTCCGCCATTTAACGTTTTTTTTTTTCAACTAGTAGGTACTTATTTCGTGAATGGTAACACTTAGGCCATGTCTGATTTGACAGATAATTAATTTTATCCTTCCGCTGAACGAATATGATTGTGTGTATACGCTTGTACAACGCTGAAAAAACGCTTAGAGAAGATAACGTTTTTGCCAAATAAATCATCTTTTCAGATGAAGCTCTTTTTGATCTGGGCGGGTATGCAAACAAGTAAAATTGTCGCATTTGGGGCACAGAAAACCCGCACACATATTTAAAAGCCGATACGCCCAAAACGAGTCACTTTTTGTTGCGGATTTTGGACCAGAGGCATAATTGGGCCATTTTTCTTCAAAAATGAGAAAGGAGTGGCAGTTACAGTCAATGGCGATTGTTATCGGGCCATGTTGAACGAATTTTTGATCACAAAACGAGGAGGAGAATATTGGCAACATTTGGTTTCAACAGGACGGTGCTACGTGCCACACACTCGATGTTTTTATAACTCGATGTTTTTATAGCATTTTCAAAAAAAAAAAGATTATTTGGCGGACCCTTTATTTACATAACAGAAAACAGACTGTACTTTAGAACAGAAAGTGAAAAATCGTTTTAATGGTCTAAGCCTTTTTAACTTGCGAACCAAGAGACTGTTCGTTCTTGGAAACTCGTATCCAAACACATTTATTTTCAAAGACTACATCTTTTCAAATTATACTTAAAACTAGGTTTTGCGAGCTGAGTCCGAAATGACATAGTTAGCCAACTTTTATAGTGACGTTAGCTTCTAGACATTTTCAGACAATCCGTTTTTAAGTACTTTATTTCAAACTCATTCAATACTAGTACTATACTTAAATGAAAAGCTCGTGGTGAAAAGCTTCAAATAAATCCTTTAACTACGCAGATTCCACCTCTAAGGATTCTTCGTGTTTCTTTTTTTCTGCATTTATTTTCTTTGTTATTCACATAGACACAAAATTAGATGTCAAAAAAGCCAAATGTACATAAAAACATCATTGTTGTGGCAGTTGCCAGAGTATATCCTTACGTGAAAAGTGAGAGTCAATAAGGAAGCAATTCCAAGCAAGGATGCATTTTTATATTTAATACCTCCAACAACAACAACAACAAAAAAATCAAATTTTATTCATTAAAACTTTCAATAGCCCTTTAAACTAAAATCGAAATCAAAATCTGACCAAATACAAAGGAAAGGGTTTTTTAAGAGTGCGGTCCTATTCTCTTTCCACAATTTTGTTTTTTTTTTTTATGTAATAGTCAATGAATTGGGGAATGGCCATCTGCCAAAAGTAATCGAAAGTGCAAATGTCCTTCGGCCATAAGTTTCAAATGAAGTGTTGAAGAGCCATCAAAAATTTTGTTCGCAAATTGTTGTGGTATTATGTGATTTTATCCTCCCAAAAACTATGGTTTATTAGTTTTTCAGTTTTAGTTTTTGTTTTCCAATAATTTTTGTGTTCATATTTTGAATATGTGTCGTCGTCGAGTAGTGCCTTTTTAGTAAAATTTATCGAGATAAAATAAAGTAAAATTTTGTGGGAAGAAAATGCACACAAGAACTATGACCTGCTGAATGACCTACTATATTCTTTAAGTTTTTGGCAATTGAACCAACATTTAGCCAGCAAATCTCCGTAAGTACATGTACAGTACATTATTTGTTTCAATTAGTATAGTTCAATTTTTTCCTCATATCAGTCCCTCACCTCACTCTTTTATAATATTTTAATACCTTCACTACATATAATTAAAAAACCAGTGTGAAAAATCCTATCATCATTGTCACATCAGACAATGTAACCTAATTTCTTTAGAAAATGTACTCAAGGGCCCATCCCTCTTGAGAAATTGCCTCTAAAGGTGTCTAGTAGCTTTTTGACCCCTCTTCTCTGTAACAGTAGGTAGTTTCACTTCCTTTTCATGTGATTGTAACGTTTGTCAACTTTTCAACAACAAAAAAAAAAAGAAAAATGAAGAAATAAATTATTATTGTTGTGTATAGAAATATATAGGAACTGAAGTGCGGGTGCGGGAAGAGCAGATTTCTCATATTGTATATCGGTTTGTTAAAAATCCAACAAAATGCAAAATGTCATCGAATAGTTGCTGACAGGGCCACAGGGTGGCAGCACTAAAGTTGCGCTGGGGAGGATGGTACTTGATTGACATTTCTTTTGATACTTGAATGGGAGGCTGATAGCTTGAGTTTCACATTTCCTGTTTGTTTTAGTTTATTTTGTTGTTGTTTTTCTTTTCGATATTTTTCTCTCTTTAAAATACGCATTGTAGTTTTTGATTTATTTTTTTATTTTTTCTCGTACAGAAAAGAAACATTTTAAAAGATGACAATGTGTTGTATGGATTTCAATTAAGTGGGCATATGAAGCAAGAACCATACTTTTTCAGAGTTCCTTCGTTTTTCTATTTGTTTAAGTGAAATTGAATCAGGGAACAAACGAATTTTACGAATACAATATTATTCGGTTTCATTTTCGGCCCAGAACTCTTGAAAATATTTTAACTAGGTAGGCACCTTAATTGTTTATATACTGCTACTTTTTCAATTAATGATGATATAAAGAGTTACTAAATCGGTAATTTGTAAGATTTAAGTAAAATAGTTTAAATTAAAAAGCTTGAAGTTCCTAATAACTTAAATATCAAGTAATGTTGCAAAATTACTGTTTTCTAAAAGGAAGATTAATTTTTACAGAATGTTTCTGCCGCTTGCGACATTTGAGTTTCGTTACAAGATATTTTATCCCTAAAGCTCATTGCAAAACATTCTTAACTGCTGGAATATATAGAAATTTGTAAAGGATGTTGTTTTCAGTGGTATTGAAATTTGAAATTGAATAAAACAATGATAATTCTTTGTATAATTCACATGAAATTTACTGTCTGCATTATAAGTTATATATCGATCAAGTTCCAATGTAACATATCCACAAGGCCTGGGCTCTCAGCAGCTTTGAACCATTTAAATCTGCAGAACCAGATGGCATTATACCAGCCGAATTACAAAAGGCCTTAGATATTTGCATCAATCTTTGAGGAAATTTTTAACAGCTGTTTATATCTGGTTCATATTCCCTCGGCATGGAGAGAAGTAAAAGTTGTTTTTATAACCCAAAGCAGGAAAATGCTCGTAAGCCAATCCTAAAGATTTACGACCTATAAGTCCATCATCATTCCTTCTTAAGAGCTTAAAAAGATTTATTGTTATGCATTTAAGGACAAGTATTGATGCAAGACTTCGGTCTATGTCTCAACATGCCTACTGTAAAGGAAAATCGGTGGAAACGGCGTTACACAAATTAGTACGCACCATCGAATACTTCCTCCATCATAGAGAATTCACTATGGTTGCTTTCCTTGACATCGAAGGTGCTTTTAACAACATGGTCACATCTGCAATCACATCTGCACTAACATCTCTGAACGTAGAAAGTTCGCTTGGGGAGTTTTATGCTAACTAACAGAACAATTAACTCAAAACCGGGCAACTCTTCTGCCAGAAGTTTTGTTAGTAGAGGTACACCGCAATGTGGTTGTCTATCCCCTCTTCTCTGGAACCTTGTGGTAATTGAATTCCTAACTAGTCTGAATGCGGAGGGTTTCAGAGTGATTGCCTATCTGGATGACGTTGCTATATAGTGATTTCAGGAAAGCATCTTAACACCCTAAAAGAACTCTTACAAAATGCCTTAGACAAACTAGTACTTTGGGCTGATCGGTGTGGACTGGGTGTCAACCCACACAAAACCGAATTAGTCCTATTTTCGAGGAAATATAAAATTCCATTTGTTAACCCTCCCTATGTTAAAGGAATCTAGTTAAAGTTCTCAGCCGAGGCTAAGATCACCCATGTATAAGCGGATCGCTTTGAACGACACCATCTATCCTACTCTACCTAACACCTCTTGATATACTTAGCAAACAAATAGCTGCAAGCTCTGCTATTCGCCTCAAAGCTTCATCGCAGTGGGTTAAGAACAATATTGGGCACTCCGTAATTCATAAGTATTTAGAATCAATTCCAAAGCAAGTCTAAAATATCTTAAGGGTTTTCGCTTATTGTCCCTGGTAAGACGATTTAGTTTGAGAATATAAAACCATTTACAAAAAATTCAAAAATGTTCGAGATATTCATAATAAATGTTACTTATTTCTAGAATCGCACAATGGATCCATCACCAATTACAGTAACTAGTGTGGCAGTAATTGCTATTTTAGTTTTTATGGCAGTTTTAGCCTGTCACTATTTAAGTCCAAAAACAACATCATGGATTCTGTCCAGTAAAGAAGAGACAATACGATTATCTAAAAATAAACTTTTTAACGCCAATGGATATCTGGTTTGTTAATTTAAATATATTTGTTAAGTCCGCATTGTTCACTAACTTTGTAAATTTTAAATACATATAGATTCACTCGGGCTCTGATTTTTTACTTAGCTCTAGTGGCAGTTTCAAAAGATTCGATTCGGTAGATCGTGATTGTAAGGATATTGGTCAAAATACAACCCATATGCCGCTATGGAATATCCCACAATCAGATATACCACCACAGCCACTTCGACCAGCTCCAGCACCAATTCCCAATTCGAAAATAAACGAAGAAGAAACCGAAGATTTGGAAAATGAATTCATTACAAAAACAACCGCTTCCATTTCACAACAATATCATCCGCTTATCAAACAATCTGCCACAGTAAATGCTCTTCCAAATAGTCATTCAACTTCCAACATTGACGTTCCATCGCTCAAACGTAACCTCTCGACTCCTTTGAATTTTGAAATAAAAACATCCACAACAGCAACTGCCATACCAAGGCCGACAATTAAACGCATAGGCACAGCACCCAATGGTCAATTGATAAATCTCTCCGAAGCAGCCTTTAAAATCCAACAAAAAGGCGAAGAAATGCAACGTTCCAAAAGCACCAATCCATTTTTAAACAACCAAACCAATCAAACAAAATTCGCTGCTGCAAGTCCACCAACTTCACCATTGACAACCATCAACGAGATCTGCCAACTAAGTCCGACCGAAAAACCGTTGGAAATGAAAATTCCTATAACCGATGACAATACAAACAAAAATCCATTTACAACTGTTGAACTTCCGTCACAGGAAAATCAAATAATAAACCTTTCATCAGACACGGTGACGGCATCGGCAACGGCTGCGGCACCCGTAAATAATGATGCACCCAAGGAAACATTTATCAATGCAATATTTGATTTTATAAACCAAATGCCTGCCAGTCAGAATATGTCACTGCCTTTAAACTACCAACTATCAAACACCAATTCAGAAGTAGCGACGTCAGCGCCAGCAGACGATTCTGGCAGAAAAGCCTTCTTTCAGTTCAGGAATAGATCGTTCTCGGAAACCGAAGCAACAGAAATTGACTTGAAACAATTCTGCAGCAATAGCAATCCGTTCAAACGCAAAGGGAGTGTTGAAATTCAGAAGACCACTTCGGAGGAAGTTCTTTCGTCGAGAAATGGCAATATTCCTCCGTTTCGACGCCAGTCTTCTGTTGGCTTTGGAATTGGTCGACGAAATAGCTCACAAACTTCATTGGACAGTGATAAGGGATCTTTGGACAGTATAATATTGCAGAGGGCTATTTCATGTGATTCCGTCAATTCGGAGTCATCTGTTCTGCTTTCGGACCTGGAGCAGCCAACACCGGAAATCACAGGATATTTGTGTGTGGGACTTCATTGTGATAAGTTCGTACCTATAGGACCAAGTATAATTTTGACAGTTATTATTGTTTTCAATATTTTGCTTTTAGAAATACAATTACAAATCAAAGTGTCGATATTGTCGTCAATGTCATGGAAGTTAAGGAGATTGCCGGATATACAAATCTATATCCTTTCGATACATTTGTTCGAATTTATTTAGTACCAGACCAAGCAAATGCTGTTCAAACTAAGGCACGCTAAAGAGTAAAGTTAAAATGTTTATGGTATTGTAATAAGTTTATGTTCTCTTCCAAAAGGTTATCAGAGATTCTTTGACACCAAGCTTTAATGAAACATTCACTTTTCAAATGAAGAGACGACAAGGACGACATTCATTATGGTTTCATCTTTATCATTGCGGAAATGTTCACACCTTGATTGGTAAATTTTTATTCAAAAACTTTAAAACTAATCAAATTGAAATGATAATTTAACTTAGGTGAATCTGAATTGGAAATTGATGAAATTGTTCGTCCATTGACAACGTGGCTTCCATTATCGGATTCTAGAAAACAAAAAGCCAAATGGGGTGAATTAATGTTTTCACTAAGTTATTTACCAACAGCTGAACGACTTACCGTTGTTGTTGTTAAAGCACGAAATTTAAAATCCAATGAACAACTTGCAACAGTAACAACAGCTGGCAATGATATTCAAGGAATTTTTATTAAGGTAAGTACAAAATATATATTAAGGCGTGACTTACTTCCTCATGGTGAAAACTTGTTGGAAATGTCAAAAAAGACAATTCCCAGAAAATTTGAGCACTTACATAATATTAATATTTAATAATCACCTAAGGCACTTTGTGAGGTTTTCAAATATTTGATCTTTATTTGTTAATTTTTATAGCTCCCCGGAATTTCATTGTATTATTTTGCCCAGTGAAAAGGTTTTCTCAGAATTGAACACTCTACAAAAGTTTTTATTGCGGTTTATCCTTAACTTTCACCATACAAATTTCATTTTTTTCCTAAAGGGTGGTTAAATTTTAAGGGCCGTTATTGATTTTGAAAAAAACACAAATTATTTAGGAAATTATGGTCATTTTTTTATTTTGATAACATTGGTTAAATATCGACCGAATTGCCTGCGCGACTTAGACGGCAGACCTCCATCAAATGGTCTCAATTTTCGATGACGCTGAGGCATAGCTCTTGAATTGTTGTTGGCTCATCAACGTAAACAAATATGAACCTATTATTCCGCCAGCACATAAACCGCCCAAAGCAGCCACTCTTTGTAGGTGTGCATTGGTTTTTCAATAATTACTCTTGTATACGCCCAAATACGGCAATTCTTCTTATGGACAAATCCACTAAGGTGAAAATGTGCCTTATCACTGAAGATGATTTTCTCAAAAACTGATCAACCACAGTTGCCATTGTGGCAAGAAACGACCATTGACGACGCTTGAAATGGTCAATCCCACCTTGTAAGCGCGTAAATGCAAGTCTTTATACAAAATGTTCATCAACGACGAGCGTGAGAGCATGCACTGGTGTTTTCACATCTCCTACAGTCCCGGTTTGCTCAAATTTTTGAAATATTTTTCGGATCATACTAAGCCTGGAAATGATTACATGGTTCAAATTGAATTAGTCTGAAATTGAGAAATGTCAAATGAAATGCAGGAAAAAAAAACTTGACGTTTAGGTGTGGCTCACATTCAACATCGGCTCTTAAAATTTAACCACCATTTATTATATCCCGAAAATGACAGAAAAAATGATTCCTTCTAGGGCAACCAAAAATATGTTCGAACATATTTTTTGTTAAAATCACTATTAAAGCAAGACTGTGATAGAAATGCGTTTCATTGAAATCTTCGTCTTTTAAACGTCATCTGTTAGGGCATATTTTTGCATATTTCACTGAAAATGCATATTTTTGCATTTTTGCTTTCAAAAGGCATATTATTGCATATTTTTACTTTTTTTTGTAAAGGCAAGCAATAAAAACAAAGCATTAATAAGAACAAAAAGACGAAACAAAAAATCAGAAAAAAATTAAAGCTCCATCCAGAGTGAAAACTTTTACAGACATAGAACCTGGACTGGAACTTCCTCCACAACCAATCATAACGCGATGGGGGACATGGCTCGAAGCGGTGAATAACTACGCCAAGCATTTTGAAAAGATTGTTCGGATTTTTGATGCTTTTGACAACGAGGAAGTTGCATCAGTAAAAATTTGTAAAGATCTTCTTAAAAAAAAAAACAGAATTGAAAGCGGATTAATTTTTTTTTTTTTGGCATCAAGCTATGGGTTTCTAGTGACATCAATTTCAAAACTTGAATTACCTGGTTTATCGCTCAATTCCAGCACACAAATTATAAGTGATGCGGTGAAGACAATCTACAGCATTAACAGCAAGGCTGCGAAATCAGTGAAGAAAAAAATAGAAAATGTAATCGAAAAAAATGCTGGCTTTGAAAAACTAAAAATAATTTCAATGGCTTTGCCAGGAGAGAAATCTATAGCAGTTGAAGACTATACAACTGCTGAAGTTTTAGCATTCAAATACGCTCCGATCACTTCTGTTGACGTTGAACGGAGCTTTTCCATGTATAAAAGTGTTTTTCGATCAAACAGACAAAGTTTCCTTTTCAAAAATTTGAGTGAAATGTTAGTTATTTATTGCAACAAAAATTTGCCATAAATTTTTTTATTGATCGCTGGCATTAAAAAATTTCTTTTATACAAAAATGAATTTGCTTTGTTAACTTTGTTTTTTTTTTCTTTCTTAAATATTATATGTGTGCGAAGTTGAACTATTTGCGACTAAACAAATCTTTTGGATGTTTTATTTATCTTCAAAAAGTTGGAGTGAAGAAGAAGAGTTTTGATTTTTCTCTTTTTGATTGGTATTGTTCTTATTAATTAATTTCCTAAAGCAAATAACGCTTCTTATAAACCCCTTTTACATTTATTGAGCATATTTTGAGGTCATATATTTGATTTTTAAGGGTATATTATAAGCGCTTAAAACTAGTTTTTTAGGACATATTTTTGGTTGCCCTACATCACCATATCGCTGAGATTTATATTTTTTGCGAGATACTTGTCGTTAAAGTTAAAGTGAAATTCATTTTTTAAAAATGTTTGAACCAAATTTTAGAAAATATCGCAAACTTCAACAACTAACATCTTCAAAACTATAATTCTTAGCAATATGTTGCTGAAGACTTTTTTGTAGGAAATTGAATTTCGTGTAAAAATATGTAGGATTTCTTCTGTTGGCCCTACCATTTTCGAGATATTGGCAGAAGAATGAGACAGTTTTGAAAACTACCCCGTTGGTGAGAGCCAAAATTAAACCGCAATGAACACTATTGTAAAGCGTTCAATTCTGAGAACACCGTCATCTCAAATGTTTTTAGGGAATTGTTTATTGTTTTTTTTTGAGATTTTGAACAAATTTCCACCAAAGGTCCGAACAAAATAGTCACAAACAAAGCTCACTAATATTTATGTATTATTCAGAGTTTATAAATTAATTACCATACTTTTTTTCCAAAAACAAAAGGCCTATTTATTGAAAGACGATAAAAAAGTTTTCAAAAAGAAAACCTCTCTAAAACGGAAAGATCATCGTTGTCCAATATTCAATGAATCAATGATATTCAGTATTCCACCATATGCACTGAATTCTGTTCATATCCGATTGACGGTAATGTGTGCAACAGGTACTGAGGTTCTTCCATTGGGCCATGTTATAGTTGGTAGTACAACAACAGGCAAAGGCCTAAGACATTGGCATCAAATGTTATCGAGTCTAAGGAAACCTGTTGCAATGTGGCATATATTGAGATATGCTTCAATAACAACAAATAATGAGCGAAATGATAAAAAGGGGATTTTTATTGAACGATAAGTTATTTATAAGTACCTCATCTTAATGCAAATGCGGCTTATTTGTATTTTTGTTCAATTATCAATACCCAACAATAGATTTATTGTTATAATAGTAAACATCACATATTTATCACCCAGTGAAAAATAAAAATTATTTTATTTCCAACCAACCAATTTCCGGGAGTTGGATGGCGTATCCATAAAACAAAACAAAAATTATAAACTAAATACAAAAATTATAACAATTTTTCATACATTTTTCTAATGCCGACTACCAGTTCCAAGAACTTCCTAGAAATATGAAACAAATAATAATATGTATAAACTATACCTGCATGACTAAAATGGAAATATATTATTATTAATAAAATTATCAAAATAAATGTACCAAAAAGAAAAAGGATAAACCATAATAGTGATGAACTCTTGCTTTAATAGACAAATTTAACAAAAAACAAAAAATATATTTATATTTAGTATACAAATCATAAAATATGTTACATGTCATTTAAATATATTTACTTAAGTCGTTCCTTTGGTTTTGAGGTTGTGAGGTATTCCAATCCAATGCTGCCAACTTCTCATATGGTCTCAAATGGAAGTAGATAAGATTTGCATGAAAAACATTCAACGATAGAAAAGTTATAATTTCCAGTTAATAAGTCTTTAAGTAAGGGATGACATATTGAATGTTTTCATGCTATGTTTCCAAGTTTGATGTACTATAAACAAAAAAACATAGAAAACATTGCAACTAAGACGTTTTCTGGGAGTATTTCGGAAATTTTGATATGAAGTCAGCGAGCGAAGCAGTACCAAGAAAAATCCAGAGAAAATATTGAAAAACTAAATTAAATTTTTAAAAATTAAATCAAACAACTTTTCAATCGGTGAATGTTGTTAATAGTTCAACAAAATAAGGGTTTCAACTTGGAATGAGAAATAGTAAGCTGGAAATGTGTGTATACCTTGCTTTTGATATTTTACGCATTGTGTAAAAAGTCTCATAAAACCTTGTGCCCACGTCGCGTCGTCGTAAGTTATGGCCCACCAAAAATAGCAGAAAGAACCTTTTTGAGATTATATCCGTTTCTATTGTTCCAATGGTATTAACACCTTTACAAAAATTAACAAGCATGCTAAAATGTTTTTGTCTCTATGCTCTATCAGTTCTTCAGACGCTCAACTGTTTCGGAAACAGAGGGCTCCCTAAATTTTGAAATAAAAAAAAAGTCAGTTAGGAAAAATTACTTTTTCTTCAAAATATTAACAGCTGAGCTAGAAATCTAATATAAATTATGCCTTTCTTCAAATACAATAATGTAACGGACATGATTTAGAGTTCCAGTAATGAGGCTGGGTGTTTAAAAATTGATTTCTAGAGCTAATTACAAAAATTTTACCATTAGCTTCAGATTAATTACTTAAAATGATGTTTTTATCGGAAGAATATACAATATACATATGTGATCCACGCTGTGAATGATGAAGAAAGTGGTTGCAATGGATTTAAGGTATACAGGAATTTATTTTGGAGCCACTCCGGTTGGATTCCATTTGATAACAAGTTTAATTATTAGACTTTTCATAAACATTAATATTTTAACCGACAATTTAATTTTAAATAAGTGTTGAGCTTTGTACTCTTATTGTTCTCTATTTTTAAAGTGGTTTAAAGCACGAAAAAAAAATATTTAGACACACATTTTAGCAAATTGTATACTTGACAATTTTCATAGAGATGTAAACACCATTAGAATAATAGCAACTGAGGTAATCACGACTTTCGCAAATTTTTGGCGGTCCACAACTTACGAAGCGGACACGAGAATTTTTGAGACTATTTACAAATTGTTGAAATCAAAAAAAGGTTGATTTATATAAGTTTTCAGCTTACTTTCTCTCATTCCAAGATTGTCCCCTATTTTACACCTTATTTTACTGCACTATAAGCTAACTTCACTAAATGAGTCCATAATTAGGTACTTGACAACATCCAATGGAAAACGACTCTTAGTATTGTTATTTATTTTTATTTTTCATCAATTTGCATTAAATTTATTTGTGAGATTAAATTTAATTTTTGTTGTTGTTGTAGAACTTTTCATAATTTTGCGGGTTTTGACAAAACCGATATGTGGATATTTAATTGGAAGATTTGTTTTAAATTTATTTTAAAAAGCCCTAATTGCTAAACCGAAACTTATACATACTAAGTTATGTGACAGTAGATTAAGCTCTTATATCGGTTTTTATTTGGCAATTAGGAAACCTTTCCTTACATTTGGAAAAATGACAGTTTTGACTCTTTAAATATAAGAAATTTGCGTCTGAAATGTCAAACTTGACAATTATCAAATTATGCTGAAAATTTTTGTTGAGATTATGAACATGTTTTTAATCTTCGGAATAAGCTGATTAAAAAAAAGTGTCCAATGTCAGTGATAGATTCCAGTTTGACAATTAAAAATGACACTTATGTCTCATAAAAGTCATTGCGTTAATGAACAATTGTACGTATAATTTTTGCAAATGGTGGCAAATGTCAATTTTACTTTGACACATGGCTTGAAGTAAGAAGGTTAAAATGTCTGAAATAAAGCATTTAACTTTGTATCATGGATACAATGGCTGCGTTCAATCTCGTGTTGAATAGGGTATCTTGGATTGGTGGATTTTTAGATACCTTGTTGAACGAGTGAGATAGCTGTATTGAGATAACTGTCAACAAATAAAAACAACTTTCAGCTGTTCACAAAAAGCAGAGAAACATTTAAGCTTCGAAGTCAAAATTGTTTTAATATAAAACATTTATTGGATAGATAATTCAACTGATTCGTCGGACGATGATGAATTGATAGGTGCGTAACAATTTAATGAATAAGAGATAACCTTAATCTGTAATCTATGTTAAATTTCCTCTTAGCTCAATTAGAATTCTATACGATTAACAATTTACTTGCCAAATCTCTGGTTTTAAACGTTTAACAAAAAACAATTAGCTTCTTCATCGTCTATTATGTACAGAACATCCTCAAATACAACTTCAACTAACATTTTGTATCTTTTTGTTTACCAACAAATACAAAAAGTTGAAATCAATTTTTAAGTTTCTTGAAATTCAACCATGTGTTGAATCAGCTGTTCTGTCAGATACCTACATACCCCAGAAATTCTGAGATACCTTTGGATTCCTTTTTTGACATCTCACCTGTTTTTGATCAGCTGCTATTTTACACGTAAAATACTAACACAAAGGAATCCGGATACCCTATATGGCTGAGATTGAACGCAGCCAATATGTATGTACATATGTTTCTTTTAGCGAAATAATTCATAGGCGGGTTAAGCTTTTGCGTTACGTTGTAAAAATAAAAAAATTAAACAATACCATTTAAGGCGCCAGTTATAGCTATCATTGGTTTTCATCATTGAAAACAAACATTGGAATTTTTTTGGCAGGTCGTTTATAGCTTTCATTAAAAACTTCTGTCATTGAAAAAAATTTCCTGATTGAAAGCCACCAAAAAATTTTTACTGACAGAAATCTGTGAAATTGAAACACAAATCAGTGGAACGATTCGTTTCACTTTTGAACATAAAAGTATCAGCTGTTCAGGAAAATGAATTTCCGTCCGGAAAATAGAAAAATACATTTTTAGAGAAAAATAAATGCGTAATTACACTTTTTTTCTCAAAAAAAAATTCTTTGTGTGATTTCCGATCGATCAGTACATAATTTTCATTTCTAATCAAAGGGAAACACCGTCAAATATCGATTCAAAAATTTTTCCGGATCGATTTCAATGATAGCTATAACTGGCGCCTAAGTAGCCCCCTCGTTGAAATTCGTAGCATGTGATTCTTTTGAGGTAATTTTAACCACTTTTCCGCAAGTTCCTAGTTACAATAATTTTAACATGTTTTTAATTGTTAAGTTATCCACTATCGCAAGTGGCAAATTTTCAACAAATACTATGACACTCCAAATGACAGATTAATTTGTCTGATGTCAAATACCAGTGCTACCAACTTCAAACCAAGAAATAAATGAAACTTCATATACGATTTTTCTTCAGTGGAAATGAGACAATTACCTTGAATTTGTCAAACGTCAAGTTTGAGAGGAATTTTCACATATTTCTAACCATTAATAATTATTAATTATTACGGTTCCATTTTGAATGGAATTATTAAAGCGGAACCAAAAGTTTGTAAAATATAAGCTATTGCAGTTGTTAGCAATGTCTTAATTTCTCAACTTAACAGTAAATCCGTCCTTTCAATTTAATATTTGGTGAAACTTATTTAACTTATACAGGCGAGATTTTCAAGAGGAATTACAACGTCCTAGTCTATTTAAGCTTTAATTGAAGTTCATTTTTTGAGAAACTATATTATTTTATCAGTGTCAAACTTTGTCTTAATATTTCTCACAAGTAAATTTAATAAAAAATTAAAATTTAAAAAAAAAATAATAATTTTTTGGACCAAAGCTCTTGACTATCTCTTAACCAAAAACAAACATTAAAAAAAAAAAACGAAAGAAATTTGAAAACAAACTTTTCATCCTAAAAATACCAATTCAAAATCAAAATAAAAAAATGAAAACAAAAAATAATACATGTAATAAAATTTATTGTTAAATCTTTCATCTCAACAAACCCATTAAAATTATATATTAAAATAAAAACATTTCACAACCAACTAAAATATAGTACATACAGTATAAGTTTCTACTTACCTAATCACATTTTTATACCTCCTAATGAGTGAAATGAAAATAAAAACCAAAAAATTAAATCTAAAAGGTTCATACACAATTATTATTACGAATTAATTAAAAAATACATAACCTACCATAAAATATCTAAAAGAAAAATTTTATTATTATTATTATTATTATTGCGACTTGTGGCAATCAGTAAAAACATTGGAAAGCTACCGTTCGACTGTGTCCTTTTATTTATTTTTTATTTTTTTAAAACTAAACAAAAATTAAATTTAAAAAAAAAAACAAAACTATTTTATTTCAATAATGTTGTGATAATGGATATACCTTTCAGAAAAAAAGCCTTCTTCTAGAATTAAATACAAAAATAAATTAAATTAAAGAAAAAAAAAACAAAACAAAAGAAAAAGCATATAATGAAAACAAAAATATAGTTGAATTGTTGGAATTTTAAATTAATTATATTACATTAAACTGTAATAACAGCAAAACAAATAAAAAAAACGTTGTGTTTTAAGAAAATATATTTAATAAAAGTTAAAGCAATAAATAAATAATTTTAACATCTTTTGTTATAGTTAAAGCTAAGAAATATTTAACAAAACAAAAATGAGTATATATTATACAAATATATATATATATATATATATATATATATATATCTTATTGAATTGATTTAAAATATAAATATATATACTATACTTTTTATATAGATTAAGTGAATTTATAATCATATAAAATATTATTATTTAATAAAAATTATATAATTTATTTAATTTGGTAAAGCGTTGGGAATTAGACAATATTTATTTTCACTAGTTTTAGTTTTACATATTTATGTAAGTATTTAGGGACGTACATATGCAAAAATATTGAATTTATTATTTTAAGTTGATTACTGTTACATACTTGTGTATGTTCTCCAGGATGTGCATTTATATTTCAAAATACTTGTATTTACAAAATAAAAAATATCTACATAGGAAAGTATTTTTTGTATTATAGGTAAGGCGGTTTTTTGAGACAGGTATTTAAAGAACTTAACACAAACATGACATAAAACATTTCAATTTGTTCATAGAATTTGTTAAACTTCAACTTTCGATTTTTGAGGGTTTCTTAGTTCAATATATCGAAGTCTAGAGGGTTTTTATAATCCAAATTTCGTATTTGCGCTCCTAAGATATTAAAATGCAGATTTTAAATTAGAATTCCATTTCATATAAAGTCTTTTTCTAAAAAATATGATTGATTAAACTTCAAGATTAGTCAAAACAGAAAAGATGGATCTTATTTAATCTTGAATTTTGATTTTTTTTACTTTACATCGAATTCCAATAACTTTCAATATTGTTTTCCAATCAATTTTTTAAGAATAAGAGGTTTTATTTTGAAACTAAAAAGAAAATGGTGGCGCTAGGGTTTGAACTAGGGCCTCACCCAACAAACTTCTCCATGTAGCTCGGTCCCTAGTTAAATGTCTCCAATTTTGCACTCCAAGTTGCTTGAGGTCACTTTCCACTTGGTCGCGCCACCTGATCCACGGTCTGCCTCTACTACGCTGTCCTGTGGGTGTGGATTCGAAGACCCAGCTATCTCGGTCGTTGGACTTTTACTCTTCTGGCTAAGTTTACGTCGCCGTACAGCTCGTCGTTCCATCTTCTCCTTCTATGCATACGGGACGGGACCGTAGATCACACGAAACACTATTCTCTCGAAACGACCCAAGGTACTTTCATCCGCGGTTGTCATAATCCATGCTTCTGCACCGTATAGCAGGACGGGAATGATGATGGTCTTATGGTCGCTCAAGAGAGGGCTTTGCTAATCAATTGATTTCTAAACCCAAAAAAAAACAGCGGTTAGCAAGAGTACTTCTTCTTTTGATCTCAGCGCTGGTGTTGTTTTCTGCGTTCATAGCGGAGCCTAGGTAGACGAAGTTCTTAACTACCTCAAAGTTTCGTCTGTCGATGATGACGTTTTGACCGAGACGTCAAGTCGGGGTTTTAGGTCCTTTCTTGATGACATCATGTACTTTGTTTTGCCCTCATTAACCAATTAACCCATTTTTGCCGCCCCTGCCTCAATACTCACAAAAGCCCCATTGACATCACGCTGAGTTTTTCCGACTAGGAATTGGACAGACTTTTGAAATATAGTACCTCTAGTGTTGACTTGGGAGCTCTGTACTATTTTTTCAAGGACGATGTTAAAGAAATCGCATGACCTCGCATCACCTTGTCTTAAGCCTTTTTTGACATCGAAAGGTTTTGTTAAGTTGTTTCCACCCTTTATGGAGTAGCGTGATTTCTCCATGGTCATCCTGCACACACGGATGAGTTTGGCCGGAATGCCAAAACTAGACATGGCTCTATACAGCTCTTCCCTGTGGATGCGTCATATGCGGCCTTGAAATCGATGAAAAGATGGTGGGTGTCGATTTAATGTTCTTGGGTTTTTACCAGGATCTGCCGTAATGTGAATATTTGATCGACTGTGGATTTTCCTGGTCTAAAACCACACTGATAAGGTCCTATCAGGTTGTTGACGATGGGCTTTAGACGTTCACATATTACGGCAGAGAAGATTTTGTAAGCGATGTTAAATAGACTGATGCCTCTATAGTTGGTGAAGTTTAGAGGGTCTCCTTTTTTCAGAATCGGGCAAACAATGCTTAGGTGCATGCTCCTTACCAAATTATCTCCAGCAGCTTTGAAGAGCTCGGCATTCAAGCCATCTGCTCCCGCCCGCCGCTTTTGTTAGACTTCAGCTTAGATAGGTAAATGGTCATATCATTTTCATAAAATTTGCTGATTCGCACATTTGCGGCTGCATGACCTCCATCCAATCTTGAAGGTTTTGAATCAACTGTGGAGAATTGACATGGACCTTATCTTTCACTTGGTCCCAAATAAAAAATTCTAAGAGCCCTATTTTACAAGTTAAAAATAAACGTCGTTAACAACAACTCATGTCTTCGAATTCCATTCATACAAAGTCATTAAACAAAGCTCGGTAGGGCAATCCAACCACCATTATAGTTGCACTCTTTCTAGAATGAATAAGGTCGCTTCACACCTCCATCCAAAAAAAACGCAACAAACATTGATGCGAACCTTTTCATCATTCTTGGATTTTTCGAACTGCTTATTAGATAAGTTTCCGATGTAAAAATGGGCCAGAGTTTTGTTTTTGATAAAAATTCAGCAACACTTTGCTTGAGCTTGAGTTCTTGTTTTAAATTAACTCTAAAATATGGTGTAATGCTGTTTTTGGAATACCTCAATTCAAAATGTCAATGAAGAATCAACATACTTAAGTTTTGTTATTAGTTTTGACAACTTCCATGAGTTATAGTAATGGCGTAGTTTAAACTTGTCAAATTTCAAAAGATGACAGCTTCAAAAATGACAGCTGTTCAAATAGTGGGCTATTCAAAATGAAACCTCTTATTATAACATTTATAACAAATTGAAAGCTATAGTTTTAAAAAATTTAAATAAAGGAGAAAAAAGAACTTCTTTAAAAATGTTTTATTGTATTTGACCTAAAACTAATAATAGACTAAACCTACTTTGCAAAAGTAAAAAATAAAAAACTTAAAAAAAAACAAGATAATTGTGTATACAATTTCTTAAACAATTTCTTCCAATATTAGCACAATGAATTTAGCCTATATAGAAAAATGCACACCTTTATAAACTTAAAAAAAAAAAAAACATATCTATCTTTTTAAGTTTTTTTTAGAATATTCAACTCATAAATGTTATTTGTTTTATAAGAAAATACATTTAATTTATAAAAATGAAACAAAAAATGAGAGTGAACAAGAAAGCAATATTATTTTTAATTTAATACTTCTTATTTGAAGATTTTGATTAAATAAAATACAAATAGACTTATATTTAATGTTTTATTGTAAAGAAGATGTAGAAAGTTTTCTTTTTTTTTTTACTAATTTGTTTAAGGCAATTGCGATTTTACATATTTTAATTACGTAAATATATATGACAATAATATAATGACAGACAAAATAAGCTTTTATGTAACGACTTCGTCTTCTTCTTCTTTTCGTCTCTCTTTCTATCTCTTCATCTCTATCTCTCTTTCTCTGCTTTGCGTGAATTTAAAATTTAAGTTAAATTTTTATATAGTTTAAAACTTAAAATTAATCTAAAAAAGTGTTTGATTGATCGTTAGTCGAGACTGTTAAAGTTTAAAAAAAATGTATTGTAATCTGTTTTGAAAATTTAACTTTTTAAAAATGAAACGTATTTTTTATTTTACCTATGAGTGTTGTATTAGATATTAAATATAAAATTAGTGAAATGTTAATTCGACTTAACAGATATTAAGACACCAATTTACAAAACAAAAAAAATATTAAAATCGATATTGACCGAAATAATTTATTTATTACTTCCAAAAAAATATATAAATTTTGTTTATAATGTAGGAAGTATTGAAATATGAAAACGGATTTAAATCTTATTTGGTTCTAAAGGAAAAAATACCTTTTTGTGATTGAAATTGCGTAATTGAGAAACAAAACTCGCCATATTCAAAAAGTTTTTTTTTTAATTTTTAATTGAAACAAAGGCTAAAAAAGAGAACTCAAAACAATATTTTGATTTATATAATTTAAAGTGCTTCAACTTAATTAACTTATATACCAATATTTAAATATGGTAAGTTTTGTTTCTTTACAACGCAATAATTATTTAACTTTTTAATATTATTTACTCGACGCAATATCTCAAGGTGCTAATGAATTAATTTAGCAAAATTTTCACTTCTATATTTCAAATTTTATGGAAACTATTATAAAAAAGCTAGTTTATATAATATAACACAGAATTATATAAAAACAAACCAAAACAAAAAAAAATGTTGCAAAAGTCTTAAAAATATTGATTAAAAGAAAGAAACAAAAAACAAAAATATTTACTATAGATTATATTATATATTATACATAAATTATATTGATTGATTGAAAACACATTTGTAATTTCGTTATTTATTCGAAGAAAAAAAAAAAAAAAAAATTAAATATATTGTTATACGAAATAATTTCTTCTTTCTTATTGTTAACGTGTTAAAATGCAGGAGAAACTTATAACAGGTAAATTGATTTGGTAAGAAACGTTCGAACTCACAATTTTTTCTACTCCGTAGGGTAAGTAGGAAAAAGAGCACGTAAAATTAATAAAAACCATTTGTATGGTTGTGAAATTACGTAATTGTCAAAATTTTAGGTTAGTTGAAGATACTGGACAGGTTCAGACAACATAAGACACTCAGAACTTAACTTCACAAACCTCTACCTTCAGTTTATCCTGCCAAAAACAATTGTTGTTTTCAAAACACTTCTTAGGCAAGCTACAAGTCTATCACGAATTGTATTTTGTATTGTAGAGAAGTATTACTTATTTCTTTCTAATTTTATTTCACTAGAAACCCTTTTACACAAAACAATAAATGGAATTGTGCATAAAATAAATAATTTACAGAGTAATAAAGTTCAGATTTTAGTTGAATGAAAAAAATATGATTAGCTGTCATTTTGACATTTGTATACTTGACTTAAAGGTTAGGGAGATTTATCTTGACTAACTTTCCAGTCTACTTTTTAGTGAACTTTTCAATATAGTTGCCATTTTTATAGGAAGCCATTTTTTGGCAGATGGCCAATCAGCTACTAGGAATGTGCCTTACCTTCAAGTCTCTTATGCCGTCTAAACCTATCCACAGTTTTGAAGATATTCTCTTTCTTCGTTCAATTTTGACATTGGGCAGGTTTAGATAACATAAGGGACTTCATTTGCAGTCAACTGCATTCTTTGAACGAAAATTTTGACCAAGGTAGGTAACTAGTTAGTTTTTTTAAGTTTCATACGTTTGAAACTCAGAACTTTACTTGACTAACCTTTACCTTCAGTTTATCGTACAAGAACTACAAAAACCATCATTGTCTACAAAACACACCTCAGGCAAGCTACAAGCCCATCACGATTTGTATTTTGTATTTTAAATCCAATATTTCTTATCTCTTTTCCAATTTGACAGGGAACCCTATAACACAAATTTATTGAATGGAATTGTGCAGGAAATAAATAAATCATAGAGTAGTAAAGTTCAGTTTTCAGTTAAATGAAAAAAAATATGATCAACTGTCATAATTGACATAAATAGACTTGACTTAATAGTTAGTGAGATTTTTCTTGACTAACTTTCCAATAAAATTGCCTTAATTGGAAGGCAATTTTTTGGCAACTGGCCAATCAGATATTAAAAACTCGCCTTACTTACAAGCCCCTTATGTCGTCTGAACCTGCTTAATATACCGATAACAGTCTTATGGTTCATTAACGTGAAAACACGTCTGATTAATGTCGTTAAGTTTCGTTAAGTTTTGTAACTTTCATAAAATTAATCAAAAGCATTGGTATGGATGTGAAATAACGTAAATTTCAAACTTGTTAGGTTACAAAAAAAATTATTTCTTCGTTCAATTTTGACATTGGTTCGGTTAAAACTTAAGTGCCAAACGTTTTAATTGATGTTTGCTTTAGTAATAACCTTTTTTTTTTTGTTCTGTTTTGAAATGTATTGCTTGTGCTCGATAAAGACGTTCATAAATATAAAACGGTTTAATATGGTTGTTTTAACGATATCCTCTTTTTTCGTTCAGTTTTGTCTTTAGCTTTGGCTAAGTTAAGACGTAAATGTCAAATTGTATTAATTTATGACAGCATTTGATTTACTTTTTGTTTAACGCCAACCACTTTTTTCGTTCGGTATTTAAATTTCAAAACTCTAAGCAACCAGAAGCGCTATTTGTTTCCTATTTGTTTATTTATTCATTTATTATTTAATTCATCTATCGATAAATAATTTTAGTAAGTCAGAAAAAAAACATTTTCTGTCAAAAGACACTGGATGTAACAATGTTAAAAAATAACAAAAAAAAAACAAAAGTTTAACAAAATATTAATAATAACATTTTGTGTAGAATACAACAAATATTAAGTAAATATCCTTCTTTGTTCTCAAGATATCTGAGTCAAAAAACATTTTTCATCAGTTTTTCTTGTTATTTTTGTAGGTTTTGGTTTTTGTAAAAAAAAGTTGTCAATTGGATTTTTCTAAAAACAGACATACGCACGAACGCACCCACATGGATACACAGATATCTCTCTAAAATCCCTTCATTAAGATTCTGGGGATCTTGAAAAGGCGATAAATGTCAAAATTATCAATTTGACAAATCGGACCGATTAAAATAAATTCCAATGAAAAGTTATAAGAAGATTAATTTTTATATTTTTTATTTTAGAATAAATACATTTATTTACAAACTTGAAATATTTACAATATGTACAAATAACCAAAAAACTCAAAATTACAAAATCACTTTCCAATTATTGACTCAATTGAAAACGAAAGCTTAGGTCGTTTTGGGTAAAAACTAGTTTCAGTCTTAAATTTAATCGGTTCTTCTTTAAGTTCGATCGATGTATGATTTATACTATTGGATCTTTTCATAAACCGTTCACATGGATTTCTGCTGATAGTTGGCGTCTGCGTCATGCTCAAATCCTGGGGATGATGGTAGAAATTTTGCTGCTGGACTGCCATTTGAGCAGCGGCAACAAGTGTCGCTTCTATAACCATATCCAACTCAGGATCAGCAAAAGCTCTTCGTTTTCGTATTCTATCTAAAAATGGTGATTGTATGAAAGCGTATTGTTGACGTGATTCTGAAAGAAAATGATACAAACAAAAACAATTCGTTAAAAGTTAAAAAGGACATTTTCATATAGAGAAATTTATTATTTTTCTTGGAAACACAAATTATAGATATTGTAATAAAACTCCTCTCTTTCCGCTTCGTGTGGACACAGTAATTCGTGCATTTAAGTGTGAAATTATACCTAGTTTCTTCTTCTTTTAATGCGTATTACGTACGTTTGTGTCCTTATTGCCGTGATGGGCATCAAATTTCTTTAGTTCTTTTGTTTTCGCTTGATTTCCAAAATTAGCTGCATTTTTAAATGAAATCTGATCCGATTCGAAGTCATTTCCTGCAGACAGAAAAGTGCCCTTTTCTTTACGACGATACTTGCTATATAGGCACCACATGTTTTCTTAAGTGTGTCAGTTAGGCGACATACTGTCTGGGAAATCCTTTACTTGAAAAATATCATCGTAGGTAGACCACTCAGTCCTCTTTTTGTATCCAACAAAAAGTATCCTTAGAAATATAATAAATTTTTGGATTATTTACCTTCAATTGCTGCAGCTAAGTGTAGTGATGACTTTTGGAGAGTTCGACGTTTCTGCTTGTAAATTATCTTCTGAGCCATTAATGCCTCCTTAGACTGTGAAGCTCGATTTGTAATATTCGAATCTAAGGATTCTAATGTCTGTTGTCGGCGCAGGGCAATATGGGCTGCTAAAACTTTTTGTCGATTCACAACCAATTGACAATTTGGACAGGAGCAATCTCTCCAACGACAAAGTTTCTTGTGACCTTTGATGCACGAAATTACTCCATGATTTCGACAACGTGCACATTTTGGAGTTCTGAATCCTCTTTTCGATGTATCCTTATCAGCTTCAATTGTTTTTGTTTGAATATCAGACATGATGTTTGTGTATTATATTTTAAGGATATTTTCAAATGTTCAAATACTCTTTACTCGTATTTTTTTATTTCGTTAATTAAAACAACACAACTTATTCCTTTCTATGATAAAATTTCGAATGCACTTTACGTTTTCAAACTCGGTTCTGATCTTTCCACTCGAATGATTTGTTTGTAACTGATTTTGGGATCAACTAGCGACGGACCAAGGCGACTGGATGTCTGCGATGATTACTTGAAGGAGGGATGCTGGCTGATGCCTGTTCAATAGTCTTTGTAGTCTCATCCAAAAATAGAAAATTGTCACATTTTGTATAGAGAAAACATATTTCAAGTGGTTTCTTCTTTTTTGTTTCTATTCAAACCAAAACAAATTATAAAATTGCTGTTAAATTGAAAAGTGTTTGTCTTTAAAGACAACAGAAAAGAAACATTTATCTACCTTTTTTATCTGAATAAAGTATAAAAGACTTATGGGATTCTTGCAAGAAGCAATATGGTTCTTTTCAATTTGAAAATCGAGGCGAATATTTAAATTTGTTTTTTTTTTTGCAATTTTGAAAAAGATGTGATTGTTCACTGTGCACATTGCTTTTTTTCATGTTTCAAAATTTAGGTAGGTAATAAATAAGAAATCTATTTCAAGTTTCGTATAATGTTTATTATGCAAAACAAACTTATAAAATTTACTTTATGTTATGAACATTTTTATTGACCATTTATCTGTAAAAAGAGTTAATTTTCATTCAATAAAATATTTTAAAATTATTTATCATTGCACATTATTACTTCTGGCAGAATATGTTGAGGCTACAAATACTTCGAGTTTAATTTGTTTAAGTTCCTTACGGTAATTAAATTAGCATAAAAGCTATAATTGCTATAAAACTCCTCAAGGGTTTTGATGACAGTTTTCTTCGCGTTTATTTTTTATACATTTATGATGTTTGTATTTCTGAAAGCATTGGTTATATAGAAAGGGGAGGGACCAACCGTCGGGGTTAAAATCGGCAATACCTGACAAAAAAAACTAAATATTTTCTCGATTTTGTTGTGTTCAGATGTCGAAAACGTGAATCATTTATAAGACCAACATGAACGTGGATTTTTGGTGTCTAAGTAAAACTGGTCAACAAAAAAACCTTTTTTTCCGTCCCACCAACAAAACAATACTTTTTTTTTAAATGGTTATGGTGTCCGTAATTCAAATCTTGCCCTTGAATTTTTTTAAAACACATCAGGTTTTTACAATATGCCCAACCAAAAATGGTGTTTTTAAGACTCGGTTAAAACTCAAAATATCTCTTAAAAATAAATTGTATGATGATTTTGCAAAGTACAACTTTTTCTCTTCTAGATACAATTCAAATGATTTTAGTATCTTACTTAGTTTCTGAATATCCGATTAGTTATGAGTCTTTATTTGACTTTATATGAAGTTTTTAAAAAACCTTGAATTTTACACTTTCATAATTTTGAAAAATACGTTTGGATGCAATTTTGAGTGCTAATTTCGAATTAAACTTTAACTTTAACTCAAGTTTTGAAAATATATGTTTTCAACATTATTTCTATCATTTTAAATATCAAAAACTGGTCTAATAGAATTATTTAGACAATAGATTCTACTTTCAACGCTGTTTACTTTTTGTGTTGAAAACAGTTTTAGCTTAAATTGTTTAGTGTTATTGTTTCAGATGTTTGTAAGGCAGGTGAAATTCAACAACTTGTGAAGATTTTTCGAATATCATATGAAATAATACAAATATTTCAAATGAATATTGAAGAAAGGGATTATTGATTTGGAAAACTATTTCGGATTTAATTGAAAAATAGCTACTTCATAAATTTAGATAGCTTCAAAGAGCCTTATACATTATGTATACGTATCTATATAATATATAATATAATATCTCCAAAAACCGGACGTTATACATATGTACATTATTAATTTTAAAGTCGGATTTGAATTAAGGCCACCAATATCCATTAGAAAAGTGCAAGTTTAATGCCGGTAAGAAAACCTTGTCCACTAGTGTTATTTAACGTTAGGAGCAGAGTTGCCCTTCGATCATTTTGTGCAACAATTATTTTCTCTCTCTCTCTTTTTTAGGAAAAAATGATACCTATGTATTTTGATAATTATAAACTTATTGACACTTTTTCATTTTAATTTTAATGAAACTATGTTTTATTTTGTTAAACATTTCCATTATGTTATCGATTGCATACAAAATAGTAATTAAAAAATGATTCATTTCCAGATAAATGAAAATGGTAATTTGGAAACACTGTTTAGGTTAAAATAGTTGGAAATGATACTAAACTTTACAAGACAAAATGTCACCTGGTGTGAAATAGAAAACTAATTTTTGAATCACAAAACGCAAATAAATACATTGATAATCTGGATCTCTATCGAGTGGAAAATAAAACACAGCTATTATAGTACAGTTGAAAAGATTAAGGTATAACTATTATAAGAATGTCCCATACTCATAAGTAATATTATCTAATAAAACAACGTTTTTTTTAGTGTTGGATTAAAAATATGTTCAAAATTAACTTATTTCGTCAAATGTGAAGAAACTGCAAAAATTGTTCTAAGCAGTTTTAATATCGGTGAACATTTTTAAGATTATAATTGCGGGATAATACTTGTCTTGTCATGCCCTCAAGTCCTAAAGGCTTTTTTGTCAATGCGGAAGGTTTCTGGGCTCTTCTAAAAACATTCACTTATATAAAAATTATTGTTCTAATTAAATATGAAGAGCTATATAAAACGTCTCGATAGTTGTCATGTTTAGATTCTTATTGAAATTTATTATAGTTGGTCCAATTTTTCAAATTAAAAATATTGACATTTATTGACGTTTCAAGGTTCTTTAATGCACAAATTTAAGCAACCTATTATTAATGGTTTAACAATTTACTAGTCACCAATGTTCTAAATATATAGCAAAGTTCTAAAAGACTCCAAAATTTGAGACCTTTCTTTTCGTTTTCCCAACTAGTAAACTGCTTAAACTATAAATTGGGTGGCGCAACAGTCCGTTGGGAACTAGGGCCTAGTGACTTACAACACTCAACCATTCCTGTGTGCGAGTACTGTTGTCAGGGATGGAGGGGACCTTCAGTTTTAAGCCGAATCCGAACGGCTAATTTGAGAAAGCACTTTTCATGACAAGAATTACTCTTGGAGAAGTTGTCAATTCCTCGCAAGAGGCAGTACCCGTGAAAAAAACTTCACATGATATAGGCAGGGATCAAACCCTAGACCTCTGGCATGACAGTCCAACGCACTAACCATTATGGCACGGGCACTACTGCTTATTGCCTTTTATTAAAAACGAGCATCCAAACATGTCTAAAAATGAACAGTTCGTGAAAATAAACATTGAAAATACTCTTAAACGGATCTATTAATTGGAATTCCCAACTGTTGACTGGATCATTCCATCCACTAATTTTACAACAATAACTGTACCGTGTACAGATGTCATATGGATTTCATACGTAAGGGATACCTTCTACATCGAATCATATCTATAGAAAGGTTGGAGATGTAGACTTTAAATAAATTTTGTTAAATACTTAAAGCTCTGCCAAAATACAATTAAGTTGGTTTAACAGTCTTTTAAACTTGGTTTTAATTTTTAAGATGAATGGGAAATTGTCAGTCTAGGTTAATTAACAGCCTCTTTTTGTATAGTTATTATGTTAGTTGTTCCTTTTAGCAATTAATATTAAGTTTGAATGGATCACATTAAAAACATACCCATAATTTTCAGCTAACGTCGGGGAAAATTTCCGGGTTGGCAAAAAAATATTACATAAAATAATCCATAAAATAGACTAGCATCAACCAAAGTTCTAAAAATTGTGTGAACATTTGAGCTTGAAATTCAGTCAGAGTAAGATAGAGATTTTTTAGAAATAAATAGTGCACACAAATATTGTATTGATACGGCAACATGATTGTGATTGTTTTCGTAAATGAAATGTTCTTTTTTTGTTATTATTACTGTAACCCTCATTCAATACAAAACTGTTATACACTGTTCATAACAAATGATCTCCAGGCTAAGTTCAATCTAGTATTGGATTGGGTATCCGGGATAGGTGGATTTTGAGATACCTTTTTGAGAGAGTTGGATACCTAAATTGAGATAAAAACAACTTTCAGCTGTTCATAAAAAGCAGACGAGCATTTAGATTTCAAGGAAATTTTACCAAAAAAACGTACAATTTTGAAATCAATTTTCATAATCCTTCATATTGAACCAAATGTTGAATCAGGGGTGGAATCGGCTAAGCTGATAATTGACTATCATATTTTTGATAGTCAAATTTGACTATCATTTTCATTCCGTCTGTATAAGATGATTCAACTCAATTCAATTCGATTGAACAATTTCAGATTACAATTGTCACAATTCATTGTTGCTTTGGTGAAATTTTAAAATGATTCCTATACAATATCTAAATAAAAGTATCAAATTGGCTGTTTTTAAATAACATTCTTATTTCTCTTGTGTTTTTTTTTCGAATTACGTAAGCTTTGTCGGTCACAAGAATGTGTTTTTGTTCCTAATTAGGGTAACTGAAAAAATTCTCCATTCGTTTTTTGTAAGCGTCTGGTAGCTCTATTCAGAAACGACATATTTGCAGGAAAATGACTATCAAATTTTTCTAGTGACAGCTTTTTAGGTATCAATTTGACTATCACCTTACACAGATATCACCTTAGCCGATTCCACCCCAGTTGTTTTGTCAGCTACCTATGGACTGTATATAATACCAGAAGTTCTCCTATAATACACTGGATTCCTATTGAAAAGTGTCATAAAGTGTCATAAAGTCGGAAATATATAACGATTTATATAAACGTCATGGAAATCTTATGTTTGAAAGCAAAAGTTTGTTTTCCTAAACTTTTGTTTGTCTCAAAAACAAAATTCCTTATCAAAATTAAATGAAAACACTATTTGTTTTATTAAAAGTAATTTGTGTGGAACTAATCGTAGGAGTTAAACTGCTGCACCAATTCAGCAATTGTTCGAATCTTGTGATATTGTTGTGATATGCACAGACAGAAGCTCCTTTGACACCGACTTTGCAATCTTAATTTAACTTTTACTTTTTTTAATGGGAAATGCATTGGTAAACAAACCAACAAATCTTTCTATGTGTCAAAAGAGATCAATGTTCTGAAGATTCTGATGTTTGTGGTCAGCATTTAACTCGGTCTGCTCAGTTATTGAATTCTGTACTTATAGAGCGAGCGCTGCACAAGCTAAGAACACGTTCAGAACGAATAAAAAGATACAAATTTAAAGCTCTGAGAGGTCAAAAAGAAACTCAATTTTTTGTTTGACAGTTCAGGCTCTGCTATAAATTAACAAAGGATAAACTCCTAAAGACTCATTCAATACAAAACTGTTATACAGTTATACATTGTACATTACAGCCTCATTGAACAACACTGATTAATTTTGTTAGGTTTCTGTCAAACTACTAGTTCCATTTTGTTGCTCATCTAAATGTTGTATAATAATTTAACTGTCATTTCTGTCTGTACTGTTTTGTTTTGTTTTTTTTTTTTAACATTTTAATTTAAAAATATGGAAAAACATCTGTTATTTTCTTGATTAAAATTTAATATTTAAAATTTTCCACTTTTAATATTGAGAATATACTTGCCAACAATAAAACGAAAACATGTCTCACAATACCCAGGACATCCGTCAGGAAATAATACGAGAAAACCTTCCAAAACTAATCAAACAACTAACACAATTCGAGGTAATATTTCTAAGAAACATTTTTTCATAAATCATTTGAAAAAATAAATTCTCTTCTATTTTCAAGTCTACCGATGATAACTTCAAGCGTTGCGAACAATTTGCTTTGCACATAATAAAAAATCATCGAAATTTAAGCGTCAACAGCCATGAAATCAAACGTAAAATCGAAGGAATGCAAGAGAAATTCCGGGTGGCCAATTATTCACAATACGCCGATCACCTCCAGCAGCTGTGCGAAGAATTGGTCAAACATCCACTTTGTGTTATGCATTACGAGGTCGATGTATCATGGTCCATATTGGAATTTCTCTTCAATTTGGCTTTTAATCCTGTGGGGGCTTTGCGTAAAAACAAAGATCAAATCGATTTGAATGCTTTGAAAGCAATCGAAGGCGAGGATATCGACGAGGAACAGAAATTCTTGAAGAATTTACTGAAAGAAGATTTCATTGATGATTGTTGTAGTTTTAACTCCGATTCAGACTTAAGTGTAAGACTCTCAAATGATTGGAAAATCGAAAAAAAGAAAGATGTCATTTTTGTATGTTTATTTTTTTCAGGTTTGGTCAGATGAAGAAGACGAAAGTTCCTCAGCCGATGTTAAAACCCTCCTGTCCATTTCAACCGATGAAAAAACCTCAAAAATTAATTGGCCTGCCAGTTGGAAACCTCCACAAAAAGATCCTCATTTTGAACAATTTGATGGCAGCAAATCTAGAGATATTCTCAATTCGAGTGTGCAAAGAGATTGGTGGAATCCGTTGAATAAAACACTCCTAGAAATTCCCAGCACACGAACTGAGGCTAATTTTGCGCAACTATATAATTCGTTCCTAAGTGAAACGTCCAATAATCTTATCAAAAGGCAAGTCCTTTCAACTGAATCAGAACACTCGTTGATGAGGGAAATCATCTGGATGTTCAATTCTCCTCAGACTTGTAAATTCTTCAAAGTCACAGGAGAACATGATATCCAAGTGCAGGAAAATGTTTCAATTCCAAGCTTAAGTGTGGTATGTATCTAATTCTAACCTAAGAACCTGACATTCATAAAGTCCCACTCTTTTAGAATGGATTAAGAACTTACCTCGAAGAAGCTTTTATTCCTTACATAAAAATGATGAATACTTTGAAGAAATTCATTGAATCCGTATACGTTCCCACTGAGTCATCAGCATCATCACCCATAACTTACGAGTGTTATGCTGCTAATTTGGTAGATCTCTTGGAACCCATAAACAGTGCCATAACAGAAGCTGAAACTTCAATCCTAAAGCAAGAATCTCAAGTTATTTCCACACTTATTCAGCTACAATTACGCCTAAGGAAAAGCCTGTTGCTTTTGAAGAGGATTCATAACATGCATAATCAGGTTGTGCTCGATTCTAAACAATTTCCATGTAAGATAGACCTAATTTTACTTATTTTTTGAATATCTTAACATCACTATTTTTATTTCTTCTTAAGCTCATATTCTTAGTGCCCATTTGCTAGCAGCTCTTTTACATATCAATCATAATGCAGAAAGTCCCGATGAAGCAAATCTATCGATATCGCTTTTCCTCACAACTGTTAAAGTTTTCTGTCATCTTATTGAAGCATGGTGGAGTGATGGTCGATTGGATGATTGGCAAAATGAATTTGTTGTAGAAAAGTAAGTATTCTACAAAACAATGGAGACTTTTTTTAAAAAATTGTATTTAATATTTGTTTTATTTTAGAATTGGTGAAGGTTCAGAAGTAAAAACACGTCAATTTACAAAAAACCGAGAAATGGCATTTTTTGTGCCATCAAATGTATCAACAATGATAACAGATAATAATTTTATAAAACTTTTACTAAGTCATTCAGAGGAAGCAGGAAGTACTCTTAATTTGTTATATCAAATAAATAAAATTTCCGATTTGAGGAATTCTTTGGACATAAAAGGTAAGAAAATTATAAAAATAATTCTTGAACTCTCGAGTAAAAAAGAAAATTTACGACAACAAACATGTGCGAAATAATAAAAATACTTTTCTGCCATTTAAATTGTTAAAAATGAGCAAAACATTGATCCGCATAGGGATCCGATATCATCGGGTTAAAAACCACATTTTGGTTTAGGCCATCAACAATAAAATATACTACGAAAGACTTTTTGAATCGCTTCCTCTTCGCTTTGTCCACTAGAGCCTTGAACATTTAATTTTTATCAGAGGAAGATTGCATAATATAGACGACGAATACGGCCAACAATTCGGTCTTCCCGACTTAGACGGAGTAAAGATTTCAATATCTAAGCTGAAGCCTAACAAAGCCGCTGGAATTGGCTTGATGCCGACCTTTTTAAAGCAACTGGAGATAATTTAATTAGGAGCATGCACTAACTTATCTGTAAAATATGGTCGGAAGAAAGCATGTCCTGTGAATAGAACCTCAGTATTGTTTCCCCGATCCTGGAAATAAAAGACCCTATACCAACTATAGTCGCCTTAACTTCGCATACAAAATCTTCTCAGCCGTAATATGTGAACGTTTAAAGCCTATCGGAAATAAGCTTATAGGTCCTTATTAGTGTGGCTTTAAGACCAGTAAATCTCACAGTCGATCAAATATTCACATTACCGCAGATCCTGAAAAAAACCCAAGAACATCAGATCGACACCCACCACCTTTTCAACGATTTCAAGAACGCATATGACAAAATCTAGAGGAACAAACTGTACGTTCGTGCAGGATGACCATGGAGAATTGGCGCTGCTCCATAAACGTTGGAAGTAACTCAACTGAACCTTTTGATGCCAAAAAAGGCTTTAGACAAGGTGATACGCTATCATGTGATTTCTTTAACATCGTCCTTAAAAAAATAGTGCAGAGCTCCCACACCAACACTACAGGCACTGTCTTTTAAAAGTTTGTCCAATTACTCGCATATGCGATGATGACATTGACATAATCGGAAGAACTCAGCGTGATGTCAATGGGGCGTTGGTGAGCTCCGCTATGAACGGTGAAAACAACACCAGCGCTGAGATAAAGCGAAGAATTATTGTTCTTAACCGCTGTTTCTTTGGGCTAAGAAAGCAATTGAGTAGTAAAGTCCTCTCTCGAGCACCCAAGGTGTCGCTATATAATATACCCTCATCATCCCCGTCCTGCTATACGGTGCAGAAGCATGGACTATGACAAAAGCGGATAAAACTACCTTGAGTCGTTTCGAGAGAAAAGATTTGTATTTAAGGTGAGTGGCGGAAAATATGGAACGAGGAGCTATACAGTGATGTGACTTAGCTAGAAGGATAAAAGCCCAACGCCAGAGATGGCTGAATCCCGTAGAGCGCATGAAAAACAATACTACTGCGTCCCGGAAAGTTTTTAAATCCACGCCCACAGACAGAGCAGTAGATGAAGGCCTCAGATCAGATGGCGGGCCAACGATTGTCTGTAAGACAAGCTCTCAAACCTTATACTCAAATTTGTTATCCATAATTCTGTGCACTGACGTGGATATAGTCCTGTACAGCAGCAGTTTAGAAAGTTATGTTAGGTTTCTGGACGTAAAGTGATGACAGATGGCTCCGTATGCGCCTTCTGACAATCAAATTGGTATTCGTGCAAAATCTAAACTCTTGTAGATGTGTTTTATTCTAATTAAGTTGTTGTTGTAACTTCAAAACTCTCTTTGTCCTTGGTCTTTCTTAACATAACATTTTTTCTTTCAGGTAAATTGTATGACCAATTCATTGAAGAAGTCTGGGTAAGGATAAGAGAATTTAGCATTTCACAATCCACAACACCGTCCACTAGTCCAATTCCACCAGCCGATGACGATTTGGAAAAATTAAATTTGATGGATGAAAGGAGTTATGAATCACGCAAAACATTCGAATGCCTCGCAACCAATGATGAATTTCTACTAATGGCTTTTGCATGTAATTTAGATGAACTCAGCAGAGATTCCACAGAAAAATCGGACACTCATCAACACACCAAAGATCCTCCGCCAGCATTAAAAATATTTAATGAATTAAGTAGAACCTCACAGATTATTTTACCCCTCGAAGAGATAATTCTTAACTCGATGACCCGAATATTAAATGCACGTATTGCTTATGCTAATCAATTTGTTATAAAAATGTACCTCGAAGAGTTTGAAATTAAGAAACATTTCCAAAATATTCGAAAAGTATTGCTGTTTGAGTGCAGCGATTTGATGTCATATTTTTATTCAAAACTTTTCGTCCAAGTAAGTCTCCATATTTTTTTTGTAATTTTTGTGGTTCTGAAAATTATTTGTTTTGTTGTTTTTTTTCTTCTAAGATAGAATCTGAAGAAAGTTGGGCAAATCCTTTTCTGTTGAGTGTTCAACTAGATGATATCATGTGCTCCAAGTTCCCTGAACTCTCATCATTGTTTCGGGTCGATATTAAATCGACTTTTAGATCTATAACACCAAAGGTAAGATATTATTTTTCGTTTGTTTTGAGGTTTTATTTATACCTAACCTAGGTTACAGAAGCTGTTGATGAAATTACAATTGGCTACAACATCAGCAAAGAGCTTCTTCATGTCATCACAGAGAAATCCCTCGAAGAATACAATAAAGTCTTTAGATTTCTTTTGAAAGTGAAATGGGGACTATGGGCGTTGGAAAGTCTACACTTCCCCCAATCACGAAAACGTTCCGTGCCATATGCTCCATTCGAAATGATTGACTTGATAATGCGAAGATTGGAACAACTTCGTTTTTGGATGATCTATTCATTGCAATGTATTCATTTTCATTTGATGACACACGTCCTACAATCGATGGGTCAACAATTAGATGAGAAATTTGATAAATGTAGTCATATCAGGGAAATGCTTAGAGTTCATGATTCCTACATAACAACTGTGTGTGATCATTGTTTTTTGGGAGAGACATTCAATAGTATTAAAGTTGGAGTTGAACAGGTATGAACAAAAATATTCATTTTAATTGTGATAATGGGGGAAAGTCTTAATAAATTCCAATTTCAGCTTCTTAACTTGGTTTATATAATTCGAATGGAATGGAATAGTTGTCTTAAGGAAATTGATTCGAAAAATATGTTGTCAGTTGGTTCGTTGTCAGATGATGAGCCTGAAAATTCTACAAACTATGTGGCTGTTTCACAAATTGATGCTATTGAGGTTACATACATAAGATGCCATCAGTTTTTGGCCAATACTCTCAACAACGAAGTTTATCTAAATCAAAATAATTTCTGTAAGTATTTGTTGAAACAAATGTTAATTCAACATTTTTAATGATTTAATGAATTAATTTTAAACTCAATTTTTCTTACAGTGTCAGGGTTGAGTGCGGCATTTAATTCAAGCATACCATATTGAAATGTAAGTATTTATTTGTTTGGCATTTATTTGAAGCGTTTGAAGTGTTTAAAGCTTTTAATTAGGTACCAGCTTACAAGCTTAAAAGGTTACTCCAATCTTAGTTCTATAGCTCAGTGACATTTAGAAAAAAAGGGCTACAGGCATTTAAAATGTTTGATCATTTGTAAAAAATCAGGAATAATTCTTCGGTACCTACGCTCGTTGCCAATAACACTTCATTTGTTAGCTCTCTAGAGAAAGCTACGCACTTTGCCACCAATTCTATGCTGCCTGAGAGTGTTATGACTCTGACTGTACTTGAGAGCATAAATAATTTTATGTGACCAATCTTTTTTCACACCTGTGCAGTAGCCAAAGTCCCTAAAGTTCTCACAACATAAATCCGCTCATCCGGAAGGCATCCCCACTATTGTTCTACAGAGGTGTCCCTTAACGGTTACCAAACCATTGCATAAGCTTTTTTATCTATCCTACTCTTCAAGTCTTGTTGAGAGTAAATAGAAAACGGCATTTTTCCAGCCTATACCCAACACAAAGAATCCTCCTCACCTTCAACTATCGACCGATCGCACTTACGTCCCTTCTTTCCAAAGTCATGGAAACTCTGGTTAATTATCAGCTCAGTCTTTCCGAAAAAATGTAGTTTTCAAAACTATTTCCGACCCAACCGAGATACACATCAAAACAAATTTATTTTAAAGCTCTACCCTCAACTGCATACTAAAAGAGTTTGCGAGCTTTCGTTTCAAAAATATTGGTGAAAAAGTAAAATTACAGAATTTCGACCCAGCCCATCACAAATTATCTTTCGATTGGTGTATTTCCTCAACCAAGCCTTGAAACAAAATGCGGTTTTCACTATAATACAGAGCATAAATCTCAAAAATGATTTATTTTCAGTTTTTCGAGAAAATTGCCGGCTAACCCCTGGTAGTATTTTTAAAACTAGATGCGGTTCAGCTCACCGAAGAGTGGAGCAAATCTTTACATCGTTTTCGAGAATGTAAGAATATTGCAGTTGATATTTCATAAACATTTAATAGAGTTTGGCATCACGCGTGCATTTTATCGAAAATGCGTGCTTTCGGTTTTCATGAATCCCCCCTTCATTGGATTAGTAATTACCTTTCGAACCGTTTAATACAAGTAGTATTGAATGGATTCTAGTCTGAAAAACTCAAAATTAATCCTGGGCTCTATTCTGTCTCCGGCACACTTTCTCATTTTTATTTATTTATTTATTTATTATTTATTAGCAGGAACTTAAAAGTAACCTGGTAATTACAATTATTATAGAGCCTAGCTGCGAGGACTATTAGCTCTGAATTGCTAAAACTAAATTAAATTTTATAATTAAGATTACATATTATTTGGTTTACTAATTCTATATTTTTTGAGCTTGGAATTTTGAGGATTTGATAAATAGATAGTTCTTTGGAAATAGATTTTAAGTGTTTTTTTGTTTCTCTACAGTTTTTTAATAAGTGTTCTAAATTAAGAGTTATGTTGCAGGTGGTGCATACGGGAGGATTTTGTTTGGTGAGGAGGTGTTCGTGCGTGATAAGAGTGTGTCCAAGCCTTAGTCGAACAAAATTACTTATTTTTGTTTTCAGAATGTTGGGGTATCGGGGATGAGATCTGTCGGCATTGATTTCTTTGTAGTGGTGATGGTATTGGCTCCAATCGTTTAGCTGTTTATTTTTCATTGTATTTCTTATAGAGTTACTTAGGTCTCGTTTAGTAAATATGTTAAAGTTGTAAACGGGTGCATCTTTGATAGACCTAGCAGCATGATCTGCTTCTTCGTTGCCACGTATACCAGAATGACCGGGGACCCACATCAACTTAATGATTGGGATTTTGATGAGATGATTTCGTATACCGCATATAAGTTCATCGTTGTTGTTGGGGTTGGCGATAGCTTTCAACACAGATATACTATCAGAGCAGATAATGGTTTTTCCCCGAAGCTTTATTGCTGTTGTAATAGCTTGAAGAATACCAAATGCTTCGGCTGTAAACACTGATGTAAAATCTGGTAGAATTCCAATGTTTAGAATACATCCGTCCTCTTGTGTTACCGCAAACGAGGTGTTTTCTTGGGTCTTTGAACCGTCTGTAAAGAAGAATTTCCATCCTTCATCTAGAAGGGTTGATTGAATATCTAAGAACAGGGTTCGGTATACGGAGTGATCGGTGTTGTTTTTCCTATATTGCGATAGTGTCATGTCAATCGATTTGGGCTTTATATTCCAAGGAGGGAATGAAGGTTTGAAATTATATCCTCGTTTTGTTGGAAGTTGAAGTTGGTTCGCTTTCATTAGAGCTAGTTTAATGGTCGATGGAATTCGTTTTTCGCATTTTTGATTTATTGCCTGCGAGATGTCGACATCAATAAGTGAATTTCTGGAGAAGACTAGTTTTGAGGTTAATTTCAATGTCATCTCATCAATCCGATGTTCTATAGTTGGAAGTCCAGCTTCGGCAAGTAAGTTTTGTATTGGTGTTGTTGGGAAGGCGTTAAGGCATCTTCTTATTGCTTGATAGTATGGTGGTTTAATAATGTTAAGCGTTGATTTGGGGCATTTACCGTAAATATATATTCCAAAGTCAATTTTGCTTAATATTAACATTTTTGTTATGTGTGAAAGAGTATTTATATGAACATTACTTTTACTATTACTTAAATATTTAATGATATTGGTTCTCGCAGCTAGGTTTTTTCTTAATTCTAAACAGTGCTCTTTCCAATAATATTTGTTATTAAAAATTAATCCTAGAATACTTAGGTTATTTACATTTGGAATCGGTATATTATTAACATTAAAAGTAAGATTAGAGCAGTTAAGTTTTCGGCAAATATGGAGTAATTTACATTTTGATAATGCTAATTTTGCGCCGGATTCTAAAGACCATGTGAGGATATCGTTAACGGCATTAAGAAACATGTTTTTGCAAATATTTAAGTCAGAGATTTTGCTTAGAATATAAACGTCGTCAGCATAAAGACAGTGGTTTAATAGGTTATGCTTTTCGAGTATATTGCTTATGTCGTCGAATGCAATAGTGAACAGCATTACCGATAGAGGTGACCCCTGTGGTATACCGTTTTCTAATGGGTATGTTTTAGAAAAGCAGTTATTAATTCTTGAAGAGAATTTTCTGTTGGATAAGAATGAATCGACGTAATTGAAAATTTTTAAACCAATATCCCACTTTTTTAGTTTATTTAAAATAACATGTTTCCCGATTCGATCAAAAGCTCTCTCGAAGTCTAATGAAAGTACGGATACATGGTTTTTTGACGAGATGGCTTTTGAGATGTAGTAATCTAGATGAAGATGGGCGTCAACACAGCCTTTGCTAGGCTTGAAAGCAACTTGTTTTGGAGATATACATTTTTTGGATTCAGTGAACCAAAGTAGGCGTTTTGCCACAATTTTTTCCAAAATTTTTGATAGACATGAAATCAGTGATATTGGACGATAACTTTCAATCAAAATTTTGTCCTTATTTGGTTTGGGGATAGGGAGCAATATGGCTGTTTTCCAGTTTTGAGGTATCGTTGAGGTATCAAGAATGTTATTATAGAGTTTGATTACTCTTAGCTTCACATTTAAAGGCAAATTTTTGATCATTGGGTAGGAAATTCTATCTCTACCTGGTGTTTTTCCCTTAGCTTTGCTAAGACAAGATTCGAATTCTACAAGTGAAATATGTTTTTCGATTTCACGGGAGAATTGGTTACTGGTGTTTGGAACGTAATTGATAATTTCATTTTTTTTGCACGTGAAATTTAATGGAAAATTTGAATCGCTTGAGTATTCGGACCATGTTTTTGCAAAACAATCGGCCATACCTGTGGTGTCTGATATAATTTGATTTTCTGATAGAATACTAAATATTTTTGATGGAAGAGGATTACCTGTGAGGCGTCTAACATTTTGCCATATCTTTGTAGGGGTAGAATTCGGGTTTATTTGTTCCGTAAATTCTCTAAAACTTTTAGCTTTACTTTCTTTAAGGCATTTTCTAAATTTTGCGTTCGATTTTTTATAATGAATTAAGTGTGATTGTATGGGTCTTTTCTGGAATGCTTTTAAAGCTAACATTTTTTCCTTGCGAAGTTTTGTTAGTTCTGAATTCCACCAAGGTACAATTGTGTTTAATTTGGGATTGTAGCTAGCACCTGATTGGGGGATAGATGTGTTTGCAGCTACGCGTATGGATTTTTGGAGGATTGCTGCTTCTTTGTTGTTGTTTTTACTAGGTGGTTTGTCCGATAGATAGATTTGAATTGTATCTTTGAAATGGGACCATTCCGCTAGATCGGTTTTGAATTTCAAGTTTGGATGGTATTTTTCCACTGATCTCCCAATAGTAATGGCACTGATAATAGGAAAGTGGTCACTATTATGCAGATCAGGTAAAGTTTTCCATGATATTGCGGGGAAAAGTTCAGAAGAACAGCAAGTTACATCTATATGGGAGAAGGTGCCATGAGTTGAAAGGTGGGTAGGTGACCCATCGTTTAGAATAATCAGATTTGAATTTAGTAAAAATTCTTCAATTATTCGACCTTTTTTGTTGGTTTTGTTTGATCCCCAAAGCGTACTCCACGCATTGACGTCTCCACCAAATATATTATTATTATTATAATTTATTAACATATAATTAAAATTATAATGCTAATATACAAAAACGAGCACAAGTTACAAGACTTCCGGCTCTGAGGTAAATTAATAGAAAAAAGAGAACTAATATTTAGTTAATATACATACATTATAAAAAATATAAATTATAATCAAAAATTATTTACATGTTAATTATGATAAAGTTAAATGTCAATTTTTAATTTAATGAATAAATTATGTATATTTTGAATGTTTACTTGACTAGGGTGTTGTAGGGCTTCATAGACGGAAAAATTTGGTGTAGCGTTTATATTCGTTGGTGTAGCTGGGCAGTTGTTCAAAATATGAATGATGTCGATGCGAGTGTTACAATACGGACAAGTAGGTGGAGCTTCATTACGAAGGAGGTGCTGGTGTGTACTGACTGTATGACCAAGTCGAAGTCTAATGAAAGTCGTGTTCATGGTTTTTGATGTGGTGACAGGAAAGATAGGTTTAAGTCTCTCCGTGTTGATTGTTGAATAATGGTGGTTGTAGTCTCTCCAGTCGGATAAGCGTTTAAATTCAAGCTTTTTTTTTATGTAGCGTAATAGATCGAGTTTGGTGGTAGGTTCAAAATAGTAGACAGGATCATGATGGGCCTGCGCGGCGGACAAATCTGCCAGCTCATTACCTTTTATACCCATATGGCTAGGTACCCACATAAGTTTCAATTTATTTGGTTTGCTGATAAGATAGTCTCGGATCTTGTTAATTATGACAGTATTGTGATCAGGATTTTTTACAGCGTTTATGACTGATAGACTGTCTGAAGATATAACAAACTTTTTGTTGTGAGAGGCGCATGTTGTTATGGTTTTCAGAATGGCAAAAGCCTCGGCAGTAAAGATGGAAGCTGTTTGATTGAGTATACCAACACAAATCAAAGAGCCATCTTCGTTCACAGAAGCAAAAGATGTGTTTGTTGCAGTTTTTGAACCATCTGAGAAAAGGAAGTTCCATCCATTTTTTTTAAATTCTGATGACACGCTCAAAAAGGTCTGGAAAAATACTTCTTTAGATGTGTTATTTTTGTTGAGATTTGACAAATTCATGATGAAAGATTTAGGTTGCATATTCCATGGGGGAAAACGAGGCATATATTTATTAATTTGCTTGATTGGGATGCCTAGTTCTTTTGCTGTTGTTATTGCAATGGATATTGCTGACGGTATCCGTTTTGGTGTTTTTAGTTTGATTGTGGAATTGAAATCTTTTTCAATAATGGAGCCATTTGGGAAAGCGAGTTTGATAAAGAGTTTTGCTTTTGTAGATGTAATTCTTTCCTCTAAGTCGGGCAGACCAGCTTCAACTAGCATGTTTTTTATGGTGCTTGTTGGGAATGCATTTAAGCTCCTCCGTACACTTTGGTGATAGGGTGGTTTAATAATGTTCAATGTTGATTTTGGTGAGTTTCCATAAATGATGAGCCCGTAGTCAATCTTGCTTAAAATTAAAGATCTACTTATATTACATAGTGTATTTACATGAACATTACATTTTTTGCTTGCTAAATAATTAATGATATTAGTTCTTTTATTTAAGTTTTTTTTCAACTCCAAACAGTGAGTTTTCCAATTATATCTATTATTGAAATATAAGCCTAAGATACTTAAACTATTAACATTATTAATATTTACATTGTTTACAGAAAGAGGAATATTATTACATGACGTTTTACGGCAAATATGTAAAGTATTACATTTGTTCAATGATAGTCTAGCTCCGGATCGAGATGACCAGGCAAGAATATCATTGAGAACGTTTGTTAGTAGTAAGTTGGCAGTATATGAGTCATTATGTTTACATAGAATATAAAAGTCGTCAGCGTAAGCGGTGTGTTCAAGTTGTTTGTGATTTGCAATAATAGAACTTAAGTCGTCAAAGGCAATAATAAATAACACCACAGATAGTGGAGATCCTTGAGGAATTCCATTTGACAAGGCGTAAAATGGTGAAAAATAGTTTTGTGTTTTAACACATATTTTTCTGTTGGTAAGAAAGGCTTTAATAAAGTTGAACATTTTCGGGCCGATGCCCCAAGTAATAAGTTTGTTGAGTATGAGGTGAATACCTATTCTATCAAACGCCTTTTCAAAATCTAAAGAGAGAATAGTTACATGGTTTCGTGCAGATAGAGCATTAGAGATGTAAAAGTCTAAGTGAACTAGTGCATCTGTGCATCCTTTGTTGGATTGAAAAGCTACTTGATTTGGTTTTATCAGATTTTTAGAATTAATTAGCCAAAGCAAACGTTTGGCTACAATTTTTTCGAGAACTTTAGCAACGCATGGTATGAGGGAAATTGGTCTAAAACCGTTAACGTTGTTAATGTTTTTCTTTGGTTTAGGCAGCGGAAATAAAGTTGCTTGTTTCCAATTTTGTGGAATAATACCAGTATCCAGCACATTGTTATACAGTTGTATGAGCCTTAATTTTGCTGTTGGTGGAAGATTTTTTAACATGGGATATGATATCCTGTCTCTGCTGGGTGTTTTACCTTTAAGTTTGTGTAGACAGCTTTCGAGTTCAAGGAGTGAAATCCTATTTTCTATTAATTTTGCGGATGGAGAAATAGAGCTATTATCTATCGAGGAAAGAAGACAGAGTTCTTTTTGAGAGATGTAGTCAGTATGAAAATTTTCATCCTTGGCATAGTTTGACCAAGTAAGAGCAAAGTGGTTACTGATTTCGGTGGGGTTGGAAATAGAACCTGTGGGGGTTTCAATGACTTCAATATTATGTTGTGTGTACTCACCAGTTAAACAACGAATGTTATGCCAGATTTTAGTTGGAGATGAGTTAGGATTAATAGACGAGGTAAAGTTAATCAAACTCTTTGCTTTTGCAGATTTAAGTTCTCTACGAAATTTTGCATTGGTTTTTTTGAAGAGAATTAAATTATTTTGATTTGGATATTTTTTGAAAAGCCTCCATGCTTTTACTTTTTCATATCGTAAAGTATTGAGTTCTGGGTTCCACCATGCTACGGCACGTTTTTGTTCTTTGCTTCTGCTTTGAGGGATGGATATGTTTGCAGCAGTCCGAATGGCTTTGTGGATGAGAGCAGCCTCTTTATTAATGTTGGCTGAGGGACTATGAACTGATAAGTATTCTGATATGTGATTGTTAAAACAATCCCAGTCAGCAAAATCAGTTTTAAATTTATGGTTTACTAGAGAACTAGCAAAGATTGAGCCAAGAGCCACTTTGCAAATAATAGGGAAGTGATCGCTATTGTGGAGATCATCCAAAATTTGCCAAGAAGCTTTATTTTGCAATTCGGGGGAGCAGCATGTAATGTCGACGTGTGTTAGGGTGTTGTGTGTCGATAAGTGGGTAGGAGAGCCATCATTTAATATCACAAGATTGGAGTAAGACAAAAAATTTTCAAACGCTGCACCTCTATGGTTTGTAATTGGGGATCCCCAAAGAACGCTCCAAGAGTTGACATCGCCCATCAGAATAATAGGTGTTTCAATTTGGTTAAAAATATTGATAAGGTCATCTCTCGAGAATTTTTGGGTAGGTAGTATATAAATTGAAACCAAAGTAACTTTAACGGATAGGTGAACTTCAACCGCTAATACCAAAATATGGGAGACTATCGGAATTTTTAAGTGCGGGATGCTTTTTTTAATAAGAATTGCAATCCCTTGTTTTGCTGTTATATTTTCTTGAAAATTATGGAAATAACCTATATACGCCTTGGGTATATAGGGAGTGAAATTAAACGCACAATGAGTTTCTTGAATTGAAATAATATCTGGATTGTATTGCTTAATGAGGATATTTAATTCATCGTAGTTGTTTTTAAATCCTTTAATATTCCATTGCATAGTAATTAAATGTTTTTCATATAAATTAGGTGGATTTGGTTTTGGTCGCAAACACCCCTGACCGGAACAGGAGTGGGAGTTATTTAGTCCCACTTCTGCTTCAGCCAGTAATGCCTGCGACCTTGTGTTGTTAGAAGTTTTATTGGTTTTATGCATTGTCATCTGTATCAGAGGTGTTCATATAATATAATTCGTTGTTTATTAGATTATTGGTAATTTTAGAGATAGGTGAGTTTTGTTGTGAATTTGTATTTGTTTGTGTTTTTTGGATTGAAGGAGAAGGAAGTGGATGATTGAGAGGTTTGTTTAATGTTGTTTGTGTAGCTGAAGCAGCAGAGGAGATAATTGAGCCAAAAGAAGTATTTGTGGGTGGTGATTTATTTTGCGAGATGTTTACTTGGTGATTGATATTATTTGTATTGTTATTTAATGAAAAAGGTTTAATTTGAGTATTTTTTTCTTGAGTATTAATTGGAGTGGGGGTTGCATTATTTATTGCATTGGAAGAGTTTTGTTGTTGTGATGTTGATGCCTCTGATGGGGGTAAAGAATTGTTTGTGGAGTTGTTATTTTCATTTGAAATAGAGATTGAATTTGTACTATTGTTTTGAGTGGATTGGGATGTGTTTATGTTGGAAGAAAGTGTTTTAGTTGGATCTGGGTTGGCTATTACGGAGTATGAGATTTGATTGAGGTTAGGTTGTATGGGGTTTTGTTCCTTATACAAACGCTTGGCCTCGGTTATACTACACTTATTTTTGGTTTTTATTTTTAAAATTTCCTTCATTTGGATAAATGTGGGACAGTCTTTTGAGTCAGATGAGTGGGGGGCAAGACAATTAGCACACATTTTTCTTGTACACGCGGTATCTTTATGAGGTGGTAGATTACATACATTGCACATTGGATTTCTGTTGCATTTTTTTTTTGTATGACCAAGAATTTGGCAAATTTGACAGCGCATGGGATTAGGGTAGTACTCAGACACTTTGGCCTTGTACCAACCTATTTCCACGGTATCGGGAGGTTGGAAAGAATCAAAAGTAAAAATCATTAATCCGGTTGGCTTATAAATTGGCTCAGGTTGGGCATTAACTTTTTTTGTGAATTTGTAGACTCCTGTGACATTTTGAGATTTCATTTCCGAGATTATTTCGGATTCAGGGACGTTTATAAGACACGGAGCATGAACAACGCCTTTGGAGGCATTTAGTTGGCTGTGTAATGTGATTGTAACTGGACATAACCCTGAGAGATTTGTAGTGGCTATGAATTTGTCCGCAATTTGTTGGTTTTTGGTCAAAATCAGAATATTACCATCGCGAAGTTGTGTGATTTGCTCATATTCTTTGCTAATTGAGTCAATAGCTTTTGTGAGCGCAAAAATACTAACTTTCGTTAGTGGTTGGTCAACGTGTTTTGGAGCAATAACGATAAATCTTGGGTTCTTGAAAAGTGTTTTTTTGGGTAGTGTAGGGAACTCTTCAAAACGAGTATTATTTGATTTTTTGTTTTTTTTGGCACTGGGTTCCGACAGCGAGACTTCCGAAAGTCCGCCAAAACGGCACCCAGGTTTCATTTTAGCCCCTGGGGCCATGCGGTTTTGATGGGGAATCAATACACTCGCGATAGAGTAAAACTATGCACTTGAAATGTGTATGAGTGAGGGAGAAGGAAAATAAATGTTTGTAATGAATAAATTAAATAATTAGGTATTATTTTATTAAAGAGAAAGCAGTCGAATTGACAGAGACAGAGATGCGTACGGCACGAAAGCTAGTCGGTGACTGCCACCAAATATAATAGGAGAGTCACATTGGGAAATTATATTGTCTAGGTCGTTTTTTTCGATGTTTTGATGTGGATGGATGTATATACCTATGTATGTAACTTTGGTTTGGAGTTGAAGTTCAAAGCAAATGGTAAGTAAATTCGAGTTGATAGGTCGGATTTTATGTGGAATATTTTTTTTAATGAGTAGACCTATTCCCTGTTTACAGGAGGTGTTACTGTCTAGGTTTATAAAATGTCCATTATAATTTTTTGGTACGATTGGTGATGAACCGAAAGGTAAATGTGTTTCTTGTAGTGATACAAGACATGGGTTGTGTTCTTTTAATAAAACATTTAACTCATCAAGGTTATTAAAGAAACCTTTCATATTCCATTGTAGAATATTGAGAGTCATGTTTTTGGATTGGCAGTGTTCCCAACAACTTTTTTTGCGTGAAGCAAAGAATGTGTGTTTACTAGTGCCTGGGTTATTTGTTTTGTCTTTGGATTTGTTATTCGAATGTAAATGAGGGTTTTGTGATGATTGATGATTAAGTTGATCGGGTGAAGGCCGCGGTGCTCTCCGATCGTCGCACGCGCCTGTCATTCCGTTATCGGGTAAACAGGCGCGCTCGACGATCAGTGAGGATCGCGGCCTTAGGTTTAGGCTGTTAGAGTTTTGATTAGTTTGCGTCATCTTCATCATCTATGTTCATAAAATATGAATTTTTATGAATTAAATTATCTGTTAAAGACGAGATTGGAGATTTTAGAAGGTTTTGATTATTTGTATTTTGTGTTAATGAATTGTTTTGGTTAAGAATAGAATTATTATTGTTGTTTGGGAGTTTTGCTGGCGGTAGAGAGGGAAGAGTATTTGATATTTGGCTTTGATTTGAGATTAAAGTTGAATTAGTTTGGGAGGATGAGATTTGGTTTTGAGTGGGATTATTATTGCAAGGAGTTTGGTTTTCATTTGAGATTGGAATTGAACTAGTTTGTGCAGCGGAGATTTGTTTCGGGGAGTTGTTTGTTTGTTCGGTTTGTTTTGTTGTTTCTATTGGGAGGTTTGAGCTTTTTATGGTGTTGGGTTGACGAGCTTTGTAGGAATAGGTATTCACATTGGATTGAGTTGATGATGGGTTAAGTTGATTATACGCGCGCTTGGCTTCAGCCATGGTGCACTTTTGTCTTGTTTTTATTGTGAGTATTTCCTTATTTTGTTTGTATTTTGGACAGTCTAGGGATGAGGAGGGGTGGGGATCGAGGCAATTGGCACACAGAATACGTGTACAGGGGTCCTTATTGTGTGGTGGCAAATTGCATGTTACGCAGGAAGCTTCTCTGACACAACGTTTCTTCGTGTGACCAAGTAGCTGGCAGTTTTTACACCTCATAGGATTCGGAATGTATTCGTTGACTTTGGCCTTGTACCAACCTATTTCAACTGTGGTAGGGGGTTGATAAAGGTCGAATGTAAACAACATAAGACCGGTGGGAGTGCGTTTATTGCTTTCAATTTCTTTGGTGAATTTATAGACTTCGGTTACGTTTTGTGTGTGCATTTCAGCTACAATTTCTGCTTCAGGAGTATTTTTGAGCCAGGGAGCATACACTACGCCTTTCGAAGAGTTGAGAACATTATGGTATTTAACCTGCACTGGGCACATGTTTGCAATGTTTGTCAATTTCAAAAACTTTTCGGCAACTTTGTTATTTTTTGCTAGGATAAGGATACTACCATCACGGAGTTGTGTTACATTTTCGTATTCAGTACTTACTGCGTCGATAGCTTTTTTTAATACGAACACGCTGATGGATGAGATGGGAGTATCATCGCTCTTTTGTGATATAACCACAAATTTGGGATTTTTGGATATGGTTTTGGTTGGAAGAGAAGGGAAATCATCAAAAATTAAGGTTTTTTGTTTTTTTGCTGGTGGGTTCGATAGTGGGGTATCAGGTGATAGCCCTTCATATCGATTCCCTCTAGATTTAGACCCCATAATGGGGAAGTCTAAAGGAAGAAACCAAGCACGAGCAAAAAGTGTGGTTTTGTTTTCAAACGAGAACAACTAGAAAAAAAAAAAAATCACCACAGGCAAGTAAGCACAAATGAGTGAAAGGGAAAGATAGAACACTTGTAATGGAATTTTTAAGTCACTGTCAAAATTGCGAGCTGATGTTTACTCATCAAGAGCAAGACGGAGACTGCAAATATTTATATTTTTATTAATGATCTCCTGTCTGAAAATTCTAATCCACTTATCTGATTCGATGACCCTCATATTTTCATTTTCGTTTTTAGATTCACAAACCTGCTCTTTGGCCGTGAATCTTTAACGGCAATGTATGATAAGTTTATTTAATTCAGACCTAGACAGCATTGTTAAATAGGGGAATCAAAAATCGAGTAGAATTTAAGGCAACGAAAACTCAATGTTACCCGCTAAAGTTAAAACATAACTTATCACCTCTGTCACTGTTAATTAAAGGCACTTGCATAAAGAAGCTTACACTCGGTATGTGTTACTCCAATTACCTCACATATGCTATCGCTATGTTGCCAAAAATGCCGCTCTACTCTGTTCAACAATAAACGTCAGTACGGGAATTATAGGACGTTTGCCTCTCACTCTAATTTCATTGGCTGGCATAAGCATGTTGCTTTTTAAGCCCTGACAGAGTTTTGTTTCAAAAGCTTAAAAACCCAAAAGCTCCCTAATGAGTTCTTTACTTGGATTACCTAAGACGATGAAAGAAATTTGTCTTCAACTCTATTCTGGCTATTATCTATAAAACTTATACCTATACGTTCAAAGCTTGAGTATAATTCCTGGCTGGTACTACTGTAACTTACTTAAGTCTCTTGGACAGTATTGAACAAAGGGCCTTTAAAATTGATTGGTGTTCATATCATCTTTAAATCATTTACGTCGCTTGAACACCGAAGAATAGTTTATTGTTACACCCTTTTTACCGTAATGTTTTTGAGCCAGTTGTTTTCCTCCCCCTAGGCAATTCAACTGCGTCTCCTGCCAAGTGCAGAGATTCGTTCTTTACCCGTACTAGGCGAATGTGGAATGCTTTGCCACACATTCAGGAATTCAAAAAAAATATGTGCACTGACACCGCCTTTCAAACCCTCTCCCTTTTTCCCAATGCTCACACTGTGTCATATCATAAAAAGGTTATCAAAAGTCCCCTTTAATGTGTACTTATTATAAAAAACGGACGATTTTAAATGACCTCTATTATGTGATGCACAGTGAGTAAGATTATTGCACTTTGTATTTTAAAAATATTTGATAGACTTTGGCACCAACCATAAATGCGTGCTTTTGGTATTGAATCTCATTTTCTTTGAATTAAAAAACTACCTTTCTAATATTGTTAAATACAAGTTGTACTGAATAGTTTCTAGTATTAAATAAAAAACATAAACTTCTTAGAATTCCCATCAATTTATCTTTGAGCTCAATAATTTTGAACATGCTTTAAAGTATAGATATTCTATTTTTAACCGCACTTACCGAATGTGGAAAATCTTTACCCAACTTTCTGTTTTTCCCTCTCATTTTTATATATCCTCTTTTAGCCTTTCCTTTTTACCTGACCTGGTTTAATCCCTAAACATGTTAAAAGTATTTAGTAATAACCACATTAAAGGGTGTGCAAATTATAAAAAAAAGGAAGAAAATCATTTTCTTTTAAAGAGCTCAAAATATGAGTCTTTTCTGGCGCGGGTAGATTTTGTCCTCCTGTGGCGGCCATTGTGTTTTGGCGACATCTGTCAAATCTTTTGTTTATTATTCAGTTGTATATGCCAAATCATCATGGCAAGTTACACGATTGAACAGCACTTTCAAAATGAGTGTTCGTTAACGCAAACGTTGCGCGTATTGAGCCCATTTTACGGTAGACGTGGTGGCTCTTCACAGTCGACTCTTCAACGTTTGGTGGCCAAATTTGAGATGACCGGTTCAGTAAACAATCAGCGAACACCCGTACGTTCAAGGAAGGCAAGATCGGCCGAGAACATCGCCGCGGTCCGTGAAAGTGTACAGCAGAACCCGAGGCAGTCTATTCCTCGCTGTGCACAAGAACTCGGCCTTTCGCAGACTTCAACTTGTCGAATTTTGCGTCGGGACTTGGGTCTACACCCGTACAAGATCCAACTGACCATAGACAACGCCGTTTTTCGTTGACTGGGCTTCGAATCGTTTGGAAGAGGACCCCAATTTTGGCCGAAAAATCATCTATGGACGACACCAACCCACGTGAGATTCACCAGGTGATAATGCATCCTCAAAATGTTACCTTTTGGTGTGGATTTTGGGCCTGCGGCTTACTTGGTCCGTACTTTTTTGAAAACGACGTTAGTGAGGCGGTCACCGTCAACAGCGAGCGATACATAATGATAATTAATATCTTATGGCTCAAATTGACCCATATGGACCTAGACGACATGTCTTTTCAGAAGGATGGCGCGCGCTACGTGCCACACAGCAAACCCCACGACATCTATTCGCCCTTATTGAAAAACCCTACATTTAAAATTCTTATTTTTCAATGAACATTTAAATAAAAAGTTAGACTTATAACTGCATTCATTACTACCCCGACCACTTTCAACTCAGAGCAAAACATTTTTTGACATCACTTATTTCCCGACTCCCAAGATCTTAAGACAGGAGATTTTGCTCTCTTCAACGTTGAACCTTTTCTTATAATTACGATTTCCCAAATGTTTGCTTTAAGTCGTATACTCGGTTCACTATGCACAAAAAGAGCCCATGAGTAATTCAGTCTGTCAATCTATCGATGTAATAAGATTCCAGAAATTTCAAAATACACCCCCTTTTAAACCCCCTTGTTATATGTACATATGTCTTATTCATTTTCACATTTGAAAAGTACAATCATTTGTTACGTACATATTCCATTCATAGGTCATACGGGAGCAATGTAACCATCCTATATTTTATAAATTGACAATCCTTAGGGGATTTTTTAAAAATACACTATCGCCCTAGATAGACCCACCTAACATTTGAAACCTATTTAATTATATAATGATGATGATGATGATGACTGCAAACTTTTAAAATATTACATACATCGTTTTTTATGGAAGAGTTATGGATTGAATTTGAACAAACAGTCAATCCTTTTGCAATTATATTAAATTATAGGCCAAAGAAGCAACCATACTGGGTACTGGGTCTAACTAGAAAGAAATATAACCAAGACAGAGGTACTTACCTTGTCTCATAAATACAAACTTCTATGCAACTTAAGGCAAGAAACTAAATAACATAAGCAAAAACCTCCCTCACATCCAAACAACATAAACAGCAATTCAATTTTAATGTTCAAAAAACCACCCTCAATTAGTTCACAATAAATAGCATAATGTTAGTCAACACGAAACCAAGACCAAACCATCATACCTTACCAGCTTAGAAGGTAAAAGGTATAGAGGTAAACCTACTATACTCCACTCGTACTAGAAATAGAAAATTGTCCAGAATTTTCACCTCATTCTCGTGATACCTCCGAGTATCACATTCACATCACATCACAACTGAAGTATTTTGTAAATTTAAACAAAAATACCTTAGCAACCGCATTTGGTCAAAACCAATATAGTGTAGGAAATAGATAGATAGTTTTTGTTTATTCGAGAGTAGGTTTAAGTTGCGTTCTTCTCGGCAATGAAGAGTCAAAATCAAAAGACTGCTACTATAGAAGGTTTAACTTTTTGAATTTTTGTGTTTTGTTGTTGTTTTATGGTGTCTCTTGTTTAACAAAAATAAAAAATGTATTTTATCTTTTATTTCTTTAGAAGTGCGTCACAGTTCGAGTTTGTTTCTACAAATTTTCTTGTGGCTTAATGTGTATCTTTTTGTGATTTGGGCACTAGCATATGTTTTCTTTATTCTGCACAATGTAAGCAAAACCATTTTTATACCTACATATACCTAAATAAACATAACTACTATAAACAAATATAGAATATGTATATTGTAAGAGATAATTTTTGATTCATTAAATTTTTGTGAATGAATTGCTCCATGATTGAGTGCGTGTTTGAAGATACTTACTATCAAGTACCTATCAAAGAAGTAAAAGTTTTGTCTTAGAAAAAAGTTATTTTCTATTCATAAGAAGAAAAAGGGTATTTCATAAGAGGAGTTTGAAGAAGTGCTATGGGTAACTATTTAGTGAAGATAAACAACCAACTTCGGTGTTATGTGCTATTTGTAGCTAACCTAGTGACATGGACTTGGAAATAAGAAAACTATAATAACTTATATTTAGTTAATTTATAAATTGCTGTGAAAATGAACACAAAATTAAAGTAGTGAAATTTGTTCGAAAAAAATGTTTTATTCTGTGAAACTATTGGAAATGTACGAGTATTATAACGTTAACGCTTCAAATTTTTTAATAAATGGTCTAAATGGCAGTTAACTTTCTTGAATAACTTAAAATTTATGCTTCGCGTTAGGGAGGCGCAAAGGCTAACCATATAAGATCGAGCCAATTAGACACTCGTTTCGTAATTTGAATCTGTCGAGTCATTAAGATTTCAGAATTGTCGAAAATCCAAGTGATTCAGCGGGCTTTTTAGGAAGTGTGTGTTTCATTCACTAGAGGCCTTTGGGAAGAGAACTCTGTTCACTTATTCCTTCCCCATATTTTCAGAAAGTGTTATTATTTTATGGGGGTGATTACACTTTGCAGAATTGTTAAAGAGATGATAACACAAGTCAATGCTAAAATTTAAAAAAGAGGCTGGGATGCGACCCACACTGATAACTTCCCATCCCGTCCGTCGGTTTGTTTTGTTAAAAAAGTTATCAGTTAAATTATTCTAAAAAAATTGAAAATTACCAACAATATTTTGCGTATGATAAAAGAGTTTGCTTTCAAAATCTATTTTGGTTAACGAGATTTTTATTCGAAAACCAATGTTTACCAATTTTAGTAGCATTATACAAATTGGATGAATGAAATAATTTTAAAGCCATTCTATTATTCACGAGATATCGAGAACCGAACATCAGTTTTTACCAATTTTGCATACTATTTTTTGTAGATTTTAATTTTTTATGAAAAAACCGACAAACGGTTAGATTTTTATAAAAAAAAATACTGAATGTTGAAGCCTATATCTTAAATTTTTGAAAAAATATTTGAGTAGAAAATCAATTTTTACCAACTTTTATTAATTTTTGTTAGGTATTTTTTTTTTAACTGTCATTTAGATTTTTCTCAAAATTGTACTGAATGTTAAAAACAACATTTTTCATAAGATAAAATTAATTTAAAACCAATTTCTCAAAGTTTTGAAAAGTTATTTGAGTCGAAAATCAATTTTTATTTACTTTTATTAATTTTTTTTTAAAGTTTTTATTTGCTGTTAAAAAACTGTCAATTCGATTTTTCTCAAAATTTTACCGAATGTTGAAAACAATATTTCTTATAAGATAAAATAAGTTGGAAGCCATAATCTCAAATTTTTGAAAAGATATTTGAGTCGAAAATTAATTTTTACCAACTTTTGGTAGTTCTTTCTTAGGTTTTCGATTTTTCTCAAAATTTGATCAGATATTGAAAACGTTATTTTTCGTTGTACAAAATTGCTTTGGAGATAAAATCATTTTTTATTCGTAAAATTTTAATAAAATTCAATTTAAGTCTCTAGCGTTTTTGGTTCGTAAGATATTTAGGGTTAACTAAAATGTTCACCTTTTTTTTAAACTGCTATGGTAAAAAAAACAACCACGTTATTTTCTTGAGAGCCCTTTCTGCATCCTTCTGCCTTATCTGTATAACAAAATTTATTTAAAGTCGATATCTCTTCTGGTTCTTGAGCTATGGCCGACGAAAAAAACGTCGCGAACGTACGTACACACGCACGCACAGACATCTCTCTAAAAATCTTTTATTTCGACTCTTGGGACCTTGAAACGTCGAGAAATGTCAAAATTTTCAATTTGACAAATCGGACCCATTAGCTTATTTTACGATTTTTCGTTTCCGTATAGCTATCTTAAAATGATAGACAAATGACCAAAACCACCCTTGCTTTAGTTGTGATAGAAGCAATTACGCTTTAAGAACTTACAAAGAAAAACTTGACGATTTTATACTTAAATGCGCTATCAAGACACGAAGTGTAGACAATTTTGAGCTGTAGAATTTTTATTATGTAACTAATTTCTCGAATCTGTGCGACATGAATCTAAAAAACTTTTTTAACCAAAATGTTCTGTAATTTTTAAACGATGGCAATCAGCAACAAATTTAAGAACTAGTATTTTTTAGAGAATTTAATTTGCTACAACTTTGTGGTACTTTGTTTCAAAGGATAAAAAAATAGTTAAAACAGTCCTTTGAGAAATAAAATATCCGTTTCGCTAGTATTTATTTCAGATTTTTTGCTCAAAATAATGTAGGAGTTTAGTTCAATACCCTGAATAACATTTTCTGGAAGGTTTTTTTTCCTGATATTTTAAAAGTATTTTTCTTCTGTTGTCCGTTTATTGATTTGTTCTTTATCGAAAATGCAAGTTTTTTAGAAACAAATGATTTTCCCCAAATGAGTATTAGTAAACCTTTCAACATTTCATAATTACATCTCCGGCACAAATACACTATTGACCAGGGGCCTGATTATGGGATTCGCGGCGAATCGTTTTACTAGCGAGTTTGCCATTTTTCAATTATTGCTTTCGCTTTCGCCTTCTTCGTTTTGAATTCGACCAATTAACGAATTCGAAGACGAATTTGAGATGTCATAATGTTTGTTGGCGAGTTGAAATCTGACAGCTTTATTTTAATTTTCTTATAATGGGCGGGTTCAGACAACATAAGGGACTTCATTTGCAGTCAACTTCATTCTTTGAACGTAAATTTTGACCAAGGCAACTAGTTACTTTTTCAAGTGTCATGAAATTAAAATTCAGAACTTTACTTCACAAACCTCTACTTCAAGTTCATAGTACAAAAATTATCAAAATCATTATTTTCTACAAAACACTCCTCAGGCAAGCTACAAGTCCATCATGATTTGTATTTTGTATTTCAAAGAAATATTACTTATTTCTTTTCCAAATTTACAAGGAACCTTTTTACAGAAAGCATTAAATGAAGTTGTGCAGAAAATAAATACATGATTGAGTAATAAAGTTCAGCTTTTAGTTGAATTAAAAAACATGATCAATTGTCATTTTGACATAAGTTGACTTGACTTGATAGTAAGGGAGATTTTTCTTGCCTAACTTTCCAGTCAACTTTCCAATAAAGTTGCCTTAATTGGAAGGCAATTTTTTGGCAGCTGGCCAATCAGATGCAAGAAACTTGCCTTACTTTCAAGTCCCTTATGTCGGCTGAACCTGCCCAATTTATCCACAATCCACAATAAAATATAAAATGTTGAATAAATCACCGCAAATTTCACAAATTCAATCAAAACAAAACAAATCACTGGAATATAGGAAGAAAAAGTCAAACCAAAAGTGTCAAGTCACTGGAATATAGGAAGAACTATTTTCTCTTCGCCGCGAATTCGTTAGTAAGGAAATACGACGCGAGTCGAATTTGAAAGGTCGAATTGAAAACGTTCCGCCGCGAACCTTATAATCAGGCCCTTGTGTAATTTTTGTGAAATAATTTTTTACTACCGTAGAATGCATTGACCAGCTTAATAAAGTCCTGAACACCGTACGCTTAACGACAAAGTTCGTAAAGGTCATACGAACTCAGTTGTAGTGCCAAAAACTATATGCATACCAAACAAAACTTAGTAAAGCAAGATCATGTCATGAGACGTATCGTAAAATAAGGGCTACTTTAAATATTAGCATGAGTAGTATTAATAAGATAATGCATTAATAATTATTTAAAAAAGAAAAAGGTTTTTACGTTTGAATCCTCATTATTATGACACTTTCTTCAAATTATTAGAAGACTTACATAATGTTGACTGTTGTAAGGAATTGCTAATGAAATTCAATAGTTCTGGCTCAAAATCCAAAATCCAACTTCTTCCAAACGATTAATCATGAACCTCTATGGCTAGGACCCTTAAGCAAAACAGCAGTCGGCTTAGTGGGTTTTTCAAGATGAACTAAAGAAAGTATTGCTTTCCTAAAACAAATCAAACCGAAACAGCACTACAATGGTAGAGAATAAGAAAAAAAATGGGTCCACCTATTCCATGTGGCTGTCCTCGCTCCTACAACATAAACCAAAAAAATAACAGTAGTCTCCATACAAATTGTTTGGTCAAAAATCGAAAATTTAAATTTTCTCAAAAAATCCCCGAAAGACTTAAACATTTCTCTAGTTTTTACTTGCGACATATATGTGAACTACTTTTCTTTATTCTTTAAAAAATTGGAACTTGACATTTTAATGATTACGTTGGTAGAGAAGTCGAAAAAAGTGGTTCCCTTAATTCCGTCGGTCTGTCTGACCTTGTCCCTGCAGCCCAAACAATTGGGTCGATTGAGTTCAAACTTGGAAGTGATGATTTTAAGCAGATTCGCGTTAGGCTTTTTAATTTTTTAAGACTAAAAATAACAGTAGTCCTCATACAAATGTTTTGGTCAAAAATCGAGAATTCGAATATTCTTAAATAAATTTGCTCTACATTTTTTTTTCGTAACTTGTCATCTTTCAATTAAATGAAAATATTTTGTATTGGTTCAAAAGGGTACCATCCATAGAACCGTTATTTTGTTTTTAAGTTTTCTCAAGAACTTATGAACGGATTTTAATAATTTCTGCACAAGCTTTTACACCGTCTTAATAACATTTAATGATCAAAAATGTCAAATTTTACTTTTTGAATTTTTAAACAAGTTTTAATTTTGTCTATATCTCAAAAAAGATTCAATAATTTTTAACGAAACTTAAATGTAACTGTAACGTATATTAAATAACTCTAAAAAAATATTTTTTTAACCGAAGAGATTATTGAAGCCATAAAACGATTTCGCTCAACTATCTGACAGCACTCTATAAATCCATACACCACAGGTTACTTAAAGTAATTCAGAAAACAGGAAGCAGCACACATTACTATAAATTATTTAAATCCATTCAATTAAACCAGTATTTACCTAAACCTTAAGATTTTTTGTTATTTTCTTTAATTTAAAGGACCTTACAGGTAAATTTAGATCTTGTCCCTATCCATGGGACACAAAAAAACAGGTACTTTTTATGACTTTCTTCGGAAAAACCGCCATAAAACTTGTATTTAACTCATTTATTCCACATTTGTGTTTTTTCAAAAAACCTAAGGGTTTGAAAAATATCTTCAAACAAAAAAGCTTGTACCTATTAATGTGACACGAGGGTGTATATATAAAAAATTAATTTAAAAAAAACGCTCTAACGATTTTCGGAAAGAAAATTAAACCCAGATTTTTTAATAAATTAAATGGCATTTAAATTTTTGAAGACAAACTTATTTTATTGGAAAATTTTAAAATATAAGTTCTATTTGTAAAGAGAGTCTTTGGATACAGGAGCACGGATGTTGGCTTCGCTTAGTAAACGTAACTTCCTAAGAGACTCCCTTACCAGTGGTGATTTTGTAACAATGGCGGAATATCCATAAATCTGTCTATATTTCTTTTAACCAAACTGTTGAAGAGAAAGATCTTTAACGACCTCAGAGACTGCAAACAATTCTTGTTGAAAGACACTGCAGTAGGCTGAAAGCTTTATTAATCTTTTGAGGGAGGATTAGATTTATTCAAATACATACTAATTTGTTTTGATATTTTGAAGAATATTTAAAGAAATAAAGAAATTTTTAAGCAAGAAATTTTAAAGAATAATTTTTGTTTATGGCTTAGACCGATTTTACTATTATTATTATTTTTTAAAAATAATATATTCTAATTTTTAATAAATACAAAATCGTTGTACCTTACATAATAGAAATTCTAGCTACCATTTATGTCTGTGCAAAAGTACTGCATCCATTTATGTTGCCTAAATTAACATTTGGCTATTTGCCATACAAATTTAACCACCATTAGTATTATAACAGAAATTTATTGCACAAGAGTATAATTTCAAATTTGAATAAATTATGATTGATTTCCTGAATTTCAACGAAATCCTGTGCTATGGGGGTGGTGATGAAAGTGAAAAGCATTTATATCATCGCAAAACGGAAATTACCTACTTCTCTAAGAAACTAGAACATATGTATACGAGTAGGTAAATAGATTTACAAATCGAAATATTAATATATAACAACATGCACCATAATTTGCTTGTGGGCTTATTTTTCTGTTTCTTACACTTAGTAAACAAAAAAAAAAGAAGATGGTGCACTTATAATGTTTCATAGATTTTAAAGAAAAACGCTTTAGAGTTTACTCAAGAAAGAAAAAAATGTAAACTAAATTATAGAAAAGAGAACGAAAATGAGAACGTAGGCCCTCATTATAGACCAAATGGGGACCGTCTAAATCCCTTAGTTTTAAAGGTTAAAGATTTAATGTCATTCAACCGATAGGTCTGTGTAAGAAAAACAAAAGTGCGAATCCAATTCTAGTCGCATATTATGAATAACAAATCGAACTTTGGACTCAAAGCGAACGCTTTAGTGATCCAAAATGTCTAAAAAATATGAAAAAAGTCAACTTCGACGTTCTTAAAGGACAACTTTTTAATTTTTGAAGTGAACGTAAAAACGAAAATTGCAACATATGCAAGTGATTTTGAAAAAAATGTTGTCTTTTTGTTGAACTTTCGATTCCCTATCTTTTTAAAACTTTTATTTATCATTTATCACAAAATTAATGGATTCCCTATTTGCAGGCTCATCGTGTTGAAACGAGTCAAGTTATTTTCACATCATTTGGCTACTCACTTGCAGTAGTTTTTGAACTTCTTCGCTTATTCCTCGGATATTCTGGGAATCTTAAAAGAAAGGTTAGTACATTTAATTGAGTTATGGAATAATTACAATTAAATAAATCTATTCATGTGTTATCTTTTCTTTCAGCTAATTGATTTGAGTGTATTTCTAGTGGTATCAACAATTATCCAAACCCCAATTCTTCTATATCTCACTTTATTTTTGGACACACAACTTCACATAATAATACTTGGATGTTTAATATTATTTTGTTTGTTATTCGAAGTGAATCTCGGTGCTTATACTTGGCGAAGAATGTCATCGCAACAAAACAATTTGCAACGCATTAAATTATTACTGGCGGCAGAGAGAAAGGAATTGCGGAGTATAAACGACTAATTAAGTTTTCTTGTTGTTTTGATTTGATTAAAATCTATGTCATTTTTATTGCAACTTTAATTGTATTTATATATTAACTACATAATTTAAGTTCTTTGTTATTTTTTTGTATAAATCTCTTCTGTGCACGACTACACAAGCACACACACATTTTTCTTTCTTGTTGAAATATAATTTCAATAAATGCATGAATTCAAAAACATAAACAAAACAACATTTATTCTATTATTTCTATTTTTTTTTCAAACTTTGTAATTCTCTTCTAGATTGTGTTCCATATACAAGGCATCGATTCGGTCCAAAACAGCTTTCATTCGCGGAATGAATTCTTCTAAAGTCTTTAAGTTTTTCGCTTGCAATTCACCACTGCCAATTAGTTGTGTACGAGTTGGTGCCCAACGGGAGATTACCTTGAATGGAAAAATTACATCACATGAACAACTACTTTTAGATTTGGTTTAAATCTTACCGAAACTGTATTCTGCACAAACCAACCATGATATGGTTTTAATGATCGATCATAGGCATCTTGTAGATGTTGTTTAAGATTGTCTAAACTTTGTTTATCGTTGAACATATTTTCAAAAAATGTACATATCAATCGGAGACCACGTTTTAGCCATAAAAGTGAATCCGATGAAAACTTTTTGTCCATATTGATATTTTTCACAATAAGGTCTTCGAGATAATGGAATTTGTCTTTTCCTTTTTCATAGCTTATGGTTAGTTTCTGTTCGAGAAATGTAAGAAGTAAAATATGAGATTAGTTTTAGTAAGTGCCACAGAAGAATTTCAGCGATTTCGTGTGCTATTTAGTCCAAAGTCTAAACAAGTTCTTATAAAATAAAAAAAAATGGCAGAATTTGGGCCTTGAAGTTTGAAATTCGGGTTAAAAGAATAGACTAAAAATATTTCAAATTTTAACGGCAACATTTCTCTGACCTAACCTTAACAAAAACTGTTTAAAGCGGAAGTTTTATATAATGACGATATTTGAATTATTTGAATATTAAAACAGGAACCCAATTTTGTTTATTGGATCGGGTTAGATTTTTCACGAGTGCGAACTCGATCGATGGTGCTAACTTTTTTGCAGTCACTGAGGATCGAACCTTGACTAGGCAGCTTACCGAGCCGACACATTAGGAATTCGCAATTCACAGAGTCACAATATTCCAATTTATTTGATAGTGTTTATTATTTACAATGACAGATTAATGGTATCTTATTTACCTTATGTACCTTAGGATAGGTTAAAGTGGCTGTTGGTTAAAAAAGTCAACATACTTATACCAGTTGTGGATCCGTTGTGATGCCACATTGGATTAAGGATCTTTCCAATTCTTTTAATCATTTTGAGTTGATTATGAAGCTTTTGAGACAATAGATGTAGGAATGTAACAGATCGCCGCTGGGATAATTACAGTAGAAGTCTCCTAAGTGAAATCTTCGTCTTTGTAATAGGACAACACATTAACATAGAAGGTGAGAAAATGTCCCCTCTTCATCTATGCAGCTTTTGCAAATGATTTCTTAAAGTCAAACTGCATGCCTATCTTTATCTTTAGAAGTGTGTACAAAGAGAAATGCGTAACTTTGAGCGTTTAGTCTTAATCTTTAACCAAATAAGATTTGTGGACAGCCCAGTGGTGGTGGTTTTACTATGCTGTTATGCTTTAGCTTAAGTTTACTTTTAGCTTTGGATATATCAATGTTAGATTTGTTTGCTTACAAGCGTTACAGTTTCCTGGAATGTTAAATGGCCCGGCACCCAACAAATTTGCGTATAGAATAGTTTTGACACATCCACAAAAGAGCGATCAGCACTTTAATGCTGTTTGTGAATTTATAGGAACAAATTTCTATGATTTTATGGTGGCTAGAGTGTCTCAGAAGTTGCATATGTCCTTATTTGATATAACGTTTTTTCTTAACCAAGAGAGGTCTTATTTAATGGCCAGCAGTTCTGCTCGGGAGACACTTCAGTCATTGGTTAGACAAAACGAGAGATTATGATGTTCGATTCCGTGAACAGTTAAACATATATAGAAATGAATCATTTCGTCTGCTAAAAATGACTCATTCTCCAAAATAGAGCCTGATGGCATAGACAATTCGATTTGTTTGTAAATACCTTAATAAGTTCAGAATAAAAGTGGATTCTTTAGGAACAAAACTGCAATAATAAAAGCATGACAAATGAGAACCACCCTAATTTAGATTGTATTGATTATTTTGTTGTAGTCCGGCCGATATTTAAAAACATATGGAACAAACGAATACACAATTTTAAAATTCAAACAAACTGACAAAATAAAATGTAGGTACATAGTACGTACATTAATTCGTAGTAGGTGTGTCTCTATTATTTATGGTATCTGATATCATATTAAAAATAGCAAAAATATAACAGATGAATAAACATTAAAAATGTCAATAGAAGTTGTTGCCGTTTTTGAATGACTCTTCAAAAAAAAAAACAACACAATAGCTTACCTCAATGTTTCCACTCATATCCTTAGTTATTGGTTTGAAAAGCTTACCAAAAGTATCTAAAAATATATGTAAAAAGTAATCAACATCAATTTAAGTTAGTAAATTAATAGAAAAAAGAGATAAGAAGCACATTTTAGGCCACTCCACAAAATAAATAAGTACAACATACGACGCACGTACCTATGATCGCAACAATTTCTTGAGATGCATGAAGGAATGCTTCCGTTTCTATAAGTTGACCTTTTTCGATAATAGGAAATCCTTTAAGATTTTCAAATTGTATTCGCGGCACAATATCCGATTCAGTCATTTTGATAAAAACGTTCTTCTTTTTTTTTTTAAAGAAAAAATTTAAAAAAGGCAAACTCGCACACCAAAAATGTTCTCTTAACCAAAGAATAAATTTGACTGATGATTTATCGATAGTAAATTAATTTATCAAAGTTCCAATATTTCTATTGGTACAAATGAAAGTTATTATTATCTTATCGTCGTCGTCGTCAGTTGTCGTTTAGCTATAGAACAGCATGTGATAAGTGATAGTAATAGTGTTGTTGCTGAAACATGTTCTAACATAAAAAAAGAACGAAAAGAAAATACACAAAATTAGTTTTAAAGGTAAAATTGTTGAAACATAAAAAAGACAGAAATTTTGTATACGAAGCAAAATTAAAAAAAAATCGGAAAGTATTTTGAATTTATTTAAAAGATTGGAATAGCCGTTGAATTTGATTCTAAAAACTACGCAGTCTGTCGCATAAATTTGAATTGGTAATATACAAAATAAATAAACCATAACATTATTTCAATTATAAAAAGTAAAGAAGAAGGCGCTTTAGCTTTTAACATTTAAGGGAGCACAACTGCAATAAAAGGCTTAATACATTCCTGGGAAGTTGCTAATATTGTTCTTTTATCAATGAAAATAGGCTTTAATGTTCTAAAATTCTGTAAAGAAATTTACAATATTTTGCTATAAATAGTTTTTTAGTGGAACCAGTGGCAGTGTAACTTATACATATGTACATATGTGGATCATTTACCAATTTCAAATTTGTATAGCACATTATTGCAATATTAACAGTCCTTTAAAATTTGGTAATTTTTTGGAGGATTTAATTTTAAAATGAGTTCAAACTGCCGTTTAGGTCCAGAAAAAATGCATCCACAGAACGGTGCAGCTCTAGAAACGAATTTGAATTTTTCAAATGAAATCTTCAGTATTTTTTTTTCAAATTATAATCAAAATCATTGTAGTGACTAAATACCTTCCGCCTCCGCTTAAGTTGCATTGGTATCCCTTTTACATATTGACGGACAAAAAAGTGATTGGTCGCATTCATGATAAATAAATATTAATGTATGTCTTGTCAACCAACATTATAAATGTTGAACCGAGTCAAAGTTAGTAAAACAAAATGTCAAATGAGACGAAATAGTGGAGACTAAAAAAGTATTGACCTTTTAAGACCTAACTTTATACATAAAGTTAGGTCTTTTGAAATATTTTGTTAAAGCTCTTCGACTAGATTCTCAAGGTTTTAAATACATATTTAATTAAATGTTGTCCGCAAATACAGAAACCTATGGCCTATAGCAAGTTTTCAGACCAACTCTTTACACAAGAACGGCATTGACATACTAGATATGGACCGCTAGTCGATACTTTTATTCTCATACAGAACCCCCCTTAAAAGTGATTTCACCTCTTAAGCTATGCTTGCTCTCTTCTAGGTTTGGCGGAAAAAATCAAACGCCATCTTTTATTCTTTGCCTCAATAATATTTTTTCTAAAGAAACTAAGGACATCCATTATTATAAAGCTTGGCAAAATACATGAGCAAAATACAAAAATCAAGTTCAAAAGATTCTCTATATTTCCACTGAACCTACAGAAGGGGTAGTAGCGTTAAGGAATAAAATCAAAGCGAAGTTGGTTTCTAGAAGTCCATATATAGGTAGTAGGCCAATGGTTGTGATAGTTTGTAGTTCAACATTATCTTGGCAATAACAGTGCTGACTACTACAAGGAGCTTTCATCGAGTATGCTTAATCATTTTAAAATAATAAGCTGCCAATTGGCTTTTAAAGTATATTATGCGCGATAATTCGGAAGAGCAAAATAAGCATTTTTCCCAAGACATTCAGGATTTCGAACATCGTTATCAGGGTAAATAAAATACAAAAATTATGGAAGCCTATAAATAGAGACTTTGTATATTGGGGACAAAATATTGTGTCAGTTTAACATTCAAAACACGAAAATCGGAACAATTTAAATGGAAAGTAAATCAAACTAATGCACAACAGCGCTGGTATCAAATCATTTAAAATAACTGTCAATATCTTTGATATAACCTAAAATATTCATAAATAGCAGTTTTTTTGTTTATTTCAGCGGGAAAACATAAAATATATTTTTAACATATGCAATCAATAAAATTACCTTAACCATCTTATTACTCTTGTTACATTTGCGAATTTTAAAAGTTTTCTTAGTCTTCTTATCATCGGGTAAACACACCAAAAATACATACATTTATGAATTATGATACCAAAAACAATATCAATTTAACTACATACAAAAATGTCACTCTTATTAACTTATTGCTTTAAAAATCTTTCTATAAGCTTAAATATTCAAACTTATTTCTTTTGTTGTTTTGTTTTACTCAATTAGTTGTTTTAGCAAATTTGTGTGCATATTGCACTTTCATTTTTTACATCAAAATGTTTTCAAATAACCCCCGTGTTAGTGTTATACCTCCGCCTCCTGTAGTTTGAAGCTTAGACATTTTAGGAAGTTCTATTACAAGCTTGAGATTATTATGGTTAGGACAGGTATTATCATTAAGATACAATGGATTTTGGCACACAAATATTTTAAATAATTCGACTTTTCATCTTCAAGTTCTTTAAGCATTGATTACAGTTTTCAAGTACTGAAGATACTTTTTTTTTATACAAGCTATTGGTTAATTTTTGTTGGCTATAAAACACCAATTATTATTAATCTAATAGCGAAATACAAGCATATCAAAATGAATACAAGCTGTGGTTTTATAAAATGTAAATTGGTGCAAAGCAAATGCGGAACATATTATAATGTTTTTGTTGTTGGTTTTCTTTGTGGTTATACATTAAAATAGCCCAAAAGTATACTTTAGAGTCTACAATTGTAGATTCGATTTGGTTATTTCTCCAAAATTGTAGATATGTATAAGTTTATAACAATCTCCTCTTTTTTTGTTCGATTTTCTCCATCTTAAGAATCAAAATCTAAACGTTTAGTTGTACCATCAATACAAATGGCAAAAACATGATGTTTTGTGTAGTCAATATCTTTTGGAAGAGCAAACTCATACGTGAATTTTTCTTTGGCAAACTCAAAATAATCACTGACAAGGCTATCGGCTGTGCAACGAATTTCTATCAACTTCAAAGGACTACTTGCCATAACCAAGAGATTATCTTTTTCGTGAGTTATGCGAGCGCTTTTCATGTCGTCCTTGCAATCATTTCTCAACCAGCGGTTGTAGGCCAATATGATGGCACAATTTCGGGTGAAGAAAAACGAGTCACCACCGCTTTTCTGCTCGTGGTACTTTTCCAGGAAGCGATTTTGGTCTCTTTTGATTTTGGTGAATCTCACGGATGGCACATCTGTCGGCTGTGTTTGAGGTCCAATTATTCGATCGGGCAAACTCTCGGTCAACTTGTCGATTGTGAAAACTCGGTTAAGGTAGTCGAAGCCGTTGCCCATCACACCATCGTTGGTATGGCCAAGATCGAAAATATGCCCAATTTCATGACACACAGCTCCTAGGCTTGTCGCATAGACACCTGAGTATGTTCGTCTGTAGTTGCTGTCGTCAGCGAATCGTTCCAAATCAACTTTTTCGTTGTTCTCAAAGCAATCGATTATGTCCTCGAACTTACTGGGCCACGAGTAGAAGAACCCCGAGCCAAATAGAGCCAAGCCTCCACCACCGAGAGCAGCATTGGCTTTCATGTGTCGCTTAATGTTTTCGTAGGAGAAGTCCCCATCGGTTATGGGCTCGTACTTGGTGCAGCCGATAAACGCGACGAACTTTACTTTCGGATCATTTCCGTGCTCAGAATTTATAATCTCATAGGCAAATTTATTCCACAATTCCTCCTGGGATAACTTCAGGGCCTCCTCGACGTCTAAATTACTTTCAAATATCTGACACCGTGATTTCAGGACAAACGTTCTCCTTCCAAACCCCGACTCGTTCAACTTTTCCGCATACAAGCATTGCAGCAATTTCATATTTAAATCAATAATTGCACAAGCTTCCGATGCACTGCCACTACCATTACCACTACCAACACCCCCACCATCACCAACGTTACCGCCACCGCCACCGCCACCGCCACCGCCACCGCCACCGAACCCCCTACCAGAACTCTGCGCGGTCGATGAGTTAAATGAACCATCATGACCCTTACAAATAATATAGAATGGCTGGATTTTATAGGGATTCTCTTGTGGTCGGTAATGGCATTTGAATTTAATAGACGCACTGCAATAGGAAACAATGAATTCCTCTGTCACCTTCATTGCCCCTGTTGCCTCACCACACGCTTGAAAGCGATAGAGTATTTTAAATTCACCATTAGCCCCAGAGACTCTAGATTCCTGACTTACTAACTTATGATGACCATTGCGAGATGATTTCAATTGGATTTGTTTGTCGGAGGAACATGTCTTACTTATTTTGCCTTTGATGAGAAGCAATTCGTGATTGATGACTGAATTGTTTGTTAGATTTGTTAACTCTATGACGTGAGGCACAACACAACACATTGCAGAGGAATTTTCTATTAACACGTAATCGAAACGAAATGCAAATTCAATTTCGAGAGATGCAGATGATGATGAAGAAGAAGCCTAGCAAAAGTTGTCGTATAATAAATATAAACAAGTTTTCCATTCCAATAAGACACATTTGACAAGAGAGAGAGACACAAGAACAGCTGTGGAACTGGAATTGACGTATTGGCCGCGTTCGATGGGACTTGTTTTGAAATACGATATTATTTATTTAGACAAGTGCATGTATTTGAAATAATTTAAAATAAATTGATAAAAGCCGAATGGACAATCGTGGATTAATATAGTTTCTCAATAAGAGGTTTTATTTTGAATAACCTGCTTTTTAGGCAACTACAACTTTTGGAGTTGTCATGTTTTAAAACTTGAAACGAAAAACTATGTCAATAAAAAACTAAAAATGAAACGATAGGCGTATTTTATTGGTAAATTATTAGCTAGTGAAGTAATGGAAAGTAAGTGCAGTAATGGAAAGTGTGAATAAAACATATGTTCACTATTATATGCACTTTTATTTTAAATCTTCAAGTTGGTATCTGTGCAATCATACTTATGTCAAGATCAGCTGTTGAAAATACGTACTCAAGGGATGTGTTGAAAAACTATTATTGTTTTTATGTAAAGTTGAATAAGAGTTCAAGTTAATGTGTACATGCAGGTCCAGTCAGAATAGAGTTGAGTATGAATTGAAAGATTGAAATGACATAAGAGTGCCTGTCCACATTTAATTTTTAATGTTAGGTGCAAGCAGTGAGACAGGTATATTATGTGAGTGAAAAAGCGAGAGATGGGTAGATTACAGCCCAAATGCAAACAATATTCTTGGATTCAACATGAAAGAGTTTGTATTGTATGAGTGAAAGATAGATAGATTTCAAGGGTGTGCGATAGGGATGTGCAGATCAATTTTCTCTTCATCGTATGTACACAACGAACATAATAAAACCCAGCATTAAAAATCCAATGTAGACAGGCACTAAAAGCCATAAGAAGGGTGTGAGGGGAGATTTTGTCCTTCTCCGTAAGCCCGTCTTGCCTACAAGCTCCCATTTGCTGGCAACTCAGTTTTCCTGTGTGAACGGGGACAAATCAACGCGAAACATTCAGCGCCACAATTAAACTTTCTCTTCTCAAAATAAACTTACACTGCGATAACTGACGCGAAGCGAATCAGGGCGAATCATTCACAATGATAACAAAAATGACAAATAAACAATGCCGCGTCGGCGAATGTACCACTTTCGCGTTGGTTTGGGAGAGCCTTTAAACCCGACGAATGACGAAAGTTTTGTTTTCGCATCAAATGTTTCGCTTTGGTTTTGGGCGAGTCCTAACACACACAACACGTCAATAAATTTAGAGCTAGCACTGTGATTATTGATGATTTTTGGGTGATGTCAAGTAGTCAACGCATTTAATATTTACGTTGACAGTCTAATCGTAGATTAATATTTCAAACCAATTTATTTGTATTCTAGTGAAAACAGAGCACAAGAAAAATACGAACGCATCCCCTAATAATAAAATCCTGCCAACCTTTAAGTAAAAAATATTTCTGGAACTGGATGAAGTGTCATTCTATTCCAACATTCCAAAACTTTATCTGAACTATTTATATGCACTATTTTTGCTGCCTTATTTATCCGCACTATTTCTTTGTTGTTGTTTAGTGTGTAAGATTTTGCTGCGCTGCGTATAAATTTACCAATAAAAAACGGCTGATATAAATTCAGTAAATTCATCAACAACTCATTAAAATAATTAAAATTCGTTACAAATATGTTGAAAATTTTGAAGACATAATTATTCCGTGGCAGTTTTGCGTGAAAAGTTTCCTGACTGTCTTATTTCTCAAAGAGGAAATCACAATTGGCCACCGACATCTTTAAAGTTTAAAGTAAATTGGGCAGCAACCGTAACCGTGGAGGTCATTTAGATTAAACAGTTTTCTATTGTTAAAGCATGGTATAAAAATAAAATAACTGTATCATTTCTGCTAAAGTTCCGTCATTTTAAAAATTTTATTTTGTGAAGTGCTAAATTAAATGGAAATAAAGAATTTCTCTCGGAGGCGAAAAAATTAAGAATTTCTCTCGAAGCCGAAAAAATCAACGAGAAATACGAAAAACAATTTTAGTTGAGAAAACAAATTTGGCTATGCCCGTGATTGTGAAGCAAAATGATTCAATTTTTAACTTGGAATATAGTTCTCACAAGATTAATTGCATCTTATATGCAAGTTTGGCGAAAAAAACGTTAACTAAATTTTAGCTTGAGCTGTGCTGAACACTTAATCAAATAAAAATAAACAAAAGTCCAATGAGAACTAGGGTCTAGTGACTTACAACTCTCTTACATTGCTGTGTGTGAGTCATGTCAGAGATAGAGGGAACCTTCAGTTTTATGCCAGAATGGTTTTTAAACAAACCATTCATTTTGTCAGTTGAACACTTTCTTCTCATCTCCTGAGCCAAGTTGTGGATTGTTGATATTCGTAACTTTTTGACACTTGAACAAAGATTTAAGGAACTGACCAAATGCCGAAAAAATATATATGAATGCTATAGATGATTTGCTTTCCTTAAAACTGACAATTGAAGTGTTGTATATGTTGTTTTGACATCATTTTATATTTTTCGGTAAAAATTTATTTGGTATTTCGTACTTTAGCGAGATAGTTTGGGTTTTTTTTTAGATCGAAATTATTTTATCTTTTATAGAATAAACTGCCTTTAATTCATCATCTCATAGTCTAAAATTATTCCGACATTTCTATTTCAAATTTTTGTTTGCAATCATTTATCAATTCTATTGATCCAAAACATGATACAAACAACGAATTGAACTGAATTTGATAATTTGGAAAGTTGCTCTATGCGTCAGTAGCTTTCACTTTCCGGTAAAATTATTCAAATGGATGAAGAATTGTGAATTTTGTGAATTTCATATCACACTAATCTGAACATGCCCTTTCATCTACGTTATTTATAATATCGTAAATCACAGTTCGTAGGTCAAGTAGTAGTAGTAGTAGTAGTTTTTATTGAGATTTTTCTTTCTAACACATGTATATTATTAATTCTAATTACATAGGCACTTATATATATGTATTCAATTTGTCGACTTAGAATTGGTCTGACTAACAATTAATATTGATATTTTTTAAGATTTTTTTTTAAAAAACAAATTTAGGTAGTTAAAGATATTTTCCTTTTACAGTTTAAGAATTTTAATAATACGTCCACTCAACAAGACGATAACATAAAAGATACTTAACCTAATGAAATGAAATGGAACTGAGATATGAGCGTATATAGACGTCTCTATCTAAACACTAGAGTAGTGTGCACATATATTTTATTCAGAAGAATACCAATTTCATAAGTCATTTATGACAGCCAGTTGGGTGGTTGTTTTAATGTTTTGTATACATACTCATACTTTTAGATTGAATGTACATATTTAGATACACATTTTTGTACTTTTTGCAGTTCAATTATAATGCTTAATAATACTTAAAAATACTTAAATTAAATGATACTTATTATTATTAAATTAACTTCACAGCCAAGTTACTAATTATATTATAGGAACTCGAGTTAGTCTAATCACAATCAGGTAAATAAAGTTGGACGCAATTTTTGCTTATTGGTTTTCATTTTTGTTTTTAATTTTATTCAGTCTTTATAGTTGCAAGCATAAGAGAGGCGTTAGGAATGCTGGGCAGCCTAGCCTCTGTACGTATTTGGAAATTGTTTTTTGTAGAATGGAGAGGTAAATAGGTTGTCCTCATCAGGGACACAAAAGGCTGAGCTGGAACCCTCGTTGAGGATGCTTATTGGGGACATATAGTATCTATCATGAACGGACCAATTGATGTTACTCTCGTAAATGTCCCGAAGGACAGGGTTTTCATGATTTTGTAAGGAAGAAATTCTTTTCTTAGAGAGAAAAATCAGATAGTCAAGCAGGGGAGAGATACGCGAATCCTGGTATACTGTCTTGTTGCTATGCCATTTACCGCCTGGTCTGCGGCCTTTATTAATACATTTTCGGATGATGTAGCGTTCGAATCTATGGAGTTCCAATGCAACATTGGGGGTGATATGAAACCATATGAGGAATCCATAGCACATTAAGGGACGAATCAAAGTTTTATACATTAGAAGTTTTGTTTTTATTTCAACATGTTTTGAGTTGAGCAGAAGCTTAAGCTTTGCAGCTGCACCCTTACTATTATTCAAAGCCTTTCTCGCATGAGCGTTCATTTTTAATCTTTCATGGAGATTGACACCGAGGTATTTTATAGATTTTTTAAGGGGGACAGAGTTGCCGTCAATAGTAAGATTTAGGTATCTACTTTCTCGGACAGCAAGGTGGTGCCCCTTACCTGCTGCATTGCGAAAGCAAATCAGCTCACATTTATTGGTATTCAGTTCAATTCCCCATTTCTTGTAGTATGGGATGACTAAGTTGAGATGCGAACTCACCGAGTTAAGGGCTTCGTGTGGTCTCTCATTGGGACAGAATAAGATGGTGTCGTCAGCGTAGAGAATTGCTTCGGAGCAGCGATATTGAATTGGCAGGTCATGCAGGTACAGGTTGAAGAGGAGGGGACCAAGGATGGATCCTTGGGGCACACCAGTCTGGATGGGAATAAGAGAGGAAGACTCGCCTTCAAAGTTGACTGAGAGGCTTCGGTTTGAAAGAAAACTCTGCAAGATTTTTATAAATATTGGAGGAAAATTTAGCTGATTAAGTTTGTATAAAAGCCCTGCATGCCATACCGAATCAAATGCTTTTTTTAGATCAAGTGCACAGGCCACGGTGCATTTTCTAGACCGTAAATTGTTTAAAATTCTGTCTTGAAAGTAAAGGAGCGCGTGTTCAGTAGAGTGGCCTCTTTTGAAGCCAAATTGAACCTGTTGTGTTAAGTCCGAGTCACCGAAGAAGTTGAGTAATTTTGCATAAATTATTTTTTCAAGAATTTTTCCCAGGTTAGAAAGAAGGGAAATGGGTCTGAAGTTTTCGACATTGTAGGAGCAATTACTTTTTTTAATTGGAATTAATTTTGCTATTTTCCAAGCCGATGGAAAATAACAATTGTTAAGACAGTTATTGAATATGGGAGTTAAAAATGGAGCTATTGTGGTTTTTGATTTACGCAGAACAAAATTTGGAATATTGTCAGGGCCAGTAGATTTTTTATTTTTTAATGAAGAGATAATGTTTTCGACAGAGTTTGAAGAGATGAGGAACTCGTTATGGGTATCCACAGATGTGTTTGAGGGCGAAAAGTTTGTTACGTTAAGATTTTCGTTCCAGATCGAAAAGGAGGAGTTGAAAGTTGAAACTTCTAACGAAGTGACTGGGTCAGCTGAGGGGATTTTTAAGGCAAAAAGTTCGGAATAAAATAATTCAAATGCTTCTACTTTTTCGGAAGGGGAGGAAAACGAATTGTTGCGGAAAGATAACACCTGGTTATTTGTGTTATGATTTCTCTTTCTTCCAGTTATTTGATCTATTACCTTGAAAACGTTTGAGTTAGGTTTCAGGTTACTCAGCTTCGTTCTAAATTGGTCGTTTAGTTCTATTCGAACCCGGTCTTTAATTATTTTGGATAGGCAGTTTATGTGTGCGGATAGTTCCGTATAAAGCGGATTATTGCGATCTCCAAAGCGGTGATAAATTCGTTTTAGTTTTAGTTTCCAGATTTTACGGACTTTATATAAATTTAAGGTGGATGAAGAGATGTTAAACCAATTTTTATGTATATTAACTTTTTTACTGTGGAGGTTGATGCAATCGGAGACAATTTCACTGATTCTATCAATGAAAAAGTCAATTTCTAAGTTGGAAAGGTTTTTATTGGTTGGGATGTTTAAATTTGAAAGACCATATTGAAGCGATCGATTAAAAGCCGACCAATTTGTATTTTGAAAACTGTTAAAAGTCTTAGGCAAGTCTTGGAGAGTCGAATCTTGAGTCATTTGCAAACTCATGAACACCGAGTAGTGGTCAGAGATGGCATCAAGAGTGATGCAAGCAATATTATTGTCAGATCTAAGATTGGAAGATATTAAGAAAAAATCGATATGGGAGCCCGATGCGGGACGGGTAGGGCCTGGGGCAACGATTAAGTCTAGATCAAGAAAATGGTTGTCCTGGAACCAATTGGCCAGAAGACAGCCATTCTGGTTTGTAGTCGAGTCCCCCCAAAGAGGGTGACGGGAGTTAAAATCACCACCTATTATGATGTGATCAAATTGATTTAGGGAGTTGACAATATTATCAAGCGCGGAGGGAAGGGAAGAACCAGCATTACAAGGGACGTAAATGGAAACAAGTGCCAATGTTTTTGAAGTGTTTGCGGAGTTTAGAGGAATTATGGCTATGGTAGTTGAAATCAAGCTATTGGTGTAAAATTTTTGGGAGAAACGAATAGAATTCATGAGAAGAATTCCTGTTCCTCGACCATCATTATTTCTTATTAAATTGTATTTGTCATTAAAAGGACACTTACCATAGTCTTTTTTAAGACAAGTTTCTTGAATTAAAAGCGCTGTGGGAGAGGTCTCTTTTAACAAGAGGTCAATTTCTATTGTTTTTTCTTTTGTTAGGGAATTTACATTGGAGGTAATGAGGTTGAAAATCATGGTGAAATGGGGGAGAGGGAGGCGATAAAACACAGGTAAGCACCTGGTTTTTGAGATTCATCCATTTTCTTGTAGTTTGGCCAAAAGCCTCTAATTTTAGAGATGAGGTTAGATATTGGTAAACCAAAAAGTCGAACTGACTCGTCCATGAAGTCTGAGACATCATTGTTGGAAAGATCCGTGGGCATTGGGATCGACTGTTTTGGAGTTTGTTCAACTCTTTTGAAACCTCTAACTGCATCTGCATAGAGGGTTACGTTGCTCTGGAGGGTGTTAATTGGATTAAAAACATGTTTATTATTTTTTGCTTCAGCTAGCAAAGCATCTTTCTTTTTTAATAGTGCGATTCGGTTGGGGCATCCCTTAAAGTTCGCCGGGTGACCCGTCGACTTACAGTTAACGCATGAAGCGATTGATGTTTCCGTTTTTGGACCAAGTTTGCACTGGCCGGGCTCATGGTTAATCAAACATTTGACACATCTGGGCGGGAAACTACAGTACAGTGCCACATGGCCGTACCTTTGACAACGGTAGCATTGTTTCGTGTCCGAATTTTTGACAGAATCCCATTTGATTCTGTGTCTAAGTAAGAAATTAATTTTCTTGATTTTTAATAAGCTGTCTCTGTCCTCTAGAACGCAAAGGAAGAGGTCAAGTGGAACGTCGTTCTGCTTAGACCATTTGGTCTCAAATTTCTTAACAACCACCCTCAACGAAGGGTCCAGCTTGTTAAATTCTTTCTGAATTTCTTCAGATGAAAAATCATTTGAAATGCCTTTCAAAATGGCATTATATTTCTTAAGTTGTTTAGGTGTGAAGGAAAAAGCTTCAATACCATTTTTTTTAAATTCTTCTAAAAAGAGGCTATGCAACTCAACACTTCTAACTATAATTTTAAGTTTACCGAAACCATTTGCAATAAATTTAACGTCATTTTGATTGTAATTAAACTCACCCATAAAATTCAAAATAGTTTTGGAAGAAACTCCCTTCGTGAAGATGGGTGGACACCATACTTCTGACCTTGCTGGAGTTGAGTTCGAGTCTGCTGTTTGGATATTACTGCTTCCGTGACCGCCTCGGTTGATGTTGCTGGAGTTGGAGCTGTTACCTATGATGATGTTAGAGTTGCTGTTGCTTGAGCCCGCATTGTTAGTGGTTTCTTTCGACGAGTCTTCCTCGTCTTCAATCACATTGAAAGGTGAAAAACGATTGTGGTTGTTAACAACTTCCCTTGCAACCCTTTTTGTGTCAACAATGGGTGCATGTTGTCGCCTTTTTCTTGCCATTACCATAGTAAACTTTTCCTTATCACCAGCAAGAAGATTCTTGAGAACTTCAGCACTGCCTAATTCGGCACTCTTTTTATTAGGAACATTTAAATTCAATGAGTCGTGTCCAATAATTACACAATTATTAATTGGTGCATGTTGTCTGCCATCAAGCAAGTTGTTAGTCGCATCAGTATCCATCTCGCTCTCACTTATGGACTGTATATGGGAATTTATTGGTGAATTCCATTCTTGGGTAGCGGCAGCGATGATTTTTTGTTTGTCTGCCTCCGATAACATTTTCGAAGGTAATTTAATTTTATCCGCAAAAGAACGTTTATCTGGTGGTTCTTTAGGCTCATCGGGAGGACGAAACTCACTTTCCTCCATTGTGAGTAAAAAATTTAATTAATTTGTATGTATTCAATAGAATTTAGATAGAACAAAAATTCAGACGTCTGTACTGTTCGGAGAACGAAACGGGAATAGTTCGTAGGTCAAGCAAATCTAGTTTTTTGACAGCTCATTTTGTTTTCTCTCGTCTCTAAAAAGAAAAAATTATTTACCATACAACAAAAGCAAGCGAACGCACGACGAAACATGAATAAATAACTTTTATTTTTGTTGTTGTTGCTAAAGTGTACAAAATAAAAACAGCATAATTCATCATCATTAGTGTTTAGTTGGCAAAGTTACCTCATAGCACATCAAATCATTCTGTAAATTCATCAAAGTCAAGCGCCGCGCCACCATGAATGGCCGTTCAATTCGTATAAATCGAATGCCAGCTCTTGTTCTGGCATTCATCGTAGTCTGTGGAATTATATACACTTTAAATGTCCTATCGGAAGATAAACCCTTGTATGGGATGCTCCGGAATACAAATCAGGTCAATATGCGAAAGTTACTTATCGGTTCAATACAAGCAGCACAACGAGGAGGTCTTGAAATTCTGGATGTTGCTCACTCGAGAGACTTACAACAAAAGAGCAAAGGAAAGACACTGGAAGGTGTTGATGATCCCTATACACAAGCTGATGCTAGATCACATTGCATCATGAAAGGTGGGATGCATAGGATATTTCCTAAATTAAATATTGTCTCCGAAGAGGATAAGGAAGGTTGTTTGGAATCGGGAGTCTTCGAACTGGATCCTACTGTCCTCCATGAAACTGCCATCACACCTGATGAACTAGTAGATGTTAAGGATATTACCGTGTGGATAGATCCACTCGATGCTACCAAAGAATTCACAGGTAAGTTAAATTTAAACACTTGGGTTGTTGATGCATTTAATAAAACCTATTGTCAATTTTTAGAAAAGCTATACAAATATGTTACTACTATGGTTTGTGTTGCTGTAAAAGGTGTTCCTGTAATTGGTGTTATTCACAGCCCGTTCACGGGCAAAACTTCTTGGGCATGGCAAGAAAAGTCTGTCTCCGAGGATTTAGCAAATCTTAAAAAGGTTTAAATATACAAACATATCTTGGTTTTACTCAAAGGAACTGATCTATCTTTTGTTTTAGGAACATACTCTAACAAAACACCCAATAATCACAGTTTCCAGATCGCATGCGGGTGACGTTAAGAACATTTCCAAAGAAGTTTTCGGAGAGAATTCAAATATCCTCATAGCTGCTGGAGCTGGCTACAAAGTGCTCCAAGTTGTAGCAAATAATGCCACAGCATATTTACACTCGACACGCATTAAGAAATGGGACATTTGTGCTGGTAATGCAATTTTGAATGCATTAGGTGGCAAAATGACAACATGGACTAACGAAGAAATCAACTATGCAGATGGTAGTGATGCAATTAATGATAAGGGTCTATTAGCGGCACTCACAAATCATGATGTTTATATTGCCAAAATGCTAGAAAGGCACAATAAAAGCCAAAGATAATTTAATTTCTATTTAAATGGTTATTTTTAAAAAAACAAAACAAAAATGTATGTATGTAGGTACTTAAGATGTTTAAGTTCTAATTTTAAGAAAAATCAAAAGATAACAATTAAGGACTGATGCATTTGAACATAACACTGTTACTATTTAGAAGATCAATTGATTTATTTGAACAAACTTTTCTTTAATAAAAACAAGATAAATTAAGATGTTTAAGCTAAATTCTTTAATAAATGTGAATTTCTAAGAAAAAACAAGATTTTAAGAAGAACTTATAAGAAGTAGATAGAAAACAAAGCAAAGGTTTAAGAACACCAAAAACTTCAAGTGACGTGTTATTTAACACGTCCATCCATCTCCATCTCGAACTTTCCAAGCAGGTTCTTCTTCGTTCAGTCCTTAAGGAACCAGAACCCAATGACTTACAACTCTCAATCATTCCTGTGTGTGTAAGTCATGTCAGGGATAGAGGGGACAGAAGGCCAACTTATTCGCAGTAAGACTTTTCTCTCCAAAACAGTTTAGTAGTTATATTGCATCTTTTACAATAAGCACCCAAGTCTGCTGGTCATTGACAGATTGGCAGATGAGATGTGGCTATAGATGGCTCTCTTGGATTTGGGCTTTTTCTGTTGATCTAACCATCAATATCAACAATCCGTCAATAAACCTAGTGGCATTTCACCTAATATTTCAAATTTAACGGCTGCTGAGCAACAGACGGGAGTCATGCTTTCTTCGTTATTATGTAGATAAATATAAAGGGGTCATGCGATAAAATGTTGAACGACTTTTTTATCAGCAGGTTTAGTTTGTGTCCTTAATTTCGATAAGGTCCGGGGAATCTATCCGTAGCTTGTTCCTTTAATTTTAACTACTGCTGGGAAGCTTCCAGTGTTGGTAAGTTACGCGAGTTTTACCAGTTTTAATTAGTTACGCGTAATTAATGTAACTAATGTAACTTATGTAACAAATTGAATTAGTTACGTAACTAATGTAACTAATCTATGTTTTTGACATTTCCCCAGAAAAAAAGTCACGTTTTATGAGTTATAAAGTTCAGATAAAAAAATTAAAATGTCGGAGTCAAAAAATGAAACAAAGCGTCAATCCAAAACCAGAAGTGCTTAAATTGTTATTTGACGAAGAATTTATCGAGAGTGTAAAAAAAAAATTGAGTTGTTCGATCCAATTTGTCAGCTAATAAATAATTGCCAAAATTCAACAACTTATTAGCTGACGCTGTCAAGTTTTGGTTAGAATTAAAAGTTCCAGCACAGTTCGAAAATCTCTATAAATCCCGTCTTAATAATTATCTTAATGTTTATGCACTAGTATCTTACTATTTACATCCTTTCTACTCTAATGACAAATCAGAGAACGATTATCATTTTCAAATTAATAACTTGCTTCTAAAAATTTTAAATTCTGATGGACTGAACGAATGGGATCTTTTTAAATCCAGAGACGGAGTTTTTAAAACTTTATATGAAAAAAATATTGAAAATCCAATTTTGTTTTGGAAGACAGCCGATTTCTATGCACCCAATATTTCAAAGCTTGCCACTAAAATTGCTTAAAATTCCCGCACCGCACCGTCCGCAGAAATAGAGCGTACTTTTTCGAAATGGTCCTTAATTCACACCCCTTTGAGAAATCGGCTGTCTTTCGAACGTTCCAAAAAATTAATGTTTCTTTATGGAACTTCAAGAATGGAAGACGTAAATTTATCTTTGGAGGACTTTGAGTTTGACGAGCTCAACTAATTTAATAGCCTTTCTACACCGAACCGAAAACTCGGTTTTCGCGAGAAAATAGGTTTTCGTCGAAAACCTATACCGAAAACACAAGTTTTCCCATACATTTTTCGTAACCCACAAGTTTTCGTTTTCAACAAGTTTTTGATAAAACCTCTCGAAAACCAGTTGAAATTGACAGATGAAGTAAACAAACTTACCTAATGAAAAATTCAAAGCTCATTGAAATGAAATGAAAACATTCAAATATCAATCAGACATAAAAAAAAAAAAACATCTGACAGCTGACTCAGGAGAAAATTTACAGTTTTAAATTCAAACTACATATTGTTATTTGGTTATTGGTTATGGTTAATTAACTGGTAGGTAATATTTTTTATCAATCATAAAACATAGTAAATAATTGTACTTTTTCTTTCTAGGAAATGGAAGAAGAAATAAACAAAAAAGAACAAAAAAAAAAGAACAAACCAAGGAAGTTATGGTCCATTCCCGACGAGGAACTCCTCCTGGAGTTATGGGCCGATAAGGAGCCGGGATTGCGTGGTGCGAGAAAAAATCTCCACATTTACAAAGAAATGTCGGTAGCATTTGAGGGTCGGCTAGTGGAGTACACTCCCGACGAAGTAAAGATGAAGCTGCACAACCTCACAACGAAATATAAGTAAGTGCATACCTACGTCCTACATACATAAATAATTTTACATCGGCCAGGATCTATATTTTACTTTCACTCGAAATAATATTGAAATTCATTGAAATTGGTTAGATTTCAGTTTTATTTCGAATGAAAGTGAAACGTGTTGATGGTGAACGATAGAATATTTACATTCACTAATATATTTTATTCTTTAATAGCCGTGAAAAAAAGAAGATTGGGCCGTCGGGTGGATCACCATCAGAATGGAATTTGTATTCGAAGATACATTCCATTCTCGGAGAACATCGAATACATAATCTTCATTTATATATGGAGGATAGCCGTCCCTCAGGTAATACATAAATTCAATTAAAAAAGCAGCACAAGTTTTTCAACTAACAGATATGTATATTATTTTAATTTGTAGATGATAATGACATTTCAACGGACGCAATTCCGGCTTCTGACGAGTTGAGGTCAAGATCAAGGTCCAGGTCAAGATATTCCTCATCCCAGTTGGACATCAATGACAATCCATCTGCGGAATCCACTTCACCAATCGCTTCTACTTCTAGGCCGCGGGCTGAAAAGAAAAAAAAAGGAAAAAATAATGAATACAAAAGTGATCCGCAGATGGATGAGTTTATCAGAGATTGCAAGCAATGGGAGGAGAGGAACTTTGCGTTGGAAGAAGAAAAAGTAACTCTTTTTAAAGATTTCCTTGAAGAGACAAAAAAATTCAACGAGAAATTTTTCAAAATGTTCGAGTGAAATCAAAAATAAAGAAAAAAAATTAAAATGTATGTTTTGATATTTTTTTTGCTAAAGTTATTGAGTGGGTGTAATTAGTTTTTGTTTTCGAGGTTTGTAGGTATTATTTATTTGTTCTAATGATTGCAAATTCAGCTTAGATAAAATAGAAAGAAAAAGTTAATTCTGCAGTATAGGATTATACATTTTTCTTTCTAATTATCTCTTTTAATTCTGAAACATTTTAGATTACTGGAATGGAAACTCAATTTATATTTGAAGTAGGGCAGGGTAGGTTTTTATAATACGCTTCAGGCATTCTGTGGGAATTTCAAAGCATGGTTGAATGGATATCCAGCAAAAACAGGTAGATTTATTTCTTTCAAATTATTTACAAATAAGCACATTAACTTGAACAAATTATTCTTTGATTTGTGAAGGCTTTTAGCAGAGTTTTGATAAAAATGTCAATACATACATTTTTTGAAATAATACGGGTATTCACGATCCAATGCAACTTATGGTCTTGTATCATTGCAAAAGTGTAAAATTGAAAAATTTTCTTCTAACCTGGGGTCTCCATTGGACATTTTCGATGACAGGACTATCGGCCTTTTACTTTTACATGGGAATTTTTCGAAATCATTCTTTAAATTGAAAATGGTTGTAAGAAACACTTAGGTGACATAAATTAGAACTCAGAACCGTCTGAACCATCTCAATGAAGAGAGTAGTTTTGAAATGACGGTGGTTTTTATGTAACACTTCCAAGAATTTCGAGAGAAAATCATACAAAATTCTTTAAAGTGTTACATACAACCCACCGTCATTTCATAACTACTCTCTTCACTTGGATGGTTCAAACGGTTCGGAGTTTTAATTTATGTCTGCTAACTGATTCCGTAAACTCTATTAAATTCAAAAAATTATTTCAAAAAATTTCCATCTTACACAATGCAAAACTGTTGCAAAATTTAAGGCAGTGTTGTTGTTTTAGAGCAAGAACATTTTTGAATTTTACACTTTTGCAATGATACACCAGTTACATCGGATCGTGAATACCCTTTATGTATTTTTGGAGCTATGAAGCTTTGCTCGAACAGCACATATAAGTTTACTTACCTAAATGCATGCTGATGGCATTTCGTATGATTGAAGGTGAACTTCTCAAATTGTCTATCTGCGTTGAATGTTCTGGTTGTTGTCTTTGCGGATTATTGTTTGAATTCTGCAACCATTGAAGGTTTATTTCATCGTTATTGACATTCATAAAATTATGTAAGACACAGCATGCTTTTATGATCAAGGTACTGTTGTCAATACGGTTATCAAGACCCTTTCCAATTCTTCTAAATCTTGCTTTCAAATGTCCAAAACAGTTTTCAACTACTCTTCGACATTTTGAAAGAGAGTAGTTGAAGTTCTTTTCTTCTGCCGTAGCTGCGGTACTAAAAGGAAATGGTTTCATTAAGGATTCAGAAAACCTGAAAGCTGAGTCTCCAATTAGGACTACAGGAACATCCACACCACATAAATTTTTTGACATTTCCCTTAGAATAGGTTGCCGATGCTGTTGTCTTACATAAGAATCTTCGTATATTTGGGAATCATTACAGCGACCTGGAGCTCCTACATTTATGTAAAGAAATCTGTAACTATGAATAGGAATAATTATTAGGACTATTTTTCTAAGAGCAAAAAATCGGATTTACCGATAATCAACCACAGCTAGCAATACAGTTGAATGCCATCCCTTATAGTTATAGTAATCTGCAGAATCCAGAGCTGGGGCTTGGATCTCAATATGGCACCCATCTTCAGTAAAATTGAAAATTATAAAAAAAAAGTTATTAAGAGTACAAAAATGACTCTTCCAAACCAATACGAAACATTCAGTACGACTACTAAACAACAACAACGTGTTGTTTTGTCTTCTTCAACGTTTTGCATTGGTTTGAGAGATTCTTGAATCTATACTATACCAATAGCTCCAAAACACTGAGGGAAACCAAGTTTTTCAAAACCACTCACATTTTCTTTTATAGTTTGTTCTGTGAGTGGATAGGCACAAAGGTATTTTGGTTTTAGAACAAGCCAAACTTCTCTACAAAAATCTTTTAAAATCATGCCTACTGTGGATGTGCCAACGCCAAAGATAGCTGCAACTGTCCTGTATTCAGCAGACGACCCAAGCGCATATATTGCAATGGCTATTCTTTTTTTCAAAGGTATGCACTTTCTAAAGTTGGTATCGTGCATTTCTAGATTTTTCAGCTCATTGCACAATATGTCGAATGTTTCACGGCTCATTCTAAAATGGTGTTTAAAAAACTCATCATTGTTTTCTAAGACTTCGTGTTCCCAAAAAGTGCTTGTACGTATCTGACATTGAGATAGAAAGTTTGTTTTTATAATTTAGAGGTAAATGGTATTATGGAAGCTTACCTTTGTCCACATGCTTCTTTGTCGATGATGATTCTCAATTGCATCAATCATACTCTTATTTTTTTTCATTTTCAACATTTTCAAAATAAAACGCTGACGTTTTCTGGTCATGGTAGAGCCTTGAGGTAATGATATGAAGTTGAGCAGAAACTTCATGCTTTGTTCCATTTTCTTTGTATGTATGGAAATCAAACCAATTTGGCGAGAATTCATTTTATTTCACAAATTATTCGAAAACCAATAAATTTTTAAATTAAAAATATACTATTTATACAAAATTTGACAGTTAGTATCAAAATAATGGAAATGTCAAACGAAAACTTGTAAATACTCGGTGTGAACACTTTATGAGTTTTCGAAAACTTTTCGCTGAAAACCGGGTTTTCGGTTTGGTGTGGAAAGGCTATAATACTTACATATGTATTTGAGTTACATACATAGATTTGATCCCTGAATTCTTTATAATCTTTGTTTTGTTATTTTTTGTTTTTATGGAATAAAATTTGTGTTTACATTATAAATGTTATTGTTTATTTGTTTCAATGTTCAGTCACAGTTAGTCAACATTTTTTTAGCTATTTTAGTTACATTAGTTACATAAGTTACATTAGTTACGCAGAAAATGAGGTGTAACTAATTACAATTAGTCACGCGTAACTATATGGGTAACTTACTCGGAGTAACTTACGTTGCCAACACTGGAAGCTTCACCATCCAATGTCTTTCGATCCTCATCTTATAAGCGTACTCAAACGACAGCCCTGTTTAACGCATACAAAATTCCCACTGATAAGAAATAACGTCATTCCAAAATTTCCCCAAATATGTCACTTCAAAATACCAAAAAACCAAAACAACACAACGTGTGCTTGAATTCAGATTGAAAGTAATTTTGTGTACTCCTGCTTAAAAAAAAACAGACAAAATGGTAAATAAATAACTTGTAAAAATACTTCTTAAGCTTCCAATAATAATCAAAATACTCCTTAGGCTAATTTGAAAAAGAAATTGGAAAGTATCAAGCATCCCAACAGTCGCAAAACCAAAGCCCTAAGTAAAAAAGCAAAACGCCAAAATAACAAACACAAGAGTCGCTTGGGTCATGCCATAAAAAGCAACATCATTGGTGAGAAATTAAATTGGTTTTTGGGAAACATAGGCGATCGTACAACACCATTGAGTCCTGAAGAATTCGAGGAACTTGTCAAGTTGTATCTCAGTCGTTTCGACGAGGAACTCGAACAAATTGCACTCAAACAATCGATTTCAAAGAACCGCGCACATCAACACGTAGCTAGACAGGATGTCATCAAAATCACACTCGAAAAAGAGAAGAATGAATTCTATGGAGGTGGAATGGGTATGTATTTTGTAATCTATTTTTTTAAAATACTTTTCTTATTTCTGTGTTCTCTTTTTAGAAATGATAAATCTATGTGATCCTATTAAATTCAAATCACTCCTTGACTGGGACGGCAATGCTATAAATGTACAACATTTGAAATTCGATTTGATTTCCAATGGAATGTTGCAGCGACTTAAGAAACCTAATCCCTTTATTGTAGTGACACCGTGTAGCGATGGGGAGCAAAGCATGGATGTGTCAACGAGTACGTCGTAGTTATAATTTGAATTTCCATTCTTTTTGTATAAATTATAATTATGGAGTGTTAATAAAGTTAAAAAGGGTTTTATACAATTTTAAGCTTTAAAAGTCGATGTAGTCATTAAGGGGGTTTCCATTGGACACAGAAAAATTAATTTGATCTGTCAAAACAACGAATTTCTTTTCTTTGTGTTTTATTGGCCTAAATAATATTGATTCTTTATTCTTCATCTAGATCTGTCAAAACACAAATTGATTTATTTTTGATTTAAGATCAAATCTGCAGATCTGGATCCAATCGTGTTCCATGAGCGAGTAAAAAATATCAATTTTTGTAGAAAATATGAATTTACCAATGGAAAACCCTATATGAGTCTTCCTCTAATATAATTATGATTCACACTTGAGGACCGAGCTTCAAATCACAAAAAAAATTAAGTGAAGTTTCTTCGAATTCATTGCTTTTTTGAAAATTTCGTGGCCTGCTTGGAACTAAAAAAAGAAAAACACCAAATGTGGCTCCAGATTAGTAAGATCAATTTAGTTTTGTCTTCAATCTGTAAAAAACTTGATTTTTCAAGTTCTGTTGGGCGAATTTAACTGATATATTTTTGATTTAAAATCAATCTAATATACAGATCTTATTTTTTTTTTTTGAGAGATTTAAACGTCATTGGGCTCAGTTTTTACTGTTTATTTGTCAGGTGGGTCAATGCAGAAATGAAAATTTGATTCGAAAATATTTTAAGAATATCTTTCCCAAACGTGAAAGCATTTTTAAATAATTAATTATTTGCTACATTAAACTCATTTTCTTCTTCTAAAGTGCGACAAGTAGAACAGATTTGAATGAAAATTTGACAGTTACACAGAAACTCAAAATACAATGGGCAGGTTCAGGCGACATAAGGGACTTTAAAGTAAGGCAAGTTTCTAGCAACTGATTGGTCAGCTGCCAAAAACTTGCCTTCCAATAAAAGCAACTTTAATGGAAAGTTGACTGGAAAATTAGTCAAGAAAAATCTCCCTAACTATTAACTCAAGTCTACTTCTATCAAAATGACAGTTGATCATGTTCTTTCATTCAACTGAAAGCTGAACTTTATTACTCAATGATTTATTTATTTTCTGCACAACTTCATTTAATGCTTTCTGTAAAAAGGTTCCTTGTAAATTTGGAAAAGAAATAAGTATATTTCTATACAATACAAAATACAAATCGTGATGAACTTGTAGCTTGCCTGAGGAGTGTTTTGTAGAAAATAATAATTTTGGTAGTTTTTGTACTATGAACTTGAAGTAGAGGTTTGTGAAGTAAAGTTCTGAATTTGAAATTCATGACACTTGAAGAACTAACTAGTTTCCTTGGTCAAAATTTACGTTCAAAGAATGAAGTTGACTGCAAATGAAGTCCCTTATGTTGCCTGAACCTGCCCAATGATAAAAAAGTCAAAGTCCGATTCATGTTTCATTGGCTACAAAATAAATTTAAATTGACCAATGGAAAACCCCAAAATATTTAATGTTTTGTTTATAAGGGCACATTATTCCGATTTCCAGTTTTAAAATGGGAAACAAATTATGACTTTTTTCTGTTATATTATTTGATATTATGATTTGTTTGTTTGTTAAATTTTATTTAGCAACTTGTGCCATTAATAGAAAATATTTACAATTTTACAAATTTACTTAAAGTAAGTTACATTTTCGCTCTTTTAAACACTTTTACATAATATTAATGAATATTTAAACGTATATAATTCAAAATTTTTCTTTTAAATTCCAATAAAGTTCCTGAGGTTTTAACAGAGTCAGGTAGGCTGTTGAAAATTATACTTTTGAAACCAAACATTGGATCGCAGCTTTAGCCGCCTGGAAGCCAAGAATTTGTAATGACTGAATTATTTTTGTTTTATTATCAAATCATATACCCGGTAATACCTTCCAAACCCAGAACCAGCTTTTTGGACAACGAACGTCTGGCTGGAAGCTGCAACATTCTTAGCTTTTGTTATGCAAACATTCGTAACGAAAGTATTTAACTTTAGATTGCACATATTTTGAAGTTGTTATTCTTTCAAAAACAAAATTAAAAATATTTCCGTTTTTAACAATTTTCATTTAGCCCTACCAACAGAATAAGCCTACCAAATTGAATTCAAAATTATTATAAGTATTCGTGAGTTATGGTTATTCCCACAAGCTAAATTACCGTTTGTTTGGCATAACTAAGGTTCTATCACGCACCTACCTTGATGATTCGATACAAACAAGCTCGTTGATTATTTTTAAAGTGACACGATCTGATCTAAACTTGATCGCGGTCCAGATTACAAAAGAAGGTTTTACCTTCCAACCCTTAACTTAAACAAAATATCCGTCTTTTTTAATTTGCAGAACAAGTTATATAGTTTTAGTAAACTGTTATGATTTATTTTTCGATATTTCTTACAAATAACATAGCATGTCTATCTTATTACCGAATCCTATGATTTCTTTGTTAAAAAAAAAATCAATAAACAAACAGCTTTCTCCTTCGTTCATCGTTTTGTTTTATTTCTATCGAATAACATTTAAATAATTTACTTCCTGTACCACATTTGAAGGGTCTTCATGCGCTTGACCTTCTTTTGCAGTTGCAACACTCCGTACATGAGAGCTTCAGCTGTCGGAGGGCATCCAGGTACGTAAATATCGACTGGAATAATCCTGTCACATCCACGAACAACAGAGTATGAGTAGTGATAATATCCACCACCGTTGGCACAGCTTCCCATTGAGATAACCCAACGTGGTTCAGGCATCTGATCGTATACCTTCCTCAATGCCGGTGCCATTTTATTTGTCAGAGTACCAGCTACAATAATAACATCAGCTTGACGTGGAGAAGCTCGGAAAACAACACCATATCGATCCATGTCATAACGAGGAGCAGCGATGTGCATCATCTCTACGGCACAGCATGCCAAACCGAAAGTCAATGGCCAAATTGAACCCTTGCGACCCCAATTAAGCAAATCGTCCAAACGAGCAACAGCCCACTCGCTCATATTGCTCTGTTTGGTTCCGAATGGAGAGTAACCCTTCTTGGGAAGAGGTTCTTCTGGATTCACTGTTGGCATGGTGTTTTGCAAGCGAAGTGCCATACAAGTGTTCACCGCTGGCCCAAAAACACCTCCCAACCTCGCCAGGGACATGTCACCAGCTGTGGCCAGGAGCTTTGGAGATTTGTTTACTAATGCGGCAGCGGATCGTAACATTTCTCCTAGGAAATCAAATAAAAATAAATTAAATATAAGTAAATTTTCTATAAGAATTTTTTTCTAAATAATAACTACGTCGAAATTAAATGGAAAATCTATTTTAAAAACAATTGAAAATCGGAGAAACCTTTTTATGTAACTTCCACAGCACAATTTTTATAGAAATGTCAAAAGTGTTTTTCATGCGATCAGGTTGGTAGTTTTGTATGTGTCAAAAAATTTAATAACGTTCAAAGACAAAGGGAAATTTACAGTAGAGTCCATATTTAGTTAATTCAACGTTTAACTTTCCAATCGTACTAGGAATTAGTTTCTTAGTACTTTTTTTAACAATATTGATTTTTTTGACTTAAATGAGACTTAACATTTTTATAAATGGGATGGGGTTTTCTATGGGTAAAATAAGTGAATTTATACTTGATCTAGATCTTTCAAAATACAAATTTCCTCTGGTTTTGCATTCCATGGGGCAGAATATCATAATATGATCAAATAATGTAGATCTGAATTTTTCGGCAGATTTACCCCTCCTTGTACCAATATTTACCAAATTTTAAAGAAATGTTTAGCTGGGAGTTTGACAGTTCTATCACACTCATTAACACATACACGAAATTACACTAATAAAATGACAAAAAAAACATTCCACTCTTGTTGCATGCACCACGAAAAAAAAAATAAATTGTTGAAGGAGAAATGAATTTACCCATGGTAAACCTCATGGGATAATAAATTATTTACGAAGTTTAAAGCGGATTGAACATCAATTAAATCACCTAATATTGAGTATTTAAGCACTATGGGGGAACTGGCTCTAAGCAAGAAAAATAACTCTTTTTGAGTCTTTTTTTTTCGGAAATAAATCACAAAATCCATGTTTTGAAGTTTTAGAGACGAATGTATTAAATATTTTCACATTGAACAACTGACATATTATATGTATATGGACTGTCAGTACTTAACTTCACTCATATTCCAATTTATAGTGGCAGCAGCGCTATTGGTATTATGTGGATATTAAGTGAAACTCACCAAAGATTCTTAAAAATAAGGTTATACAACATAAAGGACTTTATTTGCAGTAAACTGCAAAAGTAGGGCACGACAACTAGTTCCTCTATCAAGTGTGAAAGTGAAAGAATAAGAAAATGTTTTAAATAAAATGAATTTTTATTGTAACAGTTTTGTTTGTTGTTGATTCTATGATATATTTTCTAGACAATTAGCTTTATCCTTAGTGAATTGTTCGGACCGGTTGAAGTGAACAAAGAGGATAGCTGCAGCCAAGCGAGCTTGTAGTTCTTGTTGGTTCATGTCGTGAGCCCATTCCACCCGTCCCCAGAACTTCAGTTGAAACTCTTCTTCTAGACGAGCTAGTGTTATGGCCTTGTATGCGCTGATATGCTGCTCTATCACAGCACAGGAAAGGATTATCGACTTAAGCGTATCGACGGCAAAGAAAAATCCTTAGGAGAATGTTTGCACTTCAAGAATTTTCAAAAAAATTGAATACATACCATATAGAACATCTTCACTGTGTGAAAGGAAGTACTTGGATATTTTAATTTTATCCGCATCCGATACGGTGGGTGGTGATATACTGGGAGTTTTTTTTGTATGTTCGTATCGAAACCTTTGTTAAACCACTAAATGACGGGATCCCATTTGTTCTTTTGAAGCTCGTATAGATCTTTGTCTTCCTGAAAATCAACTTGATAAATTCCTTCATAAGTTCATTGCAGAGTATATCGAAAGTTCTGCGGCTCATTCTGAAATGTTGTTTGAAATACTCATCATCGTTTACTAACATTTCACGTTCCCAAAAAGTGCTGGTACGTACCTGCTTAAAATATTTAGATATACATACATAGCTTCCTATTAATTGAATTGTTATAACAAGCTAACCTTTGTCCACATATTTCTTTGTCGATTACGATTTTCAATTGCATCAATTAAAGCTTTTCTTTTCTTTCGAAGTTCCAGGATTTGCAAAAAAACGACGTTTTTTTTATGATATAGGCTTGAGATAATGAAAAAAAGTTTAACAAAATCTTCAACTTTTTTCTTTTGTTCAACTTTCTTTTTATGTTTTAAAATCAATTTCAATTGTTAGAATTCATTTTATCTTCACAAATAATTTGAAAAGAATAAAACTTTTTACTGACAAATTTTTTCATCAATACAAAATTTGACAACTGCTGTTAAACAAATTTAAATGGGCAGGTTCAGGCCATGATACAACTAAAACAGATAGCGCATTCGCGTTTCAATTTTTGTTTCGTTCTGCGCATCTACGTCACAAGCACTCAACGAGTTTGACGTTTATTATTCAGTATGTGAAATCAAAACAAAACAATGGCATTAATTTGTTTGGATATTTTGTTTTTATAATAAAATGTTAATATTTCTAATATTTTTCATTTAGATAAATGGTTTAAAATAGTTAATATTTGTGTTTATTCGTAAGTTAAAGAAAATTTGTGTGTTTGAGTGAAAGAAATTAATAAAAAATTGAAGTAAATGAAGAGTATGGTGTATTTTTTTTCATTTTCATTCGGATGCATTTTTCTCCATAGAATTACCTGGGAAGATTGTTTAAATAGTGATAAATGGTTAAATAAAAGATATGATGGTCTTTTTTAGTCAGTGGTTTTTCAACCTTTTATTTAATTAATAATTTTTTTGAATTTTCTTTTTCTGAACAGTTTGCTTTCAGTGATTTGTCTGTTTAGTTTTCGCATTCGGAAGTACATGCGACAACGAAAGAAAAGCTTCATAATCTTCTCATCGCATTTGATCTTTGCTTTCTCGGCAACTTCAAGTAAATGCTGGATGTAGTTTGGACAGATGTAAATGCCTTCACCTTCTCCATTTACGGCATTAAAAACATTTTCTAATGCAGCAAAGTGAGCCATCATTGTGGGATTTGCTTTAGACAAGCCTCCTTCGTCCAAATGATTTACCCAAGAGCTTTCGTCTGGTTCAATTTGTTCCAGGTTTGGTATAGTGTTTTTAAAACGATGGCAAATGTAGCCAAGCAAGTTTTCCAAACCATCGTAATTAAATGGGAGATTTTCTTCTGGCTCAGAAGCAATAGGCATGCTATTGTCGACTTTGTCAACGACAAAAATCCTTCCTAAAAAAGCGAATATTGTTAAGATGAATCGATTATTAGATTGTGAGATCAAACCTGGTCTTAGTCCTTAACTCTGTTTTGAGTTGCTCATTTTCTTCGCGTAAGGTTTTTCTAATAAGTTTATAAAAACAAATTATTTTATACAATTTCAGAATGCATGGATAGTACGATTAAGATTTTGTTCCTATCATAAATGCATACAAATATTATAAGGTACTTACAACTCTTCAGTTAACACATCAAATTGAGCTTGTTCTAATTGTGGATGTGAAATATTTTCCATCAAGCTATCATTTTTGCATTGCTGTTCAGGCAAATTGTCATGCTCGAGCTCAATGGGAACTTCCAGCAACCCACTCACTACTTCTTTTTGCTTTTTCAGCTCCATTCTTTTCGAGCGCTTTGTTGTGTCAGGCTCAGACGCTACAGACAGTTGCTTTGGGTAAACCGTAGGAACTGCATCTGGTTTCAAAATCCGACACCGTGTGAATCCTATTGATATAAATCTATTTCTGATTCTTATTCTGAACTACTTTTTTTTATTAACTTACCCATTTCATACTTTGTATTGTTTATAAAATCTTCTTTCAAAAAGTGGAGACTACAAATTCTTGCAGTCTGAACATTAATTTTATCCTTGCGTTTAGTGAACAAGACCCACTGCTTCGAGAGATTTAAATTTCCTTTTGGAAATGTATGAAAACTGGAATCTTTCGTTATCTTATTTCTTTTGTTATTGTTGCAGTCAAAAACAGAACAAACACCCATGTTTATTAGTAAATGTTTTTTTTTTTTTGTATAAATTATGAACAATATCACTTTAAATAACTTTATTGATTTAAAAATATTTTAAATTCACTTCCGTTAACATTCACAACAAAAAATAGATTGAAATTGCGCCAAATATACTAGCTCTCTTCAATTAATTGAGTGCTGGTGACGTCACGATAGTTTGACAGCCAAAACCTTACATGCGCAATGCGCTATCTTATTAGTTGTATCATGGGTTCAGGCGACATAAGGGACTTGAAAGTAAGGCAAGTGTCTAGTATCTGATTGGCCAGCTGCCAAAAAATTACCTTCCAATTAAGGCAACTTTAATGGAAAGTTGACTGGAAAGTTAGTCAAGAAAAATCTCCCTTATTATCAAGTCAAGTCTACTTCTGTCAAAATTACACCTGATCATGTTTTTTCATTCAACTGAAAGCTGAACTTTATTACTCTATAATTTATTTATTTTCTGCACAACTCCATTTAATATTTTTTGTGAAACTGTTCCTTGCCAATTTGACAAAGAAATAAGTAATGTTTCTTTACAATACAAAATACAAATCGTGTTGAACTTGTTGCTTGCCTGAGGAGTGTTTTGTAGACAATAATATTTTTGGTAGTTTTTGTACTATGAACTTAAAGAAGAGATCTGTGAAGTAAAGTTCTGAATTTGAAATTCATGACACTTGAAAAACTAACTAGTTGCCTTGGTCAAAATTTACGTTCATAGAATGAAGTTGACTGCAAATGAAGTCCCTTATGTTGCCTGAACCTGCCCAATGTCAAATGAAAACGTGTAAATGGGCAGGTTCAGGCGACATAAGGGACTTGAAAGTAAGGCAAGTTTCTAGTATCTGATTGGCCAGCTGCCAAAAATTTGCCTTCCAATTAAGGCAACTTTATTGGAAAGTTGACTGGAAAGTTAGTCAAGAAAAATCTCCCTAACTATCAAGTCGAGTCTACTTCTGTCAAAATGATAGTTGATAATGTTTTTTCATTCGACTAAAAGCTGAACTTTGTTACGCTATGATTTATTTATTTTCTACACAGCTTCGTTTAATGTTTTATGTAAAAAGGTTCCCTGTCAATTTGGAAAAAAATAAAGTGTTACTTTTCAATACAAAATACAAATCGTGATGGACGTGCAGCTTGCCTTATGAATGTTTTTTAGACAATAATGCCTTTGTTAGTTTTTGTACTATGAACTCGAAGTAGAGGTTTGTGAAGTAAAGTTCTGAATTTGAAACTCATGACGTTTTAAAAACTAACTAGTTGCCTTGGTCAAAATTCACGTTCAAAGAATGAGGTTGACTGCAAATGAAGTCCCTTATGTTGTCTGAACCTGCCGAATGTTCGGTGTGAACGATTTTCGAAAACTTTTTGCCGAAAACCCGGTTTTGAGTTTGGTGTGAAAAGGCTATAACATTCCACGATAGACCAAGTACATTGAATTAAGGATGTAGCGGAAACGGCACTTTAAGAAAAACAAGTATGCTCAGCTACATACTTATATGTTGCTCAAGCCCTTGATGAGGTTTGGCACTTGGGACTTGAGTACAAACTATATAGGGACCTTCCTAGGCCGTATTACGAAGTACTCAAATCATATATTACGAACAGATCCTTTAGAGTATGATTCGATACAAAAACTAGGAACTAAAGAAAATTGAAGGCTAGGTACCAAAAGGAAGTGTCCTTGGACCAACCCTGTAGCTTTTTTATACAAGCGATATTCCAGTGGATATCAACACTATCATAACTACCTCTATTGATGGTACTGCAATATTGGTTCCAGATAAATTCATTTGGAGTTTTACACAAGAATCGCAAAATGCAGACGATAAATAACAAACAAAAACATACACAATATTCCAGTTTTTATAAACAGTACAAGAATACTTTACTCCAATTTTGTCAAATACCTTGGAATGACTTTGGATGCAAAGCTTAAATGGAAGGACCAGATCACAAAGAAAAGAACTCACCCTGAAGCACAAAAGAATGCACTGGTTGATAGGGAAGAACTCTGATCTATCTATCCACAATGTTCGCATGGACATATGGCATTCAACAATGGGACTGTACAAAGAAAACAAATGCTGAACCCATCCAAAAATTCCAAAACAAAGAGTTAAGCAAAATCCTCCACAAATATTTAAATTGTAACGTTTTCTTAAATTTTGAGTAAAAAAAATTCATTCTCAATCACATTATCAAAAAAAAACCTCAAACAAAAAAAAAAGAAATTACCCCTAAAATTAGGGCTTTATTGCATTGTGAAATTAGTCCCCCCAAATTCGAAAATGAAATAAATTCCCAAAAGGTATGCTAAGCTCCCAAACAATAATGAAATAAGTCCCAAAAAAGAGTTAAAATATGTCCCTTACTGAAGAAATTGTCTCACCATTTTATTTATTTTCCAATGCGCTTTTCAGCCGACGAAAAGGCCGTCTTCGCTCGTGTTTTGAACGTGCGTCGACACTGCATCATACCGTGCAAGCCACCAGCCGGCGGAACTTTAAAAAAATTGTTCGTATTGTACTTTACAAGTGGTTGCCAGGCTTCGGGCTGTAAGGAGCCTATTTGGAAGTAACCTAAATGGTTAAAAAGCTCGACCTGAAGCTATCCTCGTGTACCAGGGGAGACAGGAGTCCCTGGGGCTTCTAGTGTCTCATTGACACTGGTCGACTTGGCCCAGTCTGTCTAAGAGGTAGGCCCCTTAGTGGGAGTATCGTGGTTGCTGTGGTTGCCGTATGCGTAGCTAAATGGTGTTCTAACGGTTTTGTTTTTCACCTATGACCTTAGAATAGAAGAGGTGTAAGATAGACTTCGCTCTTAAACAAAGAGTGCAGTTCATGCCTTCTACATGACTGTGAAATTGTACTGGGGTAGTACTTGTACTACTTCGGGGTGTTGACCAGCACTTTTCCCTGGTCCTGATATTGTGGGTAGGCCCTAGCTGAAACGAGTCCTAAACGGAAGGTGTTCACGTTAAGCAAATCAATAATATCTGTACTTTACAAAAGCTAAATAATGTCATTTTTCAAAAGTTGGTCCTATTGCACTTTGACAAAGTGAAATAAGGCCAAATACCAAAGGGGAAGCAACCAGCATTACGGTGAGTAAAACATTGAGGTATGTATGCAAAGGCAAACTCTTCTTGGTTACATTATAGGATTTGGGGTAGGTACGAGTTTAAGTTTATACAAATTCTTTTATACAGGAGTAACTAGGTAATGCAAGTTTTGTACACTATATAACTTTGTTTAATTCAAGGTTCTTGAAATGGAAACGAAATTTTTCATACACAAAACCTCGCACCTACCCCAAATCCTAAAGTGTGCCCAAGCTGGTGGTTTGCAGATATCATACCATACACTTGATTACTCACTGTTTATTTGCCTTAATTCTATGTACAAACCAAACTGTTAAAAGCGAAATAAAACTAATTTGGTATTATTTCATATTGTCATAGTGAAATGGAGCCAACTCCTAAAAAATTGGATGTATTTAATAATTGAATTTGGGGAGTTATTTCAAAATGAAATAAATCCCCAAAAATGGGCTGTTCTTGCATATAGAATAAAATTTTGTTAGGGTTATTTCATATTTTTTTGGTGAGTTATTTCTTGTTCTTTGTTCGTATTCTTTTCGCTCCTACGTTAAAAAATTCACATTTAAATTCATAAAACAAGATTATTACCACTTATGAAGTCAAAAGTAGTACCATAGTAAAAAGTGTTCTCCAATTCGATTAAAAAAATTAAAGTTCTATAACGTTTACATAAACGGGTACACGTATATTTTTTCCATTTTAATAAAAACATTGTTTAAAACCCCATTGCTATTTTTAGATTTTTTGTTTCTTAAACCACATTATGTACATAGAATGTATATTGTTAAATAACGACACAAAACAGCTTTAACCAATGCATATTTTAACATTGATTTGTAAAACATATGTTTTTTATGTTCAATGCCACAGGGTACGAATACTTTAGACAAAAAGCATAAAATTAGTGTTTTGCAGAATGCACAGATGACAACATATAAACAGTTCTAGTGTTTTTTTGAGAAATCAATTTAGTTTTTAAAATGTTATCTTTTGATTTTTGTGTGTATTTTTATTTAGATAATATGCATTCTCATTATTACCTCAGTCCCATTAAACTTTTCTATAAGCAGAGAACTTTAAAGTCCAAGTTTATAACTGCTTTATCCAAACTCAAATATGTTTCCACAAATTAAAAACAAAATTAAAAAACAAATAAAAAAAAATTATGTTCTTATAAACAATTATCGTTAAAGTTTTATTATTATAATTATTTGTTTTTTTTTTCTTTTTTTTTTAAGTATTAGGTTTTCAATAGAAAATTATTAAAAGTGCCCCCCAAACACACACATTCGAAGGAATTTTAATGTGAATGTGTACAATATTTAATAAGTCTCGAGGGTGTTGAATGTGTGTGTGTACATAAAAAAAACATAACTAGAATTAATTAAAACACAAAATTAAAATGAAAAATAAAAACAAAATTAAACAAAATCCTTGCAAATAATAAAATCTAAGTAAAGGTATAGTAAATATTTTTTCTCTTCCAATCTTTTTTACATCTCTCTTTCTTTTTTAGTAATTTTTGTTTGTTATGCAAATATATATATTTATGTAATTTAATAATAAAAAAGAAATTAAGGAAATTTAACAATATTTTTTTTTTAAATGTATAAAATAAAGAAATCAAAATTAAGGAAAAATGTTGTAAATTTGCTTACATATGAAAACTAAAGCCATGCTTTTCTCAAAATTTGAAACAATATATTTATTTTTTGTTGTTGTGTCTCAGATCTTAAGTCAAAACTAGGGTAAGATAGTTTTGTTTCTTGTTTTTTTGTTTTTCTATGAAAAATGAATCTTAATTCACTAATTTTTGTTCATTAAAATAAATTTGAAGCTTTCAGCGGTTGTCGGACCCAGCTTCAGACTTCTGGTTGGTGCTTTATTTAAGTTCCTCGACTTTAGAGGATTCGCTAGCAGCTGGAGTAGTTGCAGCAGCGGCAGCGCCAGAGGCAGGTGCAGCGGAAGCGGTGGTACGTTTTCTTAATCCCTCATCATCGGTAGCAGCAGCAGTTGCAGCATTGGACGATGGTGCTTCATCGGTCTTTTCTTGTTTATCGTTTGTTGTATCCTCATCTTCATCTGAATAATTGGTTGGTTGTTCACCTTTCTTCAGAAGACGCCCAACATAGATGTATTTTTCTATATTACAAAAATATTTAAAATGTATTTATTTTCTTCAATATTTGTTGATATTTTAAATACCTTTGAATTGCATTTCCCATTCTCGGACGGAGTCCATTTCCATGGCATTTAGATCACTAAGGTCATCATATTCATCATTGTCGTTGGCTGTTACATTGAATGTTGCCAGGTTTCTTGATGCATCTCGACCAGCAAACGAAGCATATGGTCCACCTAGAAAATATAAATTAAACATATTACAAAAACAATATTCATGCACGCATCCATGAATTTAAATTGAACTTCATTTGTGACTCAGTGATGTGGAAAATAATTATTGGTCTTTAGTTACTGTTTTCGTGATGCAATAAGTGATGCGTGCAGTTAGAAATTATTTTAAAGTTTGAAGAAATTGGGGCAAACTAAATGAGTTCTTTTTTTTTTAACTTAAAATTGTGTCTTAAAATATGTATTCTTGAATTACTCATAACGTCGCACTAAACAACTAGTTCTGGTTTATGATCGACAAAAGCATTATTTTGACTGCTAATTAAAGCTTATTACTTCAGTTCTAGTTTAAATGAAACAAACTATTAAACTGTTCGTATTTTGATCAAATTCAAAAAATTATATCTTCACAGTTCTATTGAAACTCTATAAGGCTATTTTTTGTATTTTGAAAATTTGCAAGTTTTTATTCTTTATAATTAATTAAAAGAGGAACGCAGAGCTTTGTTTTTTTTTTGCTTTTATTCCACCTTAAGTCTTAACATTTGACAAATCTTTGTTCTGTCAGAACTCCTGATTTTGTCAGAATAAAGATTTGTCAAACGTTAAGACATAAGGTGGAATAAAAGCAAACCTGATAGGACAGAAATCAGGTGGCGCGCACAAGTGGAAGGTTACCTTACCCAACTCGGAGCGCGAAACTGGAGACATCTAGCTAGGGACCGAGCTAGATGGAAAAGTTTGTTGGGTGAGGCCCTAGTTCACACAGGACTGTCGCGCCACCTTAAGTAAGTAAGTAAGATAGGACAGAAATTAAGCTAATTTTTTACTTTATCACGTTGGTAGTCCACATCCGAAGAACAAAGATGAGAATCTAAAAACGAATATGAGAAGCTGAGGGTACTGTCATCAGCGAAACAATTTAGTGGGTTAGAAATTTCAGAGACAAGATCATTTATAAAAATATGGAAGAGCGTCGGAGACAAAACGGAGCCCTGGGGCACACCAGCGTTTATTTTGTGGATATCAGATTTGAACCCGTCCAATACTACTTGAATTGAACAGTCCAAAAGGTAATTTCTAACCCAACAAAGAAGAGATTCATCAATACCAAAAGCACGCATTTTTGATAAGAGAGCTTGATGCTAAACTCTATCAAATGCCTTTGAAATATTAAGTGCAATAATCTTACTTTCTCCAAAACGATGTAAGGATTGGCTCCACTGTTCGGTGAGATGAACCATGAGATCGCCAGTGGATCTATTGCTACGAAAGCCATACTGCCGGTCATTAAGAAGCTCTCGATCTTCGAGATATTTCTTAAGCTGAAAATTAATCAGCGTTTCCATGACATTGGAAAGAAGGGACACAAGTGCAATTGGACGATAGTTAGAGGGTTCAGAGGATTCGCCTTTTTTAGGGACAGGCTGAACAAATGCTGTTTTCCATTCACTCGGAAAGAGACTTGTAGAATAAAACAGATGGAAAAGCTTACGGTTTTGCCAGCGTTGAAGAACACCTCTTCAGAACAGTAGCGGGGATACTATCCGGGCCAGCGGATTTGTGAATGTCAAGATCTTTAAGTACTCTTTCAACTGAACGAGTCCGAAAGAAGATTCGTCCCATAGAATCGTTTCCGCTTCCGAGTACAGGAGGAGTCATGTCACTCATTGGCAGCATCGAATTAACAGCAAACTGTGCTGCCAGCAAATTTGTTTTTATCAATCGAGCTTACAAAAGGAGTGTCATTGGAAAAGAGCGTAGGAACTAACGATGACGTAGTGTTGCGAACAATTTTTACAAATGACCAGACTTTTTTACTACCTTTGGGACATTGTAGTATTTTTTGCCTTAATTGCTGGTCATGAAAAAATTTAATGCGTCGAATATGTCCGTTACAAGTCTTTCTAGCTTGTTTGAACTTATTCCGGTTTTCCTCAGTGAGGTTGGCTTTATAAATCCGAAAACTTACATCTTTGATCCTAATGACCTCTTTACAGCTCAAATCAAACCATGATTTTTCTTTGGGTTTAATAGATTTTACCTTATTCGGGATAAAATTTCTCATTTCACAAAGGATTAAATTTGTAACCATATTTGCGTTAGAATCCAGATCACTATGGAGGAAGCATAGTGACCAGTTAAAGTTCCTGAAAAAGTCGTCGAGACCGTCCCAGTTGGCTTTCTCATATTGCCATACGGTTCTCGTAGGGGTCTCCACTTTAACCGGGGTTTTTTGGCATGAGAAATTAGCAGAAATGACACAATGGGCCGATGGTCCTAGAAATGATAATACACTGATCGCATATGTATAAGGATCAGAAGTAAGAAACAAGTCAAGAGTGTTGGCGGGTTGACCTGCAACGTTAGGAATCCAAGTTGGTTCGTCAACTTACTGAGACAGGTTGTTTTACTCAGCAAAAATCTCGACATACCTTCCTTCGGGTGTTGTCTGGCCAAAATAGCGCAGCCACGAAGAATTGTGTACATTGAAATCGCCCGTAACAACGATATCACTGTGCGGAAAATGGGATACAGTTCTCTGGATAGAGTCGGACAGCGCATCGAATTCGTTAGTAGTCTAAATGCTATATTGACTTGGGCTACGGTAAATAAAACACGTGTGAATGATGCGCCTTTGGACGGTGAATTTAAACTACATATAATTAAAATTTGTGTTACATATAATTAAATATATAATTTTTGTGTTAGTGCACTGACCATATTGTGGTAGAAGTTGATAGACAACATCATTTCGTACATATGAGGATAGACAATGGTCAATTGGTAGGTAATTTTTAACCACTGTTTCGAAGATTTCGGTCATAGCTTTGGTAAAGTTGGTTTTTAAGGAGTAATTAATCGCCTAAACACGATCATTTGCCTAGGTTCACTAAGATTTTACGGTGTCAATTGCATGATCTTGGTAGCCAATTGAAGACACCAAAATGTGAAATTACGCTACCAGGAAACTTCTCACACAATAAAGCCATAATTCGTCATGTTGTGTGTCTCTTTCAATAGATGTAAAAACCGGGAAATGCTTGAATTCGGATTATCAGGAACACTTTCACTTGAAGCAACAATATTTTTGACTAAGTATGCAGTACAGGTCTCATGACATCCATACTACTGCCACTTTCTTCAAATTTTTTCTCAATTTTACTGATTGCTGCCGTAGTCGGTCTATTATGACGACCATAATCATCTAGTGATTTACGAAAGTGGTTTTTTGATTGCTAAGCGATCCATTATCGTAAATGGCAAAAATTCAACTAATATAATGAGACTTATATATAGTAAAAGTTTGGTTTGACATCTGTCAAATGCCCGCGCTAGCAACTTAAAACCACTTAATTAATGACCCTGTATATATTATTCTCGAGGAAAATAATTTAGAGTTATTAAATCATATATTATCGGTAGCGGAGTCAGACAGGGCTGTATTCTGTCGCCAATATTGTTTTTGTTGGTAATAAGTGATGTACTGTGCGCAGCTTTGTCAGGTAGCGGAGGAATCCAATGGACTTTGACATCCTATTTAAAGCACTTGGATTACGCAGACGATGTTTGCTTACTCTCTCATAGGATCAGGAATCTCCATCAAATGACAACAAGTGTGGAGAGAGAAGCAAAAGTCGTGGGCCGGAAAATTAATTCCGGGAAAATAAAAATGATCAGCTTTGGAACCCAACCATCCTCTCAAATAAATGTTTCCTCGCATCCGGTGGAAAAAGTGGAGGGCTTTCAATACCTTGGAAGCATCGTTTCCATCGAAGGCGGAACCGAACAAGACGTCATGTGCCGGCAAAGCAAAAGCGGCGTTCGGTATGCTGTCGAAAATTTGGAGAAATAATTCTATTAGCTTAAGAACAAAGCTACGACTGTTTCGCACAAATGTCGAATCTATGCTTCTTTATGGTTACTTCAGCCATTACAAGAAAGCTGCAAACCTTCGTGAATAGATGTCTTCGCAACATCCTAAGGATTTTCTGGCCTAACCAAATATCCAATGAGGTCCTTCATAGAAGGACACACCAGAAACCTATAGACTCTATTATACGAAGGCGTAAGTAGCAATGGATTGGACATACGGTTCGAAAAGGTATAGACTGCATTGCAGGCCAAGAAATGCAGTGGAATCCGCTCACACAAGAAAAAAGAAGAGCTGGACGACCGAGAAGCACATGGCGCAGGATAGTCAAGAAGGAATCAGCGTCACTAGGCAAGAGCTGGAGGGAGCTGAAACACATCTCCGGAAACCGCACACGATGGCGCGTTGTAGTAGTAGAGGCCCTATGACCCTTAATGGGTTCCCAACGGTCTTAACAGGTCTGAGGACCTAATATCAGTCAATAAGTACGTTCAATAATGTTCAAAGTATGTATTTCATATGTTTATAATTGCAAAACCAATCGGATTAATATCATTTAAGTACATACATATGTATGTACATATGTACAAAAATCATTTCAAAAACGATGATGACTGAAATATACTAAAATTCGTTTTGTGGTAGACTGGATTTGCTGGATTGCAAATTTGAAGAACAATCAAAAAAAAACTTAAATCAAATATAAAAATAATTATTTTTATTGAATTTTTCAAATGAAATCTTTATAAGTGACCTCATACTTTTATTTTCCATAATAAACGAACACGAGCGAATGATATTTTCATCCAAAATTTATTTGGCCATAAGAAATTTTATTTTCGAATCGTTGGATTTTTGTGTACTTATTATGTCGGCATTTTGCGTGCGAATATTTCACTTCCTAGCAAAACAGATGCAATTCACCAAACGCCTCAATTTATTGATCATCTTTTTTTTTTACGACCAAAATGAAAATAAAAATAATTTCTTAAGAAAAATATCTTTAAGAATTATTTCAATAACCAAGAAGAATAACGAAAAATAAATAAAGAGGAGATTGCCATCATACAATAATTGATTATTTATTTATACATTCGGTCATCAGAAAGCAAAATTATTGTCTGATAGTGTTTAATATGTGTGTGCTTCATTGGATAGGTGATAAGTGATAACAAAAAAACAATTTCGATTTCTTCTTATTGCGTTTCAAGACATGTATCCAAGTAAACTCGTATACCGAATATAAGCTATGTTAATAATTCTTTTTATGTCATTGTTTTGATGACTGATGTTTTTCTTTTTTTAAAGTAGGTTCATAGTTAGTTTTGGGAATTCATTGATTTTATTTTAAATAAACTCAATTTTTTCACTTCTTCCAAAATATTATATTTACCTACATACGTCAATGGCGTCACAATTGAATTTACTTAACAAACTGACCTCTGAACATCTTAAATCATTCAGTCTTTTGTAATAAATGTACATCCATACATATATTTACATTTATTTATGAGCAAATCATTTTATGAACTGACGAAATTGTTGCAAAGTCATTTCACTATGTGTGTGCTTGAACTTTTTTTTTCCTTTGGTTTCTTATCGAAGCGTGAAGCTTGTTAAGTCTTATAAACAAAACAAAAATAATGTAGGATAGATAATCGAGAAACGAAATTTTAACAGTAAAAGTCAAGAAATAATTTCACACGAAAGCGATATTGTGGTTGATTAATTAAAACCGTGCTTATTGTCATAAATATTTATGCATGATTAACAAATTGAGGTGATTTGAATATTTAACATATGTCGATTTTAAATATCGCGCAATGTACTTAAAAACAATTACTTAACTACTTTGGTTTTGTTTTCTTTACAATATCTTTTGGATTTACTAGTGTGGCATAACATAAAAATGAGACTTAATAAGAGCAATTTGAATTACTATGGAAAGTTTTTCTACTTAGTACTATTTCTATGCTTTACAAATGTTAATAAAATTGAAAGACGGACAAATTGGGAACAATAAATTAAGATAAAAAAAAATGTTCTTCAAGCCTTTTTTTACAAAGAACTTCATACCTAAACTAAAGGGACTTCCAATAAAAGGTTTCATTTTGATATTAAAAAGCGAATATTTTCTTAAAAGAAATCAAAGGATGTTTATTTCATTGTAAAGCAAAGGTATGCTATTCAAAAGGCCGGATCCAGACTTTAAATCAGGGGGGGGGTCATACACTTAACATATAGACGTATTTTTACTCACCGATTAAAAATGTTCTTTAATGTTCTGTAAAGGAGGCTGACAAAATTTAAATAACGTAATGTGCATTTTAACCATACATTTACACATTTCAAGGTCTAAAGTGACAACTTTAGTTATAAAATTATCTAAGAACACTGTTGTCCAGCAAGGTATTGTATATTTTTTAATTTGGACAACTCCCTACATATGAAAGTATTCCAAGATTCCAATAGTTTTCTAAATATGCCACATTTAAGAGCTAAAACACAATAGTTTAGAGGGTTTTTGGTGTACACAGAAATGTAAGAAATTGTTTTGAATCGTAGCTTTTTTTTTTAAATAATATATACTTTTCCATTTTTATTAAAAACCCAGAAAATGAGAAAGAATCTGATATTAAGAATTTTTCGGCTTTTGTTAACGTGGTTTTTTCGAACTCAATTTTCGGGAGTCTATTATTACTATGTTATCAGTCTGCTTATCGTAGATTGGAGCATTTTGATCTTAAAGGAGTCAACAAAACTTAAAACCTGTAGAGAAGAAAATATTTGGTTCTTAAATTTAAAGAAATAGATTCATTTAAATTCATAATTTCTATAAATATTAAATAAAAACATATTAAGGTAAACAAGTAAGTTGGGAATAAACTTTTGTGTAATTTGTGAAATTACACATTTCACAATCTCTTTTCACTTCAGTTTCCAAGAGATTCAAAGCTTTTATATTAATAGAAATGAAACGTTCATTGTGTTTTTCAATAAGTTATTAGTTTAACAAAAGTCTCACTGTTTTTGGGACATTTATACTCTTGAAATTCGTGTTGAAATCTCAAATCTAGAGCACCTAAAGCAAATTCACTTTAAAAACTAGATTTCTTTAATTTTTAAGATTTTAAAAGTTTTTGTATTCAACAGAAACCCAATTTTGAAAGAAATAAAATGCACGACTGGGTCGCTAAAACGTGCTAATTTCTTCCAAAAAGTCTGTTTCAAAATATTAAATATATTTTAAGATTTGAAAATGTACCTGCAAGTTTGTCCAAATTCTAAATTGAGTGAACACAAACATTTTAGTTGTTTTTGACAGCATACCATTTTTTTGTGAATGTCGTTAAACCCCTACGACCCCCCCAAACTGGATCCACCATTGGCTATTCAGGCTTATTTTGAGATTCGAATTCGAAATAATTTGATTTTGGGATTCGATCGATTTCAAAGTTCAATCGAAAATTCATTTATTTTTGAAATCTAAACAAACTAAGACTTTTGAATGATTTGAATTAAATGACCAATGAAGACAAAGATGTAAATTCAAACAATTTTTAAAAGATAATCAGATAAAATAAATTTCAACTGTTTTGTTGATCGTTTTATAGGTACAGGGTGCAATGAATTTCAGTGGTATTTAGAGGGGAAAAAAAAGAAGTCCCCATCAATTTATTGGAAAAACAGATCTGCACAACAACTTCAACTGAAACGAAATCTTCGACTTCATATATTAAAAAAGGCAAATTTCTGGTATCTTTAACTTTAATGCAAGGTTAACTGGAAAGTTTGTAAAAAAATCCTCCCTAACTATCAAGTCATGTCTAACTCTGTCAAAATGACAGCTGATCATGTTTTTCATTCGACTGAGAGCTGAACTTTATAACTCTATGATTTATTTATTTTAGACGGATTTCTTGTAATTTTGGAAAAGGAATAATCAGCTAGGTTCTTCTTCTTAATTTTTTGAAATGAAATTGAAATCGATTCAAAATATGAACTGGAGTTCTGAAATTAGCTTTCATCGAAATCGAATTAATTTTTTTCGAACTCAAAAACGAAGTGAATTTACATGTTCTACATTTAGATATTTGCGATTTTCAAGTGATTTGAATTCGACCAGAGTAGGTTGGTGTGATTTGAATTCGACAAGAAGAAATTGTTTAAAAACAGTAGTATTTTCACTTAAGGGAAATAAACCTTAACTTCTTTATGTAATGCACTTGGTTCGTGAGAAGTTGCAACTTCTACTTTGTAGTTTAGGGAACGGACAAATTATTTAAAATGATTTTATAGCACGCGAAATGTATTTTTAATAACATTTCGAGTAAAACAATGTTCTTTTAAAAACTGACACATTCAAAAACTAAGATCCCACACCAGAGTTTTTCCCAAACTTATATTGTCGACAATTTCTTATCGCAAAGAACTGCAAACCTATAGCTAGCTAGTATGTGCATTATCACAATGCAAGTAAAAACCACTTATATTTTAACATTATTTTAATGAAAAGTACAGAACAAATAAAAACAAAAGAATTTAGCTGCTTAAATCACTTAAAGTGATTTCGAAAAGTATTCGTAGTTATGAAATCGATCGAATAGTAAAACCCTGAAAACAATATCACTCGATTTTCAATTTAGATTTAGATTTGTAACCAGTTTCTTTTTTGTATATCATAATGATGTGTGTAAAAAGTAGTCAAGTAAATTTCCAAGTTTGACATTAATCACAGCTAAAAAATGAACTATCTGACTTGATAGAATGTAGTTAACTGCAAATGTTGCCTGAATATGCCAATTCCATTTTTAAGTAATAGCATCAAGTGTCAAAAGATGACAGCTGCAATTCAAAATGAAACCTCTTATTGGAAAACCCTTCAAATTTAGACTAATAAATGAATGACTCTGTTTGACGAATATAAATAAACTGAAACTTCCATTTATTTCATCATTCAAACCACAAATAAATAATTATTCATTTTGTATACCAAGTCATATGTAGGTATGTATATTTAATTAAACAGAACAAAATTCTAGCTGCGTACTGTTTTGGACAATCAACCTTCAAGATGAAACATTTCAAAATCTTGTTTACAAAAAATAAAGTATCATTCGCTAACCAAAAAGGAGCTCCAAGAGTGAAGGGGTTTTATTATCTAAAACAGAAAAGAAAAAATAACGCAAAAGAACTTAGTCATATATATTTTGTTCAATACTTAAAAAAATACTTGCAAGTATATATGGAAGTACACTATGACTTGAATATACATCACACAATACCTACCTATTGAAATATACATACGTATGTAAGTAGATAACAAAACAATTAAACTGAGGTGAGAATGGTCAAATTAGGTGGTTCGATTTTCGAGTTCATTGCAAGCAAGCAAATGGAGTTAGGTTGGAAATGGAGAGATAGAACTAATGACTTATCGAATAAGTCACAAACAAACAAACGCATCTATCTATACCTGAGCCAGTATGTTTTCAAAGCCGTACATTATTGATTTGGATTTTGTCTGTATATTAAATGGCTAACCTATCAAATTAAAAATCTAAAGAAAAAAACAACCAATTTCTTTTTTTTTCAACTTTGTTTTAGTAGTTCAAGGTGCAACGGACATGTTCTTCCTTTTCTTTTTTGTTTTTGTTTTTAGCTTCACAATGCCGGCGGAAGTAGAGCAACGCAGCGCAGCGGAGGAAAGGAAAGTTTTATTGTTACTGCTGCTGACTTGACAATACGAATACGAGTACAACACATGCCTACCTTACCTACTTATTATTAATTTTATATACTTCAATGCGTTTTTATTCGTATATTTTCGTTCGCTTCATATTCATGCAATATGGAAGAAGGATAGGCGAAACGAAAAGACAATTCCTGGGAGATAGGTGGGTACTCCACAGCAATTAATTCCGTGGGAAGAATGAACAAAATTTTTGCATACGTTGTAACTTTATCTTCTAACTTTTTTTTTCTTTCACTTACCTGGTCCGTAGAAATTCTTTCCTTTGGTGACGTCATATACACTTCCATTTACACCAATTAAAACCCTTCCATCTGGTTGATTGCCATCGAATGCCCTTAACTCCTGAATTGTGAAGTCTCTTCGCAGTTTTGGTAGTTCAGGTTGTGGTGGCTTAACATCGCTGTGAGGGACTTCAATGCGGTCTTTGATTATTTTATAAACGAGGAATGCAATTACGGCCACAAGAGCCAAATTCATGGGACTGTAGATGATTTCATTTATAACCGAAGCAATGAAAGACGCAGATTCCTCAGTGTTGGAACTTGAGGAGGTAGAACTATCATCAATTACAATATTTTCCCCAGACATGGTTGAAGTTTTATGTTTTTTACTTATTTTTTTAACTTCACTTGGAAATTAATTCAGTATTTTTCTACGTTTTAATGTTACTTTGTATGCAGTCTTTTTGAACTTTGATCTCTTTTTTATTATTAAAAAAAAAAAACTTAGAACTTACACAAATACCAACCGTGAGATTGTAATAATTAAACGGCGAGAGAGTTATTTATTATTTTATAATTTGTTATAAGATCGTATGTTTTTTCGGAAGTTGAAATAGAAAAACTAAATAAATGTGGGACGACGATTAAAATGTTGTGTAAATCAGTCAACAGACATTTGGTTTGCGTAGATGAGCGATGAGAATGAGAAAAATACGAAACGTCATGTTCATGTTGAAATTTGAAATGAACGAATTCAGTGAAATATACAAAAAAAAAGAAATACCAACTTGACGATGGGGTATTGTTTAAAGGTAAGGTTATACTTGGTACTTCAATATGAGGCGTTGCCATAATGGAAATTCTACTTTGGATGCAAGTTAAAGTTTGAGATGTTTAAAAACTTTTTTTAAAACAATTTATTTTTTACTTTGAGTATGTGCAAACTATGTAGCAATTTTGAAATCATAGAATAATTTGGTTTATTTCGCTATAATTTAACAATGTAAATACAGTTGTAAGAAATAAAATAAATTAACAAAATCTACACGCCTTACTGACATGTGTATTATTTAACTTAATTTTTTTTTTCAAAGATGACAAATACTTCTTTTTCTTCTATGATACAACGAGTATACTAATAAAATATCCAGGGCTCGGATTAACTTTTTTTAAGTTTGGGTATCAAAAAAAGAGTTTTTTTTTCGATATACATACATACTTAAGGTACTAAAAGTTTAACTAATGTTTTGCAAATATTTTGAAAACAAATTTAAATAATAAAAACTGAGAACTCATATATGGGCCCAGCAAATTACTTAAACTTAAATTAGTCAATTTGTGATTTTGACTTGTTGTAAAATTGGTCTTATTCAAAGATAGATAGGCACATCAATGGAAAGGGAATGATTCCTAGATTGCAATCCTGAAATTTCAGCCCTCTAGGTGGTCTAGATCGAGAAATAATGGAGTTCAAAAATTGTCTTCTAGGTGCCAACTTTTGACTATCTAGGACGCGTATTAAGCGAGATATTCGCATTTTAAGTTTGAACTTGGATTTTTGCCCATAACTTGTTGTAAAATTGGTCGGTGATGTCTTCTCGCAAAAGATCAATAATGAATCTGGCAGTTGTCTTATCAAATCTTGAATTTATTTATTTTATTTTTTCAAGTTTATGCCGGAGAACAGAAATATTTACCTGTAGTGCCGATAAAACTCTGTATCGTCATATTTTGAAAATGTTTCAATTTTGTCTTTATATACTTTTTGCCTCCTTGCTTCGGCCACATCTTCCAAAATATTTATATCTTCAATTATTGAATCGTACGAATCCATTTCGAAAAAAATTTAATTTTAATCAAATATTTTTGTTTTATTTATGTTTGCAAATTTTACGAATGGGGCATTTCACGTGAAGCGGACAGGGAAAAAAAAGTGACATCTTGGATTTCGCTCATATTTAGGTCAATTACAGTATTTGAGAATATAAAAAAGTAATTTCATTTTTTTTATTCTACGGCACTTAGTTTAGGAATTACGGACTACCAAAAAATTGACCCACTATGAAAAGCCATTATTTTAAATCAGTGCTGTAGGTATTAGATATAAACGTTGCGTTCCTTTGGGACTTTTAAACTACTTTTTAGTACTTCGCAGTAGACGTTGAATGGAACGCGTTAATTTTTCAAAAAGTAAAATCTAACCTCCAAAATTATATGTCATTGCGGTTGTTGGTTTTTGAATGTCAGTTGTGATTATATTTGTAATTTAAATAAAAATGGTAATAATATTCTAAAATTCCTTAAAACTTTTACCAAAAATAATATCTTTGTGCAAAACTCTGAAAACACTGCTCTTGGTGATATAAAATCTATCGGAAATTTGACGATATGTTTCCGTATTTGCAAAATACCAAAGCACTATGTAAATTTCAAGGTTCGCAGCTATTTCCAATCGACCACCGTGAACGTCCTTAAGCTTAAAAGTATGGTATTTATCTGAGAGAAAAAAATACTTTATATCTAGAAAGAAAAGTGTAATGCAAATGTTTCTTCCTACCAATTAAAGTTTGTGCTACTGGTCGAATAAGACGAAAATGTTGTTTGAATTGCAAGTCGGTATATCTTTCAATTAACTCCAAAAAGTTCTCAACTCTTGGTTTCTTTGGTGGTCGTTCTTCGTCGGATTCAGAAGATGAGTCTGATGAAGAAGAGGATGTAAATAAAAAGTTCTCTTCACTGCTTGAATCAGACAATTCAGTCTTAAATAAACAAAAAAGAAGTTTAGTGATTCAAATACATTTAATAAATTACAATTTTACAACTCACATTGAATAAATCCATTGCAAAAAATCTTAAAACTTTGAAAAGAAAGACATTTCACACCCGAAAACATTCACAAAATTATTGTTTTTGAGAAACGTCAAATCAAACAACAACAATTTCTATTTCTTTTTACTGACGCCATCTGGCGTAGACTAGTATCGTAACTACTTCGAAGAACTACTTTGACCACAAGGGAAAAGTAGTTCAAAGCAGCCAGAAGTACTAAGCAGTAGATAAATGTTCCCAAAGGAACGCAGCTAAAGTAAAAATATATTGTAGGTATGTTTTAACAAGAAAAAATGTGTATTATTTTTGTGATAAAGTCGGTGCAAAAAAATTTTTTTTTTCTTGCTCAAAACCGGAAGTAAAGTTTTCAAAGTAAAATTTCAGTAACTTCGACCATTTTTTTTTTAATTTTTATTTCTGCAAAATAAAAATAAAACTATGTAGATATTACATAAAAAGTTTCAAAATGGAGACTTAAGTCGTTTTTAAGATAGAGTTCATTGAATAGAATATTACGCGCCTAGCATTGTACTTAGCGCATACATATAGGTTAACGGTAACGGTAACAATACGCTCTGTGAGACATAATGTTCCATATCTCTAAATATTGTAATATAAGGCTAATAAGTAAAAGACGTGTTTATTTTGGTCACTAGTATACACGCAAATTAACTCGGTGTTAAAATTTAACTCAACGATACCTAAACGTGTGTTATAAGCGATTTATTATTGATAAGGCCCAACGTAAACACATTCATTTGAAAATTTATTAAGAAAAATTATTTCCCAACTGACAGCACTGCTTTTACATCACCACTAATCTAATTCTTTATTATTTTAAGAGAGTTTTGGCATCACTATTCTCTGAAATAAAAATAACGGATGTTTTGTCTGCGACATCTTTGGATCTCCCAATAATTTTCTCTAACGACTTTCTTATTTAAAAATTAAAATAAAAGTTAAACTGTTTTTCATAAACATTCATAAAATAAAGAATTTTAATTGTGCTCTTTTCTTATTTAAAATTTCACCATGATGTACAATAATATGTTTAACTACCAAACGAATCCGCAAACTTTGATTCAAAACACAAACTCATATCCAGAACCGTTTGTTGCAATTGGCTCTGCCTTTACATCCAGAAGAACAACCTCCCATTCTAACCGATTAGCTATTCTTCATTGCCTGTCACTTATCCTTGTACACCACCACCTCAGCCATCACCTGTTGTCTATTCCCTGATTCAAACCCGCCTCCGAGCAGTGCTTGTGAGCATTACATTCGTGATTGGTCGCATACCAAAGACCATAAGCGAACAAAAGATCCTCGAGCCATTTCTTAGATTCAGCAAGATCTACCAGTTCCGAGTGTCCATCGATTTTGGTACAAGGAATCCGTGCCTACACCTATGTTAGATACACCAACGAAGAGGAAGCATACTGTGCCATGGAAGTCCTCAACCATCACTTCTTCGAACAAGGCAAAATCCTGGACATTGTTAATTCGTGTGAGAAATGTCGTCTCTTTGTTAGCAACATTCCAAAGCACTTAACCGAGGAAGAAATCGAGATGGAGCTGAGAACGATCTTCCCATCAATGCAACGAATCCACTCGAAGGGGGCAGTAAGAGGTAAAGATAAGAATTAAGGTTATGTCTGTAAATTTTGCCACTCACAATGACGCTCTGGAGGCCAAGAAGAACACCTTTCCGGGAATTGTTCGACTTTTTGGACACGTTTTGAAAATTGTTTGGGCTAATTCTGAGAGTGTCGATAATACACTATCCGTAAGAGATACAAACATAAGCAGATAAATATTAATTGCTTTCTGTCCACAGAATAAAACCCTATTTGTTCGAAGTGTTGACCTCAAACTATACAACCGAGACCTGATTGAGTTGATCGTCAATAATGTCCCGAGAACGACTATGAGAAAAATCTCCAAAGTTCGCACAAATGCATTTTTGGACTTTACTTGCCGTCACACAGCCGAAACTATTATGCAGAAGTAACAAGGATCGAAAGTCGGTGAAAGCAAGTTTGTCATTGAATGGGCAAAGCCCTCTACGCAGTAAGTAGCTTCAAATTTGATATTTTGAATATTCTGAATACTATTGTCCTTGTTTTGGCTTCATTCACATTCTTCTGCGCTGCCCTAAAAAGGCCTTTCTCGTTCAGGCAATTTCCCAAATTATAACGAAATATTAACCCCTTACTGCATGATTTTTTTTTCTTCATGAAAAAAATATATGTGTCAGGAATTTAGATTTTTTTTTTTAAAAGTGCAAAATTTTGCGATTTCCGGTTTGGATCATATATGGCACATTGAGCAGAAAAGTAACACAAAATTTTTCAATAAATTAAATCAACTACTATTTATTCAAAAAATTATGTAGTATGGAATTTCGTGAAACAGTTTCTTTTCTCATTCAAGCAAAGATTTACTTTGCATTTTCGGCACTCCACATAAAATCTTCCATGGTAGCCTGGAACCTTACACCGCTGTCTTGTGGTCCAAAAAGGAAGGTGATCAAATTGATCTATTCGAACGTCCTGCGATGGCATTATGGCAACAGGTCCTTTCAATTTCTTCAATTGTAGATTATTCTCCATGACATAAGAGCGTCGCCAACGTTTGTTAGTTTTACTTAGTTTGCTGGCATGGCATAGATTTTCGGCTACCGCGCACTTGAAATCTGCTTGTGGCAGCCACGCCTCAGAACCATTAAGCGTTTTTCTGTACAATAGCCACGCATTTACGGCTGTCATATCGATCATGTGGAAGAATATTCTGTGGTAAAATTTTTTTGATCTAATTTGTAATTGTATAGTATCCAAGAAGAGCATCCAACAGATCAACTCCACCCATATGCCGTTATATGTCATGACTGCCTTTGGACATGATACAGTTTGGTAGCTCTTTTCTTTTTTGTTGCAGCGTTAAACTTCAGAAGAAGGTTTGCTGCCGACATATGTCGAAGCAAGGTTCACAATTCTGTTGTCAAACCATGTTACCACAGAAATCTCCAAGTTATCAACTGTCGCCAGTTTTTCCACAGTTGCACCAATTCCTTTTCTATAGGAACTTTATAACCAGGAATCCAATTGGCTTTTATTGTTCCTAGCGGTAAAATCGCTTTCTTTGCCAGATAAGTCAACAGCGGTTAGGACGTGTACCATTTGTCAAAGAATAATTTGTAGTTGAATCCGTCGGGAGTAGTTCTCGCCAGTCGAACATCAACGTCACTGGATGTACTAATCTTTAGCAAATCGGTTAACAACTGTACATGTCCTTGGGCTTCAGTATAAAGTTCAAAGTCGTAGCTGAACCGAGAGCTACCACTGAGAACAAAATTTTTATATACCCATTTGTGTGCTTTTTTTGGGTTGTATTGCCGCATAGATGATAAGCTTTTGGTTGGTATAATTTGTTCATTTACTGCCATATATTCTTCTCTAGGGACAGTAAGGAGTCTCTGCCTTTTTTGGTCCAACCCAATCCATGGTCTTATTTTATGAAGGCGATCATGTCCTGGTTGTCCTTTGGGTACTTGCGTCGAGTTTGTGTTGAAATGTATGAACCTTTTTATTTCTTCGAACCGGTTACATGCCATTACAAAGTTAATTTTGGGGTAACCTAGGCTTTCGTTCCAATAAAACCTAGTTGATGGTAACTGTACGATGGACTTGTAAAGGCATATTCCAACAAACTGTTCAAGTTCTATTGTTGTATGGGCAATTTTTTAGAGACGTTTTTCACAGAAGTATCTGATTGTTTCTTGTTCTATATATTTGAACATTTCGTCTCTAAACAAGTACTTGTAGAATTGTGTTGGCATATCCAAGCTCCTTATTTCCTCAGGTAATGTCGTATCACCTGTGAATGCGGTTTCATTATCACCTTATTCCAAAAACCCATCCCGCCATCGGGGTTTTTCAGCTCTCGCACTTCTATAGGAGGTACCATCTGGGATAGAGGAATGTTATCTGCTAATTCTTAATTCTGTAATGTTCGTATAAATAACTACGAAATCGAAATGTGAACATTTTTTAACTCTTTACCTTACTTTCACTTAAAAACTGCAATCGTTTGATTCATATTGTAAATACAATTCCTTATATATGAATGCCCTTGTTGTGCATGACCTAGGGCAATATACAGGAAGTTGTAAAATAAAGTAATTAAAAAGTAATTAGGGGTGTTGCCAGCAGTTTTTTTTTTTATGGGACACGTAAATATGTATGAATGTAGATACAAAAAAATATTCAACTTTTGTGCTCTTATTGCATGTTGGTTCAAATGAACGTATATTTCTGCATGGTGTGCCATATTTGATCCAAACCGTTTCTCAACTTATTACTTGTTACTTCATAAAATAGAAAAAATTCACATTGTCAATAATATTTATATATTATTTGCTTTACCGTTAATTTTTTTTAAAGCACTACATTTTATTTTTATATTTTTTATACAAATTTTGAATTTCTCAAACACGCGTTTCTCGTACTGCACCCTTTGTGACGAGTTTGACGGAAAATAATTTTGTTGCCGAAACTCGTTAATAGATGACGTTTATCAATAAAATTTAGAGCGTTTATGTTACTGATTTCACACTGTATGCTCAAAACAACAGAATTTGTTGAAAACTGGAAAATATCGACAAAAATACGGTTTACACCATGCAGTAAAGGGTTAATAACAACATTTTGTGTTATGTAGATACAAAAATTTGAAGTCAATATCTTTCTTTGTTCTCCTAATACTTGAGTCATTTTCTTGCTTGGTTTTGTAGGTTTTCGTGTTTAAAAAAAAAATAATATGCGTCCTAGAGGGTGCAAAGTCCAGACCCGGAGGGCAATTTTTGACCTCCATTATTTCTCGATCTAGACCACCTAGAGGGCTGAAATTTCAGGATTGTGATCTAGAAATCGTTCCCTTTCCATTGGTGTGCCTATCTTTGAATAAGACTAATTTTACAACAAGTTATGGGGAAAAATCCAAGTTCAAACTTAAAATGCGAATATCTCGCTTAATATGCGTCCTAGAGGGTGCAAAGTCCAGACCCGGAGGGCAATTTTTGACCTCCATTATTTCTCGATCTAGACCACCTAGAGGGCTGAAATTTCAGGATTGTGATCTAGGAATCGTTCCCTTTCCATTGGTGTGCCTATCTTTGAATAAGACCAATTTTACAACAAGTTATGGGCAAAAATCCAAGTTCAAACTTAAAATGCGAATATCTCGCTTAATATGCGTCCTAGAGGGTGCAAAGTCCATACCCGGAGGGCAATTTTTGACCTCCATTATTTCTCGATCTAGACCACCTAGAGGGCTGAAATTTCAGGATTGTGATCTAGGAATCGTTCCCTTTCCATTGGTGTGCCTATCTTTGAATAAGACCAATTTTACAACAAGTTATGGGCAAAAATCCAAGTTCAAACTTAAAATGCGAATATCTCGCTTAATATGCGTCCTAGAGGGTCCAAAGTCCAGACCCGGAGGGCAATTTTTGACCTCCATTATTTCTCGATCTGGACCACCTACAGGGCTGAAATTTCAGGATTGTGATCTAGAAATCGTTCCCTTTCCATTGGTGTGCCTATCTTTGAATAAGACCAATTTTACAACAAGTTATGGGCAAAAATCCAAGTTCAAACTTAAAATGCGAATATCTCGCTTAATATGCGTCCTAGAGGGTGCAAAGTCCAGACCCGGAGGGCAATTTTTGAACTCCATTATTTCTCGATCTAGACCACCTAGAGGGCTGAAATTTCAGGATTGTGATCTAGAAATCGTTCCCTTTCCATTGGTGTGCCTATCTTTGAATAAGACCAATTTTACAACAAGTTATGGGCAAACATCCAAGTTCAAACTTAAAATGCGAATATCTCACTTAATATGCGTCCTAGAGGGTGCAAAGTCCAGACCCGGAGGGCAATTTTTGACCTCCATTATTTCTCGATCTAGACCACCTAGAGGGCTGAAATTTCAGGATTGTGATCTAGGAATCGTTCCCTTTCCATTGGTGTGCCTATCTTTGAATAAGACCAATTTTACAACAAGTTATGGACAAAAATCCAAGTTCAAACTTAAAATGCGAATATCTCGCTTAATATGCGTCCTAGAGGGTGCAAAGTCCAGACCCGGAGGGCAATTTTTGACCTCCATTATTTCTCGATCTAGACCACCTAGAGGGCTGAAATTTCAGGATTGTGATCTAGAAATCGTTCCCTTTCCATTGGTGTGCCTATCTTTGAATAAGACCAATTTTACAACAAGTTATGGGCAAAAATCCAAGTTCAAACTTAAAATGCGAATATCTCGCTTAATATGCGTCCTAGAGGGTGCAAAGTCCAGACCCGGAGGGCAATTTTTGACCTCCATTATTTCTCGATCTAGACCACCTAGAGGGCTGAAATTTCAGGATTGTGATCTAGGAATCGTTCCCTTTCCATTGGTGTGCCTATCTTTGAATAAGACCAATTTTACAACAAGTTATGGGCAAAAATCCAATTTCAAACTTAAAATGCGAATATCTCGCTAAATATGCGTCCTAGAGGGTGCAAAGTCCAGACCCGGAGGGCAATTTTTGACCTCCATTATTTCTCGATCTAGACCACCTAGAGTGCTGAAATTTCAGGATTGTGATCTAGAAATCGTTCCCTTTCCATTGGTGTGCCTATCTTTGAATAAGAATAATTTTACAACAAGTTATGGGCAAACATCCAAGTTCAAACTTAAAATGCGAATATCTCACTTAATATGCGTCCTAGAGGGTGCAAAGTCCAGACCCGGAGGGCAATTTTTGACCTCCATTATTTCTCGATCTAGACCACCTAGAAGGCTGAAATTTCAGGATTATGATCTAGGAATCGTTCCCTTTCCATTGGTGTGCCTATCTTTGAATAAGACCAATTTTACAACAAGTTATGGACAAAAATCCAAGTTCAAACTTAAAATGCGAATATCTCGCTTAATATGCGTCCTAGAGGGTGCAAAGTCCAGACCCGGAGGGCAATTTTTGACCTCCATTATTTCTCGATCTAGACCACCTAGAGGGCTGAAATTTCAGGATTGTGATCTAGAAATCGTTCCCTTTCCATTGGTGTGCCTATCTTTGAATAAGACCAATTTTACAACAAGTTATGGGCAAAAATCCAAGTTCAAACTTAAAATGCGAATATCTCGCTTAATATGCGTCCTAGAGGGTGCAAAGTCCAGACCCGGAGGGCAATTTTTGACCTCAATTATTTCTCGATCTAGACCACCTAGAGTGCTGAAATTTCAGGATTGTGATCTAGAAATCGTTCCCTTTCCATTGGTGTGCCTATCTTTGAATAAGAATAATTTTACAACAAGTTATGGGCAAACATCCAAGTTCAAACTTAAAATGCGAATATCTCACTTAATATGCGTCCTAGAGGGTGCAAAGTCCAGACCCGGAGGGCAATTTTTGACCTCCATTATTTCTCGATCTAGACCACCTAGAAGGCTGAAATTTCAGGATTATGATCTAGGAATCGTTCCCTTTCCATTGGTGTGCCTATCTTTGAATAAGACCAATTTTACAACAAGTTATGGACAAAAATCCAAGTTCAAACTTAAAATGCGAATATCTCGCTTAATATGCGTCCTAGAGGGTGCAAAGTCCAGACCCGGAGGGCAATTTTTGACCTCCATTATTTCTCGATCTAGACCACCTAGAGGGCTGAAATTTCAGGATTGTGATCTAGAAATCGTTCCCTTTCCATTGGTGTGCCTATCTTTGAATAAGACCAATTTTACAACAAGTTATGGGCAAAAATCCAAGTTCAAACTTAAAATGCGAATATCTCGCTTAATATGCGTCCTAGAGGGTGCAAAGTCCAGACCCGGAGGGCAATTTTTGACCTCCATTATTTCTCGATCTAGACCACCTAGAGGGCTGAAATTTCAGGATTGTGATCTAGAAATCGTTCCCTTTCCATTGGTGTGCCTATCTTTGAATAAGACCAATTTTACAACAAGTTATGGGCAAAAATCCAAGTTCAAACTTAAAATGCGAATATCTCGCTTAATATGCGTCCTAGAGGGTGCAAAGTCCAGACCCGGAGGGCAATTTTTGACCTCCATTATTTCTCGATCTAGACCACCTAGAGGGCTGAAATTTCAGGATTGTGATCTAGAAATCGTTCCCTTTCCATTGGTGTGCCTATCTTTGAATAAGACCAATTTTACAACAAGTTATGGGCAAAAATCCTATTTCAAACTTAAAATGCGAATATCTCGCTTAATATGCGTCCTAGAGGGTGCAAAGTCCAGACCCGGAGGGCAATTTTTGACCTCCATTATTTCTCGATCTAGACCACCTAGAGGGCTGAAATTTCAGGATTGTGATCTAGAAATCGTTCCCTTTCCATTGGTGTGCCTATCTTTGAATAAGACCAATTTTACAACAAGTTATGGGCAAAAATCCAAGTTCAAACTTAAAATGCGAATATCTCGCTTAATATGCGTCCTAGAGGGTGCAAAGTCCAGACCCGGAGGGCAATTTTTGACCTCCATTATTTCTCGATCTAGACCACCTAGAGGGCTGAAATTTCAGGATTGTGATCTAGGAATCGTTCCCTTTCCATTGGTGTGCCTATCTTTGAATAAGACCAATTTTACAACAAGTTATGGACAAAAATCCAAGTTCAAACTTAAAATGCGAATATCTCGCTAAATATGCGTCCTAGAGGGTGCAAAGTCCAGACCCGGAGGGCAATTTTTGACCTCCATTATTTCTCGATCTAGACCACCTAGAGGGCTGAAATTTCAGGATTGTGATCTAGGAATCGTTCCCTTTCCATTGGTGTGCCTATCTTTGAATAAGACCAATTTTACAACAAGTTATGGGCAAAAATCCAAGTTCAAACTTAAAATGCGAATATCTCGCTTAATATGCGTCCTAGAGGGTGCAAAGTCCAGACCCGAAGGGCAATTTTTGACCTCCATTATTTCTCGATCTAGACCACCTAGAGGGCTGAAATTTCAGGATTGTGATCTAGGAATCGTTCCCTTTCCATTGGTGTGCCTATCTTTGAATAAAACCAATTTTACAACAAGTTATGGGCAAAAATCCAATTTCAAACTTAAAATGCGAATATCTCGCTTAATATGCGTCCTAGAGGGTGCAAAGTCCAGACCCGGAGGGCAATTTTTGACCTCCATTATTTCTCGATCTAGACCACCTAGAGTGCTGAAATTTCAGGATTGTGATCTAGGAATCGTTCCCTTTCCATTGGTGTGCCTATCTTTGAATAAGACCAATTTTACAACAAGTTATGGGCAAAAATCCAAGTTCAAACTTAAAATGCGAATATCTCGATTAATATGCGTCCTAGAGGGTGCAAAGTCCAGACCCGGAGGGCAATTTTTGACCTCCATTATTTCTCGATCTAGACCACCTAGAGGGCTGAAATTTCAGGATTGTGATCTAGAAATCGTTCCCTTTCCATTGGTGTGCCTATCTTTGAATAAGACCAATTTTACAACAAGTTATGGGCAAAAATCCAAGTTCAAACTTAAAATGCGAATATCTCGCTTAATATGCGTCCTAGAGGGTGCAAAGTCCAGACCCGGAGGGCAATTTTTGACCTCCATTATTTCTCGATCTAGACCACCTAGAGGGCTGAAATTTCAGGATTGTGATCTAGGAATCGTTCCCTTTCCATTGGTGTGCCTATCTTTGAATAAGACCAATTTTACAACAAGTTATGGGCAAAAATCCAATTTCAAACTTAAAATGCGAATATCTCGCTTAATATGCGTCCTAGAGGGTGCAAAGTCCAGACCCGGAGGGCAATTTTTGACCTCCATTATTTCTCGATCTAGACCACCTAGAGGGCTGAAATTTCAGGATTGTGATCTAGGAATCGTTCCCTTTCCATTGGTGTGCCTATCTTTGAATAAGACCAATTTTACAACAAGTTATGGGCAAAAATCCAATTTCAAACTTAAAATGCGAATATCTCGCTTAATATGCGTCCTAGAGGGTGCAAAGTCCAGACCCGGGGGGCAATTTTTGACCTCCATTATTTCTCGATCTAGACCACCTAGAGGGCTGAAATTTCAGGATTGTGATCTAGAAATCGTTCCCTTTCCATTGGTGTGCCTATCTTTGAATAAGACCAATTTTACAACAAGTTATGGGCAAAAATCCAAGTTCAAACTTAAAATGCGAATATCTGGCTTAATATGCGTCCTAGAGGGTGCAAAGTCCAGACCCGGAGGGCAATTTTTGACCTCCATTATTTCTCGATCTAGACCACCTAGAGGGCTGAAATTTCAGGATTGTGATCTAGAAATCGTTCCCTTTCCATTGGTGTGCCTATCTTTGAATAAGACCAATTTTACAACAAGTTATGGGCAAAAATCCAAGTTCAAACTTAAAATGCGAATATCTGGCTTAATATGCGTCCTAGAGGGTGCAAAGTCCAGACCCGGAGGGCAATTTTTGACCTCCATTATTTCTCGATCTAGACCACCTAGAGGGCTGAAATTTCAGGATTGTGATCTAGAAATCGTTCCCTTTCCATTGGTGTGCCTATCTTTGAATAAGACCAATTTTACAACAAGTTATGGGCAAAAATCCAAGTTCAAACTTAAAATGCGAATATCTCGCTTAATATGCGTCCTAGAGGGTGCAAAGTCCAGACCCGGAGGGCAATTTTTGACCTCCATTATTTCTCGATCTAGACCACCTAGAGGGCTGAAATTTCAGGATTGTGATCTAGAAATCGTTCCCTTTCCATTGGTGTGCCTATCTTTGAATAAGACCAATTTTACAACAAGTTATGGGCAAAAATCCAAGTTCAAACTTAAAATGCGAATATCTCGCTTAATATGCGTCCTAGAGGGTGCAAAGTCCAGACCCGGAGGGCAATTTTTGACCTCCATTATTTCTCGATCTAGACCACCTAGAGGGCTGAAATTTCAGGATTGTGATCTAGGAATCGTTCCCTTTCCATTGGTGTGCCTATCTTTGAATAAGACCAATTTTACAACAAGTTATGGACAAAAATCCAAGTTCAAACTTAAAATGCGAATATCTCGCTAAATATGCGTCCTAGAGGGTGCAAAGTCCAGACCCGGAGGGCAATTTTTGACCTCCATTATTTCTCGATCTAGACCACCTAGAGGGCTGAAATTTCAGGATTGTGCTCTAGGAATCGTTCCCTTTCCATTGGTGTGCCTATCTTTGAATAAGACCAATTTTACAACAAGTTATGGGCAAAAATCCAAGTTCAAACTTAAAATGCGAATATCTCGCTTAATATGCGTCCTAGAGGGTGCAAAGTCCAGACCCGGAGGGCAATTTTTGACCTCCATTATTTCTCGATCTAGACCACCTAGAGGGCTGAAATTTCAGGATTGTGATCTAGGAATCGTTCCCTTTCCATTGGTGTGCCTATCTTTGAATAAGACCAATTTTACAACAAGTTATGGGCAAACATCCAAGTTCAAACTTAAAATGCGAATATCTCACTTAATATGCGTCCTAGAGGGTGCAAAGTCCAGACCCGGAGGGCAATTTTTGACCTCCATTATTTCTCGATCTAGACCACCTAGAAGGCTGAAATTTCAGGATTATGATCTAGGAATCGTTCCCTTTCCATTGGTGTGCCTATCTTTGAATAAGACCAATTTTACAACAAGTTATGGACAAAAATCCAAGTTCAAACTTAAAATGCGAATATCTCGCTTAATATGCGTCCTAGAGGGTGCAAAGTCCAGACCCGGAGGGCAATTTTTGACCTCCATTATTTCTCGATCTAGACCACCTAGAGGGCTGAAATTTCAGGATTGTGATCTAGAAATCGTTCCCTTTCCATTGGTGTGCCTATCTTTGAATAAGACCAATTTTACAACAAGTTATGGGCAAAAATCCAAGTTCAAACTTAAAATGCGAATATCTCGCTTAATATGCGTCCTAGAGGGTGCAAAGTCCAGACCCGGAGGGCAATTTTTGACCTCAATTATTTCTCGATCTAGACCACCTAGAGGGCTGAAATTTCAGGATTGTGATCTAGAAATCGTTCCCTTTCCATTGGTGTGCCTATCTTTGAATAAGACCAATTTTACAACAAGTTATGGGCAAAAATCCAAGTTCAAACTTAAAATGCGAATATCTCGCTTAATATGCGTCCTAGAGGGTGCAAAGTCCAGACCCGGAGGGCAATTTTTGACCTCCATTATTTCTCGATCTAGACCACCTAGAGGGCTGAAATTTCAGGATTGTGATCTAGAAATCGTTCCCTTTCCATTGGTGTGCCTATCTTTGAATAAGACCAATTTTACAACAAGTTATGGGCAAAAATCCAAGTTCAAACTTAAAATGCGAATATCTCGCTTAATATGCGTCCTAGAGGGTGCAAAGTCCAGACCCGGAGGGCAATTTTTGACCTCCATTATTTCTCGATCTAGACCACCTAGAGGGCTGAAATTTCAGGATTGTGATCTAGAAATCGTTCCCTTTCCATTGGTGTGCCTATCTTTGAATAAGACCAATTTTACAACAAGTTATGGGCAAAAATCCTATTTCAAACTTAAAATGCGAATATCTCGCTTAATATGCGTCCTAGAGGGTGCAAAGTCCAGACCCGGAGGGCAATTTTTGACCTCCATTATTTCTCGATCTAGACCACCTAGAGGGCTGAAATTTCAGGATTGTGATCTAGAAATCGTTCCCTTTCCATTGGTGTGCCTATCTTTGAATAAGACCAATTTTACAACAAGTTATGGGCAAAAATCCAAGTTCAAACTTAAAATGCGAATATCTCGCTTAATATGCGTCCTAGAGGGTGCAAAGTCCAGACCCGGAGGGCAATTTTTGACCTCCATTATTTCTCGATCTAGACCACCTAGAGGGCTGAAATTTCAGGATTGTGATCTAGGAATCGTTCCCTTTCCATTGGTGTGCCTATCTTTGAATAAGACCAATTTTACAACAAGTTATGGACAAAAATCCAAGTTCAAACTTAAAATGCGAATATCTCGCTAAATATGCGTCCTAGAGGGTGCAAAGTCCAGACCCGGAGGGCAATTTTTGACCTCCATTATTTCTCGATCTAGACCACCTAGAGGGCTGAAATTTCAGGATTGTGATCTAGGAATCGTTCCCTTTCCATTGGTGTGCCTATCTTTGAATAAGACCAATTTTACAACAAGTTATGGGCAAAAATCCAAGTTCAAACTTAAAATGCGAATATCTCGCTTAATATGCGTCCTAGAGGGTGCAAAGTCCAGACCCGAAGGGCAATTTTTGACCTCCATTATTTCTCGATCTAGACCACCTAGAGGGCTGAAATTTCAGGATTGTGATCTAGGAATCGTTCCCTTTCCATTGGTGTGCCTATCTTTGAATAAAACCAATTTTACAACAAGTTATGGGCAAAAATCCAATTTCAAACTTAAAATGCGAATATCTCGCTTAATATGCGTCCTAGAGGGTGCAAAGTCCAGACCCGGAGGGCAATTTTTGACCTCCATTATTTCTCGATCTAGACCACCTAGAGTGCTGAAATTTCAGGATTGTGATCTAGGAATCGTTCCCTTTCCATTGGTGTGCCTATCTTTGAATAAGACCAATTTTACAACAAGTTATGGGCAAAAATCCAAGTTCAAACTTAAAATGCGAATATCTCGATTAATATGCGTCCTAGAGGGTGCAAAGTCCAGACCCGGAGGGCAATTTTTGACCTCCATTATTTCTCGATCTAGACCACCTAGAGGGCTGAAATTTCAGGATTGTGATCTAGAAATCGTTCCCTTTCCATTGGTGTGCCTATCTTTGAATAAGACCAATTTTACAACAAGTTATGGGCAAAAATCCAAGTTCAAACTTAAAATGCGAATATCTCGCTTAATATGCGTCCTAGAGGGTGCAAAGTCCAGACCCGGAGGGCAATTTTTGACCTCCATTATTTCTCGATCTAGACCACCTAGAGGGCTGAAATTTCAGGATTGTGATCTAGGAATCGTTCCCTTTCCATTGGTGTGCCTATCTTTGAATAAGACCAATTTTACAACAAGTTATGGGCAAAAATCCAATTTCAAACTTAAAATGCGAATATCTCGCTTAATATGCGTCCTAGAGGGTGCAAAGTCCAGACCCGGAGGGCAATTTTTGACCTCCATTATTTCTCGATCTAGACCACCTAGAGGGCTGAAATTTCAGGATTGTGATCTAGGAATCGTTCCCTTTCCATTGGTGTGCCTATCTTTGAATAAGACCAATTTTACAACAAGTTATGGGCAAAAATCCAATTTCAAACTTAAAATGCGAATATCTCGCTTAATATGCGTCCTAGAGGGTGCAAAGTCCAGACCCGGGGGGCAATTTTTGACCTCCATTATTTCTCGATCTAGACCACCTAGAGGGCTGAAATTTCAGGATTGTGATCTAGAAATCGTTCCCTTTCCATTGGTGTGCCTATCTTTGAATAAGACCAATTTTACAACAAGTTATGGGCAAAAATCCAAGTTCAAACTTAAAATGCGAATATCTGGCTTAATATGCGTCCTAGAGGGTGCAAAGTCCAGACCCGGAGGGCAATTTTTGACCTCCATTATTTCTCGATCTAGACCACCTAGAGGGCTGAAATTTCAGGATTGTGATCTAGAAATCGTTCCCTTTCCATTGGTGTGCCTATCTTTGAATAAGACCAATTTTACAACAAGTTATGGGCAAAAATCCAAGTTCAAACTTAAAATGCGAATATCTGGCTTAATATGCGTCCTAGAGGGTGCAAAGTCCAGACCCGGAGGGCAATTTTTGACCTCCATTATTTCTCGATCTAGACCACCTAGAGGGCTGAAATTTCAGGATTGTGATCTAGAAATCGTTCCCTTTCCATTGGTGTGCCTATCTTTGAATAAGACCAATTTTACAACAAGTTATGGGCAAAAATCCAAGTTCAAACTTAAAATGCGAATATCTCGCTTAATATGCGTCCTAGAGGGTGCAAAGTCCAGACCCGGAGGGCAATTTTTGACCTCCATTATTTCTCGATCTAGACCACCTAGAGGGCTGAAATTTCAGGATTGTGATCTAGAAATCGTTCCCTTTCCATTGGTGTGCCTATCTTTGAATAAGACCAATTTTACAACAAGTTATGGGCAAAAATCCAAGTTCAAACTTAAAATGCGAATATCTCGCTTAATATGCGTCCTAGAGGGTGCAAAGTCCAGACCCGGAGGGCAATTTTTGACCTCCATTATTTCTCGATCTAGACCACCTAGAGGGCTGAAATTTCAGGATTGTGATCTAGGAATCGTTCCCTTTCCATTGGTGTGCCTATCTTTGAATAAGACCAATTTTACAACAAGTTATGGACAAAAATCCAAGTTCAAACTTAAAATGCGAATATCTCGCTAAATATGCGTCCTAGAGGGTGCAAAGTCCAGACCCGGAGGGCAATTTTTGACCTCCATTATTTCTCGATCTAGACCACCTAGAGGGCTGAAATTTCAGGATTGTGCTCTAGGAATCGTTCCCTTTCCATTGGTGTGCCTATCTTTGAATAAGACCAATTTTACAACAAGTTATGGGCAAAAATCCAAGTTCAAACTTAAAATGCGAATATCTCGCTTAATATGCGTCCTAGAGGGTGCAAAGTCCAGACCCGGAGGGCAATTTTTGACCTCCATTATTTCTCGATCTAGACCACCTAGAGGGCTGAAATTTCAGGATTGTGATCTAGGAATCGTTCCCTTTCCATTGGTGTGCCTATCTTTGAATAAGACCAATTTTACAACAAGTTATGGGCAAAAATCCAATTTCAAACTTAAAATGCGAATATCTCGCTTAATATGCGTCCTAGAGGGTGCAAAGTCCAGACCCGGAGGGCAATTTTTGACCTCCATTATTTCTCGATCTAGACCACCTAGAGGGCTGAAATTTCAGGATTGTGATCTAGGAATCGTTCCCTTTCCATTGGTGTGCCTATCTTTGAATAAGACCAATTTTACAACAAGTTATGGGCAAAAATCCAATTTCAAACTTAAAATGCGAATATCTCGCTTAATATGCGTCCTAGAGGGTGCAAAGTCCAGACCCGGGGGGCAATTTTTGACCTCCATTATTTCTCGATCTAGACCACCTAGAGGGCTGAAATTTCAGGATTGTGATCTAGAAATCGTTCCCTTTCCATTGGTGTGCCTATCTTTGAATAAGACCAATTTTACAACAAGTTATGGACAAAAATCCAAGTTCAAACTTAAAATGCGAATATCTCGCTTAATATGCGTCCTAGAGGGTGCAAAGTCCAGACCCGGAGGGCAATTTTTGACCTCCATTATTTCTCGATCTAGACCACCTAGAGGGCTGAAATTTCAGGATTGTGCTCTAGGAATCGTTCCCTTTCCATTGGTGTGCCTATCTTTGAATAAGACCAATTTTACAACAAGTTATGGGCAAAAATCCAAGTTCAAACTTAAAATGCGAATATCTCGCTTAATATGCGTCCTAGAGGGTGCAAAGTCCAGACCCGGAGGGCAATTTTTGACCTCCATTATTTCTCGATCTAGACCACCTAGAGGGCTGAAATTTCAGGATTGTGATCTAGGAATCGTTCCCTTTCCATTGGTGTGCCTATCTTTGAATAAGACCAATTTTACAACAAGTTATGGGCAAAAATCCAATTTCAAACTTAAAATGCGAATATCTCGCTTAATATGCGTCCTAGAGGGTGCAAAGTCCAGACCCGGAGGGCAATTTTTGACCTCCATTATTTCTCGATCTAGACCACCTAGAGGGCTGAAATTTCAGGATTGTGATCTAGGAATCGTTCCCTTTCCATTGGTGTGCCTATCTTTGAATAAGACCAATTTTACAACAAGTTATGGGCAAAAATCCAATTTCAAACTTAAAATGCGAATATCTCGCTTAATATGCGTCCTAGAGGGTGCAAAGTCCAGACCCGGGGGGCAATTTTTGACCTCCATTATTTCTCGATCTAGACCACCTAGAGGGCTGAAATTTCAGGATTGTGATCTAGAAATCGTTCCCTTTCCATTGGTGTGCCTATCTTTGAATAAGACCAATTTTACAACAAGTTATGGACAAAAATCCAAGTTCAAACTTAAAATGCGAATATCTCGCTTAATATGCGTCCTAGAGGGTGCAAAGTCCAGACCCGGAGGGCAATTTTTGACCTCCATTATTTCTCGATCTAGACCACCTAGAGGGCTGAAATTTCAGGATTGTGATCTAGAAATCGTTCCCTTTCCATTGGTGTGCCTATCTTTGAATAAGACCAATTTTACAACAAGTTATGGGCAAAAATCCAAGTTCAAACTTAAAATGCGAATATCTGGCTTAATATGCGTCCTAGAGGGTGCAAAGTCCAGACCCGGAGGGCAATTTTTGACCTCCATTATTTCTCGATCTAGACCACCTAGAGGGCTGAAATTTCAGGATTGTGATCTAGAAATCGTTCCCTTTCCATTGGTGTGCCTATCTTTGAATAAGACCAATTTTACAACAAGTTATGGGCAAAAATCCAAGTTCAAACTTAAAATGCGAATATCTCGCTTAATATGCGTCCTAGAGGGTGCAAAGTCCAGACCCGGAGGGCAATTTTTGACCTCCATTATTTCTCGATCTAGACCACCTAGAGGGCTGAAATTTCAGGATTGTGATCTAGGAATCGTTCCCTTTCCATTGGTGTGCCTATCTTTGAATAAGACCAATTTTACAACAAGTTATGGGCAAAAATCCAAGTTCAAACTTAAAATGCGAGTATCTCGCTTAATATGCGTCCTAGAGGGTGCAAAGTCCAGACCCGGAGGGCAATTTTTGACCTCCATTATTTCTCGATCTAGACCACCTAGAGGGCTGAAATTTCAGGATTGTGATCTAGGAATCGTTCCCTTTCCATTGGTGTGCCTATCTTTGAATAAGACCAATTTTACAACAAGTTATGGGCAAAAATCCAAGTTCAAACTTAAAATGCGAATATCTCGCTTAATATGCGTCCTAGAGGGTGCAAAGTCCAGACCCGGAGGGCAATTTTTGACCTCCATTATTTCTCGATCTAGACCACCTAGAGGGCTGAAATTTCAGGATTGTGATCTAGGAATCGTTCCCTTTCCATTGGTGTGCCTATCTTTGAATAAGACCAATTTTACAACAAGTTATGGGCAAAAATCCAAGTTCAAACTTAAAATGCGAATATCTCGCTTAATATGCGTCCTAGAGGGTGCAAAGTCCAGACCCGGAGGGCAATTTTTGACCTCCATTATTTCTCGATCTAGACCACCTAGAGGGCTGAAATTTCAGGATTGTGATCTAGGAATCGTTCCCTTTCCATTGGTGTGCCTATCTTTGAATAAGACCAATTTTACAACAAGTTATGGGCAAAAATCCAATTTCAAACTTAAAATGCGAATATCTCGCTTAATATGCGTCCTAGAGGGTGCAAAGTCCAGACCCGGAGGGCAATTTTTGACCTCCATTATTTCTCGATCTAGACCACCTAGAGGGCTGAAATTTCAGGATTGTGATCTAGGAATCGTTCCCTTTCCATTGGTGTGCCTATCTTTGAATAAGACCAATTTTACAACAAGTTATGGGCAAAAATCCAATTTCAAACTTAAAATGCGAATATCTCGCTTAATATGCGTCCTAGAGGGTGCAAAGTCCAGACCCGGGGGGCAATTTTTGACCTCCATTATTTCTCGATCTAGACCACCTAGAGGGCTGAAATTTCAGGATTGTGATCTAGAAATCGTTCCCTTTCCATTGGTGTGCCTATCTTTGAATAAGACCAATTTTACAACAAGTTATGGACAAAAATCCAAGTTCAAACTTAAAATGCGAATATCTCGCTTAATATGCGTCCTAGAGGGTGCAAAGTCCAGACCCGGAGGGCAATTTTTGACCTCCATTATTTCTCGATCTAGACCACCTAGAGTGCTGAAATTTCAGGATTGTGATCTAGGAATCGTTCCCTTTCCATTGGTGTGCCTATCTTTGAATAAGACCAATTTTACAACAAATTATGGGCAAAAATCCAAGTTCAAACTTAAAATGCGAATATCTCGCTTAATATGCGTCCTAGAGGGTGCAAAGTCCAGACCCAGAGGGCAATTTTTGACCTCCATTATTTCTCGATCTAGACCACCTACAGGGCTGAAATTTCAGGATTGTGATCTAGGAATCGTTCCCTTTCCATTGGTGTGCCTATCTTTGAATAAGACCAATTTTACAACAAATTATGGGCAAAAATCCAAGTTCAAACTTAAAATGCGAATATCTCGCTTAATATGCGTCCTAGAGGGTGCAAAGTCCAGACCCGGAGGGCAATTTTTGACCTCCATTATTTCTCGATCTAGACCACCTACAGGGCTGAAATTTCAGGATTGTGATCTAGGAATCGTTCCCTTTCCATTGGTGTGCCTATCTTTGAATAAGACCAATTTTACAACAAGTTATGGACAAAAATCCAAGTTCAAACTTAAAATGCGAATATCTCGCTTAATATGCGTCCTAGAGGGTGCAAAGTCCAGACCCGGAGGGCAATTTTTGACCTCCATTATTTCTAGATCTAGACCACCTAGAGGGCTGAAATTTCAGGATTGTGATCTAGGAATCGTTCCCTTTCCATTGGTGTGCCTATCTTTGAATAAGACCAATTTTACAACAAGTTATGGGCAAAAATCCAAGTTCAAACTTAAAATGCGAATATCTCGCTTAATATGCGTCCTAGAGGGTGCAAAGTCCAGACCCGGAGGGCAATTTTTGACCTCCATTATTTCTCGATCTAGACCACCTAGAGGGCTGAAATTTCAGGATTGTGATCTAGGAATCGTTCCCTTTCCATTGGTGTGCCTATCTTTGAATAAGACCAATTTTACAACAAGTTATGGGCAAAAATCCAACTTCAAACTTAAAATGCGAGTATCTCGCTTAATATGCGTCCTAGAGGGTGCAAAGTCCAGACCCGGAGGGCAATTTTTGACCTCCATTATTTCTCGATCTAGACCACCTAGAGGGCTGAAATTTCAGGATTGTGATCTAGGAATCGTTCCCTTTCCATTGGTGTGCCTATCTTTGAATAAGACCAATTTTACCCGGAGGGCAATTTTTGACCTCCATTATTTCTCGATCTAGACCACCTAGAGGGCTGAAATTTCAGGATTGTGATCTAGGAATCGTTCCCTTTCCATTGGTGTGCCTATCTTTGAATAAGACCAATTTTACAACAAGTTATGGGCAAAAATCCAATTTCAAACTTAAAATGCGAATATCTCGCTTAATATGCGTCCTAGAGGGTGCAAAGTCCAGACCCGGGGGGCAATTTTTGACCTCCATTATTTCTCGATCTAGACCACCTAGAGGGCTGAAATTTCAGGATTGTGATCTAGAAATCGTTCCCTTTCCATTGGTGTGCCTATCTTTGAATAAGACCAATTTTACAACAAGTTATGGGCAAAAATCCAATTTCAAACTTAAAATGCGAATATCTCGCTTAATATGCGTCCTAGAGGGTGCAAAGTCCAGACCCGGGGGGCAATTTTTGACCTCCATTATTTCTCGATCTAGACCACCTAGAGGGCTGAAATTTCAGGATTGTGATCTAGAAATCGTTCCCTTTCCATTGGTGTGCCTATCTTTGAATAAGACCAATTTTACAACAAGTTATGGACAAAAATCCAAGTTCAAACTTAAAATGCGAATATCTCGCTTAATATGCGTCCTAGAGGGTGCAAAGTCCAGACCCGGAGGGCAATTTTTGACCTCCATTATTTCTCGATCTAGACCACCTAGAGTGCTGAAATTTCAGGATTGTGATCTAGGAATCGTTCCCTTTCCATTGGTGTGCCTATCTTTGAATAAGACCAATTTTACAACAAATTATGGGCAAAAATCCAAGTTCAAACTTAAAATGCGAATATCTCGCTTAATATGCGTCCTAGAGGGTGCAAAGTCCAGACCCGGAGGGCAATTTTTGACCTCCATTATTTCTCGATCTAGACCACCTACAGGGCTGAAATTTCAGGATTGTGATCTAGGAATCGTTCCCTTTCCATTGGTGTGCCTATCTTTGAATAAGACCAATTTTACAACAAGTTATGGACAAAAATCCAAGTTCAAACTTAAAATGCGAATATCTCGCTTAATATGCGTCCTAGAGGGTGCAAAGTCCAGACCCGGAGGGCAATTTTTGACCTCCATTATTTCTCGATCTAGACCACCTAGAGGGCTGAAATTTCAGGATTGTGATCTAGGAATCGTTCCCTTTCCATTGGTGTGCCTATCTTTGAATAAGACCAATTTTACAACAAGTTATGGGCAAAAATCCAAGTTCAAACTTAAAATGCGAATATCTCGCTTAATATGCGTCCTAGAGGGTGCAAAGTCCAGACCCAGAGGGCAATTTTTGACCTCCATTATTTCTCGATCTAGACCACCTAGAGGGCTGAAATTTCAGGATTGTGATCTAGGAATCGTTCCCTTTCCATTGGTGTGCCTATCTTTGAATAAGACCAATTTTACAACAAGTTATGGGCAAAAATCCAATTTCAAACTTAAAATGCGAATATCTCGCTTAATATGCGTCCTAGAGGGTGCAAAGTCCAGACCCGGAGGGCAATTTTTGACCTCCATTATTTCTCGATCTAGACCACCTAGAGGGCTGAAATTTCAGGATTGTGATCTAGGAATCGTTCCCTTTCCATTGGTGTGCCTATCTTTGAATAAGACCAATTTTACAACAAGTTATGGGCAAAAATCCAACTTCAAACTTAAAATGCGAGTATCTCGCTTAATATGCGTCCTAGAGGGTGCAAAGTCCAGACCCGGAGGGCAATTTTTGACCTCCATTATTTCTCGATCTAGACCACCTAGAGGGCTGAAATTTCAGGATTGTGATCTAGGAATCGTTCCCTTTCCATTGGTGTGCCTATCTTTGAATAAGACCAATTTTACAACAAGTTATGGGCAAAAATCCAATTTCAAACTTAAAATGCGAATATCTCGCTTAATATGCGTCCTAGAGGGTGCAAAGTCCAGACCCGGAGGGCAATTTTTGACCTCCATTATTTCTCGATCTAGACCACCTAGAGGGCTGAAATTTCAGGATTGTGATCTAGAAATCGTTCCCTTTCCATTGGTGTGCCTATCTTTGAATAAGACCAATTTTACAACAAGTTATGGGCAAAAATCCAAGTTCAAACTTAAAATGCGAATATCTGGCTTAATATGCGTCCTAGAGGGTGCAAAGTCCAGACCCGGAGGGCAATTTTTGACCTCCATTATTTCTCGATCTAGACCACCTAGAGGGCTGAAATTTCAGGATTGTGATCTAGAAATCGTTCCCTTTCCATTGGTGTGCCTATCTTTGAATAAGACCAATTTTACAACAAGTTATGGGCAAAAATCCAAGTTCAAACTTAAAATGCGAATATCTCGCTTAATATGCGTCCTAGAGGGTGCAAAGTCCAGACCCGGAGGGCAATTTTTGACCTCCATTATTTCTCGATCTAGACCACCTAGAGGGCTGAAATTTCAGGATTGTGATCTAGGAATCGTTCCCTTTCCATTGGTGTGCCTATCTTTGAATAAGACCAATTTTACAACAAGTTATGGGCAAAAATCCAAGTTCAAACTTAAAATGCGAGTATCTCGCTTAATATGCGTCCTAGAGGGTGCAAAGTCCAGACCCGGAGGGCAATTTTTGACCTCCATTATTTCTCGATCTAGACCACCTAGAGGGCTGAAATTTCAGGATTGTGATCTAGGAATCGTTCCCTTTCCATTGGTGTGCCTATCTTTGAATAAGACCAATTTTACAACAAGTTATGGGCAAAAATCCAAGTTCAAACTTAAAATGCGAATATCTCGCTTAATATGCGTCCTAGAGGGTGCAAAGTCCAGACCCGGAGGGCAATTTTTGACCTCCATTATTTCTCGATCTAGACCACCTAGAGGGCTGAAATTTCAGGATTGTGATCTAGGAATCGTTCCCTTTCCATTGGTGTGCCTATCTTTGAATAAGACCAATTTTACAACAAGTTATGGGCAAAAATCCAAGTTCAAACTTAAAATGCGAATATCTCGCTTAATATGCGTCCTAGAGGGTGCAAAGTCCAGACCCGGAGGGCAATTTTTGACCTCCATTATTTCTCGATCTAGACCACCTAGAGGGCTGAAATTTCAGGATTGTGATCTAGGAATCGTTCCCTTTCCATTGGTGTGCCTATCTTTGAATAAGACCAATTTTACAACAAGTTATGGGCAAAAATCCAATTTCAAACTTAAAATGCGAATATCTCGCTTAATATGCGTCCTAGAGGGTGCAAAGTCCAGACCCGGAGGGCAATTTTTGACCTCCATTATTTCTCGATCTAGACCACCTAGAGGGCTGAAATTTCAGGATTGTGATCTAGGAATCGTTCCCTTTCCATTGGTGTGCCTATCTTTGAATAAGACCAATTTTACAACAAGTTATGGGCAAAAATCCAATTTCAAACTTAAAATGCGAATATCTCGCTTAATATGCGTCCTAGAGGGTGCAAAGTCCAGACCCGGGGGGCAATTTTTGACCTCCATTATTTCTCGATCTAGACCACCTAGAGGGCTGAAATTTCAGGATTGTGATCTAGAAATCGTTCCCTTTCCATTGGTGTGCCTATCTTTGAATAAGACCAATTTTACAACAAGTTATGGACAAAAATCCAAGTTCAAACTTAAAATGCGAATATCTCGCTTAATATGCGTCCTAGAGGGTGCAAAGTCCAGACCCGGAGGGCAATTTTTGACCTCCATTATTTCTCGATCTAGACCACCTAGAGTGCTGAAATTTCAGGATTGTGATCTAGGAATCGTTCCCTTTCCATTGGTGTGCCTATCTTTGAATAAGACCAATTTTACAACAAATTATGGGCAAAAATCCAAGTTCAAACTTAAAATGCGAATATCTCGCTTAATATGCGTCCTAGAGGGTGCAAAGTCCAGACCCAGAGGGCAATTTTTGACCTCCATTATTTCTCGATCTAGACCACCTACAGGGCTGAAATTTCAGGATTGTGATCTAGGAATCGTTCCCTTTCCATTGGTGTGCCTATCTTTGAATAAGACCAATTTTACAACAAATTATGGGCAAAAATCCAAGTTCAAACTTAAAATGCGAATATCTCGCTTAATATGCGTCCTAGAGGGTGCAAAGTCCAGACCCGGAGGGCAATTTTTGACCTCCATTATTTCTCGATCTAGACCACCTACAGGGCTGAAATTTCAGGATTGTGATCTAGGAATCGTTCCCTTTCCATTGGTGTGCCTATCTTTGAATAAGACCAATTTTACAACAAGTTATGGACAAAAATCCAAGTTCAAACTTAAAATGCGAATATCTCGCTTAATATGCGTCCTAGAGGGTGCAAAGTCCAGACCCGGAGGGCAATTTTTGACCTCCATTATTTCTCGATCTAGACCACCTAGAGGGCTGAAATTTCAGGATTGTGATCTAGGAATCGTTCCCTTTCCATTGGTGTGCCTATCTTTGAATAAGACCAATTTTACAACAAGTTATGGGCAAAAATCCAAGTTCAAACTTAAAATGCGAATATCTCGCTTAATATGCGTCCTAGAGGGTGCAAAGTCCAGACCCGGAGGGCAATTTTTGACCTCCATTATTTCTCGATCTAGACCACCTAGAGGGCTGAAATTTCAGGATTGTGATCTAGGAATCGTTCCCTTTCCATTGGTGTGCCTATCTTTGAATAAGACCAATTTTACAACAAGTTATGGGCAAAAATCCAACTTCAAACTTAAAATGCGAGTATCTCGCTTAATATGCGTCCTAGAGGGTGCAAAGTCCAGACCCGGAGGGCAATTTTTGACCTCCATTATTTCTCGATCTAGACCACCTAGAGGGCTGAAATTTCAGGATTGTGATCTAGGAATCGTTCCCTTTCCATTGGTGTGCCTATCTTTGAATAAGACCAATTTTACCCGGAGGGCAATTTTTGACCTCCATTATTTCTCGATCTAGACCACCTAGAGGGCTGAAATTTCAGGATTGTGATCTAGGAATCGTTCCCTTTCCATTGGTGTGCCTATCTTTGAATAAGACCAATTTTACAACAAGTTATGGGCAAAAATCCAATTTCAAACTTAAAATGCGAATATCTCGCTTAATATGCGTCCTAGAGGGTGCAAAGTCCAGACCCGGGGGGCAATTTTTGACCTCCATTATTTCTCGATCTAGACCACCTAGAGGGCTGAAATTTCAGGATTGTGATCTAGAAATCGTTCCCTTTCCATTGGTGTGCCTATCTTTGAATAAGACCAATTTTACAACAAGTTATGGGCAAAAATCCAATTTCAAACTTAAAATGCGAATATCTCGCTTAATATGCGTCCTAGAGGGTGCAAAGTCCAGACCCGGGGGGCAATTTTTGACCTCCATTATTTCTCGATCTAGACCACCTAGAGGGCTGAAATTTCAGGATTGTGATCTAGAAATCGTTCCCTTTCCATTGGTGTGCCTATCTTTGAATAAGACCAATTTTACAACAAGTTATGGACAAAAATCCAAGTTCAAACTTAAAATGCGAATATCTCGCTTAATATGCGTCCTAGAGGGTGCAAAGTCCAGACCCGGAGGGCAATTTTTGACCTCCATTATTTCTCGATCTAGACCACCTAGAGTGCTGAAATTTCAGGATTGTGATCTAGGAATCGTTCCCTTTCCATTGGTGTGCCTATCTTTGAATAAGACCAATTTTACAACAAATTATGGGCAAAAATCCAAGTTCAAACTTAAAATGCGAATATCTCGCTTAATATGCGTCCTAGAGGGTGCAAAGTCCAGACCCGGAGGGCAATTTTTGACCTCCATTATTTCTCGATCTAGACCACCTACAGGGCTGAAATTTCAGGATTGTGATCTAGGAATCGTTCCCTTTCCATTGGTGTGCCTATCTTTGAATAAGACCAATTTTACAACAAGTTATGGACAAAAATCCAAGTTCAAACTTAAAATGCGAATATCTCGCTTAATATGCGTCCTAGAGGGTGCAAAGTCCAGACCCGGAGGGCAATTTTTGACCTCCATTATTTCTCGATCTAGACCACCTAGAGGGCTGAAATTTCAGGATTGTGATCTAGGAATCGTTCCCTTTCCATTGGTGTGCCTATCTTTGAATAAGACCAATTTTACAACAAGTTATGGGCAAAAATCCAAGTTCAAACTTAAAATGCGAATATCTCGCTTAATATGCGTCCTAGAGGGTGCAAAGTCCAGACCCAGAGGGCAATTTTTGACCTCCATTATTTCTCGATCTAGACCACCTAGAGGGCTGAAATTTCAGGATTGTGATCTAGGAATCGTTCCCTTTCCATTGGTGTGCCTATCTTTGAATAAGACCAATTTTACAACAAGTTATGGGCAAAAATCCAATTTCAAACTTAAAATGCGAATATCTCGCTTAATATGCGTCCTAGAGGGTGCAAAGTCCAGACCCGGAGGGCAATTTTTGACCTCCATTATTTCTCGATCTAGACCACCTAGAGGGCTGAAATTTCAGGATTGTGATCTAGGAATCGTTCCCTTTCCATTGGTGTGCCTATCTTTGAATAAGACCAATTTTACAACAAGTTATGGGCAAAAATCCAACTTCAAACTTAAAATGCGAGTATCTCGCTTAATATGCGTCCTAGAGGGTGCAAAGTCCAGACCCGGAGGGCAATTTTTGACCTCCATTATTTCTCGATCTAGACCACCTAGAGGGCTGAAATTTCAGGATTGTGATCTAGGAATCGTTCCCTTTCCATTGGTGTGCCTATCTTTGAATAAGACCAATTTTACAACAAGTTATGGGCAAAAATCCAATTTCAAACTTAAAATGCGAATATCTCGCTTAATATGCGTCCTAGAGGGTGCAAAGTCCAGACCCGGAGGGCAATTTTTGACCTCCATTATTTCTCGATCTAGACCACCTAGAGGGCTGAAATTTCAGGATTGTGATCTAGAAATCGTTCCCTTTCCATTGGTGTGCCTATCTTTGAATAAGACCAATTTTACAACAAGTTATGGACAAAAATCCAAGTTCAAACTTAAAATGCGAATATCTCGCTTAATATGCGTCCTAGAGGGTGCAAAGTCCAGACCCGGAGGGCAATTTTTGACCTCCATTATTTCTCGATCTAGACCACCTAGAGTGCTGAAATTTCAGGATTGTGATCTAGGAATCGTTCCCTTTCCATTGGTGTGCCTATCTTTGAATAAGACCAATTTAACAACAAATTATGGACAAAAATCCAAGTTCAAACTTAAAATGCGAATATCTCGCTTAATATGCGTCCTAGAGGGTGCAAAGTCCAGACCCAGAGGGCAATTTTTGACCTCCATTATTTCTCGATCTAGACCACCTAGAGGGCTGAAATTTCAGGATTGTGATCTAGGAATCGTTCTCTTTCCATTGGTGTGCCTATCTTTGAATAAGACCAATTTTACAACAAATTATGGGCAAAAATCCAAGTTCAAACTTAAAATGCGAATATCTCGCTTAATATGCGTCCTAGAGGGTGCAAAGTGCAGACCCGGAGGGCAATTTTTGACCTCCATTATTTCTCGATCTAGACCACCTACAGGGCTGAAATTTCAGGATTGTGATCTAGGAATCGTTCCCTTTCCATTGGTGTGCCTATCTTTGAATAAGACCAATTTTACAACAAGTTATGGGCAAAAATCCAAGTTCAAACTTAAAATGCGAATATCTCGCTTAATATGCGTCCTAGAGGGTGCAAAGTCCAGACCCGGAGGGCAATTTTTGACCTCCATTATTTCTCGATCTAGACCACCTAGAGGGCTGAAATTTCAGGATTGTGATCTAGGAATCGTTCCCTTTCCATTGGTGTGCCTATCTTTGAATAAGACCAATTTTACAACAAGTTATGGGCAAAAATCCAAGTTCAAACTTAAAATGCGAGTATCTCGCTTAATATGCGTCCTAGAGGGTGCAAAGTCCAGACCCGGAGGGCAATTTTTGACCTCCATTATTTCTCGATCTAGACCACCTAGAGGGCTGAAATTTCAGGATTGTGATCTAGGAATCGTTCCCTTTCCATTGGTGTGCCTATCTTTGAATAAGACCAATTTTACAACAAGTTATGGGCAAAAATCCAAGTTCAAACTTAAAATGCGAATATCTCGCTTAATATGCGTCCTAGAGGGTGCAAAGTCCAGACCCGGAGGGCAATTTTTGACCTCCATTATTTCTCGATCTAGACCACCTAGAGGGCTGAAATTTCAGGATTGTGATCTAGGAATCGTTCCCTTTCCATTGGTGTGCCTATCTTTGAATAAGACCAATTTTACAACAAGTTATGGGCAAAAATCCAAGTTCAAACTTAAAATGCGAATATCTCGCTTAATATGCGTCCTAGAGGGTGCAAAGTCCAGACCCGGAGGGCAATTTTTGACCTCCATTATTTCTCGATCTAGACCACCTAGAGGGCTGAAATTTCAGGATTGTGATCTAGGAATCGTTCCCTTTCCATTGGTGTGCCTATCTTTGAATAAGACCAATTTTACAACAAATTATGGGCAAAAATCCAAGTTCAAACTTAAAATGCGAATATCTCGCTTAATATGCGTCCTAGAGGGTGCAAAGTCCAGACCCGGAGGGCAATTTGTGACCTCCATTATTTCTCGATCTAGACCACCTAGAGTGCTGAAATTTCAGGATTGTGATCTAGGAATCGTTCCCTTTCCATTGGTGTGCCTATCTTTGAATAAGACCAATTTTACAACAAGTTATGGGCAAAAATCCAAGTTCAAACTTAAAATGCGAATATCTCGCTTAATATGCGTCCTAGAGGGTGCAAAGTCCAGACCCGGAGGGCAATTTTTGACCTCCATTATTTCTCGATCTAGACCACCTAGAGTGCTGAAATTTCAGGATTGTGATCTAGGAATCGTTCCCTTTCCATTGGTGTGCCTATCTTTGAATAAGACCAATTTTACAACAAGTTATGGGCAAAAATCCAATTTCAAACTTAAAATGCGAATATCTCGCTTAATATGCGTCCTAGAGGGTGCAAAGTCCAGACCCGGAGGGCAATTTTTGACCTCCATTATTTCTCGATCTAGACCACCTAGAGGGCTGAAATTTCAGGATTGTGATCTAGGAATCGTTCCCTTTCCATTGGTGTGCCTATCTTTGAATAAGACCAATTTTACAACAAATTATGGGCAAAAATCCAAGTTCAAACTTAAAATGCGAATATCTCGCTTAATATGCGTCCTAGAGGGTGCAAAGTGCAGACCCGGAGGGCAATTTTTGACCTCCATTATTTCTCGATCTAGACCACCTACAGGGCTGAAATTTCAGGATTGTGATCTAGGAATCGTTCCCTTTCCATTGGTGTGCCTATCTTTGAATAAGACCAATTTTACAACAAGTTATGGGCAAAAATCCAAGTTCAAACTTAAAATGCGAATATCTCGCTTAATATGCGTCCTAGAGGGTGCAAAGTCCAGACCCGGAGGGCAATTTTTGACCTCCATTATTTCTCGATCTAGACCACCTAGAGGGCTGAAATTTCAGGATTGTGATCTAGGAATCGTTCCCTTTCCATTGGTGTGCCTATCTTTGAATAAGACCAATTTTACAACAAGTTATGGGCAAAAATCCAAGTTCAAACTTAAAATGCGAGTATCTCGCTTAATATGCGTCCTAGAGGGTGCAAAGTCCAGACCCGGAGGGCAATTTTTGACCTCCATTATTTCTCGATCTAGACCACCTAGAGGGCTGAAATTTCAGGATTGTGATCTAGGAATCGTTCCCTTTCCATTGGTGTGCCTATCTTTGAATAAGACCAATTTTACAACAAGTTATGGGCAAAAATCCAAGTTCAAACTTAAAATGCGAATATCTCGCTTAATATGCGTCCTAGAGGGTGCAAAGTCCAGACCCGGAGGGCAATTTTTGACCTCCATTATTTCTCGATCTAGACCACCTAGAGGGCTGAAATTTCAGGATTGTGATCTAGGAATCGTTCCCTTTCCATTGGTGTGCCTATCTTTGAATAAGACCAATTTTACAACAAGTTATGGGCAAAAATCCAAGTTCAAACTTAAAATGCGAATATCTCGCTTAATATGCGTCCTAGAGGGTGCAAAGTCCAGACCCGGAGGGCAATTTTTGACCTCCATTATTTCTCGATCTAGACCACCTAGAGGGCTGAAATTTCAGGATTGTGATCTAGGAATCGTTCCCTTTCCATTGGTGTGCCTATCTTTGAATAAGACCAATTTTACAACAAATTATGGGCAAAAATCCAAGTTCAAACTTAAAATGCGAATATCTCGCTTAATATGCGTCCTAGAGGGTGCAAAGTCCAGACCCGGAGGGCAATTTGTGACCTCCATTATTTCTCGATCTAGACCACCTAGAGTGCTGAAATTTCAGGATTGTGATCTAGGAATCGTTCCCTTTCCATTGGTGTGCCTATCTTTGAATAAGACCAATTTTACAACAAGTTATGGGCAAAAATCCAAGTTCAAACTTAAAATGCGAATATCTCGCTTAATATGCGTCCTAGAGGGTGCAAAGTCCAGACCCGGAGGGCAATTTTTGACCTCCATTATTTCTCGATCTAGACCACCTAGAGGGCTGAAATTTCAGGATTGTGATCTAGGAATCGTTCCCTTTCCATTGGTGTGCCTATCTTTGAATAAGACCAATTTTACAACAAGTTATGGGCAAAAATCCAATTTCAAACTTAAAATGCGAATATCTCGCTTAATATGCGTCCTAGAGGGTGCAAAGTCCAGACCCGGAGGGCAATTTTTGACCTCCATTATTTCTCGATCTAGACCACCTAGAGGGCTGAAATTTCAGGATTGTGATCTAGGAATCGTTCCCTTTCCATTGGTGTGCCTATCTTTGAATAAGACCAATTTTACAACAAGTTATGGACAAAAATCCAAGTTCAAACTTAAAATGCGAATATCTCGCTTAATATGCGTCCTAGAGGGTGCAAAGTCCAGACCCGGAGGGCAATTTTTGACCTCCATTATTTCTCGATCTAGACCACCTAGAGTGCTGAAATTTCAGGATTGTGATCTAGGAATCGTTCCCTTTCCATTGGTGTGCCTATCTTTGAATAAGACCAATTTTACAACAAGTTATGGGCAAAAATCCAAGTTCAAACTTAAAATGCGAATATCTCGCTTAATATGCGTCCTAGAGGGTGCAAAGTCCAGACCCGGAGGGCAATTTTTGACCTCCATTATTTCTCGATCTAGACCACCTAGAGGGCTGAAATTTCAGGATTGTGATCTAGGAATCGTTCCCTTTCCATTGGTGTGCCTATCTTTGAATAAGACCAATTTTACAACAAGTTATGGGCAAAAATCCAAGTTCAAACTTAATATGCGAGTATCTCGCTTAATATGCGTCCTAGAGGGTGCAAAGTCCAGACCCGGAGGGCAATTTTTGACCTCCATTATTTCTCGATCTAGACCACCTAGAGGGCTGAAATTTCAGGATTGTGATCTAGGAATCGTTCCCTTTCCATTGGTGTGCCTATCTTTGAATAAGACCAATTTTACAACAAGTTATGGGCAAAAATCCAATTTCAAACTCAAAATGCGAATATCTCGCTTAATATGCGTCCTAGAGGGTGCAAAGTCCAGACCCGGAGGGCAATTTTTGACCTCCATTATTTCTCGATCTAGACCACCTAGAGGGCTGAAATTTCAGGATTGTGATCTAGGAATCGTTCCCTTTCCATTGGTGTGCCTATCTTTGAATAAGACCAATTTTACAACAAGTTATGGACAAAAATCCAAGTTCAAACTTAAAATGCGAATATCTCGCTTAATATGCGTCCTAGAGGGTGCAAAGTCCAGACCCGGAGGGCAATTTTTGACCTCCATTATTTCTCGATCTAGACCACCTAGAGGGCTGAAATTTCAGGATTGTGATCTAGGAATCGTTCCCTTTCCATTGGTGTGCCTATCTTTGAATAAGACCAATTTTACAACAAGTTATGGGCAAAAATCCAAGCTCAAACTTAAAATGCGAATATCTCGATTAATATGCGTCCTAGAGGGTGCAAAGTCCAGACCCGGAGGGCAATTTTTGACCTCCATTATTTCTCGATCTAGACCACCTAGAGGGCTGAAATTTCAGGATTGTGATCTAGGAATCGTTCCCTTTCCATTGGTGTGCCTATCTTTGAATAAGACCAATTTTACAACAAGTTATGGGCAAAAATCCAATTTCAAACTTAAAATGCGAATATCTCGCTTAATATGCGTCCTAGAGGGTGCAAAGTCCAGACCCGGAGGGCAATTTTTGACCTCCATTATTGCGTCCTAGAGGGTGCAAAGTCCAGACCCGGAGGGCAATTTGTGACCTCCATTATTTCTCGATCTAGACCACCTAGAGTGCTGAAATTTCAGGATTGTGATCTAGGAATCGTTCCCTTTCCATTGGTGTGCCTATCTTTGAATAAGACCAATTTTACAACAAGTTATGGGCAAAAATTCAAGTTCAAACTTAAAATGCGAATATCTCGCTTAATATGCGTCCTAGAGGGTGCAAAGTCCAGACCCGGAGGGCAATTTTTGACCTCCATTATTTCTCGATCTAGACCACCTAGAGGGCTGAAATTTCAGGATTGTGATCTAGGAATCGTTCCCTTTCCATTGGTGTGCCTATCTTTGAATAAGACCAATTTTACAACAAGTTATGGGCAAAAATCCAATTTCAAACTTAAAATGCGAATATCTCGCTTAATATGCGTCCTAGAGGGTGCAAAGTCCAGACCCGGAGGGCAATTTTTGACCTCCATTATTTCTCGATCTAGACCACCTAGAGGGCTGAAATTTCAGGATTATGATCTAGGAATCGTTCCCTTTCCATTGGTGTGCCTATCTTTGAATAAGACCAATTTTACAACAAGTTATGGACAAAAATCCAAGTTCAAACTTAAAATGCGAATATCTCGCTTAATATGCGTCCTAGAGGGTGCAAAGTCCATACCCGGAGGGCAATTTTTGACCTCCATTATTTCTCGATCTAGACCACCTAGAGGGCTGAAATTTCAGGATTGTGATCTAGGAATCGTTCCCTTTCCATTGGTGTGCCTATCTTTGAATAAGACCAATTTTACAACAAGTTATGGGCAAAAATCCAAGTTCAAACTTAAAATGCGAATATCTCGCTTAATATGCGTCCTAGAGGGTCCAAAGTCCAGACCCGGAGGGCAATTTTTGACCTCCATTATTTCTCGATCTGGACCACCTACAGGCCTGAAATTTCAGGATTGTGATCTAGAAATCGTTCCCTTTCCATTGGTGTGCCTATCTTTGAATAAGACCAATTTTACAACAAGTTATGGGCAAAAATCCAAGTTCAAACTTAAAAATCGAATATCTCGATTAATATGCGTCCTAGAGGGTGCAAAGTCCAGACCCGGAGGGCAATTTTTGACCTTCATTATTTCTCGATCTAGACCACCTAGAGGGCTGAAATTTCGGGATTGTGATCTAGAAATCGTTCCCTTTCCATTGGTGTGCCTATCTTTGATAAGACCAATTTTACAACAAGTTATGGGCAAAAATCCAATTTCAAACTTAAAATGCGAATATCTCGCTTAATATGCGTCCTAGAGGGTGCAAAGTCCAGACCCGGAGGGCAATTTTTGACCTCCATTATTTCTCGATCTAGACCACCTAGAGGGCTGAAATTTCAGGATTGTGATCTAGGAATCGTTCCCTTTCCATTGGTGTGCCTATCTTTGAATAAGACCAATTTTACAACAAGTTATGGACAAAAATCCAAGTTCAAACTTAAAATGCGAATATCTCGCTTAATATGCGTCCTAGAGGGTGCAAAGTCCAGACCCGGAGGGCAATTTTTGAACTCCATTATTTCTCGATCTAGACCACCTAGAGGGCTGAAATTTCAGGATTGTGATCTAGAAATCGTTCCCTTTCCATTGGTGTGCCTATCTTTGAATAAGACCAATTTTACAACAAGTTATGGGCAAACATCCAAGTTCAAACTTAAAATGCGAATATCTCACTTAATATGCGTCCTAGAGGGTGCAAAGTCCAGACCCGGAGGGCAATTTTTGACCTCCATTATTTCTCGATCTAGACCACCTAGAGGGCTGAAATTTCAGGATTGTGATCTAGGAATCGTTCCCTTTCCATTGGTGTGCCTATCTTTGAATAAGACCAATTTTACAACAAGTTATGGACAAAAATCCAAGTTCAAACTTAAAATGCGAATATCTCGCTTAATATGCGTCCTAGAGGGTGCAAAGTCCAGACCCGGAGGGCAATTTTTGACCTCCATTATTTCTCGATCTAGACCACCTAGAGGGCTGAAATTTCAGGATTGTGATCTAGAAATCGTTCCCTTTCCATTGGTGTGCCTATCTTTGAATAAGACCAATTTTACAACAAGTTATGGGCAAAAATCCAAGTTCAAACTTAAAATGCGAATATCTCGCTTAATATGCGTCCTAGAGGGTGCAAAGTCCAGACCCGGAGGGCAATTTTTGACCTCCATTATTTCTCGATCTAGACCACCTAGAGGGCTGAAATTTCAGGATTGTGATCTAGGAATCGTTCCCTTTCCATTGGTGTGCCTATCTTTGAATAAGACCAATTTTACAACAAGTTATGGGCAAAAATCCAATTTCAAACTTAAAATGCGAATATCTCGCTAAATATGCGTCCTAGAGGGTGCAAAGTCCAGACCCGGAGGGCAATTTTTGACCTCCATTATTTCTCGATCTAGACCACCTAGAGTGCTGAAATTTCAGGATTGTGATCTAGAAATCGTTCCCTTTCCATTGGTGTGCCTATCTTTCAATAAGACCAATTTTACAACAAGTTATGGGCAAACATCCAAGTTCAAACTTAAAATGCGAATATCTCACTTAATATGCGTCCTAGAGGGTGCAAAGTCCAGACCCGGAGGGCAATTTTTGACCTCCATTATTTCTCGATCTAGACCACCTAGAAGGCTGAAATTTCAGGATTATGATCTAGGAATCGTTCCCTTTCCATTGGTGTGCCTATCTTTGAATAAGACCAATTTTACAACAAGTTATGGACAAAAATCCAAGTTCAAACTTAAAATGCGAATATCTCGCTTAATATGCGTCCTAGAGGGTGCAAATTCCAGACCCGGAGGGCAATTTTTGACCTCCATTATTTCTCGATCTAGACCACCTAGAGGGCTGAAATTTCAGGATTGTGATCTAGAAATCGTTCCCTTTCCATTGGTGTGCCTATCTTTGAATAAGACCAATTTTACAACAAGTTATGGGCAAAAATCCAAGTTCAAACTTAAAATGCGAATATCTCGCTTAATATGCGTCCTAGAGGGTGCAAAGTCCAGACCCGGAGGGCAATTTTTGACCTCAATTATTTCTCGATCTAGACCACCTAGAGGGCTGAAATTTCAGGATTGTGATCTAGAAATCGTTCCCTTTCCATTGGTGTGCCTATCTTTGAATAAGACCAATTTTACAACAAGTTATGGGCAAAAATCCAAGTTCAAACTTAAAATGCGAATATCTCGCTTAATATGCGTCCTAGAGGGTGCAAAGTCCAGACCCGGAGGGCAATTTTTGACCTCCATTATTTCTCGATCTAGACCACCTAGAGGGCTGAAATTTCAGGATTGTGATCTAGGAATCGTTCCCTTTCCATTGGTGTGCCTATCTTTGAATAAGACCAATTTTACAACAAGTTATGGGCAAAAATCCAATTTCAAACTTAAAATGCGAATATCTCGCTTAATATGCGTCCTAGAGGGTGCAAAGTCCAGACCCGGAGGGCAATTTTTGACCTCCATTATTTCTCGATCAAGACCACCTAGAGGGCTGAAATTTCAGGATTGTGATCTAGGAATCGTTCCCTTTCCATTGGTGTGCCTATCTTTGAATAAGACCAATTTTACAACAAGTTATGGACAAAAATCCAAGTTCAAACTTAAAATGCGAATATCTCGCTTAATATGCGTCCTAGAGGGTGCAAAGTCCAGACCCGGAGGGCAATTTTTGACCTCCATTATTTCTCGATCTAGACCACCTAGAGTGCTGAAATTTCAGGATTGTGATCTAGGAATCGTTCCCTTTCCATTGGTGTGCCTATCTTTGAATAAGACCAATTTTACAACAAGTTATGGGCAAAAATCCAAGTTCAAACTTAAAATGCGAATATCTCGATTAATATGCGTCCTAGAGGGTGCAAAGTCCAGACCCGGAGGGCAATTTTTGACCTCCATTATTTCTCGATCTAGACCACCTAGAGGGCTGAAATTTCAGGATTGTGATCTAGAAATCGTTCCCTTTCCATTGGTGTGCCTATCTTTGAATAAGACCAATTTTACAACAAGTTATGGGCAAAAATCCAAGTTCAAACTTAAAATGCGAATATCTCGCTTAATATGCGTCCTAGAGGGTGCAAAGTCCAGACCCGGAGGGCAATTTTTGACCTCCATTATTTCTCGATCTAGACCACCTAGAGGGCTGAAATTTCAGGATTGTGATCTAGAAATCGTTCCCTTTCCATTGGTGTGCCTATCTTTGAATAAGACCAATTTTACAACAAGTTATGGGCAAAAATCCAAGTTCAAACTTAAAATGCGAATATCTCGCTTAATATGCGTCCTAGAGGGTGCAAAGTCCAGACCCGGAGGGCAATTTTTGACCTCCATTATTTCTCGATCTAGACCACCTAGAGGGCTGAAATTTCAGGATTGTGATCTAGAAATCGTTCCCTTTCCATTGGTGTGCCTATCTTTGAATAAGACCAATTTTACAACAAGTTATGGGCAAAAATCCAAGTTCAAACTTAAAATGCGAATATCTCGCTTAATATGCGTCCTAGAGGGTGCAAAGTCCAGACCCGGAGGGCAATTTTTGACCTCCATTATTTCTCGATCTAGACCACCTAGAGGGCTGAAATTTCAGGATTGTGATCTAGGAATCGTTCCCTTTCCATTGGTGTGCCTATCTTTGAATAAGACCAATTTTACAACAAGTTATGGACAAAAATCCAAGTTCAAACTTAAAATGCGAATATCTCGCTAAATATGCGTCCTAGAGGGTGCAAAGTCCAGACCCGGAGGGCAATTTTTGACCTCCATTATTTCTCGATCTAGACCACCTAGAGGGCTGAAATTTCAGGATTGTGATCTAGGAATCGTTCCCTTTCCATTGGTGTGCCTATCTTTGAATAAGACCAATTTTACAACAAGTTATGGACAAAAATCCAAGTTCAAACTTAAAATGCGAATATCTCGCTAAATATGCGTCCTAGAGGGTGCAAAGTCCAGACCCGGAGGGCAATTTTTGACCTCCATTATTTCTCGATCTAGACCACCTAGAGGGCTGAAATTTCAGGATTGTGATCTAGGAATCGTTCCCTTTCCATTGGTGTGCCTATCTTTGAATAAGACCAATTTTACAACAAGTTATGGGCAAAAATCCAAGTTCAAACTTAAAATGCGAATATCTCGCTTAATATGCGTCCTAGAGGGTGCAAAGTCCAGACCCGGAGGGCAATTTTTGACCTCCATTATTTCTCGATCTAGACCACCTAGAGGGCTGAAATTTCAGGATTGTGATCTAGGAATCGTTCCCTTTCCATTGGTGTGCCTATCTTTGAATAAGACCAATTTTACAACAAGTTATGGGCAAAAATCCAATTTCAAACTTAAAATGCGAATATCTCGCTTAATATGCGTCCTAGAGGGTGCAAAGTCCAGACCCGGAGGGCAATTTTTGACCTCCATTATTTCTCGATCTAGACCACCTAGAGTGCTGAAATTTCAGGATTGTGATCTAGGAATCGTTCCCTTTCCATTGGTGTGCCTATCTTTGAATAAGACCAATTTTACAACAAGTTATGGACAAAAATCCAAGTTCAAACTTAAAATGCGAATATCTCGATTAATATGCGTCCTAGAGGGTGCAAAGTCCAGACCCGGAGGGCAATTTTTGACCTCCATTATTTCTCGATCTAGACCACCTAGAGGGCTGAAATTTCAGGATTGTGATCTAGAAATCGTTCCCTTTCCATTGGTGTGCCTATCTTTGAATAAGACCAATTTTACAACAAGTTATGGGCAAACATCCAAGTTCAAACTTAAAACGCGAATATCTCACTTAATATGCGTCCTAGAGGGTGCAAAGTCCAGACCCGGAGGGCAATTTTTGACCTCCATTATTTCTCGATCTAGACCACCTAGAAGGCTGAAATTTCAGGATTGTGATCTAGGAATCGTTCCCTTTCCATTGGTGTGCCTATCTTTGAATAAGACCAATTTTACAACAAGTTATGGGCAAAAATCCAATTTCAAACTTAAAATGCGAATATCTCGCTTAATATGCGTCCTAGAGGGTGCAAAGTCCAGACCCGGAGGGCAATTTTTGACCTCCATTATTTCTCGATCTAGACCACCTAGAGGGCTGAAATTTCAGGATTGTGATCTAGAAATCGTTCCCTTTCCATTGGTGTGTCTATCTTTGAATAAGACCAATTTTACAACAAGTTATGGGCAAAAATCCAAGTTCAAACTTAAAATGCGAATATCTCGCTTAATATGCGTCCTAGAGGGTGCAAAGTCCAGACCCGGAGGGCAATTTTTGACCTCCATTATTTCTCGATCTAGACCACCTAGAGGGCTGAAATTTCAGGATTGTGATCTAGGAATCGTTCCCTTTCCATTGGTGTGCCTATCTTTGAATAAGACCAATTTTACAACAAGTTATGGGCAAAAATCCAATTTCGAACTTAAAATGCGAATATCTCGCTTAATATGCGTCCTAGAGGGTGCAAAGTCCAGACCCGGAGGGCAATTTTTGACCTCCATTATTTCTCGATCAAGACCACCTAGAGGGCTGAAATTTCAGGATTGTGATCTAGGAATCGTTCCCTTTCCATTGGTGTGCCTATCTTTGAATAAGACCAATTTTACAACAAGTTATGGACAAAAATCCAAGTTCAAACTTAAAATGCGAATATCTCGCTTAATATGCGTCCTAGAGGGTGCAAAGTCCAGACCCGGAGGGCAATTTTTGACCTCCATTATTTCTCGATCTAGACCACCTAGAGTGCTGAAATTTCAGGATTGTGATCTAGGAATCGTTCCCTTTCCATTGGTGTGCCTATCTTTGAATAAGACCAATTTTACAACAAGTTATGGGCAAAAATCCAAGTTCAAACTTAAAATGCGAATATCTCGCTTAATATGCGTCCTAGAGGGTGCAAAGTCCAGACCCGGAGGGCAATTTTTGACCTCCATTATTTCTCGATCTAGACCACCTAGAGGGCTGAAATTTCAGGATTGTGATCTAGAAATCGTTCCCTTTCCATTGGTGTGCCTATCTTTGAATAAGACCAATTTTACAACAAGTTATGGGCAAAAATCCAAGTTCAAACTTAAAATGCGAATATCTCGCTTAATATGCGTCCTAGAGGGTGCAAAGTCCAGACCCGGAGGGCAATTTTTGACCTCCATTATTTCTCGATCTAGACCACCTAGAGGGCTGAAATTTCAGGATTGTGATCTAGAAATCGTTCCCTTTCCATTGGTGTGCCTATCTTTGAATAAGACCAATTTTACAACAAGTTATGGGCAAAAATCCAAGTTCAAACTTAAAATGCGAATATCTCGCTTAATATGCGTCCTAGAGGGTGCAAAGTCCAGACCCGGAGGGCAATTTTTGACCTCCATTATTTCTCGATCTAGACCACCTAGAGGGCTGAAATTTCAGGATTGTGATCTAGAAATCGTTCCCTTTCCATTGGTGTGCCTATCTTTGAATAAGACCAATTTTACAACAAGTTATGGGCAAAAATCCAAGTTCAAACTTAAAATGCGAATATCTCGCTTAATATGCGTCCTAGAGGGTGCAAAGTCCAGACCCGGAGGGCAATTTTTGACCTCCATTATTTCTCGATCTAGACCACCTAGAGGGCTGAAATTTCAGGATTGTGATCTAGAAATCGTTCCCTTTCCATTGGTGTGCCTATCTTTGAATAAGACCAATTTTACAACAAGTTATGGGCAAAAATCCAATTTCGAACTTAAAATGCGAATATCTCGCTTAATATGCGTCCTAGAGGGTGCAAAGTCCAGACCCGGAGGGCAATTTTTGACCTCCATTATTTCTCGATCAAGACCACCTAGAGGGCTGAAACAAGTTATGGACAAAAATCCAAGTTCAAACTTAAAATGCGAATATCTCGCTTAATATGCGTCCTAGAGGGTGCAAAGTCCAGACCCGGAGGGCAATTTTTGACCTCCATTATTTCTCGATCTAGACCACCTAGAGTGCTGAAATTTCAGGATTGTGATCTAGGAATCGTTCCCTTTCCATTGGTGTGCCTATCTTTGAATAAGACCAATTTTACAACAAGTTATGGGCAAAAATCCAAGTTCAAACTTAAAATGCGAATATCTCGCTTAATATGCGTCCTAGAGGGTGCAAAGTCCAGACCCGGAGGGCAATTTTTGACCTCCATTATTTCTCGATCTAGACCACCTAGAGGGCTGAAATTTCAGGATTGTGATCTAGAAATCGTTCCCTTTCCATTGGTGTGCCTATCTTTGAATAAGACCAATTTTACAACAAGTTATGGGCAAAAATCCAAGTTCAAACTTAAAATGCGAATATCTCGCTTAATATGCGTCCTAGAGGGTGCAAAGTCCAGACCCGGAGGGCAATTTTTGACCTCCATTATTTCTCGATCTAGACCACCTAGAGGGCTGAAATTTCAGGATTGTGATCTAGAAATCGTTCCCTTTCCATTGGTGTGCCTATCTTTGAATAAGACCAATTTTACAACAAGTTATGGGCAAAAATCCAAGTTCAAACTTAAAATGCGAATATCTCGCTTAATATGCGTCCTAGAGGGTGCAAAGTCCAGACCCGGAGGGCAATTTTTGACCTCCATTATTTCTCGATCTAGACCACCTAGAGGGCTGAAATTTCAGGATTGTGATCTAGAAATCGTTCCCTTTCCATTGGTGTGCCTATCTTTGAATAAGACCAATTTTACAACAAGTTATGGGCAAAAATCCAAGTTCAAACTTAAAATGCGAATATCTCGCTTAATATGCGTCCTAGAGGGTGCAAAGTCCAGACCCGGAGGGCAATTTTTGACCTCCATTATTTCTCGATCTAGACCACCTAGAGGGCTGAAATTTCAGGATTGTGATCTAGAAATCGTTCCCTTTCCATTGGTGTGCCTATCTTTGAATAAGACCAATTTTACAACAAGTTATGGGCAAAAATCCAAGTTCAAACTTAAAATGCGAATATCTCGCTTAATATGCGTCCTAGAGGGTGCAAAGTCCAGACCCGGAGGGCAATTTTTGACCTCCATTATTTCTCGATCTAGACCACCTAGAGGGCTGAAATTTCAGGATTGTGATCTAGGAATCGTTCCCTTTCCATTGGTGTGCCTATCTTTGAATAAGACCAATTTTACAACAAGTTATGGACAAAAATCCAAGTTCAAACTTAAAATGCGAATATCTCGCTAAATATGCGTCCTAGAGGGTGCAAAGTCCAGACCCGGAGGGCAATTTTTGACCTCCATTATTTCTCGATCTAGACCACCTAGAGGGCTGATATTTCAGGATTGTGATCTAGGAATCGTTCCCTTTCCATTGGTGTGCCTATCTTTGAATAAGACCAATTTTACAACAAGTTATGGGCAAAAATCCAAGTTCAAACTTAAAATGCGAATATCTCGCTTAATATGCGTCCTAGAGGGTGCAAAGTCCAGACCCGGAGGGCAATTTTTGACCTCCATTATTTCTCGATCTAGACCACCTAGAGGGCTGAAATTTCAGGATTGTGATCTAGGAATCGTTCCCTTTCCATTGGTGTGCCTATCTTTGAATAAGACCAATTTTACAACAAGTTATGGGCAAAAATCCAAGTTCAAACTTAAAATGCGAATATCTCGCTTAATATGCGTCCTAGAGGGTGCAGTCCAGACCCGGAGGGCAATTTTTGACCTCCATTATTTCTCGATCTAGACCACCTAGAGGGCTGAAATTTCAGGATTGTGATCTAGGAATCGTTCCCTTTCCATTGGTGTGCCTATCTTTGAATAAGACCAATTTTACAACAAGTTATGGGCAAAAATCCAAGTTCAAACTTAAAATCGAATATCTCGATTAATATGCGTCCTAGAGGGTGCAAAGTCCAGACCCGGAGGGCAATTTTTGACCTCCATTATTTCTCGATCTAGACCACCTAGAGGGCTGAAATTTCAGGATTGTGATCTAGAAATCGTTCCCTTTCCATTGGTGTGCCTATCTTTGAATAAGACCAATTTTACAACAAGTTATGGGCAAAAATCCAAGTTCAAACTTAAAATGCGAATATCTCGCTTAATATGCGTCCTAGAGGGTGCAAAGTCCAGACCCGGAGGGCAATTTTTGACCTCCATTATTTCTCGATCTAGACCACCTAGAGGGCTGAAATTTCAGGATTGTGATCTAGGAATCGTTCCCTTTCCATTGGTGTGCCTATCTTTGAATAAGACCAATTTTACAACAAGTTATGGGCAAAAATCCAAGTTCAAACTTAAAATGCGAATATCTCGCTTAATATGCGTCCTAGAGGGTGCAGTCCAGACCCGGAGGGCAATTTTTGACCTCCATTATTTCTCGATCTAGACCACCTAGAGGGCTGAAATTTCAGGATTGTGATCTAGGAATCGTTCCCTTTCCATTGGTGTGCCTATCTTTGAATAAGACCAATTTTACAACAAGTTATGGGCAAAAATCCAATTTCAAACTTAAAATGCGAATATCTCGCTTAATATGCGTCCTAGAGGGTGCAAAGTCCAGACCCGGAGGGCAATTTTTGACCTCCATTATTTCTCGATCTAGACCACCTAGAGGGCTGAAATTTCAGGATTGTGATCTAGGAATCGTTCCCTTTCCATTGGTGTGCCTATCTTTGAATAAGACCAATTTTACAACAAGTTATGGGCAAAAATCCAATTTCAAACTTAAAATGCGAATATCTCGCTTAATATGCGTCCTAGAGGGTGCAAAGTCCAGACCCGGGGGGCAATTTTTGACCTCCATTATTTCTCGATCTAGACCACCTAGAGGGCTGAAATTTCAGGATTGTGATCTAGAAATCGTTCGCTTTCCATTGGTGTGCCTATCTTTGAATAAGACCAATTTTACAACAAGTTATGGACAAAAATCCAAGTTCAAACTTAAAATGCGAATATCTCGCTTAATATGCGTCCTAGAGGGTGCAAAGTCCAGACCCGGAGGGCAATTTTTGACCTCCATTATTTCTCGATCTAGACCACCTAGAGGGCTGAAATTTCAGGATTGTGATCTAGAAATCGTTCCCTTTCCATTGGTGTGCCTATCTTTGAATAAGACCAATTTTACAACAAGTTATGGGCAAAAATCCAAGTTCAAACTTAAAATGCGAATATCTCGCTTAATATGCGTCCTAGAGGGTGCAGTCCAGACCCGGAGGGCAATTTTTGACCTCCATTATTTCTCGATCTAGACCACCTAGAGGGCTGAAATTTCAGGATTGTGATCTAGGAATCGTTCCCTTTCCATTGGTGTGCCTATCTTTGAATAAGACCAATTTTACAACAAGTTATGGGCAAAAATCCAAGTTCAAACTTAAAATGCGAATATCTCGATTAATATGCGTCCTAGAGGGTGCAAAGTCCAGACCCGGAGGGCAATTTTTGACCTCCATTATTTCTCGATCTAGACCACCTAGAGGGCTGAAATTTCAGGATTGTGATCTAGAAATCGTTCCCTTTCCATTGGTGTGCCTATCTTTGAATAAGACCAATTTTACAACAAGTTATGGGCAAAAATCCAAGTTCAAACTTAAAATGCGAATATCTCGCTTAATATGCGTCCTAGAGGGTGCAAAGTCCAGACCCGGAGGGCAATTTTTGACCTCCATTATTTCTCGATCTAGACCACCTAGAGGGCTGAAATTTCAGGATTGTGATCTAGGAATCGTTCCCTTTCCATTGGTGTGCCTATCTTTGAATAAGACCAATTTTACAACAAGTTATGGGCAAAAATCCAAGTTCAAACTTAAAATGCGAATATCTCGCTTAATATGCGTCCTAGAGGGTGCAGTCCAGACCCGGAGGGCAATTTTTGACCTCCATTATTTCTCGATCTAGACCACCTAGAGGGCTGAAATTTCAGGATTGTGATCTAGGAATCGTTCCCTTTCCATTGGTGTGCCTATCTTTGAATAAGACCAATTTTACAACAAGTTATGGGCAAAAATCCAATTTCAAACTTAAAATGCGAATATCTCGCTTAATATGCGTCCTAGAGGGTGCAAAGTCCAGACCCGGAGGGCAATTTTTGACCTCCATTATTTCTCGATCTAGACCACCTAGAGGGCTGAAATTTCAGGATTGTGATCTAGGAATCGTTCCCTTTCCATTGGTGTGCCTATCTTTGAATAAGACCAATTTTACAACAAGTTATGGGCAAAAATCCAATTTCAAACTTAAAATGCGAATATCTCGCTTAATATGCGTCCTAGAGGGTGCAAAGTCCAGACCCGGGGGGCAATTTTTGACCTCCATTATTTCTCGATCTAGACCACCTAGAGGGCTGAAATTTCAGGATTGTGATCTAGAAATCGTTCGCTTTCCATTGGTGTGCCTATCTTTGAATAAGACCAATTTTACAACAAGTTATGGACAAAAATCCAAGTTCAAACTTAAAATGCGAATATCTCGCTTAATATGCGTCCTAGAGGGTGCAAAGTCCAGACCCGGAGGGCAATTTTTGACCTCCATTATTTCTCGATCTAGACCACCTAGAGGGCTGAAATTTCAGGATTGTGATCTAGAAATCGTTCCCTTTCCATTGGTGTGCCTATCTTTGAATAAGACCAATTTTACAACAAGTTATGGGCAAAAATCCAAGTTCAAACTTAAAATGCGAATATCTCGCTTAATATGCGTCCTAGAGGGTGCAAAGTCCAGACCCGGAGGGCAATTTTTGACCTCCATTATTTCTCGATCTAGACCACCTAGAGGGCTGAAATTTCAGGATTGTGATCTAGAAATCGTTCCCTTTCCATTGGTGTGCCTATCTTTGAATAAGACCAATTTTACAACAAGTTATGGGCAAAAATCCAAGTTCAAACTTAAAATGCGAATATCTCGCTTAATATGCGTCCTAGAGGGTGCAAAGTCCAGACCCGGAGGGCAATTTTTGACCTCCATTATTTCTCGATCTAGACCACCTAGAGGGCTGAAATTTCAGGATTGTGATCTAGAAATCGTTCCCTTTCCATTGGTGTGCCTATCTTTGAATAAGGCCAATTTTACAACAAGTTATGGGCAAAAATCCAAGTTCAAACTTAAAATGCGAATATCTCGCTTAATATGCGTCCTAGAGGGTGCAAAGTCCAGACCCGGAGGGCAATTTTTGACCTCCATTATTTCTCGATCTAGACCACCTAGAGGGCTGAAATTTCAGGATTGTGATCTAGGAATCGTTCCCTTTCCATTGGTGTGCCTATCTTTGAATAAGACCAATTTTACAACAAGTTATGGACAAAAATCCAAGTTCAAACTTAAAATGCGAATATCTCGCTAAATATGCGTCCTAGAGGGTGCAAAGTCCAGACCCGGAGGGCAATTTTTGACCTCCATTATTTCTCGATCTAGATTCTAGAGGGCTGAAATTTCAGGATTGTGATCTAGGAATCGTTCCCTTTCCATTGGTGTGCCTATCTTTGAATAAGACCAATTTTACAACAAGTTATGGGCAAAAATCCAAGTTCAAACTTAAAATGCGAATATCTCGCTTAATATGCGTCCTAGAGGGTGCAAAGTCCAGACCCGGAGGGCAATTTTTGACCTCCATTATTTCTCGATCTAGACCACCTAGAGGGCTGAAATTTCAGGATTGTGATCTAGGAATCGTTCCCTTTCCATTGGTGTGCCTATCTTTGAATAAGACCAATTTTACAACAAGTTATGGGCAAAAATCCAATTTCAAACTTAAAATGCGAATATCTCGCTTAATATGCGTCCTAGAGGGTGCAAAGTCCAGACCCGGAGGGCAATTTTTGACCTCCATTATTTCTCGATCTAGACCACCTAGAGTGCTGAAATTTCAGGATTGTGATCTAGGAATCGTTCCCTTTCCATTGGTGTGCCTATCTTTGAATAAGACCAATTTTACAACAAGTTATGGGCAAAAATCCAAGTTCAAACTTAAAATGCGAATATCTCGATTAATATGCGTCCTAGAGGGTGCAAAGTCCAGACCCGGAGGGCAATTTTTGACCTCCATTATTTCTCGATCTAGACCACCTAGAGGGCTGAAATTTCAGGATTGTGATCTAGAAATCGTTCCCTTTCCATTGGTGTGCCTATCTTTGAATAAGACCAATTTTACAACAAGTTATGGGCAAAAATCCAAGTTCAAACTTAAAATGCGAATATCTCGCTTAATATGCGTCCTAGAGGGTGCAAAGTCCAGACCCGGAGGGCAATTTTTGACCTCCATTATTTCTCGATCTAGACCACCTAGAGGGCTGAAATTTCAGGATTGTGATCTAGGAATCGTTCCCTTTCCATTGGTGTGCCTATCTTTGAATAAGACCAATTTTACAACAAGTTATGGACAAAAATCCAAGTTCAAACTTAAAATGCGAATATCTCGCTAAATATGCGTCCTAGAGGGTGCAAAGTCCAGACCCGGAGGGCAATTTTTGACCTCCATTATTTCTCGATCTAGACCACCTAGAGGGCTGATATTTCAGGATTGTGATCTAGGAATCGTTCCCTTTCCATTGGTGTGCCTATCTTTGAATAAGACCAATTTTACAACAAGTTATGGGCAAAAATCCAAGTTAAAACTTAAAATGCGAATATCTCGCTTAATATGCGTCCTAGAGGGTGCAAAGTCCAGACCCGGAGGGCAATTTTTGACCTCCATTATTTCTCGATCTAGACCACCTAGAGGGCTGAAATTTCAGGATTGTGATCTAGGAATCGTTCCCTTTCCATTGGTGTGCCTATCTTTGAATAAGACCAATTTTACAACAAGTTATGGGCAAAAATCCAATTTCAAACTTAAAATGCGAATATCTCGCTTAATATGCGTCCTAGAGGGTGCAAAGTCCAGACCCGGAGGGCAATTTTTGACCTCCATTATTTCTCGATCTAGACCACCTAGAGTGCTGAAATTTCAGGATTGTGATCTAGGAATCGTTCCCTTTCCATTGGTGTGCCTATCTTTGAATAAGACCAATTTTACAACAAGTTATGGGCAAAAATCCAAGTTCAAACTTAAAATGCGAATATCTCGATTAATATGCGTCCTAGAGGGTGCAAAGTCCAGACCCGGAGGGCAATTTTTGACCTCCATTATTTCTCGATCTAGACCACCTAGAGGGCTGAAATTTCAGGATTGTGATCTAGAAATCGTTCCCTTTCCATTGGTGTGCCTATCTTTGAATAAGACCAATTTTACAACAAGTTATGGGCAAAAATCCAAGTTCAAACTTAAAATGCGAATATCTCGCTTAATATGCGTCCTAGAGGGTGCAAAGTCCAGACCCGGAGGGCAATTTTTGACCTCCATTATTTCTCGATCTAGACCACCTAGAGGGCTGAAATTTCAGGATTGTGATCTAGGAATCGTTCCCTTTCCATTGGTGTGCCTATCTTTGAATAAGACCAATTTTACAACAAGTTATGGGCAAAAATCCAAGTTCAAACTTAAAATGCGAATATCTCGCTTAATATGCGTCCTAGAGGGTGCAAAGTCCAGACCCGGAGGGCAATTTTTGACCTCCATTATTTCTCGATCTAGACCACCTAGAGGGCTGAAATTTCAGGATTGTGATCTAGGAATCGTTCCCTTTCCATTGGTGTGCCTATCTTTGAATAAGACCAATTTTACAACAAGTTATGGGCAAAAATCCAATTTCAAACTTAAAATGCGAATATCTCGCTTAATATGCGTCCTAGAGGGTGCAAAGTCCATACCCGGGGGGCAATTTTTGACCTCCATTATTTCTCGATCTAGACCACCTAGAGGGCTGAAATTTCAGGATTGTGATCTAGAAATCGTTCGCTTTCCATTGGTGTGCCTATCTTTGAATAAGACCAATTTTACAACAAGTTATGGACAAAAATCCAAGTTCAAACTTAAAATGCGAATATCTCGCTTAATATGCGTCCTAGAGGGTGCAAAGTCCAGACCCGGAGGGCAATTTTTGACCTCCATTATTTCTCGATCTAGACCACCTAGAGGGCTGAAATTTCAGGATTGTGATCTAGAAATCGTTCCCTTTCCATTGGTGTGCCTATCTTTGAATAAGACCAATTTTACAACAAGTTATGGGCAAAAATCCAAGTTCAAACTTAAAATGCGAATATCCCGCTTAATATGCGTCCTAGAGGGTGCAAAGTCCAGACCCGGAGGGCAATTTTTGACCTCCATTATTTCTCGATCTAGACCACCTAGAGGGCTGAAATTTCAGGATTGTGATCTAGAAATCGTTCCCTTTCCATTGGTGTGCCTATCTTTGAATAAGACCAATTTTACAACAAGTTATGGGCAAAAATCCAAGTTCAAACTTAAAATGCGAATATCTCGCTTAATATGCGTCCTAGAGGGTGCAAAGTCGAGACCCGGAGGGCAATTTTTGACCTCCATTATTTCTCGATCTAGACCACCTAGAGGGCTGAAATTTCAGGATTGTGATCTAGAAATCGTTCCCTTTCCATTGGTGTGCCTATCTTTGAATAAGACCAATTTTACAACAAGTTATGGGCAAAAATCCAAGTTCAAACTTAAAATGCGAATATCTCGCTTAATATGCGTCCTAGAGGGTGCAAAGTCCAGACCCGGAGGGCAATTTTTGACCTCCATTATTTCTCGATCTAGACCACCTAGAGGGCTGAAATTTCAGGATTGTGATCTAGGAATCGTTCCCTTTCCATTGGTGTGCCTATCTTTGAATAAGACCAATTTTACAACAAGTTATGGACAAAAATCCAAGTTCAAACTTAAAATGCGAATATCTCGCTAAATATGCGTCCTAGAGGGTGCAAAGTCCAGACCCGGAGGGCAATTTTTGACCTCCATTATTTCTCGATCTAGACCACCTAGAGGGCTGAAATTTCAGGATTGTGATCTAGGAATCGTTCCCTTTCCATTGGTGTGCCTATCTTTGAATAAGACCAATTTTACAACAAGTTATGGGCAAAAATCCAAGTTCAAACTTAAAATGCGAATATCTCGCTTAATATGCGTCCTAGAGGGTGCAAAGTCCAGACCCGGAGGGCAATTTTTGACCTCCATTATTTCTCGATCTAGACCACCTAGAGGGCTGAAATTTCAGGATTGTGATCTAGGAATCGTTCCCTTTCCATTGGTGTGCCTATCTTTGAATAAGACCAATTTTACAACAAGTTATGGGCAAAAATCCAAGTTCAAACTTAAAATGCGAATATCTCGCTTAATATGCGTCCTAGAGGGTGCAAAGTCCAGACCCGGAGGGCAATTTTTGACCTCCATTATTTCTCGATCTAGACCACCTAGAGGGCTGAAATTTCAGGATTGTGATCTAGGAATCGTTCCCTTTCCATTGGTGTGCCTATCTTTGAATAAGACCAATTTTACAACAAGTTATGGGCAAAAATCCAATTTCAAACTTAAAATGCGAATATCTCGCTTAATATGCGTCCTAGAGGGTGCAAAGTCCAGACCCGGAGGGCAATTTTTGACCTCCATTATTTCTCGATCTAGACCACCTAGAGTGCTGAAATTTCAGGATTGTGATCTAGGAATCGTTCCCTTTCCATTGGTGTGCCTATCTTTGAATAAGACCAATTTTACAACAAGTTATGGGCAAAAATCCAAGTTCAAACTTAAAATGCGAATATCTCGATTAATATGCGTCCTAGAGGGTGCAAAGTCCAGACCCGGAGGGCAATTTTTGACCTCCATTATTTCTCGATCTAGACCACCTAGAGGGCTGAAATTTCAGGATTGTGATCTAGAAATCGTTCCCTTTCCATTGGTGTGCCTATCTTTGAATAAGACCAATTTTACAACAAGTTATGGGCAAAAATCCAAGTTCAAACTTAAAATGCGAATATCTCGCTTAATATGCGTCCTAGAGGGTGCAAAGTCCAGACCCGGAGGGCAATTTTTGACCTCCATTATTTCTCGATCTAGACCACCTAGAGGGCTGAAATTTCAGGATTGTGATCTAGGAATCGTTCCCTTTCCATTGGTGTGCCTATCTTTGAATAAGACCAATTTTACAACAAGTTATGGGCAAAAATCCAAGTTCAAACTTAAAATGCGAATATCTCGCTTAATATGCGTCCTAGAGGGTGCAAAGTCCAGACCCGGAGGGCAATTTTTGACCTCCATTATTTCTCGATCTAGACCACCTAGAGGGCTGAAATTTCAGGATTGTGATCTAGGAATCGTTCCCTTTCCATTGGTGTGCCTATCTTTGAATAAGACCAATTTTACAACAAGTTATGGGCAAAAATCCAATTTCAAACTTAAAATGCGAATATCTCGCTTAATATGCGTCCTAGAGGGTGCAAAGTCCAGACCCGGAGGGCAATTTTTGACCTCCATTATTTCTCGATCTAGACCACCTAGAGGGCTGAAATTTCAGGATTGTGATCTAGGAATCGTTCCCTTTCCATTGGTGTGCCTATCTTTGAATAAGACCAATTTTACAACAAGTTATGGGCAAAAATCCAATTTCAAACTTAAAATGCGAATATCTCGCTTAATATGCGTCCTAGAGGGTGCAAAGTCCAGACCCGGGGGGCAATTTTTGACCTCCATTATTTCTCGATCTAGACCACCTAGAGGGCTGAAATTTCAGGATTGTGATCTAGAAATCGTTCCCTTTCCATTGGTGTGCCTATCTTTGAATAAGACCAATTTTACAACAAGTTATGGACAAAAATCCAAGTTCAAACTTAAAATGCGAATATCTCGCTTAATATGCGTCCTAGAGGGTGCAAAGTCCAGACCCGGAGGGCAATTTTTGACCTCCATTATTTCTCGATCTAGACCACCTAGAGTGCTGAAATTTCAGGATTGTGATCTAGGAATCGTTCCCTTTCCATTGGTGTGCCTATCTTTGAATAAGACCAATTTTACAACAAATTATGGGCAAAAATCCAAGTTCAAACTTAAAATGCGAATATCTCGCTTAATATGCGTCCTAGAGGGTGCAAAGTCCAGACCCAGAGGGCAATTTTTGACCTCCATTATTTCTCGATCTAGACCACCTACAGGGCTGAAATTTCAGGATTGTGATCTAGGAATCGTTCCCTTTCCATTGGTGTGCCTATCTTTGAATAAGACCAATTTTACAACAAATTATGGGCAAAAATCCAAGTTCAAACTTAAAATGCGAATATCTCGCTTAATATGCGTCCTAGAGGGTGCAAAGTCCAGACCCGGAGGGCAATTTTTGACCTCCATTATTTCTCGATCTAGACCACCTACAGGGCTGAAATTTCAGGATTGTGATCTAGGAATCGTTCCCTTTCCATTGGTGTGCCTATCTTTGAATAAGACCAATTTTACAACAAGTTATGGACAAAAATCCAAGTTCAAACTTAAAATGCGAATATCTCGCTTAATATGCGTCCTAGAGGGTGCAAAGTCCAGACCCGGAGGGCAATTTTTGACCTCCATTATTTCTCGATCTAGACCACCTAGAGGGCTGAAATTTCAGGATTGTGATCTAGGAATCGTTCCCTTTCCATTGGTGTGCCTATCTTTGAATAAGACCAATTTTACAACAAGTTATGGGCAAAAATCCAAGTTCAAACTTAAAATGCGAATATCTCGCTTAATATGCGTCCTAGAGGGTGCAAAGTCCAGACCCGGAGGGCAATTTTTGACCTCCATTATTTCTCGATCTAGACCACCTACAGGGCTGAAATTTCAGGATTGTGATCTAGGAATCGTTCCCTTTCCATTGGTGTGCCTATCTTTGAATAAGACCAATTTTACAACAAGTTATGGGCAAAAATCCAATTTCAAACTTAAAATGCGAATATCTCGCTTAATATGCGTCCTAGAGGGTGCAAAGTCCAGACCCGGAGGGCAATTTTTGACCTCCATTATTTCTCGATCTAGACCACCTAGAGGGCTGAAATTTCAGGATTGTGATCTAGGAATCGTTCCCTTTCCATTGGTGTGCCTATCTTTGAATAAGACCAATTTTACAACAAGTTATGGGCAAAAATCCAACTTCAAACTTAAAATGCGAGTATCTCGCTTAATATGCGTCCTAGAGGGTGCAAAGTCCAGACCCGGAGGGCAATTTTTGACCTCCATTATTTCTCGATCTAGACCACCTAGAGGGCTGAAATTTCAGGATTGTGATCTAGGAATCGTTCCCTTTCCATTGGTGTGCCTATCTTTGAATAAGACCAATTTTACAACAAGTTATGGGCAAAAATCCAATTTCAAACTTAAAATGCGAATATCTCGCTTAATATGCGTCCTAGAGGGTGCAAAGTCCAGACCCGGAGGGCAATTTTTGACCTCCATTATTTCTCGATCTAGACCACCTAGAGGGCTGAAATTTCAGGATTGTGATCTAGAAATCGTTCCCTTTCCATTGGTGTGCCTATCTTTGAATAAGACCAATTTTACAACAAGTTATGGACAAAAATCCAAGTTCAAACTTAAAATGCGAATATCTCGCTTAATATGCGTCCTAGAGGGTGCAAAGTCCAGACCCGGAGGGCAATTTTTGACCTCCATTATTTCTCGATCTAGACCACCTAGAGTGCTGAAATTTCAGGATTGTGATCTAGGAATCGTTCCCTTTCCATTGGTGTGCCTATCTTTGAATAAGACCAATTTAACAACAAATTATGGACAAAAATCCAAGTTCAAACTTAAAATGCGAATATCTCGCTTAATATGCGTCCTAGAGGGTGCAAAGTCCAGACCCAGAGGGCAATTTTTGACCTCCATTATTTCTCGATCTAGACCACCTACAGGGCTGAAATTTCAGGATTGTGATCTAGGAATCGTTCCCTTTCCATTGGTGTGCCTATCTTTGAATAAGACCAATTTTACAACAAATTATGGGCAAAAATCCAAGTTCAAACTTAAAATGCGAATATCTCGCTTAATATGCGTCCTAGAGGGTGCAAAGTGCAGACCCGGAGGGCAATTTTTGACCTCCATTATTTCTGGATCTAGACCACCTACAGGGCTGAAATTTCAGGATTGTGATCTAGGAATCGTTCCCTTTCCATTGGTGTGCCTATCTTTGAATAAGACCAATTTTACAACAAGTTATGGGCAAAAATCCAAGTTCAAACTTAAAATGCGAATATCTCGCTTAATATGCGTCCTAGAGGGTGCAAAGTCCAGACCCGGAGGGCAATTTTTGACCTCCATTATTTCTCGATCTAGACCACCTAGAGGGCTGAAATTTCAGGATTGTGATCTAGGAATCGTTCCCTTTCCATTGGTGTGCCTATCTTTGAATAAGACCAATTTTACAACAAGTTATGGGCAAAAATCCAATTTCAAACTTAAAATGCGAATATATCGCTTAATATGCGTCCTAGAGGGTGCAAAGTCCAGACCCGGAGGGCAATTTTTGACCTCCATTATTTCTCGATCTAGACCACCTAGAGGGCTGAAATTTCAGGATTGTGATCTAGGAATCGTTCCCTTTCCATTGGTGTGCCTATCTTTGAATAAGACCAATTTTACAACAAGTTATGGGCAAAAATCCAAGTTCAAACTTAAAATGCGAATATCTCGCTTAATATGCGTCCTAGAGGGTGCAAAGTCCAGACCCAGAGGGCAATTTTTGACCTCCATTATTTCTCGATCTAGACCACCTACAGGGCTGAAATTTCAGGATTGTGATCTAGGAATCGTTCCCTTTCCATTGGTGTGCCTATCTTTGAATAAGACCAATTTTACAACAAATTATGGGCAAAAATCCAAGTTCAAACTTAAAATGCGAATATCTCGCTTAATATGCGTCCTAGAGGGTGCAAAGTGCAGACCCGGAGGGCAATTTTTGACCTCCATTATTTCTCGATCTAGACCACCTACAGGGCTGAAATTTCAGGATTGTGATCTAGGAATCGTTCCCTTTCCATTGGTGTGCCTATCTTTGAATAAGACCAATTTTACAACAAGTTATGGGCAAAAATCCAAGTTCAAACTTAAAATGCGAATATCTCGCTTAATATGCGTCCTAGAGGGTGCAAAGTCCAGACCCGGAGGGCAATTTTTGACCTCCATTATTTCTCGATCTAGACCACCTAGAGGGCTGAAATTTCAGGATTGTGATCTAGGAATCGTTCCCTTTCCATTGGTGTGCCTATCTTTGAATAAGACCAATTTTACAACAAGTTATGGGCAAAAATCCAATTTCAAACTTAAAATGCGAATATATCGCTTAATATGCGTCCTAGAGGGTGCAAAGTCCAGACCCGGAGGGCAATTTTTGACCTCCATTATTTCTCGATCTAGACCACCTAGAGGGCTGAAATTTCAGGATTGTGATCTAGGAATCGTTCCCTTTCCATTGGTGTGCCTATCTTTGAATAAGACCAATTTTACAACAAGTTATGGGCAAAAATCCAATTTCAAACTCAAAATGCGAATATCTCGCTTAATATGCGTCCTAGAGGGTGCAAAGTCCAGACCCGGAGGGCAATTTTTGACCTCCATTATTTCTCGATCTAGACCACCTAGAGGGCTGAAATTTCAGGATTGTGATCTAGGAATCGTTCCCTTTCCATTGGTGTGCCTATCTTTGAATAAGACCAATTTTACAACAAGTTATGGACAAAAATCCAAGTTCAAACTTAAAATGCGAATATCTCGCTTAATATGCGTCCTAGAGGGTGCAAAGTCCAGACCCGGAGGGCAATTTTTGACCTCCATTATTTCTCGATCTAGACCACCTAGAGGGCTGAAATTTCAGGATTGTGATCTAGGAATCGTTCCCTTTCCATTGGTGTGCCTATCTTTGAATAAGACCAATTTTACAACAAGTTATGGGCAAAAATCCAAGCTCAAACTTAAAATGCGAATATCTCGATTAATATGCGTCCTAGAGGGTGCAAAGTCCAGACCCGGAGGGCAATTTTTGACCTCCATTATTTCTCGATCTAGACCACCTAGAGGGCTGAAATTTCAGGATTGTGATCTAGGAATCGTTCCCTTTCCATTGGTGTGCCTATCTTTGAATAAGACCAATTTTACAACAAATTATGGGCAAAAATCCAAGTTCAAACTTAGAATGCGAATATCTCGCTTAATATGCGTCCTAGAGGGTGCAAAGTCCAGACCCGGAGGGCAATTTGTGACCTCCATTATTTCTCGATCTAGACCACCTAGAGTGCTGAAATTTCAGGATTGTGATCTAGGAATCGTTCCCTTTCCATTGGTGTGCCTATCTTTGAATAAGACCAATTTTACAACAAGTTATGGGCAAAAATCCAAGTTCAAACTTAAAATGCGAATATCTCGCTTAATATGCGTCCTAGAGGGTGCAAAGTCCAGACCCGGAGGGCAATTTTTGACCTCCATTATTTCTCGATCTAGACCACCTAGAGGGCTGAAATTTCAGGATTGTGATCTAGGAATCGTTCCCTTTCCATTGGTGTGCCTATCTTTGAATAAGACCAATTTTACAACAAGTTATGGGCAAAAATCCAATTTCAAACTTAAAATGCGAATATCTCGCTTAATATGCGTCCTAGAGGGTGCAAAGTCCAGACCCGGAGGGCAATTTTTGACCTCCATTATTTCTCGATCTAGGACACCTAGAGGGCTGAAATTTCAGGATTGTGATCTAGGAATCGTTCCCTTTCCATTGGTGTGCCTATCTTTGAATAAGACCAATTTTACAACAAGTTATGGACAAAAATCCAAGTTCAAACTTAAAATGCGAATATCTCGCTTAATATGCGTCCTAGAGGGTGCAAAGTCCAGACCCGGAGGGCAATTTTTGACCTCCATTATTTCTCGATCTAGACCACCTAGAGTGCTGAAATTTCAGGATTGTGATCTAGGAATCGTTCCCTTTCCATTGGTGTGCCTATCTTTGAATAAGACCAATTTTACAACAAGTTATGGGCAAAAATCCAAGTTCAAACTTAAAATGCGAATATCTCGCTTAATATGCGTCCTAGAGGGTGCAAAGTCCAGACCCGGAGGGCAATTTTTGACCTCCATTATTTCTCGATCTAGACCACCTAGAGGGCTGAAATTTCAGGATTGTGATCTAGGAATCGTTCCCTTTCCATTGGTGTGCCTATCTTTGAATAAGACCAATTTTACAACAAGTTATGGGCAAAAATCCAAGCTCAAACTTAAAATGCGAATATCTCGATTAATATGCGTCCTAGAGGGTGCAAAGTCCAGACCCGGAGGGCAATTTTTGACCTCCATTATTTCTCGATCTAGACCACCTAGAGGGCTGAAATTTCAGGATTGTGATCTAGAAATCGTTCCCTTTCCATTGGTGTGCCTATCTTTGAATAAGACCAATTTTACAACAAGTTATGGGCAAAAATCCAAGTTCAAACTTAAAATGCGAATATCTCGCTTAATATGCGTCCTAGAGGGTGCAAAGTCCAGACCCGGAGGGCAATTTTTGACCTCCATTATTTCTCGATCTAGACCACCTAGAGGGCTGAAATTTCAGGATTGTGATCTAGGAATCGTTCCCTTTCCATTGGTGTGCCTATCTTTGAATAAGACCAATTTTACAACAAGTTATGGACAAAAATCCAAGTTCAAACTTAAAATGCGAATATCTCGCTTAATATGCGTCCTAGAGGGTGCAAAGTCCAGACCCGGAGGGCAATTTTTGACCTCCATTATTTCTCGATCTAGACCACCTAGAGTGCTGAAATTTCAGGATTGTGATCTAGGAATCGTTCCCTTTCCATTGGTGTGCCTATCTTTGAATAAGACCAATTTTACAACAAATTATGGGCAAAAATCCAAGTTCAAACTTAAAATGCGAATATCTCGCTTAATATGCGTCCTAGAGGGTGCAAAGTCCAGACCCGGAGGGCAATTTGTGACCTCCATTATTTCTCGATCTAGACCACCTAGAGGGCTGAAATTTCAGGATTGTGATCTAGCAATCGTTCCCTTTCCATTGGTGTGCCTATCTTTGAATAAGACCAATTTTACAACAAGTTATGGGCAAAAATCCAATTTCAAACTCAAAATGCGAATATCTCGCTTAATATGCGTCCTAGAGGGTGCAAAGTCCAGACCCGGAGGGCAATTTTTGACCTCCATTATTTCTCGATCTAGACCACCTAGAGGGCTGAAATTTCAGGATTGTGATCTAGGAATCGTTCCCTTTCCATTGGTGTGCCTATCTTTGAATGAGACCAATTTTACAACAAGTTATGGGCAAAAATCCAAGCTCAAACTTAAAATGCGAATATCTCGATTAATATGCGTCCTAGAGGGTGCAAAGTCCAGACCCGGAGGGCAATTTTTGACCTCCATTATTTCTCGATCTAGATCACCTAGAGGGCTGAAATTTCAGGATTGTGATCTAGAAATCGTTCCCTTTCCATTGGTGTGCCTATCTTTGAATAAGACCAATTTTACAACAAGTTATGGGCAAAAATCCAAGTTCAAATTTAAAATGCGAATATCTCGCTTAATATGCGTCCTAGAGGGTGCAAAGTCCAGACCCGGAGGGCAATTTTTGACCTCCATTATTTCTCGATCTAGACCACCTAGAGGGCTGAAATTTCAGGATTGTGATCTAGGAATCGTTCCCTTTCCATTGGTGTGTCTATCTTTGAATAAGACCAATTTTACAACAAGTTATGGACAAAAATCCAAGTTCAAACTTAAAATGCGAATATCTCGCTTAATATGCGTCCTAGAGGGTGCAAAGTCCAGACCCGGAGGGCAATTTTTGACCTCCATTATTTCTCGATCTAGACCACCTAGAGTGCTGAAATTTCAGGATTGTGATCTAGGAATCGTTCCCTTTCCATTGGTGTGCCTATCTTTGAATAAGACCAATTTTACAACAAATTATGGGCAAAAATCCAAGTTCAAACTTAAAATGCGAATATCTCGCTTAATATGCGTCCTAGAGGGTGCAAAGTCCAGACCCGGAGGGCAATTTTTGACCTCCATTATTTCTCGATCTAGACCACCTACAGGGCTGAAATTTCAGGATTGTGATCTAGGAATCGTTCCCTTTCCATTGGTGTGCCTATCTTTGAATAAGACCAATTTTACAACAAGTTATGGGCAAAAATCCAAGTTCAAACTTAAAATGCGAATATCTCGCTTAATATGCGTCCTAGAGGGTGCAAAGTCCAGACCCGGAGGGCAATTTTTGACCTCCATTATTTCTCGATCTAGACCACCTAGAGGGCTGAAATTTCAGGATTGTGATCTAGCAATCGTTCCCTTTCCATTGGTGTGCCTATCTTTGAATAAGACCAATTTTACAACAAGTTATGGGCAAAAATCCAATTTCAAACTCAAAATGCGAATATCTCGCTTAATATGCGTCCTAGAGGGTGCAAAGTCCAGACCCGGAGGGCAATTTTTGACCTCCATTATTTCTCGATCTAGACCACCTAGAGGGCTGAAATTTCAGGATTGTGATCTAGGAATCGTTCCCTTTCCATTGGTGTGCCTATCTTGGAATAAGACCAATTTTACAACAAGTTATGGGCAAAAATCCAAGCTCAAACTTAAAATGCGAATATCTCGATTAATATGCGTCCTAGAGGGTGCAAAGTCCAGACCCGGAGGGCAATTTTTGACCTCCATTATTTCTCGATCTAGATCACCTAGAGGGCTGAAATTTCAGGATTGTGATCTAGAAATCGTTCCCTTTCCATTGGTGTGCCTATCTTTGAATAAGACCAATTTTACAACAAGTTATGGGCAAAAATCCAAGTTCAAACTTAAAATGCGAATATCTCGCTTAATATGCGTCCTAGAGGGTGCAAAGTCCAGACCCGGAGGGCAATTTTTGACCTCCATTATTTCTCGATCTAGACCACCTAGAGGGCTGAAATTTCAGGATTGTGATCTAGGAATCGTTCCCTTTCCATTGGTGTGCCTATCTTTGAATAAGACCAATTTTACAACAAGTTATGGACAAAAATCCAAGTTCAAACTTAAAATGCGAATATCTCGCTTAATATGCGTCCTAGAGGGTGCAAAGTCCAGACACGGAGGGCAATTTTTGACCTCCATTATTTCTCGATCTAGACCACCTAGAGTGCTGAAATTTCAGGATTGTGATCTAGGAATCGTTCCCTTTCCATTGGTGTGCCTATCTTTGAATAAGACCAATTTTACAACAAATTATGGGCAAAAATCCAAGTTCAAACTTAAAATGCGAATATCTCGCTTAATATGCGTCCTAGAGGGTGCAAAGTCCAGACCCGGAGGGCAATTTGTGACCTCCATTATTTCTCGATCTAGACCACCTAGAGTGCTGAAATTTCAGGATTGTGATCTAGGAATCGTTCCCTTTCCATTGGTGTGCCTATCTTTGAATAAGACCAATTTTACAACAAGTTATGGGCAAAAATCCAAGTTCAAACTTAAAATGCGAATATCTCGCTTAATATGCGTCCTAGAGGGTGCAAAGTCCAGACCCGGAGGGCAATTTTTGACCTCCATTATTTCTCGATCTAGACCACCTACAGGGCTGAAATTTCAGGATTGTGATCTAGGAATCGTTCCCTTTCCATTGGTGTGCCTATCTTTGAATAAGACCAATTTTACAACAAGTTATGGGCAAAAATCCAAGTTCAAACTTAAAATGCGAATATCTCGCTTAATATGCGTCCTAGAGGGTGCAAAGTCCAGACCCGGAGGGCAATTTTTGACCTCCATTATTTCTCGATCTAGACCACCTAGAGGGCTGAAATTTCAGGATTGTGATCTAGGAATCGTTCCCTTTCCATTGGTGTGCCTATCTTTGAATAAGACCAATTTTACAACAAGTTATGGGCAAAAATCCAAGTTCAAACTTAAAATGCGAATATCTCGATTAATATGCGTCCTAGAGGGTGCAAAGTCCAGACCCGGAGGGCAATTTTTGACCTCCATTATTTCTCGATCTAGACCACCTAGAGGGCTGAAATTTCAGGATTGTGATCTAGAAATCGTTCCCTTTCCATTGGTGTGCCTATCTTTGAATAAGACCAATTTTACAACAAGTTATGGGCAAAAATCCAATTTCAAACTTAAAATGCGAATATCTCGCTTAATATGCGTCCTAGAGGGTGCAAAGTCCAGACCCGGAGGGCAATTTTTGACCTCCATTATTTCTCGATCTAGACCACCTACAGGGCTGAAATTTCAGGATTGTGATCTAGGAATCGTTCCCTTTCCATTGGTGTGCCTATCTTTGAATAAGACCAATTTTACAACAAGTTATGGGCAAAAATCCAAGTTCAAACTTAAAATGCGAATATCTCGCTTAATATGCGTCCTAGAGGGTGCAAAGTCCAGACCCGGAGGGCAATTTTTGACCTCCATTATTTCTCGATCTAGACCACCTAGAGGGCTGAAATTTCAGGATTGTGATCTAGGAATCGTTCCCTTTCCATTGGTGTGCCTATCTTTGAATAAGACCAATTTTACAACAAGTTATGGGCAAAAATCCAATTTCAAACTTAAAATGCGAATATCTCGCTTAATATGCGTCCTAGAGGGTGCAAAGTCCAGACCCGGAGGGCAATTTTTGACCTCCATTATTTCTCGATCTAGACCACCTAGAGGGCTGAAATTTCAGGATTGTGATCTAGGAATCGTTCCCTTTCCATTGGTGTGCCTATCTTTGAATAAGACCAATTTTACAACAAGTTATGGACAAAAATCCAAGTTCAAACTTAAAATGCGAATATCTCGCTTAATATGCGTCCTAGAGGGTGCAAAGTCCAGACCCGGAGGGCAATTTTTGACCTCCATTATTTCTCGATCTAGACCACCTACAGGGCTGAAATTTCAGGATTGTGATCTAGGAATCGTTCCCTTTCCATTGGTGTGCCTATCTTTGAATAAGACCAATTTTACAACAAGTTATGGGCAAAAATCCAAGTTCAAACTTAAAATGCGAATATCTCGCTTAATATGCGTCCTAGAGGGTGCAAAGTCCAGACCCGGAGGGCAATTTTTGACCTCCATTATTTCTCGATCTAGACCACCTACAGGGCTGAAATTTCAGGATTGTGATCTAGGAATCGTTCCCTTTCCATTGGTGTGCCTATCTTTGAATAAGACCAATTTTACAACAAGTTATGGGCAAAAATCCAAGTTCAAACTTAAAATGCGAATATCTCGCTTAATATGCGTCCTAGAGGGTGCAAAGTCCAGACCCGGAGGGCAATTTTTGACCTCCATTATTTCTCGATCTAGACCACCTAGAGGGCTGAAATTTCAGGATTGTGATCTAGGAATCGTTCCCTTTCCATTGGTGTGCCTATCTTTGAATAAGACCAATTTTACAACAAGTTATGGGCAAAAATCCAAGTTCAAACTTAAAATGCGAATATCTCGATTAATATGCGTCCTAGAGGGTGCAAAGTCCAGACCCGGAGGGCAATTTTTGACCTCCATTATTTCTCGATCTAGACCACCTAGAGGGCTGAAATTTCAGGATTGTGATCTAGAAATCGTTCCCTTTCCATTGGTGTGCCTATCTTTGAATAAGACCAATTTTACAACAAGTTATGGGCAAAAATCCAAGTTCAAACTTAAAATGCGAATATCTCGCTTAATATGCGTCCTAGAGGGTGCAAAGTCCAGACCCGGAGGGCAATTTTTGACCTCCATTATTTCTCGATCTAGACCACCTACAGGGCTGAAATTTCAGGATTGTGATCTAGGAATCGTTCCCTTTCCATTGGTGTGCCTATCTTTGAATAAGACCAATTTTACAACAAGTTATGGGCAAAAATCCAAGCTCAAACTTAAAATGCGAATATCTCGCTTAATATGCGTCCTAGAGGGTGCAAAGTCCAGACCCGGAGGGCAATTTTTGACCTCCATTATTTCTCGATCTAGACCACCTAGAGGGCTGAAATTTCAGGATTGTGATCTAGGAATCGTTCCCTTTCCATTGGTGTGCCTATCTTTGAATAAGACCAATTTTACAACAAGTTATGGGCAAAAATCCAATTTCAAACTTAAAATGCGAATATCTCGCTTAATATGCGTCCTAGAGGGTGCAAAGTCCAGACCCGGAGGGCAATTTTTGACCTCCATTATTTCTCGATCTAGACCACCTAGAGGGCTGAAATTTCAGGATTGTGATCTAGGAATCGTTCCCTTTCCATTGGTGTGCCTATCTTTGAATAAGACCAATTTTACAAGTTATGGGCAAAAATCCAAGTTCAAACTTAAAATGCGAATATCTCGCTTAATATGCGTCCTAGAGGGTGCAAAGTCCAGACCCGGAGGGCAATTTTTGACCTCCATTATTTCTCGATCTAGACCACCTAGAGTGCTGAAATTTCAGGATTGTGATCTAGGAATCGTTCCCTTTCCATTGGTGTGCCTATCTTTGAATAAGACCAATTTTACAACAAATTATGGGCAAAAATCCAAGTTCAAACTTAAAATGCGAATATCTCGCTTAATATGCGTCCTAGAGGGTGCAAAGTCCAGACCCGGAGGGCAATTTTTGACCTCCATTATTTCTCGATCTAGACCACCTACAGGGCTGAAATTTCAGGATTGTGATCTAGGAATCGTTCCCTTTCCATTGGTGTGCCTATCTTTGAATAAGACCAATTTTACAACAAGTTATGGGCAAAAATCCAAGTTCAAACTTAAAATGCGAATATCTCGCTTAATATGCGTCCTAGAGGGTGCAAAGTCCAGACCCGGAGGGCAATTTTTGACCTCCATTATTTCTCGATCTAGACCACCTACAGGGCTGAAATTTCAGGATTGTGATCTAGGAATCGTTCCCTTTCCATTGGTGTGCCTATCTTTGAATAAGACCAATTTTACAACAAGTTATGGGCAAAAATCCAAGTTCAAACTTAAAATGCGAATATCTCGCTTAATATGCGTCCTAGAGGGTGCAAAGTCCAGACCCGGAGGGCAATTTTTGACCTCCATTATTTCTCGATCTAGACCACCTAGAGGGCTGAAATTTCAGGATTGTGATCTAGGAATCGTTCCCTTTCCATTGGTGTGCCTATCTTTGAATAAGACCAATTTTACAACAAGTTATGGACAAAAATCCAAGTTCAAACTTAAAATGCGAATATCTCGCTTAATATGCGTCCTAGAGGGTGCAAAGTCCAGACCCGGAGGGCAATTTTTGACCTCCATTATTTCTCGATCTAGACCACCTAGAGGGCTGAAATTTCAGGATTGTGATCTAGGAATCGTTCCCTTTCCATTGGTGTGCCTATCTTTGAATAAGACCAATTTTACAACAAGTTATGGGCAAAAATCCAAGTTCAAACTTAAAATGCGAATATCTCGCTTAATATGCGTCCTAGAGGGTGCAAAGTCCAGACCCGGAGGGCAATTTTTGACCTCCATTATTTCTCGATCTAGACCACCTAGAGGGCTGAAATTTCAGGATTGTGATCTAGGAATCGTTCCCTTTCCATTGGTGTGCCTATCTTTGAATAAGACCAATTTTACAACAAGTTATGGGCAAAAATCCAAGTTCAAACTTAAAATGCGAATATCTCGCTTAATATGCGTCCTAGAGGGTGCAAAGTCCAGACCCGGAGGGCAATTTTTGACCTCCATTATTTCTCGATCTAGACCACCTAGAGGGCTGAAATTTCAGGATTGTGATCTAGGAATCGTTCCCTTTCCATTGGTGTGCCTATCTTTGAATAAGACCAATTTTACAACAAGTTATGGGCAAAAATCCAATTTCAAACTAAAAATGCGAATATCTCGCTTAATATGCGTCCTAGAGGGTGCAAAGTCCAGACCCGGAGGGCAATTTTTGACCTCCATTATTTCTCGATCTAGACCACCTAGAGGGCTGAAATTTCAGGATTGTGATCTAGGAATCGTTCCCTTTCCATTGGTGTGCCTATCTTTGAATAAGACCAATTTTACAACAAGTTATGGACAAAAATCCAAGTTCAAACTTAAAATGCGAATATCTCGCTTAATATGCGTCCTAGAGGGTGCAAAGTCCAGACCCGGAGGGCAATTTTTGACCTCCATTATTTCTCGATCTAGACCACCTAGAGTGCTGAAATTTCAGGATTGTGATCTAGGAATCGTTCCCTTTCCATTGGTGTGCCTATCTTTGAATAAGACCAATTTTACAACAAATTATGGGCAAAAATCCAAGTTCAAACTTAAAATGCGAATATCTCGCTTAATATGCGTCCTAGAGGGTGCAAAGTCCAGACCCAGAGGGCAATTTTTGACCTCCATTATTTCTCGATCTAGACCACCTACAGGGCTGAAATTTCAGGATTGTGATCTAGGAATCGTTCCCTTTCCATTGGTGTGCCTATCTTTGAATAAGACCAATTTTACAACAAGTTATGGGCAAAAATCCAAGTTCAAACTTAAAATGCGAATATCTCGCTTAATATGCGTCCTAGAGGGTGCAAAGTCCAGACCCGGAGGGCAATTTTTGACCTCCATTATTTCTCGATCTAGACCACCTAGAGGGCTGAAATTTCAGGATTGTGATCTAGGAATCGTTCCCTTTCCATTGGTGTGCCTATCTTTGAATAAGACCAATTTTACAACAAGTTATGGGCAAAAATCCAATTTCAAACTTAAAATGCGAATATCTCGCTTAATATGCGTCCTAGAGGGTGCAAAGTCCAGACCCGGAGGGCAATTTTTGACCTCCATTATTTCTCGATCTAGACCACCTAGAGGGCTGAAATTTCAGGATTGTGATCTAGGAATCGTTCCCTTTCCACTGGTGTGCCTATCTTTGAATAAGACCAATTTTACAACAAGTTATGGACAAAAATCCAAGTTCAAACTTAAAATGCGAATATCTCGCTTAATATGCGTCCTAGAGGGTGCAAAGTCCAGACCCGGAGGGCAATTTTTGACCTCCATTATTTCTCGATCTAGACCACCTAGAGGGCTGAAATTTCAGGATTGTGATCTAGCAATCGTTCCCTTTCCATTGATGTGCCTATCTTTGAATAAGACCAATTTTACAACAAGTTATGGACAAAAATCCAAGTTCAAACTTAAAATGCGAATATCTCGCTTAATATGCGTCCTAGAGGGTGCAAAGTCCAGACCCGGAGGGCAATTTTTGACCTCCATTATTTCTCGATCTAGACCACCTAGAGGGCTGAAATTTCAGGATTGTGATCTAGGAATCGTTCCCTTTCCATTGGTGTGCCTATCTTTGAATAAGACCAATTTTACAACAAGTTATGGACAAAAATCCAAGTTCAAACTTAAAATGCGAATATCTCGCTTAATATGCGTCCTAGAGGGTGCAAAGTCCAGACCCGGAGGGCAATTTTTGACCTCCATTATTTCTCGATCTAGACCACCTAGAGGGCTGAAATTTCAGGATTGTGATCTAGGAATCGTTCCCTTTCCATTGGTGTGCCTATCTTTGAATAAGACCAATTTTACAACAAGTTATGGACAAAAATCCAAGTTCAAACTTAAAATGCGAATATCTCGCTTAATATGCGTCCTAGAGGGTGCAAAGTCCAGACCCGGAGGGCAATTTTTGACCTCCATTATTTCTCGATCTAGACCACCTAGAGTGCTGAAATTTCAGGATTGTGATCTAGGAATCGTTCCCTTTCCATTGGTGTGCCTATCTTTGAATAAGACCAATTTTACAACAAATTATGGGCAAAAATCCAAGTTCAAACTTAAAATGCGAATATCTCGCTTAATATGCGTCCTAGAGGGTGCAAAGTCCAGACCCAGAGGGCAATTTTTGACCTCCATTATTTCTCGATCTAGACCACCTACAGGGCTGAAATTTCAGGATTGTGATCTAGGAATCGTTCCCTTTCCATTGGTGTGCCTATCTTTGAATAAGACCAATTTTACAACAAGTTATGGGCAAAAATCCAAGTTCAAACTTAAAATGCGAATATCTCGCTTAATATGCGTCCTAGAGGGTGCAAAGCCCAGACCCAGAGGGCAATTTTTGACCTCCATTATTTCTCGATCTAGACCACCTACAGGGCTGAAATTTCAGGATTGTGATCTAGGAATCGTTCCCTTTCCATTGGTGTGCCTATCTTTGAATAAGACCAATTTTACAACAAGTTATTTCTCGATCTAGACCACCTACAGGGCTGAAATTTCAGGATTGTGATCTAGGAATCGTTCCCTTTCCATTGGTGTGCCTATCTTTGAATAAGACCAATTTTACAACAAGTTATGGGCAAAAATCCAAGTTCAAACTTAAAATGCGAATATCTCGCTTAATATGCGTCCTAGAGGGTGCAAAGTCCAGACCCGGAGGGCAATTTTTGACCTCCATTATTTCTCGATCTAGACCACCTAGAGGGCTGAAATTTCAGGATTGTGATCTAGGAATCGTTCCCTTTCCATTGGTGTGCCTATCTTTGAATAAGACCAATTTTACAACAAGTTATGGGCAAAAATCCAATTTCAAACTTAAAATGCGAATATCTCGCTTAATATGCGTCCTAGAGGGTGCAAAGTCCAGACCCGGAGGGCAATTTTTGACCTCCATTATTTCTCGATCTAGACCACCTAGAGGGCTGAAATTTCAGGATTGTGATCTAGGAATCGTTCCCTTTCCACTGGTGTGCCTATCTTTGAATAAGACCAATTTTACAACAAGTTATGGACAAAAATCCAAGTTCAAACTTAAAATGCGAATATCTCGCTTAATATGCGTCCTAGAGGGTGCAAAGTCCAGACCCGGAGGGCAATTTTTGACCTCCATTATTTCTCGATCTAGACCACCTAGAGGGCTGAAATTTCAGGATTGTGATCTAGGAATCGTTCCCTTTCCATTGATGTGCCTATCTTTGAATAAGACCAATTTTACAACAAGTTATGGACAAAAATCCAAGTTCAAACTTAAAATGCGAATATCTCGCTTAATATGCGTCCTAGAGGGTGCAAAGTCCAGACCCGGAGGGCAATTTTTGACCTCCATTATTTCTCGATCTAGACCACCTAGAGGGCTGAAATTTCAGGATTGTGATCTAGGAATCGTTCCCTTTCCATTGGTGTGCCTATCTTTGAATAAGACCAATTTTACAACAAGTTATGGACAAAAATCCAAGTTCAAACTTAAAATGCGAATATCTCGCTTAATATGCGTCCTAGAGGGTGCAAAGTCCAGACCCGGAGGGCAATTTTTGACCTCCATTATTTCTCGATCTAGACCACCTAGAGGGCTGAAATTTCAGGATTGTGATCTAGGAATCGTTCCCTTTCCATTGGTGTGCCTATCTTTGAATAAGACCAATTTTACAACAAGTTATGGACAAAAATCCAAGTTCAAACTTAAAATGCGAATATCTCGCTTAATATGCGTCCTAGAGGGTGCAAAGTCCAGACCCGGAGGGCAATTTTTGACCTCCATTATTTCTCGATCTAGACCACCTAGAGTGCTGAAATTTCAGGATTGTGATCTAGGAATCGTTCCCTTTCCATTGGTGTGCCTATCTTTGAATAAGACCAATTTTACAACAAATTATGGGCAAAAATCCAAGTTCAAACTTAAAATGCGAATATCTCGCTTAATATGCGTCCTAGAGGGTGCAAAGTCCAGACCCAGAGGGCAATTTTTGACCTCCATTATTTCTCGATCTAGACCACCTACAGGGCTGAAATTTCAGGATTGTGATCTAGGAATCGTTCCCTTTCCATTGGTGTGCCTATCTTTGAATAAGACCAATTTTACAACAAGTTATGGGCAAAAATCCAAGTTCAAACTTAAAATGCGAATATCTCGCTTAATATGCGTCCTAGAGGGTGCAAAGTCCAGACCCGGAGGGCAATTTTTGACCTCCATTATTTCTCGATCTAGACCACCTAGAGGGCTGAAATTTCAGGATTGTGATCTAGGAATCGTTCCCTTTCCATTGGTGTGCCTATCTTTGAATAAGACCAATTTTACAACAAGTTATGGGCAAAAATCCAAGTTCAAACTTAAATTAAACTTAAATTTAAATTTTTGACCTCCATTATTTCTCGATCTAGACCACCTAGAGGGCTGAAATTTCAGGATTGTGATCTAGGAATCGTTCCCTTTCCATTGGTGTGCCTATCTTTGAATAAGACCAATTTTACAACAAGTTATGGACAAAAATCCAAGTTCAAACTTAAAATGCGAATATCTCGCTTAATATGCGTCCTAGAGGGTGCAAAGTCCAGACCCGGAGGGCAATTTTTGACCTCCATTATTTCTCGATCTAGACCACCTAGAGTGCTGAAATTTCAGGATTGTGATCTAGGAATCGTTCCCTTTCCATTGGTGTGCCTATCTTTGAATAAGACCAATTTTACAACAAATTATGGGCAAAAATCCAAGTTCAAACTTAAAATGCGAATATCTCGCTTAATATGCGTCCTAGAGGGTGCAAAGCCCAGACCCAGAGGGCAATTTTTGACCTCCATTATTTCTCGATCTAGACCACCTACAGGGCTGAAATTTCAGGATTGTGATCTAGGAATCGTTCCCTTTCCATTGGTGTGCCTATCTTTGAATAAGACCAATTTTACAACAAGTTATGGGCAAAAATCCAAGTTCAAACTTAAAATGCGAATATCTCGATTAATATGCGTCCTAGAGGGTGCAAAGTCCAGACCCGGAGGGCAATTTTTGACCTCCATTATTTCTCGATCTAGACCACCTAGAGGGCTGAAATTTCAGGATTGTGATCTAGGAATCGTTCCCTTTCCATTGGTGTGCCTATCTTTGAATAAGACCAATTTTACAACAAGTTATGGGCAAAAATCCAATTTCAAACTTAAAATGCGAATATCTCGCTTAATATGCGTCCTAGAGGGTGCAAAGTCCAGACCCAGAGGGCAATTTTTGACCTCCATTATTTCTCGATCTAGACCACCTACAGGGCTGAAATTTCAGGATTGTGATCTAGGAATCGTTCCCTTTCCATTGGTGTGCCTATCTTTGAATAAGACCAATTTTACAACAAGTTATGGGCAAAAATCCAAGTTCAAACTTAAAATGCGAATATCTCGCTTAATATGCGTCCTAGAGGGTGCAAAGTCCAGACCCGGAGGGCAATTTTTGACCTCCATTATTTCTCGATCTAGACCACCTAGAGGGCTGAAATTTCAGGATTGTGATCTAGGAATCGTTCCCTTTCCATTGGTGTGCCTATCTTTGAATAAGACCAATTTTACAACAAGTTATGGGCAAAAATCCAAGTTCAAACTTAAATTAAACTTAAATTTAAATTTTTGACCTCCATTATTTCTCGATCTAGACCACCTAGAGGGCTGAAATTTCAGGATTGTGATCTAGGAATCGTTCCCTTTCCATTGGTGTGCCTATCTTTGAATAAGACCAATTTTACAACAAGTTATGGACAAAAATCCAAGTTCAAACTTAAATTAAACTTAAATTTAAATTTTTGACCTCCATTATTTCTCGATCTAGACCACCTAGAGGGCTGAAATTTCAGGATTGTGATCTAGGAATCGTTCCCTTTCCATTGGTGTGCCTATCTTTGAATAAGACCAATTTTACAACAAGTTATGGACAAAAATCCAAGTTCAAACTTAAAATGCGAATATCTCGCTTAATATGCGTCCTAGAGGGTGCAAAGTCCAGACCCGGAGGGCAATTTTTGACCTCCATTATTTCTCGATCTAGACCACCTAGAGTGCTGAAATTTCAGGATTGTGATCTAGGAATCGTTCCCTTTCCATTGGTGTGCCTATCTTTGAATAAGACCAATTTTACAACAAATTATGGGCAAAAATCCAAGTTCAAACTTAAAATGCGAATATCTCGCTTAATATGCGTCCTAGAGGGTGCAAAGCCCAGACCCAGAGGGCAATTTTTGACCTCCATTATTTCTCGATCTAGACCACCTACAGGGCTGAAATTTCAGGATTGTGATCTAGGAATCGTTCCCTTTCCATTGGTGTGCCTATCTTTGAATAAGACCAATTTTACAACAAGTTATTTCTCGATCTAGACCACCTACAGGGCTGAAATTTCAGGATTGTGATCTAGGAATCGTTCCCTTTCCATTGGTGTGCCTATCTTTGAATAAGACCAATTTTACAACAAGTTATGGGCAAAAATCCAAGTTCAAACTTAAAATGCGAATATCTCGCTTAATATGCGTCCTAGAGGGTGCAAAGTCCAGACCCGGAGGGCAATTTTTGACCTCCATTATTTCTCGATCTAGACCACCTAGAGGGCTGAAATTTCAGGATTGTGATCTAGGAATCGTTCCCTTTCCATTGGTGTGCCTATCTTTGAATAAGACCAATTTTACAACAAGTTATGGGCAAAAATCCAATTTCAAACTTAAAATGCGAATATCTCGCTTAATATGCGTCCTAGAGGGTGCAAAGTCCAGACCCGGAGGGCAATTTTTGACCTCCATTATTTCTCGATCTAGACCACCTAGAGGGCTGAAATTTCAGGATTGTGATCTAGGAATCGTTCCCTTTCCACTGGTGTGCCTATCTTTGAATAAGACCAATTTTACAACAAGTTATGGACAAAAATCCAAGTTCAAACTTAAAATGCGAATATCTCGCTTAATATGCGTCCTAGAGGGTGCAAAGTCCAGACCCGGAGGGCAATTTTTGACCTCCATTATTTCTCGATCTAGACCACCTAGAGGGCTGAAATTTCAGGATTGTGATCTAGGAATCGTTCCCTTTCCATTGATGTGCCTATCTTTGAATAAGACCAATTTTACAACAAGTTATGGACAAAAATCCAAGTTCAAACTTAAAATGCGAATATCTCGCTTAATATGCGTCCTAGAGGGTGCAAAGTCCAGACCCGGAGGGCAATTTTTGACCTCCATTATTTCTCGATCTAGACCACCTAGAGGGCTGAAATTTCAGGATTGTGATCTAGGAATCGTTCCCTTTCCATTGGTGTGCCTATCTTTGAATAAGACCAATTTTACAACAAGTTATGGACAAAAATCCAAGTTCAAACTTAAAATGCGAATATCTCGCTTAATATGCGTCCTAGAGGGTGCAAAGTCCAGACCCGGAGGGCAATTTTTGACCTCCATTATTTCTCGATCTAGACCACCTAGAGGGCTGAAATTTCAGGATTGTGATCTAGGAATCGTTCCCTTTCCATTGGTGTGCCTATCTTTGAATAAGACCAATTTTACAACAAGTTATGGACAAAAATCCAAGTTCAAACTTAAAATGCGAATATCTCGCTTAATATGCGTCCTAGAGGGTGCAAAGTCCAGACCCGGAGGGCAATTTTTGACCTCCATTATTTCTCGATCTAGACCACCTAGAGTGCTGAAATTTCAGGATTGTGATCTAGGAATCGTTCCCTTTCCATTGGTGTGCCTATCTTTGAATAAGACCAATTTTACAACAAATTATGGGCAAAAATCCAAGTTCAAACTTAAAATGCGAATATCTCGCTTAATATGCGTCCTAGAGGGTGCAAAGTCCAGACCCAGAGGGCAATTTTTGACCTCCATTATTTCTCGATCTAGACCACCTACAGGGCTGAAATTTCAGGATTGTGATCTAGGAATCGTTCCCTTTCCATTGGTGTGCCTATCTTTGAATAAGACCAATTTTACAACAAGTTATGGGCAAAAATCCAAGTTCAAACTTAAAATGCGAATATCTCGCTTAATATGCGTCCTAGAGGGTGCAAAGTCCAGACCCGGAGGGCAATTTTTGACCTCCATTATTTCTCGATCTAGACCACCTAGAGGGCTGAAATTTCAGGATTGTGATCTAGGAATCGTTCCCTTTCCATTGGTGTGCCTATCTTTGAATAAGACCAATTTTACAACAAGTTATGGGCAAAAATCCAAGTTCAAACTTAAATTAAACTTAAATTTAAATTTTTGACCTCCATTATTTCTCGATCTAGACCACCTAGAGGGCTGAAATTTCAGGATTGTGATCTAGGAATCGTTCCCTTTCCATTGGTGTGCCTATCTTTGAATAAGACCAATTTTACAACAAGTTATGGACAAAAATCCAAGTTCAAACTTAAAATGCGAATATCTCGCTTAATATGCGTCCTAGAGGGTGCAAAGTCCAGACCCGGAGGGCAATTTTTGACCTCCATTATTTCTCGATCTAGACCACCTAGAGTGCTGAAATTTCAGGATTGTGATCTAGGAATCGTTCCCTTTCCATTGGTGTGCCTATCTTTGAATAAGACCAATTTTACAACAAATTATGGGCAAAAATCCAAGTTCAAACTTAAAATGCGAATATCTCGCTTAATATGCGTCCTAGAGGGTGCAAAGCCCAGACCCAGAGGGCAATTTTTGACCTCCATTATTTCTCGATCTAGACCACCTACAGGGCTGAAATTTCAGGATTGTGATCTAGGAATCGTTCCCTTTCCATTGGTGTGCCTATCTTTGAATAAGACCAATTTTACAACAAGTTATGGGCAAAAATCCAAGTTCAAACTTAAAATGCGAATATCTCGATTAATATGCGTCCTAGAGGGTGCAAAGTCCAGACCCGGAGGGCAATTTTTGACCTCCATTATTTCTCGATCTAGACCACCTAGAGGGCTGAAATTTCAGGATTGTGATCTAGGAATCGTTCCCTTTCCATTGGTGTGCCTATCTTTGAATAAGACCAATTTTACAACAAGTTATGGGCAAAAATCCAATTTCAAACTTAAAATGCGAATATCTCGCTTAATATGCGTCCTAGAGGGTGCAAAGTCCAGACCCAGAGGGCAATTTTTGACCTCCATTATTTCTCGATCTAGACCACCTACAGGGCTGAAATTTCAGGATTGTGATCTAGGAATCGTTCCCTTTCCATTGGTGTGCCTATCTTTGAATAAGACCAATTTTACAACAAGTTATGGGCAAAAATCCAAGTTCAAACTTAAAATGCGAATATCTCGCTTAATATGCGTCCTAGAGGGTGCAAAGTCCAGACCCGGAGGGCAATTTTTGACCTCCATTATTTCTCGATCTAGACCACCTAGAGGGCTGAAATTTCAGGATTGTGATCTAGGAATCGTTCCCTTTCCATTGGTGTGCCTATCTTTGAATAAGACCAATTTTACAACAAGTTATGGGCAAAAATCCAAGTTCAAACTTAAATTAAACTTAAATTTAAATTTTTGACCTCCATTATTTCTCGATCTAGACCACCTAGAGGGCTGAAATTTCAGGATTGTGATCTAGGAATCGTTCCCTTTCCATTGGTGTGCCTATCTTTGAATAAGACCAATTTTACAACAAGTTATGGACAAAAATCCAAGTTCAAACTTAAAATGCGAATATCTCGCTTAATATGCGTCCTAGAGGGTGCAAAGTCCAGACCCGGAGGGCAATTTTTGACCTCCATTATTTCTCGATCTAGACCACCTAGAGTGCTGAAATTTCAGGATTGTGATCTAGGAATCGTTCCCTTTCCATTGGTGTGCCTATCTTTGAATAAGACCAATTTTACAACAAATTATGGGCAAAAATCCAAGTTCAAACTTAAAATGCGAATATCTCGCTTAATGTGCGTCCTAGAGGGTGCAAAGCCCAGACCCAGAGGGCAATTTTTGACCTCCATTATTTCTCGATCTAGACCACCTACAGGGCTGAAATTTCAGGATTGTGATCTAGGAATCGTTCCCTTTCCATTGGTGTGCCTATCTTTGAATAAGACCAATTTTACAACAAGTTATGGGCAAAAATCCAAGTTCAAACTTAAAATGCGAATATCTCGATTAATATGCGTCCTAGAGGGTGCAAAGTCCAGACCCGGAGGGCAATTTTTGACCTCCATTATTTCTCGATCTAGACCACCTAGAGGGCTGAAATTTCAGGATTGTGATCTAGGAATCGTTCCCTTTCCATTGGTGTGCCTATCTTTGAATAAGACCAATTTTACAACAAGTTATGGGCAAAAATCCAATTTCAAACTTAAAATGCGAATATCTCGCTTAATATGCGTCCTAGAGGGTGCAAAGTCCAGACCCGGAGGGCAATTTTTGACCTCCATTATTTCTCGATCTAGACCACCTAGAGGGCTGAAATTTCAGGATTGTGATCTAGGAATCGTTCCCTTTCCATTGGTGTGCCTATCTTTGAATAAGACCAATTTTACAACAAGTTATGGACAAAAATCCAAGTTCAAACTTAAAATGCGAATATCTCGCTTAATATGCGTCCTAGAGGGTGCAAAGTCCAGACCCGGAGGGCAATTTTTGACCTCCATTATTTCTCGATCTAGACCACCTAGAGTGCTGAAATTTCAGGATTGTGATCTAGGAATCGTTCCCTTTCCATTGGTGTGCCTATCTTTGAATAAGACCAATTTTACAACAAATTATGGGCAAAAATCCAAGTTCAAACTTAAAATGCGAATATCTCGCTTAATATGCGTCCTAGAGGGTGCAAAGTCCAGACCCAGAGGGCAATTTTTGACCTCCATTATTTCTCGATCTAGACCACCTACAGGGCTGAAATTTCAGGATTGTGATCTAGGAATCGTTCCCTTTCCATTGGTGTGCCTATCTTTGAATAAGACCAATTTTACAACAAATTATGGGCAAAAATCCAAGTTCAAACTTAAAATGCGAATATCTCGCTTAATATGCGTCCTAGAGGGTGCAAAGTCCAGACCCGGAGGGCAATTTTTGACCTCCATTATTTCTCGATCTAGACCACCTACAGGGCTGAAATTTCAGGATTGTGATCTAGGAATCCCCTTTCCATTGGTGTGCCTATCTTTGAATAAGACCAATTTTACAACAAGTTATGGGCAAAAATCCAATTTCAAGCTTAAAATGCGAATATCTCGCTTAATATGCGTCCTAGAGGGTGCAAAGTCCAGACCCGGAGGGCAATTTTTGACCTCCATTATTTCTCGATCTAGACCACCTAGAGGGCTGAAATTTCAGGATTGTGATCTAGGAATCGTTCCCTTTCCATTGGTGTGCCTATCTTTGAATAAGACCAATTTTACAACAAGTTATGGGCAAAAATCCAAGTTCAAACTTAAAATGCGAATATCTCGCTTAATATGCGTCCTAGAGGGTGCAAAGTCCAGACCCGGAGGGCAATTTTTGACCTCCATTATTTCTCGATCTAGACCACCTAGAGGGCTGAAATTTCAGGATTGTGATCTAGGAATCGTTCCCTTTCCATTGGTGTGCCTATCTTTGAATAAGACCAATTTTACAACAAGTTATGGACAAAAATCCAAGTTCAAACTTAAAATGCGAATATCTCGCTTAATATGCGTCCTAGAGGGTGCAAAGTCCAGACCCGGAGGGCAATTTTTGACCTCCATTATTTCTCGATCTAGACCACCTAGAGGGCTGAAATTTCAGGATTGTGATCTAGGAATCGTTCCCTTTCCATTGGTGTGCCTATCTTTGAATAAGACCAATTTTACAACAAGTTATGGGCAAAAATCCAATTTCAAACTTAAAATGCGAATATCTCGCTTAATACGCGTCCTAGAGGGTGCAAAGTCCAGACCCGGAGGGCAATTTTTGACCTCCATTATTTCTCGATCTAGACCACCTAGAGGGCTGAAATTTCAGGATTGTGATCTAGGAATCGTTCCCTTTCCATTGGTGTGCCTATCTTTGAATAAGACCAATTTTACAACAAGTTATGGGCAAAAATCCAAGTTCAAACTTAAAATGCGAATATCTCGCTTAATATGCGTCCTAGAGGGTGCAAAGTCCAGACCCGGAGGGCAATTTTTGACCTCCATTATTTCTCGATCTAGACCACCTACAGGGCTGAAATTTCAGGATTGTGATCTAGGAATCGTTCCCTTTCCATTGGTGTGCCTATCTTTGAATAAGACCAATTTTACAACAAATTATGGGCAAACATCCAAGTTCAAACTTAAAATGCGAATATCTCGCTTAATATGCGTCCTAGAGGGTGCAAAGTCCAGACCCGGAGGGCAATTTTTGACCTCCATTATTTCTCGATCTAGACCACCTAGAGGGCTGAAATTTCAGGATTGTGATCTAGGAATCGTTCCCTTTCCATTGGTGTGCCTATCTTTGAATAAGACCAATTTTACAACAAGTTATGGGCAAAAATCCAATTTCAAACTTAAAATGCGAATATCTCGCTTAATATGCGTCCTAGAGGGTGCAAAGTCCAGACCCGGAGGGCAATTTTTGACCTCCATTATTTCTCGATCTAGACCACCTAGAGGGCTGAAATTTCAGGATTGTGATCTAGGAATCGTTCCCTTTCCATTGGTGTGCCTATCTTTGAATAAGACCAATTTTACAACAAGTTATGGACAAAAATCCAAGTTCAAACTTAAAATGCGAATATCTCGCTTAATATGCGTCCTAGAGGGTGCAAAGTCCAGACCCGGAGGGCAATTTTTGACCTACATTATTTCTCGATCTAGACCACCTAGAGGGCTGAAATTTCAGGATTGTGATCTAGGAATCGTTCCCTTTCCATTGGTGTGCCTATCTTTGAATAAGACCAATTTTACAACAAGTTATGGGCAAAAATCCAATTTCAAACTTAAAATGCGAATATCTCGCTTAATACGCGTCCTAGAGGGTGCAAAGTCCAGACCCGGAGGGCAATTTTTGACCTCCATTATTTCTCGATCTAGACCACCTAGAGGGCTGAAATTTCAGGATTGTGATCTAGGAATCGTTCCCTTTCCATTGGTGTGCCTATCTTTGAATAAGACCAATTTTACAACAAATTATGGGCAAAAATCCAAGTTCAAACTTAAAATGCGAATATCTCGCTTAATATGCGTCCTAGAGGGTGCAAAGTCCAGACCCGGAGGGCAATTTTTGACCTACATTATTTCTCGATCTAGACCACCTAGAGGGCTGAAATTTCAGGATTGTGATCTAGGAATCGTTCCCTTTCAATTGGTGTGCCTATCTTTGAATAAGACCAATTTTACAACAAGTTATGGACAAAAATCCAAGTTCAAACTTAAAATGCGAATATCTCGCTTAATATGCGTCCTAGAGGGTGCAAAGTCCAGACCCGGAGGGCAATTTTTGACCTCCATTATTTCTCGATCTAGACCACCTAGAGGGCTGAAATTTCAGGATTGTGATCTAGGAATCGTTCCCTTTCCATTGGTGTGCCTATCTTTGAATAAGACCAATTTTACAACAAGTTATGGGCAAAAATCCAAGTTCAAACTTAAATGCGAATATCTCGCTTAATATGCGTCCTAGAGGGTGCAAAGTCCAGACCCGGAGGGCAATTTTTGACCTCCATTATTTCTCGATCTAGACCACCTACAGGGCTGAAATTTCAGGATTGTGATCTAGGAATCGTTCCCTTTCCATTGGTGTGCCTATCTTTGAATAAGACCAATTTTACAACAAATTATGGGCAAACATCCAAGTTCAAACTTAAAATGCGAATATCTCGCTTAATATGCGTCCTAGAGGGTGCAAAGTCCAGACCCGGAGGGCAATTTTTGACCTCCATTATTTCTCGATCTAGACCACCTAGAGGGCTGAAATTTCAGGATTGTGATCTAGGAATCGTTCCCTTTCCATTGGTGTGCCTATCTTTGAATAAGACCAATTTTACAACAAGTTATGGGCAAAAATCCAATTTCAAACTTAAAATGCGAATATCTCGCTTAATATGCGTCCTAGAGGGTGCAAAGTCCAGACCCGGAGGGCAATTTTTGACCTCCATTATTTCTCGATCTAGACCACCTAGAGGGCTGAAATTTCAGGATTGTGATCTAGGAATCGTTCCCTTTCCATTGGTGTGGCCTATCTTTGAATAAGACCAATTTTACAACAAGTTATGGGACAAAAATCCAAGTTCAAACTTAAAATGCGAATATCTCGCTTAATATGCGTCCTAGAGGGTGCAAAGTCCAGACCCGGAGGGCAATTTTTGACCTCCATTATTTCTCGATCTAGACCACCTACAGGGCTGAAATTTCAGGATTGTGATCTAGGAATCGTTCCCTTTCCATTGGTGTGCCTATCTTTGAATAAGACCAATTTTACAACAAGTTATGGACAAAAATCCAAGTTCAAACTTAAAATGCGAATATCTCGCTTAATATGCGTCCTAGAGGGTGCAAAGTCCAGACCCGGAGGGCAATTTTTGACCTCCATTATTTCTCGATCTAGACCACCTACAGGGCTGAAATTTCAGGATTGTGATCTAGGAATCGTTCCCTTTCCATTGGTGTGCCTATCTTTGAATAAGACCAATTTTACAACAAGTTATGGACAAAAATCCAAGTTCAAACTTAAAATGCGAATATCTCGCTTAATATGCGTCCTAGAGGGTGCAAAGTCCAGACCCGGAGGGCAATTTTTGACCTCCATTATTTCTCGATCTAGACCACCTAGAGGGCTGAAATTGCAGGATTGTGATCTAGGAATCGTTCCCTTTCCATTGGTGTGCCTATCTTTGAATAAGACCAATTTTACAACAAGTTATGGACAAAAATCCAAGTTCAAACTTAAAATGCGAATATCTCGCTTAATATGCGTCCTAGAGGGTGCAAAGTCCAGACCCGGAGGGCAATTTTTGACCTCCATTATTTCTCGATCTAGACCACCTAGAGGGCTGAAATTTCAGGATTGTGATCTAGGAATCGTTCCCTTTCCATTGGTGTGCCTATCTTTGAATAAGACCAATTTTACAACAAGTTATGGACAAAAAACCAAGTTCAAACTTAAAATGCGAATATCTCGCTTAATATGCGTCCTAGAGGGTGCAAAGTCCAGACCCGGAGGGCAATTTTTGACCTCCATTATTTCTCGATCTAGACCACCTAGAGGGCTGAAATTTCAGGATTGTGATCTAGAAATCGTTCCCTTTCCATTGGTGTGCCTATCTTTGAATAAGACCAATTTTACAACAAGTTATGGGCAAAAATCCAAGTTCAAACTTAAAATGCGAATATCTCGCTTAATATGCGTCCTAGAGGGTGCAAAGTCCAGACCCGGAGGGCAATTTTTGACCTCCATTATTTCTCGATCTAGATCACATAGAGGGCTGAAATTTCAGGATTGTGATCTAGGAATCGTTCCCTTTCCATTGGTGTGCCTATCTTTGAATAAGACCAATTTTACAACAAGTTATGGGCAAAAATCCAAGTTCAAACTTAAAATGCGAATATCTCGCTTAATATGCGTCCTAGAGGGTGCAAAGTCCAGACCCGGAGGGCAATTTTTGACCTCCATTATTTCTCGATCTAGACCACCTACAGGGCTGAAATTTCAGGATTGTGATCTAGGAATCGGTCCCTTTCCATTGGTGTGCCTATCTTTGAATAAGACCAATTTTACAACAAGTTATGGGCAAAAATCCAAGTTCAAACTTAAAATGCGAATATCTCGCTTAATATGCGTCCTAGAGGGTGCAAAGTCCAGACCCGGAGGGCAATTTTTGACCTCCATTATTTCTCGATCTAGACCACCTAGAGGGCTGAAATTTCAGGATTGTGATCTAGGAATCGTTCCCTTTCCATTGGTGTGCCTATCTTTGAATAAGACCAATTTTACAACAAGTTATGGACAAAAATCCAAGTTCAAACTTAAAATGCGAATATCTCGCTTAATATGCGTCCTAGAGGGTGCAAAGTCCAGACCCGGAGGGCAATTTTTGACCTCCATTATTTCTCGATCTAGACCACCTAGAGGGCTGAAATTTAAGGATTGTGATCTAGAAATCGTTCCCTTTCCATTGGTGTGCCTATCTTTGAATAAGACCAATTTTACAACAAGTTATGGACAAAAATCCAAGTTCAAACTTAAAATGCGAATATCTCGCTTAATATGCGTCCTAGAGGGTGCAAAGTCCAGACCCGGAGGGCAATTTTTGACCTCCATTATTTCTCGATCTAGACCACCTAGAGGGCTGAAATTTCAGGATTGTGATCTAGGAATCGTTCCCTTTCCATTGGTGTGCCTATCTTTGAATAAGACCAATTTTACAACAAGTTATGGGCAAAAATCCAATTTCAAGCTTAAAATGCGAATATCTCGCTTAATATGCGTCCTAGAGGGTGCAAAGTCCAGACCCGGAGGGCAATTTTTGACCTCCATTATTTCTCGATCTAGACCACCTAGAGGGCTGAAATTTCAGGATTGTGATCTAGGAATCGTTCCCTTTCCATTGGTGTGCCTATCTTTGAATAAGACCAATTTTACAACAAGTTATGGGCAAAAATCCAAGTTCAAACTTAAAATGCGAATATCTCGCTTAATATGCGTCCTAGAGGGTGCAAAGTCCAGACCCGGAGGGCAATTTTTGACCTCCATTATTTCTCGATCTAGACCACCTAGAGGGCTGAAATTTCAGGATTGTGATCTAGGAATCGTTCCCTTTCCATTGGTGTGCCTATCTTTGAATAAGACCAATTTTACAACAAGTTATGGACAAAAATCCAAGTTCAAACTTAAAATGCGAATATCTCGCTTAATATGCGTCCTAGAGGGTGCAAAGTCCAGACCCGGAGGGCAATTTTTGACCTCCATTATTTCTCGATCTAGACCACCTAGAGGGCTGAAATTTCAGGATTGTGATCTAGGAATCGTTCCCTTTCCATTGGTGTGCCTATCTTTGAATAAGACCAATTTTACAACAAGTTATGGGCAAAAATCCAAGTTCAAACTTAAAATGCGAATATCTCGCTTAATATGCGTCCTAGAGGGTGCAAAGTCCAGACCCGGAGGGCAATTTTTGACCTCCATTATTTCTCGATCTAGACCACCTAGAGGGCTGAAATTTAAGGATTGTGATCTAGGAATCGTTCCCTTTCCATTGGTGTGCCTATCTTTGAATAAGACCAATTTTACAACAAGTTATGGACAAAAATCCAAGTTCAAACTTAAAATGCGAATATCTCGCTTAATATGCGTCCTAGAGGGTGCAAAGTCCAGACCAGGAGGGCAATTTTTGACCTCCATTATTTCTCGATCTAGACCACCTAGAGGGCTGAAATTTCAGGATTGTGATCTAGGAATCGTTCCCTTTCCATTGGTGTGCCTATCTTTGAATAAGACCAATTTTACAACAAGTTATGGGCAAAAATCCAATTTCAAGCTTAAAATGCGAATATCTCGCTTAATATGCGTCCTAGAGGGTGCAAAGTCCAGACCCGGAGGGCAATTTTTGACCTCCATTATTTCTCGATCTAGACCACCTAGAGGGCTGAAATTTCAGGATTGTGATCTAGGAATCGTTCCCTTTCCATTGGTGTGCCTATCTTTGAATAAGACCAATTTTACAACAAGTTATGGGCAAAAATCCAAGTTCAAACTTAAAATGCGAATATCTCGCTTAATATGCGTCCTAGAGGGTGCAAAGTCCAGACCCGGAGGGCAATTTTTGACCTCCATTATTTCTCGATCTAGACCACCTAGAGGGCTGAAATTTCAGGATTGTGATCTAGGAATCGTTCCCTTTCCATTGGTGTGCCTATCTTTGAATAAGACCAATTTTACAACAAGTTATGGACAAAAATCCAAGTTCAAACTTAAAATGCGAATATCTCGCTTAATATGCGTCCTAGAGGGTGCAAAGTCCAGACCCGGAGGGCAATTTTTGACCTCCATTATTTCTCGATCTAGACCACCTAGAGGGCTGAAATTTCAGGATTGTGATCTAGGAATCGTTCCCTTTCCATTGGTGTGCCTATCTTTGAATAAGACCAATTTTACAACAAGTTATGGGCAAAAATCCAATTTCAAACTTAAAATGCGAATATCTCGCTTAATACGCGTCCTAGAGGGTGCAAAGTCCAGACCCGGAGGGCAATTTTTGACCTCCATTATTTCTCGATCTAGACCACCTAGAGGGCTGAAATTTCAGGATTGTGATCTAGGAATCGTTCCCTTTCCATTGGTGTGCCTATCTTTGAATAAGACCAATTTTACAACAAATTATGGGCAAAAATCCAAGTTCAAACTTAAAATGCGAATATCTCGCTTAATATGCGTCCTAGAGGGTGCAAAGTCCAGACCCGGAGGGCAATTTTTGACCTACATTATTTCTCGATCTAGACCACCTAGAGGGCTGAAATTTCAGGATTGTGATCTAGGAATCGTTCCCTTTCAATTGGTGTGCCTATCTTTGAATAAGACCAATTTTACAACAAGTTATGGACAAAAATCCAAGTTCAAACTTAAAATGCGAATATCTCGCTTAATATGCGTCCTAGAGGGTGCAAAGTCCAGACCCGGAGGGCAATTTTTGACCTCCATTATTTCTCGATCTAGACCACCTAGAGGGCTGAAATTTCAGGATTGTGATCTAGGAATCGTTCCCTTTCCATTGGTGTGCCTATCTTTGAATAAGACCAATTTTACAACAAGTTATGGGCAAAAATCCAAGTTCAAACTTAAAATGCGAATATCTCGCTTAATATGCGTCCTAGAGGGTGCAAAGTCCAGACCCGGAGGGCAATTTTTGACCTCCATTATTTCTCGATCTAGACCACCTACAGGGCTGAAATTTCAGGATTGTGATCTAGGAATCGTTCCCTTTCCATTGGTGTGCCTATCTTTGAATAAGACCAATTTTACAACAAATTATGGGCAAACATCCAAGTTCAAACTTAAAATGCGAATATCTCGCTTAATATGCGTCCTAGAGGGTGCAAAGTCCAGACCCGGAGGGCAATTTTTGACCTCCATTATTTCTCGATCTAGACCACCTAGAGGGCTGAAATTTCAGGATTGTGATCTAGGAATCGTTCCCTTTCCATTGGTGTGCCTATCTTTGAATAAGACCAATTTTACAACAAGTTATGGGCAAAAATCCAATTTCAAACTTAAAATGCGAATATCTCGCTTAATATGCGTCCTAGAGGGTGCAAAGTCCAGACCCGGAGGGCAATTTTTGACCTCCATTATTTCTCGATCTAGACCACCTAGAGGGCTGAAATTTCAGGATTGTGATCTAGGAATCGTTCCCTTTCCATTGGTGTGCCTATCTTTGAATAAGACCAATTTTACAACAAGTTATGGACAAAAATCCAAGTTCAAACTTAAAATGCGAATATCTCGCTTAATATGCGTCCTAGAGGGTGCAAAGTCCAGACCCGGAGGGCAATTTTGACCTACATTATTTCTCGATCTAGACCACCTAGAGGGCTGAAATTTCAGGATTGTGATCTAGGAATCGTTCCCTTTCCATTGGTGTGCCTATCTTTGAATAAGACCAATTTTACAACAAGTTATGGACAAAAATCCAAGTTCAAACTTAAAATGCGAATATCTCGCTTAATATGCGTCCTAGAGGGTGCAAAGTCCAGACCCGGAGGGCAATTTTTGACCTCCATTATTTCTCGATCTAGACCACCTACAGGGCTGAAATTGCAGGATTGTGATCTAGGAATCGTTCCCTTTCCATTGGTGTGCCTATCTTTGAATAAGACCAATTTTACAACAAGTTATGGACAAAAATCCAAGTTCAAACTTAAAATGCGAATATCTCGCTTAATATGCGTCCTAGAGGGTGCAAAGTCCAGACCCGGAGGGCAATTTTTGACCTCCATTATTTCTCGATCTAGACCACCTAGAGGGCTGAAATTTCAGGATTGTGATCTAGGAATCGTTCCCTTTCCATTGGTGTGCCTATCTTTGAATAAGACCAATTTTACAACAAGTTATGGACAAAAAACCAAGTTCAAACTTAAAATGCGAATATCTCGCTTAATATGCATCCTAGAGGGTGCAAAGTCCAGACCCGGAGGGCAATTTTTGACCTCCATTATTTCTCGATCTAGACCACCTAGAGGGCTGAAATTTCAGGATTGTGATCTAGAAATCGTTCCCTTTCCATTGGTGTGCCTATCTTTGAATAAGACCAATTTTACAACAAGTTATGGGCAAAAATCCAAGTTCAAACTTAAAATGCGAATATCTCGCTTAATATGCGTCCTAGAGGGTGCAAAGTCCAGACCCGGAGGGCAATTTTTGACCTCCATTATTTCTCGATCTAGATCACCTAGAGGGCTGAAATTTCAGGATTGTGATCTAGGAATCGTTCCCTTTCCATTGGTGTGCCTATCTTTGAATAAGACCAATTTTACAACAAGTTATGGGCAAAAATCCAAGTTCAAACTTAAAATGCGAATATCTCGCTTAATATGCGTCCTAGAGGGTGCAAAGTCCAGACCCGGAGGGCAATTTTTGACCTCCATTATTTCTCGATCTAGACCACCTACAGGGCTGAAATTTCAGGATTGTGATCTAGGAATCGGTCCCTTTCCATTGGTGTGCCTATCTTTGAATAAGACCAATTTTACAACAAGTTATGGGCAAAAATCCAAGTTCAAACTTAAAATGCGAATATCTCGCTTAATATGCGTCCTAGAGGGTGCAAAGTCCAGACCCGGAGGGCAATTTTTGACCTCCATTATTTCTCGATCTAGACCACCTACAGGGCTGAAATTTCAGGATTGTGATCTAGGAATCGTTCCCTTTCCATTGGTGTGCCTATCTTTGAATAAGACCAATTTTACAACAAATTATGGGCAAACATCCAAGTTCAAACTTAAAATGCGAATATCTCGCTTAATATGCGTCCTAGAGGGTGCAAAGTCCAGACCCGGAGGGGCAATTTTTGACCTCCATTATTTCTCGATCTAGACCACCTAGAGGGCTGAAATTTCAGGATTGTGATCTAGGAATCGTTCCCTTTCCATTGGTGTGCCTATCTTTGAATAAGACCAATTTTACAACAAGTTATGGGCAAAAATCCAATTTCAAACTTAAAATGCGAATATCTCGCTTAATATGCGTCCTAGAGGGTGCAAAGTCCAGACCCGGAGGGCAATTTTTGACCTCCATTATTTCTCGATCTAGACCACCTAGAGGGCTGAAATTTCAGGATTGTGATCTAGGAATCGTTCCCTTTCCATTGGTGTGCCTATCTTTGAATAAGACCAATTTTACAACAAGTTATGGGCAAAAATCCAATTTCAAACTTAAAATGCGAATATCTCGCTTAATACGCGTCCTAGAGGGTGCAAAGTCCAGACCCGGAGGGCAATTTTTGACCTCCATTATTTCTCGATCTAGACCACCTAGAGGGCTGAAATTTCAGGATTGTGATCTAGGAATCGTTCCCTTTCCATTGGTGTGCCTATCTTTGAATAAGACCAATTTTACAACAAATTATGGGCAAAAATCCAAGTTCAAACTTAAAATGCGAATATCTCGCTTAATATGCGTCCTAGAGGGTGCAAAGTCCAGACCCGGAGGGCAATTTTTGACCTACATTATTTCTCGATCTAGACCACCTAGAGGGCTGAAATTTCAGGATTGTGATCTAGGAATCGTTCCCTTTCAATTGGTGTGCCTATCTTTGAATAAGACCAATTTTACAACAAGTTATGGACAAAAATCCAAGTTCAAACTTAAAATGCGAATATCTCGCTTAATATGCGTCCTAGAGGGTGCAAAGTCCAGACCCGGAGGGCAATTTTTGACCTCCATTATTTCTCGATCTAGACCACCTAGAGGGCTGAAATTTCAGGATTGTGATCTAGGAATCGTTCCCTTTCCATTGGTGTGCCTATCTTTGAATAAGACCAATTTTACAACAAGTTATGGGCAAAAATCCAAGTTCAAACTTAAAATGCGAATATCTCGCTTAATATGCGTCCTAGAGGGTGCAAAGTCCAGACCCGGAGGGCAATTTTTGACCTCCATTATTTCTCGATCTAGACCACCTACAGGGCTGAAATTTCAGGATTGTGATCTAGGAATCGTTCCCTTTCCATTGGTGTGCCTATCTTTGAATAAGACCAATTTTACAACAAATTATGGGCAAACATCCAAGTTCAAACTTAAAATGCGAATATCTCGCTTAATATGCGTCCTAGAGGGTGCAAAGTCCAGACCCGGAGGGCAATTTTTGACCTCCATTATTTCTCGATCTAGACCACCTAGAGGGCTGAAATTTCAGGATTGTGATCTAGGAATCGTTCCCTTTCCATTGGTGTGCCTATCTTTGAATAAGACCAATTTTACAACAAGTTATGGGCAAAAATCCAATTTCAAACTTAAAATGCGAATATCTCGCTTAATATGCGTCCTAGAGGGTGCAAAGTCCAGACCCGGAGGGCAATTTTTGACCTCCATTATTTCTCGATCTAGACCACCTAGAGGGCTGAAATTTCAGGATTGTGATCTAGGAATCGTTCCCTTTCCATTGGTGTGCCTATCTTTGAATAAGACCAATTTTACAACAAGTTATGGACAAAAATCCAAGTTCAAACTTAAAATGCGAATATCTCGCTTAATATGCGTCCTAGAGGGTGCAAAGTCCAGACCCGGAGGGCAATTTTTGACCTACATTATTTCTCGATCTAGACCACCTACAGGGCTGAAATTTCAGGATTGTGATCTAGGAATCGTTCCCTTTCCATTGGTGTGCCTATCTTTGAATAAGACCAATTTTACAACAAGTTATGGACAAAAATCCAAGTTCAAACTTAAAATGCGAATATCTCGCTTAATATGCGTCCTAGAGGGTGCAAAGTCCAGACCCGGAGGGCAATTTTTGACCTCCATTATTTCTCGATCTAGACCACCTA